>CM062396.1:5458274-6075774 GCA_031304145.1 Cardiospermum halicacabum | reverse complement strand
GAGGGTGCATTTAATGCTTTCTTTACCTATTGACATTTATTTGTTATATTCTTAAATTATATCTTAAGCTAATTTTAGTGATACATATTAAAAATGAACTTGGTACATTCGAAGATTGGAATCGAACCATTGACGGTAAAGAAATAAATAATAAATAAATAAAAACACACTTTTGCCATCAATCTATTGCATTAATAATGATGTTTATAGAGAAATTAAAAATGTTAAGTCGGAATCTACTAAAATAAAAAAAAAAAAAAAAACAGAATGAAGATTTGAACTCTGGTTTCTAAGATAATTTGAAAGTTATATACCGCTATGCCAAATATATACATATGTAATACAATAGTCATCAAGTTTCATAAATCAATATCGTAGGTGAAAACAACAGTATAATAGATTAATCTATTATGGACTTTCTAATATGGGTAGAGGCTATGCTGTATGTGAAAATGATTTCGACAAATTCGTTTTTTCAGTGGTCTAAAAAGGTCTTCGAAATCAATAAAACTATAAAATTGCATTATTTTCTATTGAAAAATGAGTTTTCAGGGCCGAAATGTCCCCCCAAGCCCTACGGACTTGCCACCATCGCGTAGAACGCGTCGTTCTACCCGATTTTAAAAAAAAAATCGCCTGAATCGGACGTCTGAGCACAAAATTACGGACGTTCAAAGTTTTCGGTAGACTGATTTCATACGCATGCCTATCGAGATAGTGAAACTACGTAGTTTTGATACCCATATATAGCACTCTTTATCTTTTGTTTTTATTCTCTTTTGTTTTTCATTCTTTATAAAATCTTTGCACTGCAGAGCAAACAAAAAAACCCCACCCATCCACTTATTCATACATTGATATATTTATTTATTTTTACAATCACGTTCATGGACTGCATTGCCTCCTTCTCTTCTCTGCAGTCTATGGGTATTCTGGGTTTGCTAACATATGAGGAAACGCACCCAATTTTCCATTGCACGCTCTCTGCCTTCTCCACCGCAAATAAGATCGATTCATCCATGACACTCCCCCTTCCATGGTGTTAAACGCACCCAATTTGTGTTTTCAGTTCAATTCAGACGGATTTTCAAAACAGAACACAATCTTACCGTTCTCGTCTCTACTCGGATCACCAAAAAGCCTGAGAAACCCGCCTCAACTTCTCTTGCTTAACCAGGTGAGGTTCTATTACCCTGTTTTTTTTTTTTTTTTTTTTTTTTTTTTTTTTTAAATTAATTTATTTCTTTTTAATGTAGATATTAGTACCCGAATAGAATATTTGTTTTGATTGCCGAATTTGATGTATAATTATAAACTATAGGATTCTGTATTATTGTGATATACGTGGTTGCCTATGACATTTAAAAGTATGTTTTAATTGTATTGATTGTGTACGGCCAACATTGTTTCTGATTTGCATTAGGTTTCCTTCTGCTTAGATGAAGTATCTGGCTTACGGACTACAGTTGTGTTCTGCATCTATTATCCAGCGCTTGGTTCAGTACATGGAACGCTTTGGTCTGAATTTGAACGTAAGGTAAGGTTACTAATCACGATTTCTCTTTTCTATGCTGTATGAATACCCTATTTTTTCTAGCTTTGCTTTCCGGAATTTAGTTTTAAAAGGATGTAGATTGTATACTGCTGCTTGAGTGTTGATCTGGGAAACTATTTCCTTTGCAGGTGTTTTAATTGCCCACATTGCATTCAGTTCGGTAATGGAGATATTAAGTTAAGAGCATAAAGGTTTTTGACCAGCATTCCACTTCTCATGTCTGATGGTAAGGCTTCTCTGAACTATGGAAATGTCCAATGAACTGTCCAAATGTGTAAAGCTTTATCCAACAACTTTATTCTTGTTTAAGCAACACTTCTTTTGGTTTCTCAAGAATCCACAGTGGTTGCTCATTCATTCCCCTTGTTTTTTTAGCAAGGTTTGATTACTAGTCCTTTTCTGTGGCAAGCAAACTCATTTGTTTACTCCCTTCGTTTATTATTATCCTTATTTTTTTTATTAAATTTTCCGTACAGTAATCTCTCCTTCCCATATCTCGTACCCCAATTTGGCTTCATGTGTTCGCGATGCTTTCCTGTACTCTGTTCATGTTCTGTGATGCTTTCCTGCTTTACTTTACTGCTATTATTGACTGATTCATCATCAGCTTCTTTATAAGTATTCTATTTGCTAATCTCATTGATTTTATTTTAATATTTTTCTTATAATTAGTCTATCAAATATGAAATCGCTAATTGATATGGAATTCAATTATGTTAGTAGTCTTTGGAAAATTCACTATGACAATGTTTCAATCATATCAATTTCATTTTTCTTATTTCACTTAGGTGTGGTTTTAAATTAGAGAATACGTATAAAATTAGTAATTGTAATTTTTGTTTTCTTAATTTTAGACCAACAAATACTTTTCTTTTACAAAATTTTAAATTATTATTTTAAAATACTTTTAAAATAATGCAATAGTAAAAGAGTAAATGAGTTTCCTCCCACACCAGGCCACCTACAGAAATATACTAAAATATAACCCAAATTATAATTTTTGTATTAAAATATAACCATTTTAAGTTACAGCTGGAAAATGCAAAATCACCTATTAAATTATTAAATTTAGTATGTATCTATTATCTACACCACTCACTCATCATATGTGAAGTATATTCAATTCATTCCCAAGAAAGATGGATGCCATTGCTCAGAAGTATTGTGTTTGAATAATGAACTTTAGCATGCAGGCCTCCTTCCTAGTTCCACCTTGGTGAAATCCACTTGTTGTGCCATTTTCTGTCACAAACTCCATCTTTAGCATGCCACCTTCTTTACTTATTAATAGGCAACTTCTTCTTTACTTATGAGCTTCGCCACCTTTTGAACTTGGACAAAATTTCATTAAGTCCCTCTTTCATTTTGATTTTACCCTTTTCTTCTTATTTTCTTGATTTTTTCATCCAAGTCCCTGTCTCAACGAAATAGTCTAGAATTTCTTGAAATCAACTAAATTATTTAACTTTTCAGCCCAATTTCTTCCTATTAAAACTCACACACAAAATATACAAAAATATAGGTAACTTCTAGACTAATCAACTTCTAATGTAAAATAAGAAGCAACCGAGAACCGGTGCTCTTATACATATAATGTAGTGTGCCACCACCCCCATCTTACAGACGGATGCAGGGATGCTGGGATTCTACGACAGAACTTATAGAAATATAAAGTAACAGAGTATATATAGTCAAAACTTAAAAGAATATCAAATTGCTCAATGAAAGAAACAATGCTGAAACATAAACCAAATGTGCAGCGCTACAGTAATTCAAAGAATTGAAGATCATAACGCCTTGGTCTCAGAGTTTTATGTGAATGGCAGTTGGAGTCTTCCAAATTGGTTAGAGGAGGATTTTGCAGATATTTGTGAAGACATCAGAAAAGTTAAGATTATTTGTGGTGGGAAAGACAGACTCATTTGGAAGAACAGAAAATTGGGTAAAGTAATATGCAGAGCTTCTTGTGATGGTTTCTCACATCATCTCTAGGAAGTAGATTGTGGTAAGAATATTTGAACTCTTCACATTTCTCCTAGGGAATCTATGATAGTATGGAAGCTGCTTCATGGAGCTCTACCAACTCAAGAGCAACTTTGGAGAAAATGGGTCACGGTGGTCTCAGCATTTCCTTTTTGTCTCAAGCACTCTGAGACCATGGATCATGTTATGATAGGGTGTGATCTCAGCAGGAAATTTTGGGATTGTTTTTAGGAGAAGCTGGACATACGTTTGGACTTTAATGTGGGCATTGTGAATTTAATTGGAACAATCATGCAATGGGAGTGTAGTCCGGGGTGAAGGCGATTCTGAAGACTCTCGTGTGTTTGATCTACTCGGATGTTTAAATAGCAAGGAATAGGAAATACTTTTGCCAACAAAAACATGCCTATCCATTCCATCCTTTCCTGAATTTGCTCAACCGTACATAACCTTTTAACATTCAAATTTGGCATCATGTATAACACCTTCTTAAACTTTACCTTTTCAAACTTAGTGGCCACTTTCAGTGTCCAAATGTGGTTAAGGAAGGGTGGTGGAATGGCCCTTCGTCTAGAGGGACCAAGGTCAACATTGTTGGTAGTGCGGGGGACAGAGATGGAAGATGTGTTGATCAAATTTTGAGGAGGTCCTCCATATGAACAACCTTTTGATATCCTTAAGCATTGTCACTCTTTAGAGTATGCAGGGCATTTTGCTAGAACTAGAACATCGGCTAAAGTACTTTAATGTGGATCCTATTTGCCCTCACTGTTCAAAGATGCTCATGCATTTGTTGCAAGCTGTGACAAATGCCAAAGAATGGGTAATATTTGAACACTGCTGATTGAAGTTTCGATGTTATCGAATTGGAATGAGAGACACTTCAATAGTGTTGTTTTGTTGTTGCTGATTGGAAATATGTGTTGTTGTGTATTATTTTGTTTAGTTGGAGATTTTCAGTTTGGTTTTTGACTAGGATGTGTTGAATTAATTTTCATTTCTTGAACTAATTCCATGTATAAATTGTTGAATTTCAGGAACATCACGACTAAGAGGAAGAACCAGTCAACTCCTAGTCCCTCAAAGGAGACCAAAAAAGCCAATACTTCTGCCAAGCCTATGGTTAGTTCCTTCTTGGATATGCTCATATTGGTTAGTTATGCTATTTTTTCTCAATTTGTTAATAATGTATTGCCTACGCTTGCTTCTTTGTACAATTTATGTCTAACAATTATTTCTATTTGATTTTTTTTAGATAATGAGAACATTGATGGTGATAAAGTAATGGAAGATGGATCAAGCTCAAGAGGGGCTTCAAATATTATTGGAGCACATGAAGAAGATGGAAACATTCATTGAATGTGATGTGTTAAATTGATGGATATATTGTGGTGAATTGTGAACTTTCTTAATTTTGCACTGTTATGATTTGATGTAGTTGTATAACTGAACTTGGATGAATTTGTGTTTGTTTGATAAATGTGGTGAAGTTTTTGAATTTTTTTGGATTATTTTAAATCTCTTCAAGTCTGAATATTTTATTAAAATTTTTGAAATTATTGATGAAAAAATATATAGAAAAGATATTGGTGCAGGTGCAGATATTTCAGGTTGTGTTGCTTCTATTACTTGATTCTATTCAATGCTGCTACAAAAAGGATGTAATATATATTAGTTACCAAATTGTTCCACACTGATAAATGAGATTTTTTTAAAAGAAATTTTACGGGCCCGTATCCGTCCGCGGGCTTGTGTGAACGGATACAGACCTTATTAACATATTCGTGTAAACACGGACTTTTACAGGCTTATATTAATACGGGCCCGGGTAGCCCGTTTTGACAGCGCTACAATTAAAGCCATGATGTCTATACTTTTCTGGATGATTCTAGAAGGTAATACTTCTATACTCTATCTTCTTAGAGTTAAATTGGTAAATAGCGATGGATCTGCTTATTGGTTGAGATTATTCTAGAAGGTAATACTTTTATACTTCTACAAATCTTCGGTTAGAGGAGTGTTCATCGGCTTATTGGTTGAGATGATTTTGATGGTGGGTGAACACAATGTGGTTAAATTTTGGTCAATAAACTGGTTGGGTTACATTATTAGAGATCGGGTGGAGAATGGTAGAATTGATAATCATAATGCCTTGGTCTCTGATTTTTATTTAAATGGTCGTTGGCGTCTTCTGGACTGATTAGAAAATGACTATCCACACATTTGTGAAGACACCAAAAAAGTCAAGATCATCCGTGGGGGTAAGGACCGACTCATTTGGAAGAATAGGAAGCTGGGTAAAGTAACTTGTAGAGCCACTTACGATTGTTTTTCACATCATCTTCTGGAAGTGGAATGAGGCAAGAAAATATGGACTCCTATATTTCGCATAGAGAGTCTATGATAGTTTAGAAACTGCTTCATGGGGCTCTCCTAACTCAAGATCAACTTTGGACGAAAAGGGTCACGATGGTGTCAACTTGCCCATTTTGTCTAAGGCATTTGGAGACTATGGATCACATTATGATAAGGTGTGATTTCAACAGGAGAACTTGGGATCATTTCTTGGAGAAGTTGGATATACGTTTGAATTTAAATGTAGGCATTATGAGTCTAATTGGCACAATAATGCATTGGATTGTAGTCCGGAGATGAAGGCTATTTTGAAGACCCTCTTCAACTCTATTTGTTTGGAATTTTTGATAGTAAGAAACAGGAAATACTTCGGCAACAAAACCATGCCTATCAATATCGTCACATTTAGAATTTGGTCGATTGTGCACAACCTCAAAATATTCAAATTCGCCATAATGTATAACACCTTACCCAACCTTAAAACCCTCTCCCTTTTCAAACATAGTGGCTACTTTTAGTGTCCAAAGGTGGTTAAGGAAGTGTGGTGAGGAATGGCTCTTCGTCGAGATGGATCAAGGTCAACATAGATGGAAGTGCGGGGGATGAAGATGGAAGAATGGTGGTAGGAGGGGTCTTCTATAACTCACGTGGTTTTTAAAGTTTGGTTTGCAGATACATGAGAATTAGGAGACGCGTACGAAGCAGAAATCTTAGCCATCATCATGTCTATAGAGTATGCATATGCAGTTGTGAAGGATTGGACTCAGCTTTGGGTAGAATCCGACTTGACTCTTGTGGTTCATTTGGTCAAGACACACTCCGACTGTGTTCCGTGGAACCTCTTGACAAGATGGCTCAACTGTCTTCAACACACGCAGCGGATGAACTTCGCCATTACTCACATTTACAGGGAAGGAAACCCGGTAGCGAATGCTCTCATAAAGTTTCAAGTGGACAGAACAGAGACTTAGACTACCTACCCAGACTTTCTTTGGCCTTACATTTGCAGGGACATCTTAGGAAGACCTTACTTCCGGTTCACATGATTCAAGCTTTTCGGAACCTTACAGTAGCATTTTTGAATGGAAAGCATGAAAGATCACAAAAGGATACAACATTGTAGGTGCTAGCAACAAAGGCCCTTGTCACTAGCTAGCGACTCCAGTACTCTAAAGAAGACTCAACACTGTACGGGTTGGCGATATGCCCTTTATGTCACCAGCCATGTTGCTAACCAGCAACTCTTAGCCCGCATCAGCTTGATTTTGCATTCGTTGATTGGCGACATATGCCCTTTGTTGCCAGCCTTGTCGCCAACCAACGCCAATCTAGACACCT
The DNA here is from genome assembly GCA_031304145.1 of Cardiospermum halicacabum. Lineage (NCBI taxonomy): Eukaryota > Viridiplantae > Streptophyta > Magnoliopsida > Sapindales > Sapindaceae > Cardiospermum > Cardiospermum halicacabum. Next base: position 6,068,543 of record CM062396.1, on the reverse strand, counting down.
CTAACTCCATAAAGCACTTTTCACCAACGGGTCAAACGTCAGCTACTTCATCAATAGCTTTGACTTTTATTTGGATCAAATTTGTTATTTATTTGTAGGCCTTCATCAGCTTGGTCAATCTGTTTAGGCCATTGTTTATTTTCAGGCCACTTGTTTAGTCCTCTTTTCTTCAAGCCACCTGTTTAGGCCTTACTTTCATTGTTCTTGGGTTTTGTTTGAAAATTTTTCTTTTTTATTTTAATAAATTAAGGCTTTGTTATAGGGGGGCCTACCAAGTAAGGATTCCTGACGGACTTTGCCTATTTCATAAAATAAAATAAAAAACCTAAACCCCAAACCCCAAACCCTAAACCCTTAAACCTTTAAACCCCGAAATTCGAAGATGATTTCTTGTAAGAGAAAACACACTAACTTCTCTCTTGGATTTTGAAGATGATTGAAGCCGCCGCTATGGAAGACCATCGACATCTTTGCCGTTGGGCCTCACCACCGCACCACCATCGCCGCAGGAGGACAAACCCGCTACCACCACCACCTCGTTGCAAATTCCACCGGTCAAATTCTAGACTTATCACCATCCACCGGTCAAATTCCATCGCCGGTATCAAACCCTAAAGGTATGAATTACAAATCTACTTTTTGATGGGTGAAAACCTAAGTCACCTTCGGATGACCTCTATTGCTGCTGCCCCTCCTCCGGAGAGAAAGGGAAGCCATATGACCATCTCTATTTCTGATCAACTTCACAATGCAAGAATGAAGAGGTTTGAAACTACTTTGATTGGAAGAGTGATTCTAAAACCGGGGGATAAACCTTGGAGGGTGGAAAATTTGAAGACCCGTACTCAAAAGATGTGGAATCCTAGGGGTGATTGGAAGATATCAAATTTGGGCAAAGGTTATTACACCTTTAAATTTACATCCATCGAGGATAGAGATAGAATCAGAGGTACATCCAATCTTGCTCTCCATCCAAGTACGATAGATTAATTTGATCCAGATGCACAAAGTTCTAGTTTTGCACAAGTTTGGGTTAAATTTTTAAAGTTAGGCGAAGAGTATTTCAAACCTTCAATTATTTAGAGTCTAGCAAGATGTGTTGAGTCTCCGATTAAAATTGATCATAGGACTTTGAATTGCACGCACGTCCAATATGCTAGGGTGCTAGTTGAAATTGAGATGAGCAGAAGTAGAGAAGAGGAGATATGCCTTGAGCATAATAATGGTATGAAGGTTTTTTGCAAAGTTGAGTACGAGAATCATCCTCTTGTGTGTGATTATTGTCTTAATATGGGTCACGTGCAGGCTAATTGTAGTAAATTGAAACATAATGAGCACAAGTCGAACAAGAATATGCAAGTAAAAATTGTGCCTCCTCATCAAAAGGTTTTACAACCTAAGGCGCATCAAGCGTGGCATCAAGTGAAGAAGAAGCAAGTTGCTAACAACACCTCCATTCCCATGGAGCGCTATTTGTTTAGACTCACGTCATCGTTGAAGCCCAAGAGAAAGAAGATGCTAATCCCATTATTCAAGAGGGAGGTTTGAGTTGTTGGGATCTCACGACCAATCCCTTTACTGTTGATGGTTTGAAAACAGAATGAAATTATTAGTTTCAATATTTCAGATAAGAATCCCATCAATATCTAATGTAGTATTTAAGATATCGTCTCCACAGAGATTGACAGCTAAGAAGCATGATTGAAGTTAAGATCTAAAACTGAATTGCTATCCTATGTACAAGATGAATCGGGAATTCAAAGAATTGATATGGACTAAGAGCACTGATGACATTCATTCAATTAAAACAAAAATTAGTATTCCATTCTGCAATTGATCTCAACAATAACTAAGCTGATCTGCTAAATTCTGTTATCAATTAACTTCTCATGCACGTTTCGACTCTAAATCACAGATTTACTTTCTAGATCATCATCAATGATCTGTTAAAAGATCTGTCATTCAATTTAACAGATCTAAATCATACTGTTGCATATATCTCTATACAGCAATCTATACAACTGATAAATACAATCTGTAGAAAATTAGATCTATAGTCTATCTCTAGAACTACGATCCTCTGTTCTTAGATGTAACGACAAACCCCTACCCTTGTATAACCATGGTTAGGAATCTGACGCCACACAACAAATACAGAAACAAAACAGTCGAATAAATCAAAAATCCCAAAAATAGTAGTCATATAGTCCAAAAGTCCAACAGTCCCAAGAAACATAACAATACTAATGTCCAACAATGTCCAATACAACTCCAGAAATAAAAGTCCCAAATACAATCCATGAATCAAATGTACGAAAATAACCTAACAGTAATAAAAATAGAATGCTGATGTATGCCGTGATCCGTAAATGAGATAGCGCCTAATCAATCGGAGTACCTGCACTCAACCTGGGATTTAATCCCAGATTACGGAATAAGAAGAGATTGAGAAAAATGTTAGACTATGAATTAGTCTAAGTTAGCGCTCATGTTCCAACATACACATACAGAGTGACCTAGACTCGGCTCTAAACATGGGAGCACACAATGCAAGGCTCTACAGACTCCCTAGAGTCCACTATATCAGTCAACACACCAAACATCCTACCAATCAACAGTTTATTATTTATCTTTCTTTAGTCGAAACCAAGTTATCCGTTAACTATTTATTCGTTCAAGTTCCGTTATCATCTTAAAATAGGCTAATTATTTAACCTTTAGGATTATAGTTACAACCGACCAAAATATCAACCAGTTTGTGATCACTTAATTAAGTCTAATTCAGGCATCAAACACAGTTATTTACCATCCATTAACAGTCCATTAACACAATCCAGCAACCAGAAACAGATTCTTAATTACAGTTTAACCAGTTATTTAACAGAATTATGCCCAAAGCAGCTAACAGTGGAAAACGGGATTACAGTAGCAGTAACAATATGACCGAAGCCCAGTAAATAGTATAAGTATAGTAGTTTCAAATACAATCAGTATAGGCACTTCAAGCCAATTATTTCAGTAGTGAAGATCCTCTATCCCTAGGCATGCCATATATTCTACTAGTAGACAGACAAAGGGCAAAACTCACAGTTTCATTTATTTACCGTTTAAACCAGATTTATTAAGTACCAATTATCAATTTCAGTGTATGAGTGTTATAAAATCTGAGTATAGTGAAGTCTTATTTCGTTAATTTATTAACTTAATATGCAATTTATCGTATTTATAATCATCGTTAAATAGGGCAGTTTAGGAAATAGTTTCACAAATCAGCAATACACGACACATGCAAAAACAACCAACATATAGCAACCATTATATCGGACCAAAAACGAACTACTAACACGACAGCAGAACCAACAGCGAGAGCCTATTCCTCAGCCCGAGCAATTCCTTCCTCCTGACCCTCTGCAGAATGGAACCAGTAATGTTAAATCGTGAATTTCAGGGTTCCAACTCAACCCGAACCCGACAAACAAGGCCCTAACCGAACCGAACATAACCTACCAAAAATACGAAATTGATGGAAAGGTACGAGACTTACCGAAACGACTCAGATTACAGGCTACTGCAATCTATGATGGTTACCGCACAGTAACCCGACGGAATACCCCCAACTAACGGAAATAACATATTAGTGATTGGAAAACATAATAGTAATACGAGATTCAAGAGTACAACAGAATGAATCTTACCAGAATTCGGAACCACGATGGGATCACGACAGAATCACGACGGAACCCTTACCGGAAATAGAATCACATAATGGAAATCTAGGAATAAACAGACTATTTGAGTCAGAACACGTGCAGGATGATGATAAAGGAACATGCGATCGAAAGAGACTTACTGAGAATCTACTGCGACGGAAACCCTAGCGAACAGACGCTCTGACTCTCTCACGGTTCTCTCAACTCTGAAACGTGAAAGAAGCAGGAATGACGCTCTAGAGTTTAATAAGAGTCTTATATGACGTCAAATTACAAAACCCCTAGACTTAGGAAATATTCTAATTATGCCAGAACTTTTAACAATTATTATTAAAACCCCCTAATTTCTGGCCCAAGCTAATAAGCCCTAAAACGATCTGTTCCATTAGATCTGAAACCTAATTGTCATCTCTGGTCTGAATTAAGCTTCAAATTAACAAAATTACGTAACTCTCGTTCTTGTAATCAATAAGCTCATGAAATTCAAGTAAATCTGGCTGTAAATTGGACAAGATTCATGCAATCAAGTGATAATCAATACTCAATTCTCAGCAAAACCACAGAGCTTTTAGCTAGCACATCTACTTCAGCATATTCAATCAAAGTACAAAATCATCATTGACATGCTTATGATTTAAATCTTACCAAGGAAGATTGAAGCTAGACTTTGTCACAGTTTTGCTTCACAATCTTCAAGCTAAATCTCAATTATCAACAGAAAACAGAATACAAAACTTCTTCAAGATACTTCTCTGAAAATATTAAATAAAGCTTATACAAGAATCTAGAATTTCTTTTCTTCAAAGATAATAGAATGTCAAAAGTTCAAAGGAATCTCAAAAGTCCCCTATTGCTTTATCTGAGCTCCTATTTATAGAGTTTTAGCTCAGTGGCAATTTTGAAATAAAATCATCAAAGAAACACAAATTGGCGAAGTAACATTTTTCTCCACTTATGTCGCATGTTCCTTCGCCTGAACCTAAGCGACTTAGTCAAATTTTGCTTGTCTTGATCGCCAAGCTAACTACCTCCCTAGGCAAAATGTGCTCAACATTGCCATACTATGTCGCCTAATATCTAAGGGAGTGATCTTTCATCGCCAAAACATTCCTCCAAATATATACATGCCAGACGATGTTTTATCAAATGTCGCCTTTTATCACCCCTCAACTTGGTGACATATTTCCTATATTGGCTCAGCTATCGCCTTAATATAGGTAAGGTTGACCTTTTAACGCCTAAGAATTTCGCCAAGGTGGCGACAAAAGAAAGTGACGAGTTCCTGATTCGCCTTATGTGTCTTATTCTTCGAGGCGAGATCTTCTTTGTATCGCCTGCTTCATCGCCTTCTCCTCCAGATTGTGGCGATGTCTTTAAGCGAATCCTTCCCTCAGCATATCATTTCGCCATTCTTGTTGACTTCGGATGAAATTCCAATTTGGTCCTTCTTTCTTTGGTTTCGCATGTTTTAGCTCCTTTTCCACACTTTTCATCCAAGTCCTTGTCTCAGCAATAATAGTCTAGAATTACTAGAAATCTATTCAATATCTCATCTTTAAAGCTCAATTTCTTTACCTTTAAACCCATAAAATACACTAAAATATAGGTAAATTCTAGACTTATCAACTACCCCCAACTTAGTCTTTTGCTTGTCCTCAAGCAACCTGACCAATAATCTGAGACAATAATCAATGTGAACTTATATCATAATTCAAAGCAATTCTTTTAATATGTTTTAAGAAATTTCCAAACAGTGACAAAATATTTTTTCAAAATCTCAAATCGACTGACTCAAAACTGGTCATTTCCTTAATGTAGTCAAGTATCCGAGAAGATCCAAGTATTCAAGTTTTGAAACTACTTCCTCACTGTTGTCTCTCATAGTATTTGATCTCTCAGAATCCTATAGGTTACCCACATAATAAACTAGTCACTTTTAAGAATCAAAGTTATGCACCAAAACAAATGTGATTCAAGTGTTTCACAAGCACATATGAAGAAAATTTAAAGAACCTCACGACCATAGAACATCACTCATACACTGTACAGCACTTAGAGGTTCCCAAGTTCAGCACTGCCTATTTGTCTGCCTTAGAATCTCTGATTTGTATATTTATAGAGAAAAATGGGGTCAAGTTAGCTTATGAAAGAAAGGGATTTCTTCAAAAGAATTCAAAAAAATTTGGACAAAACACTAAATTCCTCTCAATCCCTCTATACTTCACTCTCTCGTGTTTCTCCACTCAAAATTTCTTTATTTAGAACATCACTTTATTTATATACATTGTCCACTCTTGCTTTTTGGTGGCTTTGTTTTTAATTTTTTATTTTTTGCTTTTAGCAATTTCCGAAACACAGTCTTAGTAGGTCCTCACTTCCCATCTTTTCAGTCCCAACTTAGTGGTAAGTCCAATGGGTAGGATTGAGATTATATCTCTATCTTTATGGTTTGGACTGGATTAGGGACCAAAGAAAAAGGGTTTAAATGAGAATGGAAACAAACTGGTTTACCTCACAAGATATCAAGGTCTGGTTATATCAAGCAGGCAAAGGCTTTTTAGTAGTTTCACTCACTCTCTCAAATCAGATCATGTTCCTTGACAGACTTAAGACAGAACTTTACCCGACCAATTCCCTGTACACTTGAGGAATGTATGAGAAATTCAAAGCAAACCAATGAAGGTCCCAATTCTAAGAAAAATTGATCAAATAATTGTGTTTAATAAGGAAAAGAAAACAAATAACCCCTTTCAAGACGAAAAAGACACAGAATAAAGCTCAAACCTCGCATACCACCCAAGGTTTTCTCCACTCTTTCATTATCAAAACTCATCAACTTATTCACAATTCAAATCTGACCTGAATTTTCATTAGTGTTCAAAGAATTTTTTCAAAATTACTCATCAAAACTGCTTGTTTTGAACACTTATTTTTCTGTTTGAAATCTCATTTTATGAAAAACAAAATCACTTTGAATTATGAGCAATGTAAGCTCAATCATGCACTGAGACCTACAATATCCTAAAACTTTGAAATAAAACTATTTCCTAACACACACACACACACACATATATATATATATATATATACAATACTAGCAATGTGGTTGCTACCCTACTCCCAACTTAAAAGAAAACAGTGTCCTCACTACTTAAAAGAACATAAAAGAACAGATGGAGAAAAGGGATGAAAAAGAGAGTAAGCAAAATACCCGGGAGTCGCCATTAATAAGAAAATAGTTCGCCTAAAGTAACAGAAAGAAGAAAAACTGGTTAGGCGAAATAAGCATGGCGAGAAGTAAGATGATTACCTACCTTAGGTAAAATATCCAGGTGAGGCATAAAAGTTGCCATATTTAGAATGATATTAATGTAATATGTCATGAAAAAATACAAATCCTGCAGGCGAAATATTAAGCAAAATAGAAAACGTCGCCATAAAAGAAATCAAGAGACAGGCGAAATAAATTTATCACCCTAGTCACTCACCTGTACCATTTTAAAAAACATACCAACAAGGCGAGAAATTAAGACCTCGCCTTAATCAAGACGAATGTGTTGGCGACTTGTGTCCTGCCTCGTCCAGCACAATGTTTCATCAAAAACTCTTGTAGAATACCTGTAAACTTCAAAAATCCACAGTGAGAAATGATTGTAAATTTAATGACTCATCCTATAGATATTATATTGTGAGGGAAGCAAGAACCCCCAACTTAAACCTGAAAACTCTCTGCACAAAGTAAAACTTAACAACCACATTACTCTTGTAACATTTTTAAAAAACAGCAAATTTAAACACATTACTCTTCTTTAATAAAAACAAACTAAAGACTCAAGTAATCACATTACTCTTGTATTGACAAAAACAAGTTCGAAATTATAAGTAACTTTCTAAAGGGTACAAAGTACAATACTAAATCAAGTAATAAAAAATCTTCAAAGCTAGAATCTGGATTTGGAGGGAGTTGTGGTCCTTGTTTGCGAGCTTTTGTGACTAATCTCTTCTTTTTAGGTCTAGCGATCAATAGAGAAGTGGGTACAGCTTCAGAAGGACTGGAAATTTTCTCTTTCAACTTTAATTCACTCAAAACTGCATCTCTGATAACAGTATCAACTGATAACTTAGCTACAGCAGATCTTGTAATTCTTTTTGGAGTTTCTGGAACAGACTTTGTAGCAACAACTTCCTTTTTAGTATTCTTCTTCCTTGAAAAAAATCCTGTCTTAACAACTGATGATACAAGATCCTCAAGATCACTGATGTCGTCAGATTCCAAAGCTAAAATTTTTCGCTTTCTGCCCACAGAAGGAGGAATCACTAAGATGGCAGTTCTGTTGATGAATTCCCTTACCTGCAAAAAGAATTCCGTTCTGTACTTATTTGGAGACACTAAAGCAGTAGTCTTACTCCATGGGGATTTGTTAAACTTTCAATCCTAAATGAAAATAGAACTGATCTCTATTGTAGGAAACTGAAAATCTAGTTCCACTGCATCTGAAGAAATTTGAGAGATATGACTGGTATCTTCATCACTATCATCACCAACAAACACAGGAGCAAGAAAATGCGACCATTTTCTACGTTCTCTCAGCAATCTCTCGGGCATATTCTTCATCTGTAATTAGATTGTCATCAGTACCCAAAGACCCATAAGCAGAACTATCATCAGACTCAGCTTCAGAAGAATTTCCATTATTTTCAAGGATCTGGTTGATAGAAATGGATTCAGTATGATCGAAAGGAATATAGCCATAGAGTCATCGGATTGTTCTATAGATTGGCCATGAGAGTAAATTCCCAATCTTGACATTTTTACCAATCTTTGAACCTCAGGGTGCAAAATATAGAGTCTTGGAATGTATTCATCAGTGAGTTGTGGTAGACTCTCAGTTGTACAATTTAAAAGCTTGAAATTATCTAGAACTTGACAAGTTGAAACGCATAATACTTGAATCGCCTGATCTGCATTCGTCTTTGACTGATTGTCCTCACCCTGGTGATCATTAGCTTTTGACTGAGAATTTGATCCCTCACCATCTTCATAACTTGACACTGGTAAACCTGCAGCTATAGCATAAAAAGCCAATAATTTGCCTTGTTCTTCAACTGTTGCAATATCAATCTCTTCACAATCTAAAGAGTCAACATTCCCAGCATCACCAAGTGTAGACTCCAATACAATGGATTTTCCTCTATCTGAATGTCTTTCATCAGCCTCGGCAATTTGATTGACTACTACTTCTGATGCTAAATCCAATTGTTCAATTAAACTCTGCTGAACAACCATCTCTTCAAACGCCTGTTCAAGCATCTCAGGCTGATATCTAATAAATCTTCTTGCTCAAAATGTAGATTCTCTTGATTGTCCATAGATTCCTCCACTATTGGTGGTTCCCTAATCGAATGATCAATTGAGAATCTAGCAAAACCAATAAGAGAGACGTTTTCCTTAGCCTTGTGCATCTCCCACATTCTTAAAAAATCTTGTGGAGTAGAAATGGTTTTGAAAAATTCAGCAAGTTTTTCTTCAACTTTCCTATTTGTCATTTCAGATACCATAGCATCAAACGGTTCTCTTGATAAGGGTTCAGCTACCCTTTCATTTTCCCCTCTAGTGCTATGAGTAGGAGCTGAAAATGACTCCTGTACTGGTCTTGCAACTGAAATGGGCAATGAGAACTTATTCTTCTTAACACTTGACTTCTTGGCCTCTCTGAAAGCCTTCAATTCAATGACCTTCTCTACTGCTTCAGTACATGTAGTTTCCTTACCACCTCTACTCTCCCAAATCCTCAATTCTAATCCACCTGTGTGAGGCTTAGAATCTGTCAGCCATACATCTTTTTTCCTGCTTTGAACTCCATATCTCTCCAGTAGACCTGTGATTAGAGATGGGAAACACAAAGTCTTCTGTCTGGACTTTTCCTTCCTCAAACTGCACACTCTCCTTAGCAGCTCTGAGAAAATCAGCTGGCCAAGATGAATGAACTTGCCCTGATTGAAATCCCTAAGGAACCTTTTCTCATCAGTATTAAATCTGCTTCCCTTGTTCCTAGGCATAATGTTGTCCCTCAACTAGGTTAAACATATTGCTGTGTGAATATCCAATTCACTGGCTAAAACGTCTTCATCAGATCCTTGAGTTGGATGCTGGAATCTTCTCAAACTTCTCAAGTCTTCAACAGTAAGTTCTGAAGCATCCATCCCTCTATCACCGTGATGATTAGCCTCCATTATATCATAGTAACTGCAAATGGCCTCAGCTGATATATCCACTTGTTGTCCTCGAATATCAAAAGGAGTGTCCAACTCCTCAGGAGCTTTATTGTAGAACTCCTCCACTAGAGTAGCATTAACCTTCTTGGGTTGTGCTACCAACTTCTTCATGAACCAACTCCACATATAGTTGAGAAGATCCAAGTATTCAAGTTTTAAAACTACTTCCTCACTATTGTCTCTCATAGTATTTGATCTCTCAGAATCCTATAGGTTACCCACACAATACACTAGTCACTTTTAAGAATCAGAGTTATGCACCAAAACAAATGTGATTCATGTGTTTCACAAGCACGTATGAAGAAAATTTAAAGAACCTCACGATCATTGAACTTCACTCATACACGGTACAGCACTTAGAGGTTCCTAAGTTCAGCACTGCCTATTTGTCTGCCTTAGAATCTCTGATTTGTATATTTATAGGGAAAAATGAGGTCAAGTTAGCTTATGAAAGAAGGGGATTTCTTCAAAAGAATTAAAAAAATTTTGACAAACCACTAAATTCCTCTCAATCCCTCTATACTTCACTCTCTCGTGTTTCCCCACTCAAAATTTCTTTATTCAGAACATCGCTTTATTTATATACATTGTCCACTCTTGCTTTTTTGTGGCTTTTATTTTTTTATTTTTTTTATTTTTTGCTTTTAGCAATTTCCGAAACACTCTCTTAGTAGTTCCTCACTTCCCATCTTTTCAGTCCCAACTTAGTGGTAAGTCCAAAGGGTAGGATTGTGATTATATCTCTATCTTTATGGTTTGGACTGGATTAGGGACCAAAGAAAAAGGGTTTAAATGAGAATGGAAACAAAATGATTTACCTCACAAGATATCAAGGCCTGGTTATATCAAGCAGGCAAAGGCTTTTTAGTAGTTTCACTCTTCGAGGGTATGGCTCCGAAGGTAGACATTAAGAAAGCTTTTCACACAATTGAATGGTCGTTCTTGTTGGAAGCCCTCTGTTGTTTTGGGTTATGCGACCAGTTTTGAAATTGGGTCCAACATCTTCTATCATCCTCTCGTATCTCAATCCTCTTCGAGGGTATTCCGCATGGATTCTTTGCCTGCTTGAAAGGGGTTAAACAGGGGGATTCGCTCTCTCCCCTTCTCTTCTACTTAGCGGAAGAATATTTTAGTAGAGGCCTTTTGAGAATGGTTGCCAAAGGAGAGTTGAGACCTTCTACTAACTCGAAAGAAACCATGCTTCCATCTCATCTTCTTTATGCAAATGACGTGATGTTCTTTTGTAAGGCTACTCAAACGAATGCGAAAAATATAGTCAATTTTTTGGACTACTATAGGGAGATTTGGGGTCAACGGGTTAATTATGTTAAGTCTAATGTGTTCTTTGGCAAAGGAGTTCAGAGGAGATCCATAGCGTATGTCAAGCATGCTCTCAAGATGACGGTGGGTAGTATTCCTTGTGTTTATTTCGGTGTTCCTATCTTCTCAGGGATTCCCAAATGGACACATCTGCAACAGATGTATGATAAAGTGGTTTCTAAATTCAACTCCTGGATTGCTTATTTCGGTAATATCTGGCTTGCTTAATCATTCTTTTGCAGTGTACCAGTGGCCAGTTCTTATGCTGAAATCCTTTTAGAGATGCATTAGGAACTTTGTCAGGTCCGAATTTTTGGGCTATTTGTTTGCGTATTTTGAAAATTAATTTAAGTTTTTAATTTATTTTCCGTTATAAGGGTAAAATGGGCATTTAAGAAAAGTATTAATTTTTCCGGTTCGATAACATGATTTGACTAATTTGACTTTTGGATTAATTTTGAAAATAATTTAACATTTGAGACAATTTTGTAATTGTTTCTAAAATGAGATTATTTTTAAAATCACTTGAAATGTGTGGGTTTATGGCAATATTTGTCATCCATATATAAGTGAAAATAAGGCTTTTAGAATCACTTCCACCAAAACCTAGAAATTGAGCTTTCACGTGTTCTTCAATTGCTCCCAAACCAAAAAGCTCTCCGCGGATTTCAAAGTCAAAAGTTTCAAAGATTTCACTGGGGATTGGTGCTTGCTTTGATTTCTTCATATTCTTGGTAAGGGTTTTCTCTCTTGTTGATTTGAAAGCACATTAAATTGATTTGGGAATTTTTGGTCTGACCAAGGGTTTATGAATTTGGGGGTTTTATTTCAATTCGTTTTGGGTCTTGAAACCCTTGATTTTCAATATGTATGATTTGGGTCTATTGGGTTTTAATTAAGTTGAATCGCTTTCTAATAAGAAACCCTAACTTTCTAGAATTTTGGAATTTATGGATTTTATTCATGATTTAGTGTAGACCAAGTTTGGGATCGTCGACCGGAGTGATTTCAGTGGATTTTGGAATTAGCAGTAAAGGTTAGTAGCCATGTTTATGCCTCACAATTGTTTGTTTCTGTCTGCTTTTCTGTGTGTAATTTGTTTAAATTATTATAAGCTGAAATCTGAAATTGGTTATTATGATCTGCTGCTGCATCTGATATAAATTAGTTGGGTATATCTGTTGCCTTCGTATCTGCATACTATCTGATTAAATTCTGTATATTCTGCTGTTTCTATTGTGGACATATAAATTGGTGTCCGTATCTTTATGTTAAATTGGAAATATGAATTCTGAAATCTGCTAAAAGTCCTGTCATAGATTAATATTATAAGACCAGCATGCTGTAGGGAAAACTATATGTATACATCGATGCGCGAAACGTATATGGCCTTGATTGCCAACCCATTTTTTGGATGCGATGGCATCACTTCTGGAGCTTTGCTCATGTCTGGATGCGACGGTATCACTTCTGGGATCTTTGATCCATTTCTGAGGGTTTTACCCTACTATGTCTGTTTTCTGTTCCCGATTTTTATTATTAAACTAAGGACAGGCCTGGTAAGTTAATCACTTAATAATATGGTAATCTGAATACTGTATTCGTAAAAGCGTTTTTGTATCTATTGATGAATATCTTATATGTATGGCTTGATTTTTGTCTGTCGCTTTATGCTTTGGGTTCTAACCTTTAGGTAGTTTGGAATTCTGACTCCTAACTGGCCGTAGGCGTAAGGAATAGACCCGCTTAGATCGCTAGAGCTTGAATAGTGAAAGAAATAATTTGAATTAGGCTGAAACTGTGGCCAGTGTCCGTAACCGAGCTAGGTACCGAAATTGATGCCGAAACATCTGTCGAACTCGTATAATTGTCTCCTAACCGAGCCAATTACCGGATTCCTTACCGAAATACAAATCAGTAACTCTGGTGATTCTCCCTGACCGAATAACATGCCAGGCTGCGTACCGAACTCCTAATTCGGTATCAGTCTTCCACTTGAGATAATTTGATAACTTTTAAGCCTCTTTCAGACAGTAATTGCAATAATATGTAATCACTTAACCTAGATCACTTAAAGGGGATTGTAATGTGATTAATTGGAGTTCTTAATCAACTTATTTGCTCCTATCTGTAACCCTATGTTTGTTAACTAACCTGCATATGTGTGTGACATTCTATTCTGCTAAATAAGACGCATTCTGTGTGTGTATGTTGGGTATTGGCTTACTAACCAGACATCGATATTTTGACCCTTCGTTGTTTTTATTTTTGTTTTGTATGTTTTGTACCCATTTGGGATGGCAATTGCTGAGTTCAGACAGTAAGGTGGAATAGCAGGATATCATTCACATGTTTGCATCAAGATTCATCTGGCATCTCTTCAAGCATTTGTTTTCTTTATCATTATTATATTTTGTTGAACTTAATTCAGTATTTTGTAACCGCTGCACTACGTTTTGAGTTTTGATCGCCGATAGATATTTTGGATATTTCAGTTTGATTATATCTTTAATGACTTTGTATTTAAACTATCAGTTTTGGACTAGTTCGAATGACAAGATATTTCAGCATTAGTTATTATATTGTATTTTTATTCCGTATTTATATGTTTGTCTATTTATCTGTCCGTCCATTCTGCATGTGACATATGTTCTCCACGTCCCTTCCGTCAGGTGGGGGTTTGGGTGTTACAAACTTTATCTGGACCGGTGTGCCTACTGAACGCAGGTTGGTGAGTGTAGCCTGGAAAAAAGTCTGCGCAATAAGCAAAGAGGGAGGATGGGGGTTCGGACTCTCAAAGCCACAAATAAAGCTATGATGTCTAAACTTGTCTGGACTATCTTGTAAGGTAATACTCCCATTCTCTCTCCCCTTAGAGCAAAATTGGTGAACAACGATGGATCCGCTGGGATAGTTTATTACAAATCATCAGTCTAGTCCTCTGTCAGAGAAGTGTTCACTGGCTTATTGGCAGAGACGATTTGGCTGGTGGGTGAACACAGTGTGGTCAAATTCTGGTCGATGAACTGGCTGGGTTACATTATCAGAGACCGGGTGGAGAATGGTAGAATTGACAATTAGAATGCCTTGGTTTCAGATTTCTATTTGAATGACAGCTGGTATCTTCCGGACTGGTTATAAAGTGACTATAAAGATATTTGTGAAGACATTAAAAAAGTCAAGATCATCAGTAGGGGTAAGGACAGACGCATTTGGAAGAATGGAAAGTTGGGTAAAGTCACTTGTAGAGCAGCTTATGATGGTTTTTCTCATCATCTTCCAAAAGTGGACTGGGGTGAGAAGATTTGGACTCCTTACATTTCTCCTAGGGAGTCTATGATAGTTTGGAAGCCTTTTCATGGAGCTATACTAACCCAAGATCAACTTGGAGGAAAGGGGTCACGATGGTATCAACGTATCCTTTTTGTCTCAGACACTTGGAGACCATGGATCACGTTTTGATAGGATGCGACCATAGTCGAAAAATTTGGGATTATTTTTTGGAGAAGTTAGACATACACCTAAATATAAATGTGGGTATAGTGGATTTAATTGGCATAATCATGCACTAGGAGTGCATTCCGGGGGCGAAGGCCATCTTGAAAACCCTACTGAGTTCTATCTGTTCGGAGATTTGGATAGCAAGAAACAGAAAATACTTTGGGAATAAACCATGCCTATCCTTACCATCCTTTCTAGAATTTGGTCAATTGTGCACAACCTCAGAATGTTCAAATTCGGCATCATGTACAACACCCTCTTCGACCTCAATACCCTCCCTTTTCAAACTTAGCGGTTACTTTCAGTGTCCTAAGGTGGTTAAGGAAGTGTGGTGGAATGGCCCTTCGTCGAGATGGACCAAGGTCAACATAAACGGTAGTGTACGAGAATGAGACAGAAGATTGGTGGTAGGAGGTGTCTTCCATAACTCACGTGGTTTTTTTAAATTTGCTTTGCAGGCATAGGAGGTTTTGGAGATGCATACGAAGCTGAAATCTTACTCTTCATTTTGGCTATAGTGCATACAATCGAAAAGCAGTGGACTCGGCTGTGGGTTGAATCCGACTTGACGCTATTAGTCCATTTAGTGAAGACACGCTCGGACTGTGTTCTTTGGAATCTCTTAGTTCGGTGGCTCAATTGTCGTCATCACATGCAGGAGATGGATTTTGTTATCTCTCATATATACAAAGAAGGAAATCAAACAGCGGATGCACTCACGAAGCTCCAATTGGATAGCCTAGAGACTTGGACTACCTGCCCCAATTTTCTTTGGCCTTACAATTGCAAGGACCTCCAAGGACGGCCTTCCTTCCGTTTTACATGACTTAACCTTTCGGGATCTTCCGATAGCAGCAAAGGGATTCAAATTCCAATTCTTTGGCATGGTTCAAAAGTGGTGCTCCAGGACGTCGTTCGCTGCCAACGTCTGCTCACAGCCAACAAACAGCCAGTTGACGGCCAACAAAAGCGGCGCTCTCGGATGAGGTTCGCCGCTAGTGTCCACTCCCAGCCAGCAAAATGCCTATTGATGGCTAACAAAAGCGGCGCTCTCTGTTCATGTTCGCCGCCAACGTTCACTCCCAGCCAACGCCCTGTCAGTTGCCAGCCAATGCGGCGCTTTAAGGCCTTGTTTGCCGCCAATGTCCGCTCCCAACGAGTGACTCTGACGTGCAATTTTTGCGATTTCCTCGTTTTCTTTTCATTTGGACCTGATCTCTTTGTCATTGGGCCTCTTCGTGGGCTGTGTATTTTTTTGGCCATTTGTTTAGGCCTCTTTTTTCTTTTAGGCCATCTATTTAGGCCTCGTTTTTTCTTCGGCCACCTATTTAGGCCTTGTTTTCTTTCTTTGGGTTTTGTTACTGAACTTTTTTTCTTTTCTCTTTAATAAATTATGGCGTGTTCTAGGGGGTGCCTACCTAGTAGGGATTCCTGATGAACTTTGCCTATCTCATTGAAAAAAAAAACTAAATGCGGGTGGAACTATTATCAAAGGAAGTCCTTCACGTTACCCTGGACTTCTAGGTCCCGCTCCTATATCCTTTGAGTCAAAATTTTAATGGCTCACACCTCAACAAGCGAAATAAAGACGGGAGAAGGGATTATGTTTTTATTGCGATGAAAAGTACATTCCTGGTCATAAGTGTTAACAACCACAGTTATTAATAATTGAAGAATTACCACACTTGGAGAAGTTAGTGAGTCTGTGAAGGAAGACAAAGATGAGGAGACAATACTAGAAATTTTTTTCCATGCATTAACAGGAACAGGACACCCACAGACATTGAAGTTTTGTGGTACGATTCGGGGGCAAACTATCACTTTTCTCATCGATTGAGGTAGTACGCTTAATTTTATTGAACAAGCTACTGTTACTCGACTTAATCTTCCTGTGGTGAAAGATTCTATTATGAAAGTGATAGTAGGCTATAAAGAAACTATTGAGAGTAGTGGAAGATGCATGCAATAAAAAATATTGCTACAGGATCCTGAGGTGATTACAAATCTCTATGTTCTCCCTATGTTATCTTGTCAAGTGGTTCTTGGTGTACAGTGGTTGCAAATGCTAGGTTCGATCCAGATTGACTATGAGAATTTGACTTTGAACTTTGTTATGAATGACAAAACTTATTAGTTGATAGGGGTTTAACTCATGGGAGTTACAACTGGTTGCCACCACTGATTATCATAGTCTCACTGGTCAATGATATTTTCTACATTTACAACTAGTATTCTATGAGCAGGAGAAAATAGAAGAACGAAAGCCTAATATTCAAAATATCTTGAATGAGTTCTCTGAAGTCTTTGAGGAAATAAGAGATTTGCCACCACAGCGGAGACATGATCATGCTATCACCCTTAAACCAAGAGCTGAACCGGTAAGTATTCATCTTTATTGCTATCCTCAATACCAAAAGGCTGAAATCGAAAAAATGGTTAGGGAATACTTAGAATCTGGAGTGATTCACCACAATATTAGTCCTTTTTCATCTTCTGTGTTGTTAGTCAAGAAACATGAGGGACTTGGAGGTTTTTTGTGGATTACAAGGCTTTAAATGATGTTACTGTGAAGATAAGTATCCTATTCTTGTTATTGATGAACTTTTAGATGAGTTATATAGAGTTAGATTTTTTTCAAAGTTGGATTTGCGTTCTGGATACCACCAAATCCGAGTTTGAGATGAGGATATTTATAAAACAGCTTTTAGAACCCATGAAGGACATTATGAATTTGTTGTCATGTCCTTTGGGTTAACTAATGCTCCTACTTTTCCAAGCTTGATGAATGATCGTTTTTGCCCTTATCTCCATAAGTTTGTTCTTATAACACCCCATATTGAGACAGTGTTAAAAGGAATTGAATTGCTACCCATATCACCAATGTGCACATTATTTTTCGGGAGCCCAGAACTTGAGAACTCCAAAGTTAAGCATGCTTGGCTTGGAACAATCTTGGGATGGGTGACCTTTTAAGAAATTTTCTCGGAAAGCATACAAGTGAGGACAAAACATGCTGGAAAGCGTAATGGTGGTCTGTGGGGCTAGTGGTCAGCCTTAAGACCGATTATGAATGACGTGGCACCCTGCCACCATGCCTCGGGTCATCCGGGGGCGGGGGTCGGACGTTACAAATGATATCAGAGCAACCCCGCGACCGCGAGGTGCGCCTGTGGACATAAGAGCCCTGGGCATTCGTCTAGCGGGGGTAAAGATTCTGATAATGATGTGGGTCAACCACAACGAGGACGTTGTGTCCTAAAGGGGTGGATTGTAACACCCCATATTGAGACAAAGTTAAAAGGAATTGAATTGCTACCCATATCACCAATGTGCACATTGTTTTTCAGGAGCCCAGATCTTGAGAACTCCAAAGTTAAGCGTGCTTGGCTTGGAACAATCTTGGGATGGGTGACTTTCTGAGAAGTTTTCTCGGAAAGCATGCGAGTGAGAACAAAGTATGCTGGAAAGCGTAATAGTAGTTTGTGGGGCTTGTGGTCAGCCTTAAGACCTATTATGAATGACGTGGCGCCCTACTCTAGGTGCGGGGGTCGGACGTTAAAGTTTGGTATTTTTATGACATTTAAGTCTATTGTAAATTTGGGATGAGCATTTGAATCACTTATCGTAGGTTCTCTGTATCTTGGCAATTAATGGATTAAAGGCCAAACCAAGTAATTGTTAGTTTACTATGCAACAAATTGAGTATTTGGGACATTATATTTCTGAGACAGGTGTACAAATAGACCAGCAGAAGATTCATTCAATTCAATCATGGCCACTGCAAACTAGTGTTCGAGCTATTAGAGGGTTTTTGTGTTTGGCTGTGTATTATCAAAAATTCATTAAGAATTTTGTCACCATTACTGCTCCTTTGACTCGCTTAACTTCTATAGAAGGGTTTCATTGGAATAAGAAAGTTGGGGATGCATTTAAGAAATTAAAGCAGGCTCTCATGCCTGCTCTTGCACTTCGATTACCCGATTTCTCGAAGACTTTTACCATTGAATAGGATGCCTCAGGGTAGGGTATTGGAGCTATTCTTTCACAACATGAACAACCTATTGCTTTCTTTAGCGAGACTTTAAAAGGTAGTACACTTACTTTGTCAACATATGATAAAGAGATGTTAGCTTTGATGAAAGCTATTCAAAAATAGAGGGCGTACTTGTTGGGTCGACCAGTTATTGTTCAAACTGATCATCAAAGTTTGAAATATTTGCTAGAGCAAAAGATTACAACACCCACCCTAATCAGATGGCTTCCTAAAATCATGGGATATGATTTTTGTATTCGATATAAAATGAAATGATGATAAGTCTAGAATAATACCTAGCTTTTTTTCTAGTTAATTTAATATTATTGAGCTAAAAAGTTATATAATTGAGTGGATTTCTAGTAATTGTAGACTATTTTATTGAGACAGGGACTTGGATGAAAATATCAATAAACTAAGCAGAAAAGAGCAAAAATCATTACAAAGAGGGGCCAAATAGAAATTTTTCCAAAGTCCAGATCATGGCGAAGTAATACAAGAGAATAGTATGTTGCCTACACTTTTGACTGAAGACAGAAAAAGCAGAACAAATGGAAGTCGCCTAGAAGAAGATATGCAGAAGGTCGCATATGTGTCTCTCACCTACAACAAGTCGCCAATCTAGGCGAAGTCTTCAGGAAATAAAGGAAGATGGCGCCTAAAGAGAAGTGAAAGCAGGCGGCAGACCAGGGCTAAATGATGTATATCGCCTATAATAGAAATATAGCTGGAGGCGACAAACGACTTATCTCGCCTAAGGTTCAAGATAAGGCGATATCAAGGGAAGCGAGAAGAAACAGTATCACCTAGCTATGTGGTGATAAGGCAGGCAATAATTACTATTTTTGCCTACAAGAATTATCAACAGGCTATCAAGTTGGGCGTTTATTTGAATGTCATTTAAAGTTCAAGCGAAGGAATAGGCGATATAAGGAGATATTGTGTACTTCGCCTATTTGTGTTCTTTCTTTTAGTTTAATTTCAAAATTGCCACTGAGAAAACTCTATAAATAGGATCTAGTCGAAGCAATTAGAACCTTTCTTTTAGTTTATTCTTGATAAGTTTCTTAGAGAAGTTTTGTGCTCTATTTTCTGTGATCTCTGAGAATTAGCTTGAAGTGGAGAAGTGAAGACTGTGACAGAGTCCATCTTCTAGCTTCCTTGGTAAGAGATCTTAAAGCATAATGAAGATGAATTTGAAGTGTATTGTATATGCCGAAGAAGTTATGCTTAGCTAATAACTCTATTGATTTGCTAAGATCTGTTTCCATTTCTAGATTTGTTGATTGTATGATTCTTGTTTATTCATAGTAAGATTTGCTTAATTTTCTTAAGCTTATTGAATTAAGAGAACGAGAGTTAAGTAATGATGTTATGATACTTATTCTAGTCCAGAGATGGAGTCTAAGTATCAGATTCAAGAACAAAGGATCTTTATAGAGATAGACAATTAGATTCAATTTTCTACAGATTATGCTTGATCAGTTAATTGAATTGTATTATAGATATATATATATATGCAATTTATTGTCTAGGATTTGTAAACAAATCATAGATGTTGATCTAGGTTATAAATCTAAAATTTAGAGTCAAATTATATAATGAAAGATGATAGTAGGCCACAGAGATTAGCAGATCAACTTGATTTCTATTGGATCACTGAGTGCTGAGTACTAAATTCTCACTCAATCATTATGACTCTCAAAAGTGTCTAAAATTTAACATCAAATCTTATTATCTTTACTCTTCAGTTTGCTAATGAATTCTTCTGCAACTCAATTTAGATCTCAATCAAATTCTTTCTTTCCAAATAAATAATCCCTGTGGAGACGATATCTTAAATCTATAATAAGATGTTGATAGAAATTCTTCTATTGATATTGTGTTTGTATATATGCAAGAATTTTCTCATCAATTTCTTGACGCCATTGCCGGGGATTGTAGGTTTTAAGATTGAGAGTTACTTTGAATTGTACTAACTGTGTTATTTATATATTCTTTTTCAACTTTAAATTGTTTGTTCAAGTGTGTAGTGTGTGCATACAATATCTCGAAGAACTCACGATTTGTAGTATAATCTAGAACCTTAAAAGCTAATAAGACAATTGAGAATCAGAGTCTAGAGTGAATATGTCTGGAGTACGCTACAATCAGAATAATGATACAGAGGCTGATCCTGAGGCTAAAAGGAAGACTTTGCATCAATACTCTATTCCATCTATTGATGGAATTCCACAAGCTATCAACTTACCAGCAATAACACCTGATACGTTTGAGCTTAGATCAAGACTCATCAAATGGTTCAACAGAACAAATTAAGAGGAGGAGCTACTGAAGACCCAAACTGGTATTGAATACATTTTTACACATCTGCAATACTTTCAGACACAATGAGATATCTGAAGATTCCTGGCTGTACTCATTACCTCTAGGATGCATTAATAGCTGGGAGGTATCTAGTCAAGAAATTCTTAGCTCGTATTTCCCTCCGATGAAGATGGTGAAGTTGCGGAATGTGATTTCCTCATTTCAATACATAGATGGGGAATCTTTGTATAAGAGCTAGGAAAGATTCAAAGAGCTGATTAGGAAATATCCACATCATGGCATAGCCTCATAGAGAATTATAATGACCTTTTACAGTGCTATGCCAGCACAGATTAAGCTTAACATTGATTCCTCAGATGGAGGATCAATTATGGACAAGGAACCAGAGGATGCTCATGATTTCATTGAGTTGCTGGCGAATAATGATTTTGGCTAGAATGAGAGGGAAAAGACTGTAACTAAGAAACAACCAGGAAATTATGAATTGGAGTCATTTAGTGCACTTTCTGCACAAATAGCCTTATTGAATAAGAAGATGGACAATATGGCAGCCAACAAACAAGCTTATCAAAATAAGAAGACTTCAATAATGCTGTAGAAAAGCATAAACCAACTCTAGTAGGTTATGCACAAGAAGCTGCCGATGCACATGATGAAGACGAATCTATTGAGTTGGAGCAAGTAAATTATTTGAACAATAATTATGGAAATAAGGTGAGGCCATACTATCAACAAAGGAATCAACCCTACTAAGGTCAGGGTTATTATCAAAGGAACCCCCAACCTGGTTACCAACAAGGACAGTCTCAATATCAGCAAAAGAAGCCTAAAATGGAGGAACTTCGTATCAAGTACATGGAAAAATATGATTCTTTCCTTGCCAACCATTCTACTTCAATTAAAAACTTGGAAACTCAGATAGGGCAGCTTTTACAAGTTTTGAATCAAAGACCCCAAGGATCACTTCCAAGTGGCATGTGCCAAATCCTAAGGGAAAAAAGTCTAAAGATGAGGCACAAGTGCATGCAATCACGCTTAGAAGTGGAAAAAAATTTAAGCTTCGAAGGAAAAGAAGAGTTTTGTACCTCCTGTACAAAATCAGGATGCTAGTGAAGGAACTAGTACTCCTATTATTCCACAGAAAGATCAAGAGGCTGTACAAATTGCATTACCTTTTCCTAATAAGGAAAACAGGAAAAAGCTGGACAAACAGCTTGAGAAATTTTTGGACATGATGAGGCAGATTCATGTCAACATCCATTTTATTGAAGCATTGAAGCAAATGCCTGTTTATGCTAAATTCATAAATGAGTTATTATCAAACAAAAGAAATTTGGCTGATGTGGGATGTATAAATGTCAATGAGAGTGTGAGTTAACTTGTGAAGTACCAAATTCCTAGGAAGGATAAAGATCCTAGCAACTTTACTATACCTCTAACAATTGGAGATAGGTTCAAGGGGAGGGGCTCTTTATGAGTTAGAAGCCAGCATTAACCTAATGCATTTGGCCATCTATGAGAGGTTAGGTATAGGACATTTTAGACCTGATAATGTCCTACTTCAATTAGTTGAGAGATCTTTCACCCATGCTAAGGGAGTTGTAGAAGATTTTATTGTTACAATGAACAAGTTTTTTGTTTATTGTTGACTTTGTGGTGCTTGACATGGAGGTAGATGAAGATGTACCATTGCTATTAGGTAGATTGTTCTTGTGAATATGTAGAGCTTTAATAGATGTAGCAAATGGTAAGCTCACACTGAGAGTGAATGGAGAGGAAGCAAAATTCAGTCTATTGAAATCATTGAAATTTCCCTATGATTTCAATAAAGTGAAAAGTATTCAACTAGCAACTGATGAAGAATTAATGGATAAGATTTTGACACTGAGAAGTGCTGATCCTTTGAATGATGTCTTAATAAATGATGTAGACATGGATATTCCTGAAGAAAGTGCTTACAGTGGAGAGTTGGATCTCTAACTTCACATTTTATTCTCAACATCAGTAAGACTCAACCATCAGCTGAACCAATGCTTCCTTCGATAGAAAAACCACCACAATTAGAGTTGAAGGCACTCTCTAGTTATCTCAGGTATGCTTATCTCAATCCTGAAGATTTAAGCTTACCAATTGTTGTGTCAAATGAATTAACATGTGACCAAGAAGAGAAGCTTTTGCAAGTGGTGAGGAAATACAAGAAAGTCATTACATGGACTATTGCAGACATTAAAGCAATCAATCAAACATTCTGCACTCATAAAATCATCTTGGAGGAAAAGCATATACCAAAAATTTAACCTCAAAGGAGATTAAATCCAACCATGAAGAAGGTTGTCAAGAAATAAGTGTTAAAGCTCCTCGATGAAGGTATAATTATTTCTATTTTAGATAGTGAATGGGTTAGTCCAGTGTAGTGTGTTCCTAAGAAGGGAGGGATAACAGTGATTAAGAATGAAAAGAATGAATTACTTCCTACTAGGACAGTAACAAGATAAAGGATGTGTATTGATTATAGAATCCCGAATGACGCTACTAGAAAGGACCATTTTCCCCTTCCTTTCATTGATGAAATGTTAGATAGGCTAGCAGGACATCCATATTTCTGTTTTCTGGTTGGCTATTCAGGATATAACCAAATCCCAATAGCACCTTGTGATCAACACAAAACCACTTTTACATGTCCATTTGGGACTTTTGCTTACAAAAGAATGTCATTTGGATGTGTAATGCACCAGGAACATTCCAAAGATGTATGCTAGCCATCTTTACTAATTTTATTGGTAAGTTTCTAGAGGTTTTCATGGATGATTTTTCTATCATTGAGATACTTTTAAAGATTGTCTTGACAATTTAGGCAAAGTTCTAAAAAGATGTGAAAAGATTAACTTAGTTCTCAACTAGGAAAAATGTCACTTTATGGTTAGGGAAGGTATAGTACTAGGGCATAGAGTGTCTGCTCAAGGTTTAGAAGTAGACAAAGAAAAGATTGATGTAATTCCCAACTTATCTCCTCCTATAAATGTTAAAGGAATTAGAAGTTTCTTAGG
Organism: Cardiospermum halicacabum; assembly: GCA_031304145.1. Taxonomy (NCBI): domain Eukaryota; kingdom Viridiplantae; phylum Streptophyta; class Magnoliopsida; order Sapindales; family Sapindaceae; genus Cardiospermum; species Cardiospermum halicacabum. The sequence continues at coordinate 6,044,328 of CM062396.1, read as the reverse complement.
ACATGCAGGTTTTTATAGGAGATTCATAAAAGATTTTGAAAAATATTCAAGCCATTATGTGTTTTGCTTAAGAAAGTTAAGAAATTTGATTTTTCTAATGAATGTTTCAAAGCTTTTGTGCAGCTTAAAGAAAAAATTGTCTCAGCATCTATCATAGTTCCACCAGACTGGAACTGTGAGTTGGAGATCATGTGTGATGCATCAAATTATCCAGTAGGTGTTATTAAAGAGAGACATGAAAGTTTGTTCAGAGTCATTTATTATGCAAGAAAATCTTTGGTGGAAGCTCAAAGGAACTATACTACCACATAAAAAGAGTTGCTAGAAGTTGTCTTTACTTTAGAAAAATTTAGATCATATAATTTGGGATCTAAAATTGTGGAACATACTGACCATGCACCATTGAAGTATCTTTTTGCTAAAAAAGAATCCAAACCTAGATTAATAAGATGGGAACTCTTGCTGCAGGAATTTGATATAAAAATCAAAGACGAGAGGGGAACAGAAAATGTAGTTGCTGATGCAGATTGAAGATAGAGAAGCTCAAGTGAACATTAAGGAACAGTTTCTTGATGAGCAGCTATTTATATGTGAGGCAACATTTTATCCATGATATGCTGATTATGCTAACTTTCTTGCATTTAAAGTGTTACCTGATGGATTAAACACTCATAAGAAGAAAAGATTTCTTCATGATGTAAAGAGATACATATGGGATGAACCATATCTGTTAAGAACATGTGTCAAACTTTGAGGAGGTGCATCCCATATGAAGAAACTTTTGATATCCTTAAGCATTGTCACTCTTTAGAGTATGCAGGGCATTTTGCTAGAACTAGAACTAAAGTACTTGAATGTGGATTCTATTAGCCCTCACTTTTCAAAGATGCTTATGCATTTTCTGCCAATTGTGATAGATGCCAGAGAATAGGTAATACTTCAAAGAGACAGGAAATGGCTCAGAATTTTATTCTTGAAGTTGAATTGTTTGATGTTTGGGGAATAGATTTTATGGGGTCATTTCCTCCATCTAATAAGTATAAGTATATACTTGTATCAGTGGATTATGTATCCAAATGGGTAGAGGCCATAGCTTGCACCTGGTGGTTTGAAAACTAGACTGAAATTATTGGTTTCAATATTTCAAATAAGAATCCCATCAATGTCTAATGTAGTATTTAAGATATTGTCTCCACAGGGATTGACAGCTAAGAAGCATGATTGAAGTTAAGATCTAAACTGAATTGCCAAAAGAATCCTATGTACAAGATGAATAATTGAATTCAAAGAATTGATATAGACTATGAGCACTGATGACATTCATTCAATTAAAACATGAATTAGCATTCCATTCTGCAATTGAGCTCAACAATGACTAAGCTGATCTGCTAAATTCTGTTATCAATTAACTTCTCATGCACGTTTCAACTCTGAATCACAGATTTACTTTCTAGATCATCATTAATGATATGTTAAAAGATCTCTCGATTCAATTTAACAGATCTCAATCATATAGTTGCATATATCTCTATACTGCAATCTATATAACTGATAAACACAATCTGTAGAAAACTAGATCTATAGTCTATCTCTAGAACTACGATGCTCTGTTCTTAGATCTAAAACCTTATTTCCATCTCTGGTTTGAATTAAGCTTCAAATTAATAAAATTATGTAACTCTCGTTCTTGTAATCAATTAGCTCATGAAATTCAAGTAAATCTGACTATAAATTGGACAAGATTCATGCAATCAAGTGATAATCAATACTCAAATCTCAGCAAAACAACAGAGCTTTTAGCTAGCACATCTACTTCAGCATATTCAATCAAAGTACAAAATCATCATCGACATGCTTAAGAATTAAATCTTACCAAGGAAGATTGAAGCTAGACTCTGTCACAGTGTTGCTTCACAATCTTCAAGCTAAATCTCAATGATCAATAGAAAACAGAGTACAAAACTTCTTCAAGATACTTCTCAGAAAATATTGAATAAAGCGTATAGAAGAATCTAGAATTTCTTTTCTTCAAAGATAACAAAATGTCAAAAGTTCAAAAGAATCTCAAAAGTCGCTTATTGCTTCATCTGAGCTCCTATTTATAGAGTTTTAGCTCAGTGGTAATTTTGAAATAAAATCAACAAAGAAACACAAATTGGCGAAGTAACATTTTTCTCCACTTATGTCGTCTGTTCCTTCGCTTGAACCTAAACGACTTAGTCAAATTCTGCTTGTCTTGATTGCAAGCTAACAACCTCCCTAGGCGAAATGTGATCAACATTTCCATAATATATCGCCTAATATCTAGGCGAGTGATCCTTCCTCGCCAAAACATTCCTCCAAATATAAACATTCTAGGCGATGTTTTATCAAATGTCGCCTCTTATCACCCCTCAACTTGGCGACATATTTTCTATATTGCCTCAGTTATCGCCTCAAGATAGGCGAGGTTGACCTATTGACGCCTAAGAATTTTGCCAAGATGGCGACAAAAGAAGGCAACGTGTTCCTGATTCGCCTTATGTGTTTTAATCTTCAAGGCGAGATCTTCTTTATATCGCCTGCTTCGTCGCCTTCTCCTCCAAATTTTGGCGATGTTTGTAGGCGAATCCTTTCCTCAGCATGATCATTTCGCCATTGTTGTTGACTTCGGATGAAATTCCAATTCGGTCCTTCTTTCTTTTGATTTTATATGTTTTACCTCCTTTTCCATATTGTTTCATCCAAGTCCCTGTCTCAGCAATAATATTCTAGAATTACTATAAATCTATTCAATATCTCATCTTTAAAGCTCAATTTCCTTATCTTTAAACTCATAAAAAATAATAAAATATAGGTAAATACTAGACTTATCAACTACCCCAACTTAGCCTTTTGCTTGTCCTCAAGCAAACTAACCAAAAAAAATCTACTGAGACAATAATCAATGCAAACTTATATCATAATTCAAAGCAATTCTTCTAATATGTTTTAAGAAATTTCCAAACAGTGACCAGCTATTCTTTCAAAATCTCAAATCGACTAACTCAAAACTGGTCATTTTCTTTATGTTGCAAAATATCTGAGAAGATCCAAGTATTTGAGTTTTGAAACTACTTCCTCACTGTTGTCTCTCATAGTGTTTGATCTCTCAAAATCCTAAAGGTTACTCACACAATAAACTAGTCACTTAAGAATAAAAAGTTATGCACCAAACGAATGTGATTCTAGTGTTTCACAAGCACGTATGAAGAAAATTTAAAGAACCTCACGATCATTTAACTTCACTCATACACTGTACAACACTTAGAGGTTCCTAAGTTCAGTACTGCCTATTTGTCTGCCTTAGAATCTTTTTTTTGTATATTTATAGGGAAAATGGGGTCAAGTTAGCTTATGAAAGAAGGGGATTTCTTCAAAAGAATTCAAAATTTTGGACAAACCATTAAATTCCTCTCAATCCCTCTATACTTCACTCTCTAGTGTTTCCCCACTCAAAAATACTTTATTCAGAACATCACTTTATTCATATACATTATCCACTCTTGCTTTTTGGTGGCTTTTTTTTTGTGAAAACAAATTGCTTTAAGTAGTTTCTGAAACACTCTTTCAATAAATCCTCACTTCCCATCTTTTCATCCCCAATTTAATGGTAAATCCAAAGGGTAGGATTAAGATTATATCTCTATCTTTATGGTTTGGACTGGATTAGGGACAAAAGAAAAGGGTTTAAATGAGAAAGGAAACAAAATGGTTTACCTCGTAAGATATCAATGTCTGGTTATATCAAGCAGGCAAAATCTTTTTTAGCAGTTTCACTCACTCTCTCAAATCAGATCATGTTCCTTGGCAGACTTAAGAAAGAACTTTATCCAACCAATGCCCTGTACACTTGAGGAATGTATGAGAAATTCAAAGCAAACCTATGAAGGTCCTGATTCTAAGAAAAACTTATCAGATAACTGTTTTTAATAAGGAAAAGAAAACAAATAACCCCTCTCAAGACGAAAAAGGCACAGAATAATGCTCAAACCTCACATACCACCCAAGGATTTCTCCACTCTTTCCTTATCAAAACTCCTCAACTTATTCACAATTCAAATCTGACCAGAATTTTCATCAGTGTTCAAATAAATTTTTTCAAAATTTACTCATCAAAACTACTTGTTTTGAACACTTATTTTTTCTGTTTGAGATCTCATTTTATGAAAAAACTAAATCACTTTGAATTATGAGCAATGTAAGCTCAATCATGCACTCAGACCTATAATATCCTAAAACTATGAAATAAAACTATTTCCTAACACACACACACACACACACACACACACACACACACACATATATATATATACAATACTAGCAATGTAGTTGCTACCCCACCCCCAACTTAAAAGAAAATAGTGTCCTCATTGCTTAAGAGAACATAAAAGAACAGAAGGAGAAAAGGGATGAAAAAGAGAGTAAGCAAAATACTTGGATGTCGCCATTAATAAGAGAATATTTCGCTTAAGGTAAAAGAAAGAAGAAAATTGGTCTGACGAAATAAGCATGGTGAGAAGTAAGATGATTACCTACCTTAAAGAGAATACCACATTTCTCTTGTAACATTTAAAAGAAAGACATCAAAATCAAACACATTACTCTTGTATTGTCAAAACAAAAGAATAAGTTCGAAATTATTAAGAAAAATTACATAACAAAACAACTAAAAATCGTCTAAAGAAGCATCTGAAATTTGAGATTTCTGAGGAGATTTTAAATTCAGTCTTCTCCTCTTAGGCTTGGAATTGGAAGGTGCTGGTGGTGTGAGATTTAGAACTCTTGCCACTAATCTTCTGATCTCATTGTCTGTTTGCATTGTGGTAAAAGATCCTGAACTGTGAGATTTTTCTTCTGTCTTTACTTTTTGGGCTCCTACCTCAGCAAGCTTCCTTTTTCTCTTAGCCCTTGCTTCGTCAGCGTCATCTTCACTGAGTCGAGCAATAGTGAAAGCCCTAATGGGTGGATACTTTGTTGGGTTGGCCAATTTCCTCAAAAAGATGCTATACCTTCGGATTTGTCTGAAAATGATAGAATAATATCCATCAGGAACATAAAAGGCAGAAGCTAGCTCCCAAGAACAAGAAGTCTTGTTATGATCCAAAATAAGTATCTCTTCCAAATCTGCCAAAGTAATTGCAGAACTACTGGGCACTTTCTGGCTGTCTTTGATATGTTCTTCCACTGGTTTGGCCTGCTTACCCATTTGACTAGCATTTTCTTCATTCAAACTGCATTTTTCACTCCTTGGCCTGTCCATTTCATCCTCAGAAGAACTTGTAGAGGAGAATTCCATTCCACTAAAGAATTCATAGGATGGCATCCTATTGTAAGTGTTAAAGAATTCTCCTAACATGGCAACCACCTCTTCTTCATGGAAAGTTATGACTTCTTCTTCAACTAAAGGTACTTGATTTAGAGGTTCTGGTTGTAAATAAGGTACCAATGCCAAAGTCTGAGAAGCTTTAGTGTTGTCTGTAGAGGTAGTATCCTCAATTGAAAATTGACCCATCCTTGCTGCATTTATCAATCTCTGAATGTCAGGGTGAAGAATGTGGAGTCTTGGGATAAAATTTTCAGTAGTGAAAACTGGAAGTTGAGTAGAACATTTTGCCAATCCAAAGTCTGGTGGAACTTAACAAGTATAAATCAGAGGTTCTTGGACAGATACCTCAGAAACTGACAACAGACTTCCACTTTCCTCTTGAACAGAACTTGATCCTTCTCCTTTCTCTTGAATGAATGCAGGTTGACCAACTATCTCTGCAAAAGATGCAAGTAGAAGACTTTGCTTTTCAAGGTCAGCTATGTCAATTTCTTCACAATCTGAGGAATCAGAATCACAATCAGGTTCGGCCTCTATATCTTTATTTTTGTTCATTCTTCTTTCATCTTCTTCTATTACCTCATTAGCAACCAGCTCAGTTGCTAGATCAAACTGATCTCCCAAATTTCTTTCAAGGTGATCTTCTTCAAAAGAGGAAAGTGCCACAGCATCTTTTAACTCAGGTTGGCTGTTTATGAGCTCTTCTTGTTCAAAATGCAGAGCTTGATATTCTTCCTCATTTCTCACTTGATCTATGGGTTCTTGTATACTGATTCCTTTTGCAAACTTAGCAAATCCCACAGGAGGAACACTCTGCTTAACCCTTTATACGTCCCACATTCTCAAAAATTGTTATGGGTCTAAGATGTTGTTGAAGAATTCAGCTATTCTCTATTCAACTTTCCTGTTAACTATTTCAGATACCATAGCATCTACCTGTTCTCTTGATAAGGGTTCAGCTACCCTTCATTTTCCCTTCTAATGCTGTGAGTAAGAGCTGAAACTGTCTCCTGTACTGGTCTTGCAACTGAAGTGGGCGATGAGAACTTATTCTTCCTAATACTCGACTTCTTGGCCTCTCTCCAAGCCTTCAGTTCTATAACCTTTTCTACTGCTTCAGTACAGGTAGTTTCCTTACCACCTCTACTCTCCCAAATCCTCAATTCTAATCCACCAGTGTGAAGCTTAGAATCTGCCAGCCATACATCTTTCTTCCTGCTTTGAACTCCATATCTCTCCAGTAGACCTATGATGAGAGATGGGAAATACAAAGTCCTCTATCTGGACTTTTCCTTCCTCAAGCTGCATACTTTCCTTTGCAGCTCTGAGAAAATTAGCTGACCAAGATGAATGAATTTTCCCTGATTGAAATCCCTAAGGAACCTCTTTTCATCAATAGTAAATCTGCTTCCCTTGTTCCTAGGCATAATATTGTCTCTCAACCAGGTTAAACAGATTGTTGTGTGAATACCCAATTCACTGGCTAAAACATCTTCATCAGATCCTTGAGGTGGATGCTGGAATCTTCTCAAACTTCTCAAGTCTTCAACAGTAAGCTCTGAAGCATCCATCCCTCTGTCACCTTGATGATTAGCCTCCATTAAATCATAGTAACTGCAAATGGCCTCAGTTGATATATCCACTTGTTGTCCTCGAATGCCAAAAGAAGTGTCCAACTCCTCCACAAGAGTGGCATTAACCTTCTTGGGTTGTGCCACCAACTTCTTCATGAACCAACTCCACAAATAGTTCCCAAATCTCTTATCTTCTAGTTCTTCTAACAAAATTCCCTTATCTTGCCAAAACTGCAAGTTGTCCTTCTGAGAAGGGCTCTTGACTTTAGATTGATCCTTGGAGATCTTAGGTGAACTAGATATCACTGTCTCCCCTTGTTTATTGGCCCCAAAAATGGCTGCTGCTCTCTGCTTGGCCAAAACCGATTTCTTAACTGAACTCCCCCCTTTTCCAGCAGTTGAAGTAGAAGGGGTTGTAGGTGTAGTTTCAACACTCTTTGCTTATGACCCTTAATAGATTTCATAGATGACTCTTTCGATACCTTCCCCTTAACAGCAGTTGAAGCAGAAGGGGTCTTGAAAGTCTTATCTGGAGACTTAGGCGAAGAAGGAAGAATTACTCTGACATGGTAATTCTTCTCATCATAGTTTTTCGACTTGGCCGAAGTCTTTGCTTTCTTGCCCTTCTTAGATGGGCTAGGAGTACTGTCACTCTTTCTTTTGGCCATTTATCTGCAAATTGGAACAACATGTCAACAAATTTCAAACTGACAAAACATAAAATCAGTAAAACAACATTATTATCATAATTAAACAATCTGACAGTATATTGCAACATGGGTCCAGCATCTATAAAGCACATTTAACAATCAAAGCTTTAAACCACGTTTGACAACTATAAACCAACAATTACTGTCAACACAATCGATTTTATTTGCAAAAATTAAACACCAGCTAAAATCATTCATGTTTATAATAAACCCATAAAGAAATAGATCCTTATTTCCATTAGACATTTGCTCTATTAACACCCTATCAATTCGATCAATAACATAGATAAACTAAAGATAACTAACATCTTGCATCAAACTAAGAAACGCACCTTGTCTGATTTTGTGATGGAAGTAGATCGAAATGCAAGAACAACTGAGATATTCGCAATTTAGGGTTTACGAGAAATTAAAAATTCAAAGAGCAAGTGAAAAGTAACGGTAAAATCGAAATGGGTTTATAAAGAAAACATGAAATAGGCGCAATGATGAAAGAACTAGGCAAAAAGCAGAAAAAAATCCTACCTCGCTTCGTGTCACTCAATGTAATATTTGTGCGTGCCTACGTGTCACCACTTAAAATTTTTCTCATTAGTGAGGCGACATATCTATGATTTCGCCTTCACAAAGAAATTCAGGCGACATAATGAAGCGAGAGAAATGTATCTCGCCAAATGTATTCTCACAATAGCCGGTTTACCAGGCGAATAAATTTTATTTCGCCTATTGAGACTTGTTTCCAGGCGAAGGAAATTGGCGAAATTAAAACTTAGCGCCAGAAACATACCTGTTTGGCGAGGAAAAATGGCAATGTGTTGAATTCTCGCCTCATTTTTATTGTCACTGGGCGATATAACAAGGCGAGATTCTTCCTTCTTCGCCTTTGCAACAGTAAAGTAGGCGAAGTTTTTGGCGTGACAGTCTTTTCTCGCCTTTATGAAAGCGACCAATCATGGCGATATTCCTTAAACTCGCCTTCTTCTAGACATTCACATAGGCAACATGAAGTCATTCCTCGCCAATTAATAAACAGCTTGGCGAGTATTGTTGGCAATAAAAATGACATCTCGCCTTCTTTAATCTTCAAGTTCATTTGAAAACAACAATTCTTTTGCAAACATGAACTTGGTTAATCAAAAATTTACACAATTAATTGATCACAGCATAAATCCAAGACAAGAAATTAATTGTGTAAAGAGTATGCTTTGTTTAAGGTCGTTAGCATCGACCATGGCAAGTTTGCTATTGATTTTCCATTATTTCTACAGGATCTGAGATATAGAGAATATCTCTTGTCCTGTAGATATCTCCCCCCAAATAATGTTTGAGTCTTTGTCCATTCACAATAAAGGAAATAGTAGACTTGTTTTCAAACAATTCAACAGCTCCATAAGGGGAAACACTCTTCACTCTGAATGGTCCAGACCATCTAGATTTCAGCTTTCCTGGAAATAAGCTAAGTTTGGTATTGTAAAGCAGCACATATTATCCAGGTTTAAACTCTCGCTTGACAATCTTTTTATCATGGTAATTCTTCATCTTCTGCTTGTAAACCTCATGATTTTCATAAGCCTCCAGGCACCATTCATCCATTTCATCTAGATGTAGAAGTCTTTGTTTTCTTGCTTTTTCATAGTCCATATTCAAAAGCTTTACAACCCAGTATGACTTATGCTCTAACTCTACTGGCAAGTGACATCCTTTGCCATACACCATTCTAAATGGTGACATCCCAATAGGAGTTTTGAAAGTTGTTCTGTAAGCCCAAAGAGCGTCATGTAACTTGAAACTCCAATCTTTTCTGGACTCATTGATAGTATTTTGCAGGATTCTTTTTAACTCTCTGTTTGAAACTTCTACTTGCCCGTTTGCTTGTGGATGATAAACTGTGGTAATCTTGTGGATCACTCCATACTTCTTAAGCACCTTCTCCAACAGCTTATTGCAGAAATGAAATCCTCCATCACTAATCAGTACTCTGGGTATCCCAAATCTAGTGAGGATATTTTTCTGAAGAAACTTCTCCACTACCTTTCCATCATTAGTAACACAAGCGATTGCTTCTACCCATTTAGATACATAGTTAACAGCTACAAGTATATACTCATACTTGTTCGATGGGGGAAATGGTCCCATGAAATCAATACCCCAAACATCAAATAACTCAACTTCCAGGATATAATTTTGGGTCATTTCTTACCTCTTAGAGATGTTACCCATTCTCTGGCATCTATCACAGCTGGCCACAAAAGCATGTGCATATTTGAAAATTGATGGCCAATAGAAACTACATTCCAAAATTCTAGTTGTTATTCTTGTTCCGGCAAAATGGCCAGCATATTCTGAAGAATGACAGTGTTTGATGATGTCCAATGTTTCTTCATATGGGATGCAACGTCTTAGTACTTGATCAGCACATCTTCTAAACAGATAAGGCTCATCCCATATGTACCTCTTAACCTCATGAAGAATTTTTTTCTTCTGATGACTATTTAAACCTTCAGGTAACACTTTACATGACAAATAATTTGCATAGTTAGCATACCATGGATAAAATGTTACCTCACATAAGAATAGTTGCTCATCTGGAAATTTCTCATTGATGTCAACATGAGCCTCCATGTCCTTAATGTGCAGTCTTGAAAGGTGATCAACTACTACATTTTCAGTGCCCTTTTTGTCTTTGATTTCTATGTCAAATTCCTGCGACAAGAGTACCCATCTTATCAATCTTGGCTTAGACTCTTTCTTAGCAAATAAGTATCTCAATGCTGCATGATCAGTATGAATGACAATTTTAGACCCTAAAATGTATGATCTAAACTTATCCAATGCAAAGACTATTGCTAGTAGTTCTTCTTCTGTTGTGGTGTAATTTCTCTGGGCTTCCACCAACGTTTTACTAGCATAGTAAATGACCCTGAACAACCTTTTTTTTCTCTGTCCCAGCACTGCACCTATAGTAAAATCAGATGCATCACACATTATTTCAAACTCAGAATTCCAATCTGGTGGAATTATGATTGGTGCTGAAACAAGCTTTTCTTTAAGCTGCACAAAAGCTTTTAAACAATCATCAGTGAAATCAAACTTCTTTTCTTTTTCTAATAAAACACACAGGGGTCTAGCTATCTTTGAAAAATCTTTAATAAAACGCCTGTAGAACCCCGCATGTCCTAATAAACTTCTAATGCCTTTTACATTGGCAGGAGGAGGCAAGTTGCCTATCACATCAATTTTTGCCCTGTCTACTTCTAATCCCTAGGCAGACACCTTATAGCCTAAAATAATACCCTCTCACACCATAAAATGGCATTTTTCCCAATTGAGGACTAGGTCAATTTCTTCACATCTTCTAAGCACTTTCTTCAGATTGTTCAAGCAATCATCAAAACTATCTCCTATAATGGAAAAACCATCCATAAAAACCTCTAGAAATTTACCAATGAAATCAGTAAAGATGGCTAGCATACACCTTTGAAATGTTCCTAGTGCATTACATAATCCAAATGGCATCCTATTATATGCAAAGGTTCCAAAAGGATAAATAAAAGTTGTTTTATGCTGATCACCAGGAGCTATAGGGATTTGGTTATAACCAGAATAACCATCCAAAAAGCAAAAGTAAGGGTGTCCTGCTAGCCTATCTAACATCTCATCTATGAAGGGAAGGGGGAAGTGATCCTTTCTAGTGGCGTCATTTAAAGCTCTATAATCTATACACATATGCCAGCCTGTAACAATTCTAGTAGGGATCAATTCATTCTTTTCATTCTTAATCACAGTAATCCCTCCCTTCTTCGGCACACACTGCATTGGACTAACCCATTCACTATCTAAAATTGGAAAAATAATACCTGCATTGAGGAGTTTCAACACTTCCTTCTTCACAACCTCCTTCATAGTTGGATTCAATCTTCTCTGTGGTTGGATCTTGGGTGTATATTTGTCCTCCAGGATGATCTTGTGTGTACAGAAAGTGGGGTTGATACCTTTAATATCTGCTATCGTCCATGTAATGGCTTTCTTGTATTTCGTCACCACTTGGAGAAGGCTTTCCTCTTGTTCATCTATTAAATCATTGGAAAGCACAATAGGTAAACTAGAATCTTCAGGGTTTAAAAATGCATTCCTAAGATGACTTGGAAGTGCCTTTAGCTCCAATTTGGAGGTTTCTCAGTTGAGGGAAGCATTGGTTCAGCAGATGGTTGTATGTCACTGATGTTGAAGAAAAATGAGAGGTCATGCATTCCAGTTCACCACTGTAGGCACTTTCCTCTGGAATATCCATATCCACATCATTGATCAATACATTATTCAGTGGATCAAAACTTCTCAGTGTGAGAATTTTATCCATCAACTCTTCATCAGTTGCCAATTGTGAACTCTTGACCTCATCAAAATCGTATGGGAATTTTAATGATTCCAAAAGGCTAAACTTAGCTTCCTCTCCATTGACTCTTAGTGTGAGCTCACCATTTGCAACGTCAATCATGGCCTTTCCTGTTCTCAAAAGTGGCCGACCAAGTAGCTAAGATACATCTTCGTCTACCTCCATGTCAAGTACTACAAAATCCACAGTAAACATAATTTACTGTGACTATCACATCCTCCACAACTCCCTTAGCATGTGTAAAAGATCTATCAGCAAGTTGTAACAAGACATTGTCAGGTCTGAAATGCCCTATTCCTAACCTTTCATATATGGCTAGATGCATCAAGTTTATACTAGCTCCCAAATCACAGAGAGCTCTCCCCTTGAATCTGTCGCCTATGGTAAGTGGTATAGTGAACTTGCCAGAATCTTTCTCTTTCCTAGGAATCTGGTACTTGACCAACTGACTCACACTCTCATTTACATTTATGCACCCAACATCAGCTAAATTTCTTCTATTTGACAACAACTCCTTCATGAATTTAGCATAAACAAGCATTTGTTTCAATGCCTCAATAAATGGGATGTTGACAAGAATTTGCTTCATCATGTCTAAAAACTTCTCAAGCTGCTTATCCTGCTTCTTCTTGTTTTCTCTTTGAGGAAAAGGTAAGGCAATATTCACAGCCTCTTGTTCTTTTGTAACAAAATTGTTAACTTCTTCATTTTCCTTATTTTGTTCAGGAGGTTTATAACTCTTTTTTTCCTTAAGAGTTCTCCAGTTGTTTCCCACTTCTCAATGTAATTGCAAGCACTTATGCCTCCTCCTTAGATTTATTTTTAACCTTTGGGTTGGGCACAGTGTCACTTGGAAGTGCCCCTTGAGGTCTTTGATTTAGAACTTGCATAAGCTGCCCCATTTGAGTTTTCAAGTTCTTGATTGAGGTCGTATGATTAGTGAGAACAGCATCAGTCTTTTCCATGTATTTAATAAGAAGGTCCTCCATACTAGGCTTCTTCTGCCCCATTTGCTTATACTGAGACTGTCCTTGCTATTGGTAACCAGGTTGAGGGTTCCTTTGGTAATAACCCTGATTTTGATGGGGTTGATTCCTCTGCTAATAGTACGGCCTCTGCTAGTTTCCATAATTATTGTTTACATAATTTACTTGCTCAAGCTCCTCTGGCTCCTCTTCATCATCGGCAAAAGATGCCTCTTGTGCATAATCTGCCAGAGTTATTTTCTGTTTTTCAATAGAATTTACTGAAGTCTTTTTTAGATAGCCTTTATTCACTGCCATATTGTCCATATTCTTATTCAACAATGCTATCTGAGTAGATAATGCATTGAAAGACTCCAGTTCATAGACCCCTGACTGCTTTTTAGTTGCAGCTTTATCCCTTTCATTCCAACCAAAATCATTATTAGCCAGCAACTCGATGAAATCATGAGCATCTTCAGGTTCCTTGTCAATGATTGATCCCCCAGTTGAGGAGCCAATGGGCATTTTGATCTGGGGAGGCATAGCACTCTAAAAAGTCATTACAATGCTCCAAGATGCTATTCCATGATGTAGACATCTCCTAATCAACTCTTTAAATCGCTCCCAACTTTCATATAATGACTCTCCATCCATATATTGGAAAGAAGAAATCATATTTCTCAGTTTCACCATCTTCATGGGAGGAAAATACCGAGCTAAGAACTTCTTGACTAAGTCTTCCCAACTATTGATATAACCTGGTGGCAAGGAATATAACCAGGCGTGAGCTCTATTACATAGTGAAAAAGGGAATAGTCTTACCACTGCATCCTTAGAAACTCCATTATGCCTGAAGGTACTGCACAGATGCAAGAAAGTGTTAAGATGTTGATTGGGGTCCTCATTAGTTCCTCCTCGAAACTTGTTCTGTTGAACCATCTGGATGAGTCCTAATCTAAGCTCAAAATTATATGTTGTTATTGCTGGTAGGTTGATGGCTTGTGGCATGCCATCAACTGGTGGTGTGGAATGTTGACATAGAGTCATCCTTTCAGGGTCCATTCTTCCATCATTTTCATTATTGCGACTGTACCGTTCTCCAAACATTGTAGCTCTTGGCTCAATTCTGACTGTTGATCTTGTTTGTGACCTGGATTGTCTAATGATTCTTTCTGGATCAGGATCAAACTGCAAATCTTGAGTCCCTTTTGCTCTTGTCTGCATACGCTACACACTTGAACAAACAATTTTTAAAGTTGAAAAGAAATTTAATAAAACAGGTTAGCGCAGTTCAATATAAATCTTAATCTTCAAAAGCAATCCCCGACAACGGCGCCAAGAAATTGGTGGTTTGAAAACAAACTGAAATTATTGGTTTCAATATTTCAGATAAGAATCCCATCAATGTCTAATATATTATTTAAGATATTGTCTCCACATGGATTGACAGCTAAGAAGCATGATTGAAGTTAAGATCTAAACTAAATTGCCAAAAGAATCCTATGTACAAGATGAATAATTGAATTCAAAGAATTGATATGGACTATGAGCACTGATGACATTCATTCAATTAAAACATGAATTAGCATTCCATTCTGCAATTGATCTCAACAATGACTAAGCCGGTCTGCTAAATTCTGTTATCAATTAACTTCTCATGCACGTTTCAACTCTGAATCACAGATTTACTTTCTAGATCATCATCAATGATCTGTTAAAAGATCTCTCGATTCAATTTAACAGATTTCAATCATACAGTTGCATATATCTCTATACTGCAATCTATATAACTGATAAACACAATCTGTAGAAAACTAGATCTATAGTCTATCTCTAGAACTACGATCCTCTGTTGATCTGAAACCTAATCGTCATCTCTTGTCTGAATTAAGCTTCAATTAACAAAATTACGTAACTCTCGTTCTTGTAATCAATTAGCTCATGAAATTCAAGTAAATCTGACTATAAATTGGACAAGATTCATGCAATCAAGTGATAATCAATACTCAAATCTCAGCAAAACAACAGAGCTTTTAGCTAGCACATCTACTTCAGCATATTCAATCAAAGTACAAAATCATCATCGACATGCTTAAGAATTAAATCTTACCAAGGAAGATTGAAGCTAGACTCTGTCACAGTGTTGTTTCACAATCTTCAAGCTAAATCTCAATGATCAACAGAAAACAGAGTACAAAACTTCTTCAAGATACTTCTCTGAAAATATTGAATAAAGCGTATAGAAGAATCTAGAATTTCTTTTCTTCAAAGATAACAAAATGTCAAAAGTTCAAAAGAATCTCAAAAGTCACTTATTGCTTCATCTAAGCTCCTATTTATAGAGTTTTAGCTCTGTGGCAATTTAGAAATAAAATCAACAAAGAAACACAAATTGGCGAAGTAACATTTTTCTCCACTTATGTCGCCAGTTCCTTCGCCTTAACCTAAGCGACTTAGTCAAATTCCGCTTGTCTTGATCGCCAAGCTAACAACCTCCTTATGCGAAATGTGCTCAACATTTCCATAATATATCGCCTAATATCTAGGCGAGTGATCTTTCCTTGCCAAAACATTCCTCCAAATATAAACATTCCAGGCGATGTTTTATCAAATGTCGCCTTTTATCACCCCTCTACTTGGCGACATATTTCCTATATTGCCTCAGTTATCGCCTCAAGATAGGCGAGGTTGACCTATTGTCGCCTAAGAATTTCGCTAAGATGGCAACAAAAGAAGGCAACGATTTCCTGATTCGCCTTTTGTGTTTTAATCTTCGAGGCGAGATCTTCTTTATATCGTCTGCTTCATCGCCTTCTCCTCCAAATTTTGGCGATGTTTTTAGGCGAATCCTTTCCTCAGCATGATCATTTCGCCATTGTTGTTGACTTCGGATGAAATTCCAATTTGGTCCTTCTTTCTTTTGATTTTGCATGTTTTAGCTCATTTTCCATATTGTTTCATCCAAGTCCCTGTCTCAGCAATAATAGTCTAGAATTACTAGAAATCTATTCAATATCTCATCTTTAAAGCTCAATTTCATTATCTTTAAACTCATAAAAAATACTAAAATATAGGTAAATTCTAGACTTATCAGCACCACTAATGATCGCAAGGTGGTGGAGAAATTCTTACAGAAGAATATTTTCACACGATTTGGCATCCTTAAGGTGTTAATCAGTGATGGAGAGTCTCATTTTTGCAATAAGCTATTGGAAAAAATACTTAAAAAGTATGGAGTTATCCATAAGATTACTACAGTTTATCATCCTTAAGCAAATGGTCAAGTAGAAATATCTAATAGAGAGTTAAAAAGGATCCTGCAAAAGACTGTCAATGAGTCTAGGAAAGATTGGAGTTTCAAACTAGATGGTGCTCTCTGGGCTTATACGACAACTTTCAAAACTCCCATTGGAATGTCACCATTTAGAATGGTATATGGCAAGGGATTCACCAGTGAGTTAGAACATAAGTCATATTGGGCAGTAAAGCTTTTGAACATGGATTATGATAAGGCAGAGAAACAGAGACTTCTACAATTGGATGAGATGGATGAATGGCGCTTAGAAGCTTATGAGAACCATGAGATGTACAAGCAGAAAATGAAACATTAAAATGACAAAAATATTGTCAAGAGAGAGTTTAGACCTGGATAATATGTGTTGTTGTACAACACCAAACTCAGTTTATTTCCAAGCAAGCTGAAATCTAGATGGTCTAGACCATTTAGAGTGAAGAGTGTATCCTTATATGGTGTTGTTGAGTTGTTTGATAATAAGTATACTGACTCTTTTGTTGTTAATGGTTAGAGACTTAAACATTATTTAGGGGGATATATCTACAGGACAAGGGAAGTACTGTACATCTTTGATCCTGTAGAGATGATGGGAAGATTCAGAACCAAACTTACCATGGTCGATGTTAACGACCCTAAACAAAGCAATCTCTCCACACAATTAAATTTGGAAGTCGAATCATGCTTATACTGATTAATTGTGTGAAATTTACTAATGAACTTCATATTTTATTAAGATTTTTATTTTCACGAGAACTTGAAGTTGAAGGCGATGAGTCTTTTTCATAGCCAAGAGTCTCGCCACAACTAAAAATCACAGTGGCGATGTCTGATGAAATCTTGCCTCAAAAAGTAAAAGAAGTGTGGCGATATGTCTTATTTTGCCACAATAATATCGCCAATAAAATTAGAGGGCAAGGCGAAGACAAAGAATCTCGCCAAGAAGATACCAAATTAGGCAACATTAATGATTAATGTATAAAGTCTTGCCTAAAGTTAAAAAAGTATAGGCGACATCTTTGACATCGCCTTCACACATCGTCAACTAGGTACTCAATTAAGGAAATTTTCTTTACAATTCGCCAATCTGGTTCGCCTCTTGCTTATAATTAATCTGACGAAATAAAAATGCATCGCGTCAATGATTCGTCAATTTTTACAAGTTCTCAAGTGAGTTAATTTTATTTCTCCAAAATTTTTCCATCTTTGAGTAATTTTAGGCGAATAATGTTTTATCGCCTCTCATTTCGTCTAGAATTCATCATGAAAGGCGAATGAAAATTCAGCCGCTTGGCTTGTCGGTCTTTCTTGCCAAAGTAAGGCGAGATTTTCAATTTTTAAAACATCTTGCCTACATTATTGTTGTTTCTCGCCAAGAACTGAGGCTGTAACGGCCGGCCCACCCATATTGAGACATGGTTAAAAGGAATTGAATTGCTACCTATATCACCAATGTGCACATTATTTTTTGGGAGTCTAGAACTTGAGAACTCCAAAGTTAAGCGTGTTTGGCTTGGAAAAACCTTGGGATGGGTGACCTTCCGGGAAGTTTTTATCCAAAAAGCATGCGAGTGAGGACAAAACTTGTTCGAAAAGCGTAATGGTGGTCTATGGGGCTAGTGGTCAGCCTTAAGACCGATTGTGAATGATGTGGCGCCCTGCCACCACACTTTAGGTCATCCGGGGGCAAGGACCGGACATTACAAATGGTATTAGAGCATCTCTGCGACCGCGAGTGCGCCTGTGGACAAAAGAGCTATGGCAATTCATCTAGCGGGGGCCGGATGTTACAAATGGTATCAGAGCATCTCTGCGACTACGAGTACGCCTGTGGACTTAAGATCCGTGCCAATTCGTCTAGCGGGGGTAAAGATTTACCTATATTTTAATATGTTTTATGAGTTTAAATGTAAAGGAATTGAGCTTAAAAGATGAATTATTGAATACATTTCTAGTAACTCTAGACTATTAATTCTGAGACAGGGACTTGGATGAAAAGATTTGGAAAAGGAGCTAACGCTTGCAAACTTTAGAAAAAAGAAGAACCATTTAGAATTTCATCCAAAGTCGGCAAATGTGGCGAAATGATTGATGCTAAAAAAAGAGATCGCCTGTATACATCGCCATTAGCTGAAAAGAGAAGGCGATGAAAAAGGCGAAGTATGAACTATCTCACTTTGAAGACTAGAGCACATGAGGCGAGATACCTTTATATGTCACCAGTATAGGCAGTAGCTTCAGGCGCGGAAAGGTGAATTTCGTCATGCTTTGAGGCGACAGCTGAAGCAACACAAGAGTAAGTCGCCAAGATTAGAAGTGTTGAAAGGCGACATTTACATTATATCGCCTAGAATGCTCACAAATGGAAGATTGATATGGGAAGGAAAGTTTAGTTTGCTTAAGCATCAAGCGACATATAATAGCTACATTAAGAACATTTTGCCTATGAAGAATTATAGATTGGCAAACAAGACAAGCGAGATTTGTGGAAGTCGTTTGAGTTCAGGCGAAGGAACAGGCGACATAAATGAAGAAAACTGTTACTTCGCCAATTTGTGTTTCTTTGTTGATTTTATTTCAAAATTGCCACTGAGCAAAACTCTATAAATAGGAGCTCAGATGAAGCGATAAGAACCTTTTGACATTCTGTTATTTTTTAGAGAGAAATTTTAGATTCTTCTATACGCTTTATTCAATATTCTCAAAGAAGTTTCTTGAAGAACTTTTGTACTCTGTTTCCTGTGATCATTGAGATTTAGCTTGAAGATAGCGAAGCAACAACTGTGACAAAGTCTAGCTTTTAGTTTCTTTAGTAAGATTAAGATCTTAGATGCATATTGATAATGATCTTGTGCTTGATTGAATATGTTGAAGTAGATATGCTAGGCTAAAAGCTCTTTTGATTTGCTAAATTCTGTTGTTGATTATCATTCTGATTGTACGATTCTTGTTCAATTATAGTCAGTTTTACTTGAATTTCATGAGAAGATTGAATTACAAGAACGAGAGTTGCATAATCTAGTTGATTTGAAGCTTGATTTAGACTAGAGATGGCGATTAGGTTCTAGATCTAAGAACAGAGGATCATAGTTCTAGAGATAGGCTATAGATCTAGTTTTCTATAGATTGTGCTTATCAGTTATATAGCTTGTAATATCGAGATATATGCAACTGTATAATTGACATTTGTTAAATTGAATCGAGAGATCCTTTAATAGATCACTGATGATGATCTAGAAAGTAAAACTATGATTTAGAGTTGAAGCGTGCATAAGAAGTTAATTGATAGCAGAGATTAGCAAATCAGTTTATTCATTGTTGAGATCATTTGTAGAATAGAGTACTGATTTACGTTTTAATCGAAAGAATGTCATTAATGTCTATAACTCACAACAATTCTATGATTTCTATGATTCAATTTGTAAATAGATTCTTTTAGCAATTCAGTTTAAATCTTAATCTCAATCTTGCTTCTTAGCTGACAATCCCTGTGGAGACAATATCTTAAATACTACATTAGACGTTGATAGAAGTTCTGTTAGTTATTATGATTTTTTTGTCAGAATACTCCTCATCAATTTCTTGGCGCCGTTGCCGGGGATTGCTTTTGGAGATTAAAATTTACATTGAATTGTGCTAACTTGATTTATTAAGTTATTTTTCAACTTTAAAATTGTTTGTTCAAGTGTGTAGTGTATGCAGACAAGAGCTAAAGGGACTCAAGACTTGCAGTTTGATCCTGAACCAGAAAGGATTATTAGACAATCCTGATCACAGACGAGATCAACAGCTAGAACTGAGTCAAGGGTAATAATGTCTGGAGAACGCTACAACCAAAATAATGACAATGATGGGAGAGTAGATCCGGAGAGGATGACTCTTCGTCAATATTCCATTCCACCAGTTGATGGCATGCCACAAGCCATCAACCTTCCAGCAATAACAACTGACAACTTTGAGCTTAGATCAAGACTTATCAAAATGGTTCAACAGAACAAATTTGGAGGAGGAGCCAATAAGGATCCCAATCAACACCTTAAAACTTTCCTGCATCTGTGCAGTACATTCAGGCACAATGGAGTCTCTGAGCATGCAGTGAAGCTTCGACTATTTCCCTTCTCACTAAGTAACAAAGCTCATGTCTGGTTATACTCTTTGCAACTAGGATGCATCAATAGTTGGGAAGACCTAGTCAAGAAGTTCTTAGCTCGTTACTTTCCTCCCATAAAGATGGTGAAACTGAGAAACATGATTTCTTCTTTCCAGTAAATGGATGGAGAATCATTATATGAGAGCTAGGAGAGGTTTAAAGAGTTGATCAGGAGATGTTTGCATCATGGCATAGCATCTTAGATCATTGTGATGACTTTTTACAGTGCCATGCATCCTCAGATCAAAATGCATATTGATTCCTCAGCTGGAGGATCAATCATGGATAAGGAACCAGATGATGCTCATGACTTCATCGAATTGCTGGCGAATAATGATTTTGGTTGGAATGAAAGGGAAAAGACTGCAACTAAGAAGCAGTCAGGAGTCTATGAGCTGGAGTCTTTCAATGCATTATCTGCATAGATAGCACTTTTGAATAAAAATATGGACAATATGGCAGTGAATAAGGGCCATTCGAAGAAGAATTCAGTCAATTCTGTTGAAAAACAGAAACCAACTCTGGCGGACTATGCACAAGAGGCAGCATTTGCTGATGATGAAGAAGAGCCTGAGGAGTTGGAATAAGTAAATTATGTGAACATTAATTATGGAAACCAGCAGAGGTCGTACTATCAACAGAGGAATCAACCCTATCAAAATCAGGTTTATTACCAAAGGAATCCTCAACCTGGTTACAAACAACAAGGACAGTCTCAGTATCAGCCAATAGGGCAGAAGAAGCCTAGTATGGAGGATCTTCTCATCAAGTACAAGGAAAAAACTTATTCTGTTCTCTCTAATCATACCACTTCAATCAAGAACTTGGAAACTCAAATGGGACAGCTTATGCAAGTTTTGAACCAAAGACCCCAAGGATCACTTCTAAGTAACACTGTGCCGAATCCTAAGGGAAAGGAAAAATCTAAGGAGGAAGCACAAGTGCAAGCAATTACATTAAGAAGTGGGAAACAGCTGGAAAACTTTAAGGAAAAGAAGCACAAGTACAAAATAAGGAAACTGAAGAAATTAGCAACTCTACTAATAAGCCACAAGAGGCTGTGAAGATTGCTTTACCTTTTCCTTAGAGAGAAAACAGGAAAAAGCTGAATAAGCAACTTGAAAAATTTTTGGACATGATGAAACAAATTCATGTCAACATCTCATTCCTTGAGGCATTAAAGCAAATGCCTGTCTATGCTAAGTTCATGAATGAATTATTGTCAACTATGAGGAATTTAGCTGATGTGGGATGTATAAATGTTAATGAAAGAGTGAGCCAACTTGTCAAGTACCAGATTCCCAAGAAGGAGAAGGATCCTGGCAAGTTCACCATACCTTTAACCGTAGGCGACAGGTTCAAAGGGAGAGCTCTCTGTGATTTAGAAGCCAGTATAAAATTGATGCCTTCGGCTGTCTATGAAAGGTTGGGGATAGGACATTTCATACCTGGTAATGTCTTATTACAGCTTGCAGATAGATCTTTCACTCATGCCAAGGGAGTTGTGGAAGATGTGATAGTCACAGTGAATAAGTTCATGTTTACTGTAGACTTTGTAGTACTTGACATGGAAGTAGATGAGGATGTGCCCTTGTTACTTGGGCGACCATTTTTTAGAACTGGAAGAGCTTTAATTGATGTAGCAAATGGTGAACTCATGTTAAGAGTAAATGGAGAAGAAGTCAAGTTCAGTTTATTGGAGTCATTGAAATTCCCTTATGATTTCAATGAAGTAAAAAGTGTGCAACTTGCTGTTGATGAGGAGTTTATGGATAAAAATTTTGACACTAAGAAGTGCTAATCCATTAATCAATGTTTTAATAGATGATGTGGATATGGATATTCCTGAAGAAAGTGCTTATAGTGGAGAGTTGGAGTCTATGACTTCGCATTTTGTACTCAACATCAGTGACATACAACCATCTGCTGAACCAATGCTTCCTTCCATAGAGAAACCACCATAATTAGAGCTGAAGGCGCTTCCAAGTCATCTCAGGTATGCATTCATTAACCCTAAGGATTCTAGTTTACCTATTGTAGTATCAAATGACTTGACAGATGAGCAAAAGGAAAGCCTTCTACAAATGGTGAGGAAACACAAGAAAGCAATTGCATGGACAATTGCAGACATTAAAGGAATCAACCCCACTTTCTGTACTCACAAAATCATTTTGGAGGATAAGCATACACCCAAGATCTAACCTCGAAGAAGATTAAACCCAACTATGAAAGAGGTTGTGAAGAAGGAAGTGTTGAAACTCCTCGATGCAGGTATTATTTTTCCAATTTCAGATAGTGAATGTGTTAGTCCAGTGCAGTGCGTACTAAAGAAGGGAGGGATTACTATTTGATAAGTCTAGAATTTACCTATGTTTTAGCATACTTTATGAGCTTGAATATAATGAAATTGAGTTTAAATGATGAGATATTGAATACATTTCTACTAATTCTAGTTTATTATTGTTGAGACAGGGACTTGGATGAGAAGTTGTGGAAAAGAGGCTAAAACATACAAATTCAGAAGAAAGAATGACCAAATCAGAATTTCATCCAAAGTCAGCAAACTGGCAAAATGATGTTGCTAAGAAAAGAATTCGCCTGAGGACCTCGCCATGATTTGGAGTGAAGGGCAATGCAGCAGGCGATATAAAGAAGATTTCGCCTCGAAGAGTAAAGCATGAAAGGCGAATAAGAAAATCCTCGCCTTTATATATAGCCATCTTGGTAGAAATTAAGGCGATAAAGATTGAACTTCGCCTATCTTGAGGCAATGGCTGAGGCGATAAGAAGAAATGTCGCCAAAATCTAAGGATTATAACAGGCGACATTTGATGAGACATCGCCTAGAAGATCTTAACTGGAAGAGTGTTTTGGCGAAGATTATCAACCCGCCTGAGCATCAGGCGACGTACTGTGGCAACATTGAGGATATTTCGCCTAGAAAGATTGACAGCTTGGCGATCAAGACAAGCGAGATGTCAAGAAGTCGTTTGATTCAGGCGAAGGAACAGACGACATAAATGGAGGAAAATGTTACTTCGCCAATTTGTGTTTCTTTGTTGATTTTATTTCAAAATTGTCATTGAGCCAAACTCTATTAATAGGTGCTCAGATGGAGTAATTAGGGTGAAGTTTTTTTTAGAGAAAAACAGTTTTAGACGATTGATTTGCACTCTAGACATTCTTTTATACTTTAAGAGAATTCTAGATTCTTCTATGCGCTTTATTCAACATCTTCAGAGAATTTTCTTGAAGAAGTTTTGTACTCTGTTTCTGTTGATCATTGAATTTAGCTTGAAGATTGTGAAGCAACAACTGTGACTGAGTCTAGCTTCAATCTTCCTTGGTAAGATTTAGATCTTGAGCATGTCGATGATGATTTCTGTACTTGATTGAATATGCTGAAATAGATGTGCTAGCTAAAAGCTCTGTTGATTTATTGAATCTTGATATTGATTTTCCTTTCAATTGCATTGTTTCTTGTTCAATTATAGCCAGATCTACTGGGTTTCATGAGCTAATTGAATTACAAGAACTAGAGTTACGTAATATTGTTAATCTGAGATTTGATTTAGACCAGAGATGGCAATTAGGTTTCAGATCTAAAAATAGAGGATCGTAGTGCTAGAGATAGACTATAGATCTATTTTTCTACAGATTGTGCTTATCAATTGTATAGGTTGTAGTATAGAGATATATGCAACTATATAATTGAGATCTGTTAAATTGAATTGAGAAATCTTTTAGCAGATCACTGATGATGATCTAGAAGGTAAATCTGTGATTTAAGATGAAACTTGCATAAGAAGTTAATTGATAATAGATCTAGCAGATCAGTTTATTCATTGTTAAGATCAATTGCAGAATAGAGTGCTGACTTGAGTTTTCATTGAATGAATGTCATTAGTAACTGTTACTTCACATCAATTCCATGATTCTTATGATTCATTTTGTATAAAGATTCTTTTAGCAATTTAGTTTAAATCTTAGTCTCAATCATGCTTCTTAGCTTGCAATCCCTGTGGAGACGATATCTAAAATACTACATTAGACATTGATAGATAGGAATTTTGATTGATTACTGTGAATTCTAAATATCAGTTGAGTTTTCATATACTCAGCACAACATAAATTTCTTCAGTCAATTTTCTAGCCATCACTATTATTAAAAATGAAAAGAATGAATTGATCCCTACTAGAACTATTACGAGCTGGCGTATGTGTATAGATTATAGGATTTTAAATGATGCAACTAGAAAGGATCACTTCCCCCTTGCCTTCATTGATGAAATGTTAGATATATTAGCAGGACACCCTTACTTTTGCTTTTTGGATGGTTATTCTGGATATAACCAAATTCCCATAGCACCAGGTGATCAGCATAAAACAACTTTTACTTGTCCTTTTGGAACCTTTGCTTATAACAGAATGCCATTTGGACTATATAATGTACCAGGTACTTTCCAAAGTTGTATGCTAGCTATTTTTATAGATTTCATTGGTCAGTTTTTAGAGGTTTTCATGGATGATTTTTCCATCGGTGGAGATAGTTTTGATGATTGCTTAAATAATCTAGAGAAAGTGCTTAGAAGATGTGAGGAGACTAACTTGGTCCTCAACTAGAAAAAATGCCATTTTATGGTGAGAGTGGGTATAGTTTTAGGCCATAAGGTGTCTGCTGAGGGATTAGAAGTAGACAGGGCTAAAATAGATGTGATAGCCAACTTACCTCCTCCTGCCAATGTTAAAGGCATTAGAAGTTTCTTGGGACATGCAGGGTTCTACAGGAGATTCATAAAAGATTTTTCAAAAATTTCTAGACCCCTGTGTGTTTTGCTAGAAAAAGAAAAAAAGTTTGATTTTACTGATGATTGTATAAAAGCTTTTGTGCAGTTAAAGGAAAAGCTTGTCTCAGCACCAATCATAACTCCACCTGATTGGAATTGTGAATTTGAAATTATGTGTGATGTTCTGATTTTGCTGTAGGTGCAGTATTGGGACAAAGGAAAGAAAGGTTGTTCAGAGTCATTTACTATGCTAGTAAAACATTGGTGGAAGCTCAGAGAAACTATACCACCACAGAAAAAGAATTACTAGCAGTAGTCTTTACATTGGATAAGTTTAGATCATACATATTAGAGTCTAAAGTTATCATTCATACTGATCATGCAGCATTGAGGTACTTATTTGCTAAGAAAGAATCCAAACCTAGATTGATAAGATGGGTACTTTTGTTGCAGGAGTTTGACATTGAAATCAAAGACAATAAAGGGTCTGAAAATGTGGTAGCTGATCACCTTTCGAGGTTGCACATCAGAGACATGGAAGCTCAAATGGATATAAATGAACACTTTCTAGATGAGCAATTGTTCTTATGTGAGGTAACATTCTATCCATGGTATGCTGATTATGCAAATTATCTGTCATGTAAAGTGTTACCTAAAGGGCTAAATAGTCATCAGAAGAAAAGATTTCTTTATGAGGTCAAGAGATACATATGGGATGAGCCTTTTCTGTTTAGAAGATGCGCAGATCAAGTGTTGAGAAGATGCATCCCATATGAAGAAAATTTTGATATTCTCAAGCACTGTCATTCCTCAGAATATGCAGGGCATTTTACTGGAACAAGAACAGCGGCAAAAATTTTGGAATGTGACTTTTATTGGCCATCAATTTTTAAGGATGCTCATGCATTTGTGGCCAATTGTGATAGATGCCAAAGGATGGGGAATATTTCAAAAAGGTAAGAAATGGCCCAGAATTATATCATAGAAGTTGAACTATTTGATGTGTGGGGTATAGACTTCATGGGACCATTTCCTCCATCAAACAAGTATGAATATATACTTGTAGCTGTGGATTATGTATCCAAATGGGTAAAGGTTGTTGCTTGTATGACGAATGATGGTAAAGTAGTGGAGAAATTTCTTCAAAAGAATATCTTCACCGTTTTGGCATACCCAGGGTACTCATTAGTGATGGGGGATCTCATTTCTGCAACAAGTTATTGGAAAAAGTGCTTTAAAAGTATGGAGTGATCCATAAAGTTACTACAGCTTATCATCCACAAGAAAATGGTCAAGTAGAGGTTTCCAATAGAGAATTGAAAAGAATCCTGCAAAAGACTGTGAACGAGTCTAGGACTGATTGGAGCTATAAGTTAGATGATGCTTTGTGGGCATATAGGATAGCTTTTAAGACTCCTATTGGAATGTCCCCATTTCGAATGGTTTATGGCAAGGGATGCCATCTGCCAGTAGAATTAGAGCATAAATCTTATTTGGCAGTAAAATTGTTGAACATGGACTCTATCAAAGCAGGAAAACAAAGGCTTCTACAACTGGATGAAATGGATGAATGGTGTTTGGAAGCCAATGAGAATCATGAAATGTATAAGCAGAAAATGAAAAACTATCATGATAAGTTTTACAAAATTCTTTTAAAAAGTTAATATATAATCTAAACGTTAATTGAAAAGTTTTACAAAACATACACTTACAATTGTTATCTTAAACGCTAATTGAAACGTTAAATGCTTTTGAAATGTTGTTACCAAACACCTCTAAGGTAATTTATGATCTGAATGCTATTTGAAACTCTATTTAAAATCTTTAAAAAAAACACTCTAAATAAATTTATAATTTCAATCATATGATTATTAATTAGAAGTTTATAAATTAGATTTTAAGGTAAACAAAAACCCTCTCATGTAAAATCTAAATCATTATTTTTAAATTACATAACAAAAAAACACTAAAAGTAAGTTTTTAATTTTATTATAATATATTAAAAAATATAATTCCAAATTTATATTTTTTATTATCCTATTCATCTTTAAAATTTTAATTATAAAAAATAAGTTAAAACTTACTTACTTTTAAAATTTAATTAAAAAAATTTATTTAAAAAAACAAACAAATCTGCTGCCTTGCAGGTGTGCACGCCTAATATATTAGTCACTAGAAAATAAGTTCGTGCAAGCGCGACATTTAAAACTTATATTTTGTTATTTTATATAAAAGTAATATTCTATTAATTTAAAAATTAACTTAAAGAATTTTAGAATCTTTTTATCTCTTTTATCCTTAATTTTGGCACAAAAACAATAATAAATTATATTTAAAAAACCAATAGTACCACTCACTTTTTAGTAACTCTTGCATTTATATATTTTGAATAATGGGATAACACAACACCTAACCTATCAAATTATTATTATTATTATTATTATTATTATTATTATTATTATTATTATTATTATATATGAAAGAAAGCACAAAATGTTTGATTATTTAATCTTTAATTATTTATTGTTATTATTTTATTTTTTATAATGGCAATTAATAAAATTTAATATTATGATAATTAATAGGATCAATAATTATTTTATATCATAATGTTATAATTAAAGCAAATAAAGAATAAATTTGTGTAAATGATATCGTTGTATTATTTATTGATAAAAATAAATCAAAACCATCATTTGGCGGAATATTGAGAGAGTTAGAGATGAATATATAGGTAGAGAGATTAGAGTACTATTAATATTTATTACTAACCAAATATAAAGAAAAACATTGACAGAAAATCTGAAAAACTAATAAATAATCAGGAAACAATAATAATTAAACCAAATTACATTTTGCTTTAAAATTAAAAAATAAGGAAAAATTACAAAAACTGAACCAAACAAAGTTTAAAAATTCAAAATTAAACCAACAAAATTTTATTTCTATTTTTGACTCATCCAAACTTTGACAAATGGACCTTCGCACTTTCACAAATCCTCTTCACAGATCACCTTAACATCTTCACATCTTCACAGATCAATGTAAAAGGTCTTCACACAAGTGTAAAGTGGTCAATTTGGTTCATTTTATAAAAGTGAAAAGTTTGAAAAATTATTTTTGTAAAATTTTTTAAAGTTGGGTTATATAATGTAAATAAAAGTTATAAAATAACAAAAATGAAAATAACTCTTCAAATAAATAATAATAATAATCTAGAATAACAAGAAAAATAAAATAGAAAAAGAGTCTCAAAATTAAAAAAATAAAATAAAATTGTAGCATATGTAAAGTAATAAAAAAAACATTTTGAAAATATCTTCAAAATAGAAAATTTAAAATAAATAAGGGAAAAAATAAATAAATATTCAATCAATTTAGAGATAGTCATAATTTCATTAAAAAAAATGATGGTTGGATATATTTGTTTAGTAAAAGATTGAAAATAAGTCCAAATAAATAACAAAAGAAAATGTAACAAACAAAAGAAATCCTACATCATTCAATCAATTCAATGATAATATTTACATAAAACTCAAATAAAAACAATAAATCACAATTTGAAAAAATATATATATATGATAAAAGTAGGACAGTTTTCGATAAATCACCATTTGAAAAAAAAATTAAAAATATGATAATAACAAATATCTCAAAATCTCATATTCAATTGAATAAAGCACAAATATAAAAATAAATAAAATTTCAATTTAACATCATCTTTGTGATATTTTAGTAAAAAGACAGTATTTTATAAACCAAAAATTAAAAAATAATAATAAGAAAATAAATTAAGAATAACTATACATCAAATTTGATAGAATGAAACAAAAATACCTTATATTCTCATATATATATATATATATATATATATATATTAAACAAAATGTGATACTTCACCTACTTTGAGAATTCGACACGTGGCATACACGTGACAATAATTTCTCCAATTATAGTATGTCACGTGTCGAACTAAGAATTGAATCATGCATAATTGTTCTTTAGTGTCATTTTCCATATCTTATTTAATGTTCTCATCCTTTAACTCTTTCTCTTCCACGTCTCTTTCTCTTCCGTTTCTCCTTTTTAAATTTTCTCACTAATTTCTTATATATATATATATATATATATATATATATATATTACTATAAATACTATTTGCCTTTTGGTTTTCTCTCATCTTTAACTTTTAGTTTCTCAAATACATTTAAAAACTATTAATTTATTCAAAATATTTGTCTACTATAAATAGTTATCTTCACCTCTTCATTCTATAATTCACCTCAATCTTCAAATCATCTCTTCGATCAAATGTAAGTTGTCTTTCAATCATCTTGATTCTTTTATTCTAATATTTTTGTTATTGTATGCTTTTTTTTTTCTTTTTTCTTTTAAATACATTCTTATGTTCATAGTTTTGTTTATTTTGAAACTCTAAAGATTGTTGTAATGTTTTTTCTTTTCAGGTATTTTTCCAATTTTAAAATTGTAAGATTCATTTTCGATCTATTTTAATATATTTTCTTTTCCAGCCCTCCAACTTAAAAATGTCAGGTTTTTATCCTATCAAAATTTATTTATTTATGAAATTGTTATATTTTTCTTCTATTTTACAAAATGAACATATGGAAACGATTTTATTTGTTATTGTAAGTTAATTTTATATATATATATATATATATATATATATATAGGATGTAAGTAAGTCAAAATCAATTTAAGTAATTTTATGAGTAATACGACTCTAAACTATAATTTTATATTTATTCATATTTTTTTAATATATAATTTTCTATTTAGTTGGATAATTTTTATGCAATCATGTTTATTAGAAACTTATATTATTAAATTTTATTTATAATATGGTCATAATTGTAACTCTTGAAATTATTATTTAATAATAATAATAATTACATATTGATAGGAGAATATAAAAGAATGACTACAAAATTTAAAAAGAAATAAAAAGTTACAAAATTCCAAAAGGTTTTAATTAATGCTAGGATTAAATTGGTATTAAAAGGATAAATTAATTTGATTTTGTTTTTAAATGACCTTAATAAAATAAAGTTGATTAAAAATATAATATTCTAAAAAAAATATAAAATTAATTGGTAATAAAATCTACACAACTTTCGAATAATAACTATTAAAATAAGAGTAATTTATATATATATATAGAGTGTTTTGTATCTAATGAGAAAATCATTTCTAAAAGAGAGACGGTTAGATTTTCAGTGAGATTTATGCATTATAAAAGTTGACGTTTGCTTGAGAATTCAGCTTTAGGTGGAAAATTAGTAAAAATGTAGAGTTTTTGAATTTGGTTAACATTTTTTATTCTTTCCCATGTTGATTTTGTGTTTCGTTTATTTTTCTCATTAATTGGGTCTCTATCCTTTTTATCGGTTAATGTGTTTAATGTGTCTTTTTCTCTTCATATTCTCTACTAAATTTTTCTTAATGTCACTTAATGAGATGATGTTATATTTTCATGAAACAATTTATCTTTTCATTTTATTTTTATACTATACAAAATCTCCCTCAAATTAAAATATAATCTATCCATCTCTCGACTACTTTTTTTTACTAAAAATTTATTTTTCTTATGGTTTGTTTTTGGTATTTAATATAACTTTTATATCCAGATATAATATTGTTATACAAATTTTCAAATCTCTTAAATTCAAAGATGATGACTCATAATCTATAATTTTTCATTTTACTCAGTATTTTTGTCTGTTTATTATTTGTTTACTATATATATATATATATATATATATATATATATATATATATATATATATAAATAAAAGTATCTCTTAGCCACATTCACCTCCAAAATGATAAGATTCACTTCATATTAAATGAATATTTTGTCTTTTATTTTATTTTTGATCTTTGTAACTTAATTCTATTTAGTTACTTTTTATTCCATAATATTTTCTTTATTCATTCTTATGAATCCATCCGAATTTAAAATAAAAAATAATAATTTTATAACTAATTTGGATTCTAAATTGTAATTAAAGTTATTCTAATATTTTGTTTAACATTTTGTTGTGGGTTCAATGTAGTTAATTTATTTTTAGAAAATAATAATAATTTGTGACAACACTATTTAATAAAAATGAACATTAGTAAAAAATTGTATGATGTTAACAATCCCATTGGAATTCTAATGTTACTTTTAATTGTATTAATTTATTTAGTAGTTTCTTTAAACTGAAATTATTATTATGAATATATTTAAAATGATAGTATAAAAATTAGTTATTTTTTTATAATTATTATATTTCTCAAATCGAATATAATTGGTCTTATATCAATCCATCAAAATATTTATTTAGATAGCAATTAAAAAACTTATTAATATTAAATTGTATTTAATTATTATTCTCTTTATTATGTTGAAATATTTTTATATTCGGATGTAACTCTGGAAATTATTATTGTAGTATTTTTTTTTTTAAAAATTAACTGATTTGGTTATCATTCCTATTTAATTATTGTAATGCAATCATTGCAAAATGCTCATACATTCCTATTTAAGAACAAATATTAGTTTATTCCGATTGATGATGTTAAATATGAGGTTACATTGTTACATTTTTCATCTATGATATTGCTTTATATTTATTTTTATTGATTTCAAGTGGTTAAATAAGAATATTTTGTATTAACATAATCGATCCCGCGTAATGCGCGGGTATATATACTAGTTGATAGAATGATGAAGAATACAGAGATGTTTTGAGAAATATAAATAGAAATATACGACCTTTCACCTTTTTCAAATTATTAAAATAATAAAATGATCAATAAAAAAAAATTGAAGAGATATGAGTAATTAATAAGAAGAAAATTGAAGAGATATCTAATGAAAGAGTAATGATCAAAAAGTTGAAGAGATAGAATAAAATAATGGATGACAATATAAATACATTACCTTCTAAACAAACCTATTCTATAAAAGAGAATGAAAGAATTCTAAACATATGTTTTGGAATGATTTTATATAAATACTAGATAATGAGTCCATTTCGTGCGCGGTTGTTAAAATATACGTGGTAAAATAATTTAAAATAATTAATAATTATTTAAATATTAATTAAAAATATAATTTAAAAATAATATACTATTTTATTTATATAATTTTTCATAATTAATATATTTAATAAATTATTTAATCTTATTTAAATTAAGTAAATATATTTGAATAGTTATTTAAATAAATTATAAATAATTTACTATTTATTAATAGTATCTTTTATAATTATATATTTAAAAATTATTTAATTTTGAAAGTGTTGTTTATTCTAGTAGAATAATTGAGTGATGATAATATATCTAATGGAATTTAAATCAAGTGGTAAATTAAGTGACATATTTTAATTCAATTCATAATATATTTAATACAATTGAATTAAATGATAATTGGTAAAATAATTGAGTGGCATATATGTAATTAGTAGTAAAACTTGAACCTAATTTTTAAGTACTAATACTAAAATTCATTGGTAAAATAATTGAGTGGCATATATGTAATTAGTAGTAAAACTTGAACCTAATTTTTAAATACCAATACTAAAATTCTAAACTACCACATTTTGTAGTTCTTTTATATAGGTAGATAGATATATTGAATTATAATATTAATTGATTATGCTAATGGAAAAGGAATATGAGTTGGTTTTATCTATTCAATTTATTATATTAGTAATTAATATTAATTAGTTATTTGATAACTTTAAAATTTATTTATTTATTATGAATAATAGTGTATTATAATTAGTTATTTAATAATTAATATTCATTAGTTAATTTTTCTACCTGACTTTAAAATATTCATTATGTAACCTACTAACGTCAATTTATATATATATATATATATATATATATATATATATAGTTTCCTTTTAATACTATTTTGATTATTATAAGTACTAATGGATATTTATTCATTATGTATTTCATAACCTACTAACGTCAATTTATATATATATATATATATATTTAGTTTCCTTTTAATATTATTTTGATTATTATAAGTACTAATGGATATTGGTTAGTAATTTTTAAATTATTTTTATTTATTATAAATGAAGATTGATAATTTTTTTATTCAAATATTTTTTAAATAATAATTTTAAAAACAAAGTTTTAAAAACACATTAGCAATAATGATCAAATGTGGTAGTAATGAGAAATTGTTACAATATAATGCATATATATTTTTTCTTTTTATTTGAATAAATTATGAAAACTTAATTTATTATGAAATTATATACATACCCAAGATATTTAATCTACCAAAAAATCGTAGAATTTTATCATATTTCGGCACCATCCATTAATAAATACCATCTTCGTACTAAACTTTAATATTTGAAAGAATCTTACATTATACCTTCAAACTTCAATTAGTCAATTACATCATTTTATTGAGCGATTAATAGTGAACATTAGACGGAAAAAAAAATGATGATTTGTTGAACACATGAGGGAATAAAAATTAAATACAATATATACCAAAATAAAAACGAATACAATAAGTTGAATTCGGATAGAAAACAATGTATGAATTCAAAATTGAAACACCTACCATACGAATTCAAAATTGAAACATCTACCATTTATATATATATATATATATATCTTAAAATAAAAAAAGAATAAAAAAAACTAAATAGATTAGAGAAGAATCCGAAAATAACACAACTTCTCAGTCACTCGTATATATGATCTTTCATCACTACAACCAAAATACAAATGATAAGAGAAAAGGAGATGAAAGATAAAGATAATAACAAAAGAAATGTAAAAGTTTAATTGTCTAATGTGTGAATATAGTTGAAAAGTGAGATGTTTATATAGAGATATTAGCGAAAACAGTTATATAGGAAGCAGAAGAGTTAGATTTTTCACATTTAATTATAATTTATTTAGACATTAATTTTATCTTTATCTTTAGTATATAATATATGCTTAATATTTTTTTTTTACTTATATTTATAATGACAATGGTGTGAATAGTGTAAAACTTAAAGCCAAATATATATATAGAATGAAGCAATTCTAGATATGCCACCTCATCAAACTTGAAACTGTTTTATATAAATATATAGATATAGAATTTATACATATATATATATATATAAAAGTTTGAGAGGAGATGAAGTGGAGTGTCATGCAATGGAGTAGTTTGGATTTTAGAAATGCATTAATTAATATTATTAAATGAAGATAATAAATTATAGTATTACTAGGGTATATGCCCGCGCGTTGCGCAGGAAATTACCAAATGTTATTTCAATTTTTTAATATATTATAAATAAATTTTCAAAAAATAAGATTGATTTACAATATAATAACATAAGTTGAAATTATTAAAAAATTAAGTTATTTGATTATTATATTAATAATAATATTAATATTCATTTCCTTGTAGGATATATAGTATAATCAAAGTGTTTATAGTCTCTAGAATATTTTAACAAAGTCGGTTCATTTATTATGTTATACTGTTTGTGTTTGTGATGGCTATTTAGAGGATTGGAGATTAAATATATCATTTTCGATAAATCTGAATTTACACCATTGACAATTTATTCATACATATTGGATGGTTGTTTGAGAGTATCTCCTCATCCATGGATTTTGAATTCAGCGTAAAATGGATCAAAGAACCATTAAGATCGTCCATGCGAACAACTGGGACTGGCCTACAATATTTAGCGGGGTGTGTAACTATTATGGTGGAGTACTTAGAAGAAGACCCATCACGTCAAGTTTTAAATAAATAGTAAACGACACTTTTGCACATTGAGTTAAAATGTTTTAATTGTTTAAAAAAGTGAAATCAAAATTTAAAAATAATTAAATATGAAGGAAAAAGAAATTTGAGTGATTTAATGGAAAAGTTAGCTCCATTGAGCCATATGGATATAGAATATATAATTTAATTTTTATATAAATTAATAGAGGTGTAAAAATGATTTAGTATGTTACTGATTTAAGTTTGTAAATAACATGTAAAATCAATTTTAAAAATAAACAAATTTTAAAATAAATTTTATTCATAATGACCATGAAATTTATTTGCATTAAATTAGTAGTAATTTTGTAGAATGTGAAAATTTTAAAAATGGTAAAATATTATTGATTACGTTGATTATTATTGTTATTTTCTTTTAGATTTTATTTTAGATGCATGGTAGGGAAAAAAAATGCATTTGCTATATAATCAAACTAAATTTAATGGTAGTTATACGTTTAAATTTTAAATAAATTATATAGCATATTTATGAAATAATTAATGTTATAAACAACAAAGAAAAAGAGAAAAAGAAAAATAATTAAAAAAAAATTATACTCCAATTAATTTTAACTAAATAATTTTAGAGAATATATTATTTATATAATTGATTAAGTATGATTAATTTTTATTTGTGAAAAAAGTTGCTTCTGAATAATTTTATTTGATATAATATTAATATATTTTTTAAAATTAAATTGTACTTCATATTTTCTAAGCACTGTTATCTTATTCTAATTTAATAATTTAATTTTAAAAATTAATTATTATAATTTTTATAAAATGTAACTATATTTAAATAATATACATAGATTGATAATAAAAATTTAATATAATTTTATAATATATGCCCATTCTTTACTTTCTCATGATGTTTTCAATGGTAGGTAAAAATAAATCATATAAATTTACATTGCATAAAAAATTAATAAAAATTAAGTTATAATAAATATACATTTAAAAACTTATGTAAAATTTTCTTTTATACAAAATTTAAAAGTGCTACAATTTAAATAGAATGAGTATTTTTTAAAAAATAATTTAAAAATAAATTTTTTTTTATCTAAATTGGAAAATTGAAGGAATTTTTTGAAGGGAAAAATCCTAAAATATTAACTCCACCGTAGATTATGTAAACAGATGTAGATCTGACATGATGAAATTTGTCTAAAAAAATTATATCTATTGAAATTTAAGTTTGAATAAGACATAATACGTGCTCAACATCCCTCGTAATTACATGCAAATAGCCGGAAACACATAGCAAAAATATGACTTTTTTTAAGGTATAATATAACTTTGGGTATCTAAAGTTGTGTAAAATTTTCACTTAGATACTCCAACTTTTCGAGGTTTCATATAAGTACTCCAACTTGCAAATTAGATTTATATATAAGTACTCTAACTTTACGATGTTTTATATAGGTACTCCAATTTGCAAATTAGATCCTTATATAGGTACTCTATCTTTGTGAGGTTTCATATAGGTACTTCAATCTTTTAGCGCCACATCATCCCGAGGATCTAAATGACCTATAATTTGCAAGTTGAAGTACCTATATGAAACCTCGAAAAATTGAAGTATCTAAGTGAAAATTTTGCACAACTTTAGGTACTCAAAATTACATTATACTTTTTTTAATGAATACTATTTGAAGCATATGGCAAAAATATGTCTTTTTAAATGAATATGGAAAAGAGAAATTTCAAATAAAATTCAAAAAACATCACAAGTAAAAATATGAGCAAAGCATGAAATACTTGATAGTAGTAAAGACTATTTTCTGCGAACTTTTATTTCAATATTTATCAGAATCTCTTTCGAAACCAAATTTCCAGTTAAAAAAACTTCCCGATCACCTCCGAAACTATTTGCCGCCATTGATAAAATGAACAATTTTATTGAGAGTGATTACATGGATTACCTAAATAAACAATTTTATTATTTTATAATTCTTTTATTTTTTTAAAATTTTTTTATTAGGTACTAATATTTATAATAAAAATAATAATTAGAAATTGGAATTAAAATTGAAATTTTATTAACAAACAAAAAGGTTAAAAAAAAAACTAATTATTGTACACATGTTAACAAACTAAAATAGAGAATTGTAGTGGTCTGAAAATCCTAGCCCGGTTCGGAGTCAAAACCCAAGCTCGGGCCCAGGCCCTGTAATTCCGAAGCCCCTTATTCCTTCCGAGGACCATCGACTGAGTAAGCAGGCTGTTGGGGAAATCCCGGATTCTGCGGAGATCATTCCGCGAGGATCTCGGCAGGATCAGGTAACAACTCCCCAAGCCTCTATAAATAGAAGGCTTGACCTCACAAACGGGGACACGCTGATACTTACCGAAACTCTGCTAAAATCATTACTCGAGCTGTCCTCATCTCCGGTTGCACTCCGGTGAACAATTGACGATTCTGATCGCTATTCCGATCTCAATTAATTAAGCCCAGAGCTCACTCAAGTGTCTGTCGATTACCTTCCGAGGCCAACCCTCCCGGCAGGAACCATTGATCACAGGAAGTTAAACCTCTTCTTCATTTATTTAGTTTCTTATCTGTTTTCAATCAAGAACTGACTTGAGCGTCGGAGTGCCTACAGCAGACACCACACCGGTGTCCCCAGGTCCGCTTGGACGTATCCTTGTTCTTTTGCAGGATCCCTTTACACTTGGAATCGGTCCACATTTAGCCCTGAATCATCCGGTCCAGTCAGTCCGGATCAACTGTAGTTCCGAACCACTACAGTTTGTCGCCCACCGTGGGACCGACGATAAGTTTCCTGCAAAAACTAATCTCTTTCATTTTCTACTATTGATTCAAAATTCGTTACCCTTCTCATGGCTAACGATTCGACTGTTGAGCAACAACTTAGAGCTATAATGGAACGCATGCGCCAGCTGGAAGAAGAAAATGCTAGAACCAAAGCGGCGAACTATGAGCTTACCCTGCGAATGAACAATATGGCCAACAATGGTACTACCACAAACGCAAATGGCGACAATGCAACCAACCACGAAGCCAATAGGCTCCTCTTATCTAAGATCCAAGAAATTAAAATAGGTATGGAAAAGGAGGCTGCGAATTTTCAGGCCGTCATCAGGATTATTCCTGGTATTCCAGCACCCTTTGAACGCTCTGCTGCGGACACCCACATCCTCTCTCCGTTTGTGGATAGGATCGCTACGGTAGAAATGTCGAAAAGAAGCATCATTCCGACCTTCCATAAGTTCCGAGGGGATTCGGATCCGGCAGAGCACGTGACCGAGTACCGCCAGGAAATGTCTCTGGTGAATCTTCCGAGCGACACTCGCGAAGCCATAACTTGCAAGACATTTGGTAGCAGTTTGGGCGGTCCAGCCTTAACCTGGTTTCTTAATCTTCCGAACAGCACAATTCATTCTTTTTCTCAACTTGTGAATGATTTTATTTTCAAGTTCTCCAGCCGCAGACGTTTCAGGTTAACCACGGATCACTTGTTCTCTGTTACCAAGAAAGAAGGTGAAAGCCTCCGAGAATATGTTTCTTGTTTCACCAGCAAATACATCAAAATCCCAGACGTTGTGGAATCAACCGCAGCAACGACATTCCGAAAGGGTCTACCCCCATTCTCTCGCCTGTAGGAGCAACTGGCGGAATGCGAGCATCGGACGCTGGAAGAATCACTTGCAATCGCAACCCGAAAAATCAAATTAGAAGAAGATCCAGCAAGGGCTGCCATGGCTAAAAGCAGGGCTAACGGTAAGTCCGAGCAGCGCGACAACAAGCTTCACAAGGGGAGGTTCGAGCCGTACAAATGGCATGAACCTCGCCCAATTCAGGTCCGTCCAAAACCACAGGTAGGAACGGTGAAAACAAACCAAAGCGACCGGTCCCGGCCTATGATCTAACCATAGAGCCAAAAGCTCTAGTTGCTATAATGAAAGATATGGGATCCTCTGTTACTTGGTCAGAACAAATGCGGACTCCCGCACACCAAAGAGATAAAAAAAAAAGTTTTGTCAATTTCATAATGACCATGGCCATAGAACAGAGGATTGCGTGGCATTACGGTTTGAGGTAGCCTCCCTATTGAAAAAATGACGCCTGCGTGAGTTTTTGTCCGATAAGGAGAAGCAGACTCTTGAAAAGTCCGAAGAAAAACACCACGAGTCCAAAGCAATCGAAATGCCTGACGAAGCTCCAGAGGTCGAACGGATAATTGGTGTTATTCACGGTGGCTCAGTGGTGAGCGAAATAACCCAAAGTTCCGCGAAAAGACATGCTCGAGAGCTAGTCAGCATCAATGAAGCTTCCGTTCGGCCAGGTAAAACCCCTCTTACCTATGAATTATCATTCTCTGACCAAGACATGCAGGGACTTGCAGATCCGTACCACGATGCGCTAGTCATAACCTTACAAATAGCCAACTGCAAGTTGAAGAGGGTCCTTGTTGACAACGGAAGCTCCGCGAACATCATGTTCCTTCCGGCTCTCAAGGAAATGCATATGGATGAATCACTCATCATCCGTAGCACGACAACACTCACCGGATTTAGTGGATAATCGAAATAGACTATAGGTGAGGTCGTTTTGCCTGTTTTTGCAGGTGGAGTCAATCTCGTGACCAGGTTTCTCCTAGTAGACGCACAGTCGTCCTACAATTTAATTATGGGGAGAACTTGGATCCACGAGATTAAGGCTGTTCCTTCGAGTTATCATCAAACTCTTCGATTCCCTACCAAATGGGGAATCAAAGAAATCACAGGAGATCAGAAAGCATCAAGGGAATGCTATCACGCCAGCTTCAAAAAAGCTCCGGTAGCATATCAATTACAGAGCAGAGCCCCCGCACGAGGCCGAATGGAAGTTCCAGTGCCTGAACCCCTAGAGGAAGTTCAAATCAATCCGGAACATTCCGACAGGAAGGTCCAGATTGGTTTAGCACTTGACCCGGAACTTAGAGGTAAACTCCTAACTTTGATTTTGGCTAACCTCGATTGCTTTGCTTGGTCCCACGCGGACATGATAGGTATCGACATAGGCATTATTGCCCATAAGCTGGGAGTTGATCCTAAGGCTAAACCCAAAGCCTTGAACCCTGAACTCCGGACCCCGAACCCTTGCTGAACCTGAACCCTGGAACCCCGAGACCGTGTACCCTACACCCTAGACCCCGAACCCGAAATATCGGACCCTCGAACCCTCAACCTCGAACCTTGAACATAGAACCTGGACCCCAGACCCGAAACCCCAAACCTACCCTTAAAACCTTAACCCCAAACTCGGAACTCCAACCTCGAAACCCGAAACTCGGAACCTCGAACCCTCGAACCCCCTACCCCCCGAACCCTGAACCCTAAATCCTGCAGAACCCTGGAACACCAGACTCCTGAACCCGGAACCCTAAACCATAAATGCAAACCCTATACCCCAACTGAAAAGATGAATTCTAGTGAGAGAAAATGCTCTGACTTCTCTCTAGAATCTTGAAGATGTTTGAAGTTGCCGCCATGGAAGACCACCGGCCATCTACGCTATCAGGCTTCACCACCGCGCCGCCACTACCTCGCCGTAAAACCCCTCTACCGCCGGCCACCCCACCATCCTCCACACTGCCGCTGACCACCACCCCTTACCCACCGTCCCCACCTCCTCCTTACTTCTTCATCCGACCACCCCTTCCACCGAACCACCCCCTCGGATCACCCCCACCTCCCGCCGACCACCACCACCCACCACTCCTAACCGAGCGGCCCCCAACCACTGCCAAACACCTCCACCACCTCCCAACCGGTTACCTGCTTCGTTCCCGATAAGATCTCGATCCTCTAGAATCCCATATGTCACACTTTTAATGGTAAACCTCCTACTCTTGTTCATAACCCGTAAGACTTGGGTAAATTCTTGAACTCACGAAGTTTTGATTACTCGGCCGCTCCTCACTTCGTTGAGCCATCCAAGACTGGTACGTCTCAGTCCCCTCCCGGGACCACGCCGTTGCGTAACACCTCTTTGGCCGCGTCGCCTAAGGCTGCACCGTCTTATGAGGAAGTTTTTACTGACATATAAAACAACACAAAGAAACCGGTATTCCTATCAACGTCTGTTGTAGTTTTAAAGATATCGTCTCTATAAGGATTGTTTGTTGGAAAGAAAGAATGAGATAAAGGTTTAATTCGAATTGTCAAAAGATTCATTAGCAATAGAATTGAAACTTCATAGAATCTAATTAAAGTTTTAAGACACTTCTGACATCTATTGATCAAGCAAGATTCATACTAAATATTTCAAAGATCTCAAATAAAACACACTGAATTGTTAACTCCTACTATTAATTGTTCTCTAATTTGTTAATTCAACTCTAAAATTTAGA
Source organism: Cardiospermum halicacabum (assembly GCA_031304145.1). Taxonomy (NCBI): domain Eukaryota; kingdom Viridiplantae; phylum Streptophyta; class Magnoliopsida; order Sapindales; family Sapindaceae; genus Cardiospermum; species Cardiospermum halicacabum. Next base: position 6,002,934 of record CM062396.1, on the reverse strand, counting down.
TTCACAGTCTAGATCATCATCAATGATCTTCCAAAAGATCTCTCGATTTAATCTAACAGATCTGAGTCACACAATTGCATATATCTCTATACTACAACTCATGTAACTAATAAGCACAATCTATAGAAAATCAGATCTATTGTCTATCTTTAATACAATGATCCTCTGTTCTTAGATCTGAAACTCAATTGCCATCTCTGATCTAAATTAAGCAACAGAATAACAAAATTACTTAACTCTCATTCTTGTAACTCAATAAGCACATGAAAATTCAGCAAATCTGACTATAATTTGAACTAGAATTTTACAATTAGGATCACAATCAACATCAGATCACAACAATACATAGAGCTATTAGCTAACGTATCAACTTCAACATATTCAATTCTATACAAAATCATCATCGATATGCTATAAGATCTAAATCTTACCAAGGAAAATAAAAGTTGGACGTTGTCACAATCTTCACTTCGTTATCTTCAAGCTAAATCTCACTGATCACAGAAAACAGAGAACAAAGCTTCTTCCAGAAACTTCAATGAAATTGACTCTTAATAATGAATAAGAGATTCTAGAATTTTAGCTCTGATTAATAAAATTTCAAAAGGTCCTAATTGCTTCAACTGAGCTGCTATTTATAGAGTTTTACTCAATGGCAATTTTGAAATAAAACTCCTAAAGAAACACAAATTGGCGAAGTAACAAATTTCTCCTCCTATGTCGTCTGTTCCTTCACCTGAACTTAAAGCATCATTTCTCAATATTAGTCTGATTTAATCGCCTCTTGGTAGTCGATGTAGGCGAAATGACTGACTCTCGGCAACTCTCTATTGCCTGATCAAGAACCTTTGGCGAGATAGCCCAAATGTCACCTAAATGTTTTCTTCTTCTTTGGCGACATTTCATACTTACCCTCGGTCACTTGCCTAAGTTGAGGCGACGTGCCAATTTGCTACCTAAACATTTCACCTAGTGTGGCGAAAACCTGCAGGCGGAAAACTAATTTTTGCCTTCTCTATCTTTTCCTTAGGCGAGATCATCACATGCAGCTTCCTACGTCGCCTTAATCTTTGAGCCAACAAGCGAAGTAGCTAGACGACATAATCTCTTTAGTATAAAACATCTCGCCATTGTTTTAGACTTTGGATGAAATTCCATTTGGTCCTTCTTTGTCCTGATTTTTGCTTGATTTCGCTTTTTTTCCAGATCTTTTCATCCAAGTCCCTATCTCAATAAAATAGTCTAGAATTACTAGAAATTCACTTAATATCTCAACTTTTAAGCTCAATTTCTATGCAGTTAAGCTCACAAAATATACTAAATTATAGGCAAATTCTAGACTTATCACCATCCACCGGTCAAATTCCATCGCCGGTATCAAACCCTAAAGGTATGAATTACAAATCTACTTTGATGGGTGAAAACCTAAGTCACCTTCGGATGACCTCTATTGCTGCTGCCCCTCCTCCGGAGAGAAAGGGAAGCCATATGACCATCTCTATTTCTGATCAACTTCACAATGCAAGAATGAAGAGGTTTGAAACTACTTTGATTGGAAGAGTGATTCTAAAACCGGGGGATAAACCTTGGAGGGTGGAAAATTTGAAGACCCGTACTCAAAAGATGTGGAATCCTAGGGGTGATTGGAAGATATCAAATTTGGGCAAAGGTTATTACACCTTTAAATTTACATCCATCGAGGATAGAGATAGAATCAGAGGTACATCTAATCTTGCTCTCCATCCAAGTACGATTAGATTCTTTAATTTGATCCAGATGCACAAAGTTCTAGTTTTGCACAAGTTTGGGTTAAATTTTTAAAGTTAGGCGAAGAGTATTTCAAACCTTCAATTATTTAGAGTCTAGCAAGATGTGTTGAGTCTCCGATTAAAATTGATCATAGGACTTTGAATTGCACGCACGTCCAATATGCTAGGGTGCTAGTTGAAATTGAGATGAGCAGAAGTAGAGAAGAGGAGATATGCCTTGAGCATAATAATGGTATGAAGGTTTTTTGCAAAGTTGAGTACGAGAATCATCCTCTTGTGTGTGATTATTGTCTTAATATGGGTCACGTGCAGGCTAATTGTAGTAAATTGAAACATAATGAGCACAAGTCGAACAAGAATATGCAAGTAAAAATTGTGCCTCCTCATCAAAAGGTTTTACAACCTAAGGCGCATCAAGCGTGGCATCAAGTGAAGAAGAAGCAAGTTGCTAACAACACCTCCATTCCCATGGAGCGCTCTTTGTTTAGACTCACGTCATCGTTGAAGCCCAAGAGAAAGGAGATGCTAATCCCATTATTCAAGAGGGAGGTTTGAGTTGTTGGGATCTCACGACCAATCCCTTTACTGTTGATGGTTTGAAAACAGAATGAAATTATTAGTTTCAATATTTTAGATAAGAATCCCATCAATATCTAATGTAGTATTTAAGATATCGTCTCCACAGAGATTGACAGCTAAGAAGCATGATTGAAGTTAAGATCTAAACTGAATTGCTAAAAGAATCCTATGTACAAGATGAATCGTGGAATTCAAAGAATTGATATGGACTAAGAGCACTAATGACATTCATTCAATTAAAACAAAAATTAGTATTCCATTCTGCAATTGATCTCAACAATAACTAAGCTGATCTGCTAAATTCTGTTATCAATTAACTTCTCATGCACGTTTCGACTCTAAATCACAGATTTACTTTCTAGATCATCATCAATGATCTGTTAAAAGATCTCTCATTCAGTTTAACAGATCTAAATCATACAGTTGCATATATCTCTATACAGCAATCTATACAACTGATAAATACAATCTGTAGAAAATTAGATCTATAGTCTATCTCTAGAACTACGATCCTCTGTTCTTAGATGTAACGACAAACCCCTACCCTGGTATAACCATGGTTAGGAATCTGACGCCACACAACAAATACAGAAACAAAACAGTCGAATAAATCAAAAATCCCAAAAATAGTAGTCATATAGTCCAAAAGTCCAACAGTCCCAAGAAACATAACAATACTAATGTCCAACAATGTCCAATACAACTCCAGAAATAAAAGTCCCAAATACAATCCATGAATCAAATGTACGAAAATAACCTAACAGTAATAAAAATAGAATGCTGATGTATGCCGTGATCCGTAAATGAGATAGCGCCTACTCAATCGGAGTACCTGCACTCAACCTGGGATTTAATCCCAGATTACGGAATAAGAAGAGATTGAGAAAAACGTTAGACTATGAATTAGTCTAAGTTAGCGCTCATGTTCCAACATACACATACAGAGTGACCTAGACTCGGCTCTAAACATGGGAGCACACAATGCAAGGCTCTACAGACTCCCTAGAGTCCATTATATCAGTCAACACACCAAATATCCTACCAATCAGCAGTTTATTGTTTATCTTTCTTTAGTCGAAACCAAGTTATCCGTTAACTATTTATTCGTTCAAGTTCCATTATCATCCTAAAATAGGCTCCTAAAGTTCACGGTCTAAGTCGAAACCAGATTTTTAGTTAAAGCTTTCTGTGGAGGTTTCGTCATTAAAATTCCATATCTAAGAGTTTAAGTCTGATTATTTAACCTTTAGGATTATAGTTACAACCGACCGAAATATCAACCAGTTTGTGATCACTTAATTAAGTCTAATTCAGGCATCAAACACAGTTATTTACCATCCATTAACAGTCCATTAACACAATCCAGCAACCAGAAATAAATTCTTAATTACAGTTTAACCAGTTATTTAACAGAATTATGCCCAAAGCAGCTAACAGTGGAAAACGGGATTACAGTAGCAGTAACAGTATGGCCGAAGCCCAGTAAATAGTATAAGTATAGTAGTTTCAAATACAATCAGTATAGGCACTTCAAGCCAATTATTTCAGTAGTGAAGATCCTCTATCCCTAGGCATGCCATATATTCTACTAGTAGACAGACAAAGGGCAAAACTCACAGTTTCATTTATTTACCGTTTAAACCAGATTTATTAAGTACCAATTATTAATTTCAGTGTATGAGTGTTATAAAATCTGAGTATAGTGAAGTCTTATTTCGTTAATTTATTAACTTAATATGCAGTTTATCGTATTCATAATCATCGTTAAATAGGGCAGTTTAGGAAATAATTTCACAAATCAGCAATACACGACACATGCAAAAACAACCAACATATAGCAAACATTATATCGGACCAAAAACAAACTACTAACACGACAGCAGAACCAACAGCGAGAGCCTATTCCTCAGCCCGAGCAATTCCTTCCTCCTGACCCTCTGCAGAATGGAACCAGTAATGTTAAATCGTGAATTTTAGGGTTCCAACTCAACCCGAACCCAACAGAACAAGGCCCTAACTGAACCGAACATAACCTACCAAAAATACGAAATTGATGGAAAGGTACGAGACTTACCGAAACGACTCAGATTATAGGCTACTGCAATCTACGATGGCTACCGCACAGTAACCCGACGGAATACCCCCAACTAACGGAAACAACATATTAGTGATTGGAAAACATAATAGTAATACGAGATTCAAGAGTACAACAAAATGAATCTTACCAGAATTCGGAACCACGATGGGATCACGACAGAATCACGACGGAACCCTTACCGGAAATAGAATCACATAATGGAAATCTAGGAATAAACAGACTATTTGAGTCAGAACACGTGCAGGATGATGATAAAGGAACATGCGATCGAAAGAGACTTACCGAGAATCTACTACGACGGAAACCCTAGCGAACAGACGCTCTGACTCTCTCACGGTTCTCTCAACTCTGAAACATGAAAGAGGCAGGAATGACGCTCTAGGGTTTAATAAGAGTCTTATATGACGTCAAATAACAAAACCCCTAGACTTAGGAAATATTCTAATTATGCCAGAACTTTTAACAATTATTATTAAAACCCCCTAATTTCTGGCCCAAGCTAATAAGCCCTAAAACGATCTGTTCCATTAGATCTGAAACCTAATTGCCATCTCTGGTCTGAATTAAGCTTCAAATTAACAAAATTACATAACTCTCGTTCTTGTAATCAATAAGCTCATGAAATTCAAGTAAATCTGGCTGTAAATTGGACAAGATTCATGCAATCAAGTGATAATCAATACTCAATTCTCAGCAAAACCACAGAGCTTTTAGCTAGCACATCTACTTCAGCATATTCAATCAAAGTACAAAATCATCATTGACATGCTTATGATTTAAATCTTACCAAGGAAGATTGAAGCTAGACTTTGTCACAGTTTTTTTGCTTCACAATCTTCAAGCTAAATCTCAATTATCAACAGAAAACAGAATACAAAACTTCTTCAAGATACTTCTCTGAAAATATTAAATAAAGCTTATACAAGAATCTAGAATTTCTTTTCTTCAAAGATAATAGAATGTTAAAAGTTCAAAGGAATCTCAAAAGTCCCCTATTGCTTTATCTGAGCTCCTATTTATAGAGTTTTAGCTCAGTGGCAATTTTGAAATAAAATCATCAAAGAAACACAAATTGGCGAAGTAACATTTTTCTCCACTTATGTCGCATGTTCCTTCTCCTGAACCTAAGCGACTTAGTCAAATTTTGCTTGTCTTGATCGCCAAGCTAACTACCTCCCTAGGCGAAATGTGCTCAACATTGCCATACTATGTCGCCTAATATCTAGGGGAGTGATATTTCATCGCCAAAACATTCCTCCAAATATATACATGCCAGACGATGTTTTATCAAATGTCGCCTTTTATCACCCCTCAACTTGGTGACATATTTCCTATATTGGCTCAGCTATCGCCTTAATATAGGTGAGGTTGACCTTTTAACGCCTAAGAATTTCGCCAAGGTGGCAACAAAAGAAAGTGACGAGTTCCTGATTCGCCTTATGTGTCTTATTCTTCGAGGCGAGATCTTCTTTGTATCACCTGCTTCATCGCCTTCTCCTCCAGATTGTGGTGATGTCTTTAAGCGAATCCTTCTCTCAGCATATCATTTCGCCATTCTTGTTGACTTCGGATGAAATTCCAATTTGGTCCTTCTTTCTTTGGTTTCGCATGTTTTAGCTCCTTTTCCACACTTTTCATCCAAGTCCTTGTCTCAGCAATAATAGTCTAGAATTACTAGAAATCTATTCAATATCTCATCTTTAAAGCTCAATTTCTTTACCTTTAAACCCATAAAATACACTAAAATATAGGTAAATTCTAGACTTATCAACTACCCCCAACTTAGTCTTTTGCTTGTCCTCAAGCAACCTGACCAATAATCTAGTGAGACAATAATCAATGTGAACTTATATCATAATTCAAAGCAATTCTTTTAATATGTTTTAAGAAATTTCCAAACAGTGACAAAATATTTTTTTCAAAATCTCAAATCGACTGACTCAAAACTGGTCATTTCCTTAATGTAGTCAAGTATCCGAGAAGATCCAAGTATTCAAGTTTTGAAACTACTTCCTCACTGTTGTCTCACATAGTATTTGATCTCTCAAAATCCTATAGGTTACCCACATAATAAACTAGTCACTTTTAAGAATCAAAGTTATGCACCAAAACAAATGTGATTCAAGTGTTTCACAAGCACATATGAAGAAAATTTAAAGAACCTCACGACCATAGAACATCACTCATACACTGTACAGCACTTAGAGGTTCCCAAGTTCAGCACTGCCTATTTGTCTGCCTTAGAATCTCTGATTTGTATATTTATAGAGAAAAATGGGGTCAAGTTAGCTTATGAAAGAAGGGGATTTCTTCAAAAGAATTCAAAAACATTTTGACAAAACACTAAATTCCTCTCAATCCCTCTATACTTCACTCTCTCGTGTTTCTCCACTCAAAATTTCTTTATTTAGAACATCACTTTATTTATATACATTGTCCACTCTTGCTTTTTGGTGGCTTTGTTTTTAATTTTTAATTTTTTGCTTTTAGCAATTTCCGAAACACAGTCTTAGTAGGTCCTCACTTCCCATCTTTTTAGTCCCAACTTAGTGGTAAGTTCAATGGGTAGGATTGAGATTATATCTCTATCTTTATGGTTTGGACTGGATTAGGGACCAAAGAAAAAGGGTTTAAATGAGAATGGAAACAAACTGGTTTACCTCACAAGATATCAAGGTCTGGTTATATCAAGCAGGCAAAGGCTTTTTAGTAGTTTCACTCACTCTCTCAAATCAGATCATGTTCCTTGACAGACTTAAGACAGAACTTTACCCGACCAATTCCCTGTACACTTGAGGAATGTATGAGAAATTCAAAGCAAACCAATGAAGGTCCCAATTCTAAGAAAAACTGATCAAATAATTGTGTTTAATAAGGAAAAGAAAACAAATAACCCCTTTCAAGACGAAAAAGACACAGAATAAAGCTCAAACCTCGCATACCACCCAAGGTTTTCTCCACTCTTTCATTATCAAAACTCATCAACTTATTCACAATTCAAATCTGACCTGAATTTTCATTAGTGTTCAAAGAAATTTTTTCAAAAATTACTCATCAAAACTGCTTGTTTTGAACACTTATTTTTCTGTTTGAAATCTCATTTTATGAAAAACAAAATCACTTTGAATTATGAGCAATGTAAGCTCAATCATGCACTGAGACCTACAATATCCTAAAACTTTGAAATAAAACTATTTCCTAACACACACACACACACACACACATATATATATATATATATATATATACAATACTAGCAATGTGGTTGCTACCCTACTCCCAACTTAAAAGAAAACAGTGTCCTCACTGCTTAAAAGAACATAAAAGAACAGATGGAGAAAAGGGATGAAAAAGAGAGTAAGCAAAATACCCGGGAGTCGCCATTAATAAGAAAATAGTTCACCTAAAGTAACAGAAAGAAGAAAAACTGGTTAGGCGAAATAAGCATGGCGAGAAGTAAGATGATTACCTACCTTAGGTAAAATATCCAGGTGAGACATAAAAGTTGCCATATTTAGAATGATATTAATGTAATATGTCATGAAAAAATACAAATCCTGCAGGCAAAATATTAAGCAAAATAGAAAACGTCGCCATAAAGGAAATCAAGAGACAGGCGAAATAAATGTATCACCCTAGTCACTCACCTGTACCATTTAAAAAAACATACCAACAAGGCAAGAAATTAAGACCTCGCCTTAATCAAGACGAATGTGTTGGCGACTTGTGTCCTGCCTCGTCCAGCACAATGTTTCATCAAAAACTCTTGCAGAATACCTGTAAACTTCAAAAATCCACAGTGAGAAATGATTGTAAATTTAATGACTCATCCTGTAGATATTATATTGTGAGGGAAGCAAGAACCCCCAACTTAAACCTGAAAACTCTCTGCACAAAGTAAAACTTAACAACCACATTACTCTTGTAACATTTTTAAAAATCAGCAAATTTAAACACATTACTCTTCTTTAAAAAAAAACAAACTAAAGACTCAAGTAATCACATTACTCTTGTATTGACAAAAACAAGTTCGAAATTATAAGTAACTTTCTAAAGGGTACAAAGTACAATACTAAATCAAGTAATAAAAACTTCAAAGCTAGAATCTGGATGGAGGGGAGTTGTGGTCCTTGTTTGCGAGTTTTTGTGACTAATCTCTTCTTTTTAGGTCTAGCGATCAATAGAGAAGTGGGTACAGCTTAAGAAGGACTGGAAATTTTCTCTTTCAACTTTAATTCACTCAAAACTGCATCTCTGATAACAGTATCAGCTGATAACTTAGCTACAGCAGATCTTGTAATTCTTTTTGGAGTTTCTGGAACAGACTTTGTAGCAACAACTTCCTTTTTAGTATTCTTCTTCCTTGAAAAAAATCCTGTCTTAACAACTGATGATACAAGATCCTCAAGATCACTGATGTCGTCAGATTCCAAAGCTAAAATTTTTCGCTTTCTGCCCACAGAAGGAGGAATCACTAAGATGGCAGTTCTGCTGATGAATTCCCTTACCTGCAAAAAGAATTCCGTTCTGTACTTATTTGGAGACACTAAAGCAGTAGTCTTACTCCATGGGGATTTGTTAAACTTTCAATCCTAAATGAAAATAGAACTGATCTCTATTGTAGGAAACTGAAAATCTAGTTCCACTGCATTTGAAGAAATTTGAGAGATATGACTGGTATTTTCATCACTATCATCACCAACAAACACAAGAGCAAGAAAATGCGACCATTTTCTACGTTCTCTCAGCAATCTCTCGGGCATATTCTTCATCTGTAATTAGATTGTCATCAGTACCCAAAGACCCATAAGCAGAACTATCATCAGACTCAGCTTCAGAAGAATTTCCATTATTTTCAAGGATCTGGTTGATAGAAATGGATTCAGTATGATCGAAAGGAATATAGCCATAGAGTCATCGGATTGTTCTATAGATTGGCCATGAGAGTAAATTCCCAATCTTGACATTTTTACCAATCTTTGAACCTCAGGGTGCAAAATATAGAGTCTTAGAATGTATTCATCAGTGAGTTGTGGTAGACTCTCAGTTGTACAATTTAAAAGCTTGAAATTATCTGGAACTTGACAAGTTGAAACGCATAGTACTTGAATCGCCTGATCTGCATTCGTCTCTGACTGATTGTCCTTACCCTAGTGATCATTAGCTTTTGACTGAGAATTTGATCCCTCACCATCTTCATAACTTGACACTGGTAAACCTGCAGCTATAGCATAAAAAGCCAATAATTTGCCTTGTTCTTCAACTGTTGCAATATCAATCTCTTCACAATCTAAAGAGTCAACATTCCCAGCATCACCAAGTGTAGACTCCAATACAATGGATTTTCCTCTGTCTGAATGTCTTTCATCAGCCTCAGCAATTTGATTGACTACTACTTCTTATGCTAAATCTAATTGTTCAATTAAACTCTGCTGAACAACCATCTCTTCAAACGCCTGTTCAAGCATCTCGGCTGACTATCTAATAAATCTTCTTGCTCAAAATGTAGATTCTCTTGATTGTCCATAGATTCCTCCACTATTTGTGGTTCCCTAATCGAATGATCAATTGAGAATCTAGCAAAACCAATAAGAGAGACGTTTTCCTTAGCCCTGTGCATCTCCCACATTCTTAAAAAATCTTGTGGAGTAGAAATGGTTTTGAAAAATTCAGCAAGTTTTTCTTCAACTTTCCTATTTGTCATTTCAGATACCATAGCATCAAACGGTTCTCTTGATAAGGGTTCAGCTACCCTTTCATTTTCCCCTCTAGTGCTATGAGTAGAAGATGAAAATGTCTCCTGTACTGGTCTTGCAACTGAAATGGGCGATGAGAACTTATTCTTCTTAACACTTGACTTCTTGGCCTCTCTAAAAGCCTTCAGTTCAATGACCTTCTCTACTCCTTCAGTACATGTAGTTTCCTTACCACCTCTACTCTCCCAAATCCTCAATTCTTATCCACCTGTGTGAGGCTTAGAATCTGTCAGCCATACATCTTTCTTCCTGCTTTGAACTCCATATCTCTCCAGTAGACCTGTGATGAGAGATGGGAAACACAAAGTCTTCTGTCTGGACTTTTCCTTTCTCAAACTGCACACTCTCCTTAGCAGCTCTGAGAAAATCAGCTGGCCAAGATGAATGAACTTGCCTTGATTGAAATCCCTAAGGAACCTTTTCTCATCAGTATTAAATCTGCTTCCCTTGTTCCTAGGCATAATGTTGTCCCTCAACTAGGTTAAACATATTGCTGTGTGAATATCCAATTCACTGGCTAAAACGTCTTCATCAGATCCTTGAGTTGGATGCTGGAATCTTCTCAAACTTCTCAAGTCTTTAACAGTAAGTTCTGAAGCATCCATCCCTCTATCACCGTGATGATTAGCCTCCATTATATCATAGTAACTGCAAATGGCCTCAGTTGATATATCCACTTGTTGTCCTCGAATATCAAAAGGAGTGTCCAACTCCTCAGGAGCTTTATTGTAGAACTCCTCCACTAGAGTAGCATTAACCTTCTTGGGTTGTGCTACCAACTTCTTCATGAACAACTCCACATATAGTTGAGAAGATCCAAGTATTCAAGTTTTAAAACTACTTCCTCACTATTGTCTCATAGTATTTGATCTCTCAGAATCCTATAGGTTACCCACACAATACTACACTTTTAAGAATCAGAGTTATGCACCAAAACAAATGTGATTCATGTGTTTCACAAGCACGTATGAAGAAAATTTAAAGAACCTCACGATCATTGAACTTCACTCATACACGGTACAACACTTAGAGGTTCCTAAGTTCAGCACTGCCTATTTGTCTGCCTTAGAATCTCTGATTTGTATATTTATAGGGAAAAATGAGGTCAAGTTAGCTTATGAAAGAAGGGGATTTCTTCAAAAGAATTAAAAAAATTTGGACAAACCACTAAATTCCTCTCAATCCCTCTATACTTCACTCTCTCGTGTTTTCCCACTCAAAATTTCTTTATTCAGAACATCGCTTTATTTATATACATTGTCCACTCTTGCTTTTTTGTGGCTTTTATTTTTTTATTTTTTTTATTTTTTGCTTTTAGCAATTTCCGAAACACTCTCTTAGTAGTTCCTCACTTCCCATCTTTTCAGTCCCAACTTAGTGGTAAGTCCAAAGGGTAGGATTATGATTATATCTCTATCTTTATGGTTTGGACTGGATTAGGGACCAAAGAAAAAGGGTTTAAATGAGAATGGAAACAAAATGATTTACCTCACAAGATATCAAGCAGGCAAAGGCTTTTTAGTAGTTTCACTCTTCGAGGGTATGGCTCCGAAGGTAGACATTAAGAAAGCTTTTCACACAATTGAATGGTCGTTCTTGTTGGAAGCCCTCTGTTGTTTTGGGTTATGCGACCAGTTTTGAAATTGGGTCCAACATCTTCTATCATCCTCTCGTATCTCAATCCTCTTCGAGGGTATTCCGCATGGATTCTTTGCCTGCTTGAAAGGGGTTAAACAGGGGGATTCGCTCTCTCCCCTTCTCTTCTACTTAGCGGAAGAATATTTTAGTAGAGGCCTTTTGAGAATGGTTGCCAAAGGAGAGTTGAGACCTTCTACTAACTCGAAAGAAACCATGCTTCCATCTCATCTTCTTTATGCAAATGACGTGATGTTCTTTTGTAAGGCTACTCAAACGAATGCGAAAAATATAGTCAATTTTTTGGACTACTATAGGGAGATTTGGGGTCAACGGGTTAATTATGTTAAGTCTAATGTGTTCTTTGGCAAAGGAGTTCAGAGGAGATCCATAGCGTATGTCAAGCATGCTCTCAAGATGACGGTGGGTAGTATTCCTTGTGTTTATTTCGGTGTTCCTATCTTCACAGGGATTCCCAAATGGACACATCTGCAACAGCTGTATGATAAAGTGGTTTCTAAATTCAACTCCTGGATTGCTTATTTCAGTAATATCTGGCTTGCTTAATCATTCTTTTGCAGTGTACCAGTGGCCAGTTCTTATGCTGAAATCCTTTTAGAGATGCATTAGGAACTTTGTCAGGTCCGAATTTTTGGGCTATTTGTTTGCGTATTTTGAAAATTAATTTAAGTTTTTAATTTATTTTCCGTTATAAGGGTTAAAATGGGCATTTAAGAAAAGTATTAATTTTTCCGGTTCGATAACATGATTTGACTAATTTGACTTTTGGATTAATTTTGAAAATAATTTAACATTTGAGACAATTTTGTAATTGTTTCTAAAATGAGATTATTTTAAAATCACTTGAAATGTGTGGGTTTATGGCAATATTTGTCATCCATATATAAGTGAAAATAGGGCTTTTAGAATCACTTCCACCAAAACCTAGAAATTGAGCTTTCACGTGTTCTTCAATTGCTCCCAAACCAAAAGCTCTCCGCGGATTTCAAAGTCAAAAGTTTCAAAGATTTCACTGGGGATTGGTGCTTGCTTTGATTTCTTCATATTCTTGGTAAGGGTTTTCTCTCTTGTTGATTTGAAAGCACATTAAATTGATTTGGGAATTTTTGGTCTGACCTAGGGTTTATGAATTTGGGGGTTTTATTTCAATTCGTTTTGGGTCTTGAAACCCTTGATTTTCAATATGTATGATTTGGGTCTATTGGGTTTTAATTAAGTTGAATCGCTTTCTAATAAGAAACCCTAACTTTCTAGAATTTAGGAATTTATGGATTTTATTCATGATTTAGTGTAGACCAAGTTTGGGATCGTCGACTGGAGTGATTTCGGTGGATTTTGGAATTAGCAGTAAAGGTTAGTAGCCATGTTTATGCCTCACAATTGTTTGTTTCTGTCTGCTTTTCTGTGTGTAATTTGATTAAATTATTATAAGCTGAAATCTGAAATTGGTTATTATGATCTGCTGCTGCATCTGATATAAATTAGTTGGGTATATCTGTTGCCTTCGTATCTGCATACTATCTGATTAAATTTTGTATATTTTGTTAAATCTGCTGTTTCTATTGTGGACATATAAATTGGTGTCCGTATCTGTATGTTAAATTGGAAATACGAATTCTGAAATCTGCTAAAAGTCCTGTCATAGATTAATACTATAAGACCAGCATGCTGTAGGGAAAACTATATGTATACATCGATGCGCGAAACGTATATGGCCTTGATTGCCAACCCATTTTTGGATGCGATGGCATCACTTCTGGCGCTTTGCTCATGTCTGGATGCGACGGTATCACTTCTGGGATCTTTGATCCATTTCTGAGGGTTTTACCCTACTCTGTCTGTTTTCTGTTCCCAATTTCTGTTATTAAACTAAGGACAGGCCTGATAAGTTAATCACTTAATAATATGGTAATCCGAATACTGTATTCGTAAAAGCGTTTTTGTATCTATTGATGAATATCTGATATGTATGGCTTGATTTTTGTCTGTCGCTTTATGCTTTGGGTTCTAACCTTTAGGTAGTTTGGAATTCAAACTCCTAACTGGCCGTAGGCGTAAGGAATAGACCCGCTTAGATCGCTAGAGCTTGAATAGTGAAAGAAATAATTTGAATTAGGCTGAAACTGTGGCCAGTGTCCGTAACCGAGCTAGGTACCGAAATTGATGCCGAAACATCTGTCGAACTCGTATAATTGTCTCCTAACCGAGCCAATTACCGGATTCCTTACCGAAATACAAATCAGTAACTCTGGTGATTCTCCCTGACCGAATAACATGCCAGGCTGCGTACCGAACTCCTAATTCGGTATCAGTCTTCCACTTGAGATAATTTGATAACTTTTAAGCCTCTTTTAGACAGTAATTGCAATAATCTGTAATCACTTAACCTAGATCACTTAAAGGGGATTGTAATGTGATTAATTGGAGTTCTTAATCAACTTATTTGCTCCTATCTGTAACCCTATGTTTGTTAACTAACCTGCATATGTGTGTGACATTCTATTCTGCTAATAAGACGCATTCTGTGTGTGTATGTTGGGTATTGGCTTACTAACCAGACATCGATATTTTGACCCTTCGTTGTTTTTATTTTTGTTTTGTACCCATTTGGGATGGCAATTGCTGAGTTCAGACAGTAAGGTGGAATAGCAGGATATCATTCACATGTTTGCATCAAGAATCATCTGGCATCTCTTCAAGCATTTGTTTTCTTTATCATTATTATGTTTTGTTTAACTTAATTCAGTATTTTGTAACCGCTGCACTACGTTTTGAGTTTTGATCGCCGATAGATATTTTGGATATTTCAGTTTGATTATATCTTTAATGACTTTGTATTTAAACTATCAATTTTGGACTAGTTCGAATGACAAGATATTTCAGCATTAGTTATTATATTGTATTTTTATTCCGTATTTATATGTTTGTCTATTTATCTGTCCGTCCATTCTGCATGTGACATATGTTCTCCACGTCCCTTCCGTCAGGTGGGGGTTTGGTGTACAAACTTTATCTGGACCGGTGTGCCTACTGAATGCAGGTTGGTGAGTGTAGCCTGGAAAAATCTGCGCAAAAGCAAGAGGGAGGATGGGGGTTCGGACTCTCAAAGCCACAAATAAAGCTATGATGTCTAAACTTGTCTGGACTATCTTGTAAGGTAATACTCCCATTCTCTCTCCCCTTAGAGCAAAATTGGTGAACAACGATGGATCCGCTAGGACAATTTATTACAAATCATCAGTCTAGTCCTCTGTCAGAGAAGTGTTCACTGGCTTATTGGCAGAGACGATTTGGCTGGTGGGTGAACACAGTGTGGTCAAATTTTGGTCGATGAACTGGCTGGGTTACATTATCAGAGACCGGGTGGAGAATGGTAGAATTGACAATTAGAATGCCTTGGTTTCGGATTTCTATTTGAATGACAGCTGGTGTCTTCCGGACTGGTTATAAAGTGACTATAAAGATATTTGTGAAGACATTAAAAAAGTCAAGATCATCCGTAGGGGTAAGGACAGACGCATTTGGAAGAATGGAAAGTTGGGTAAAGTCACTTGTAGAGCAGCTTATGATGGTTTTTCTCATCATCTTCCAAAAGAGGACTGGGGTGAGAAGATTTGGACTCCTTACATTTCTCCTAGGGAGTCTATGATAGTTTGGAAGTTTTTTCATGGAGCTATACCAACCCAAGATCAACTTGGAGGAAAGGGGTCACGATGGTATCAACGTATCCTTTTTGTCTCAGACACTTGGAGACCATGGATCACGTTTTGATAGGATGCGACCACAGTCGAAAAATTAGGGATTATTTTTTGGAGAAGTTAGACATACACCTAAATATAAATGTGGGTATAGTGGATTTAATCGGCATAATCATGCACTAGGAGTGCATTCCGGGGGCGAAGGCCATCTTGAAAACCCTACTGAGTTCTATCTGTTCGGAGATTTGGATAGCAAGAAACAGAAAATACTTTGGGAATAAACCATGCCTATCCTTACCATCCTTTCCAGAATTTGGTCAATTGTGCACAACCTCAGAATGTTCAAATTCGGCATCATGTACAACACCCTCTTCGACCTCAATACCCTCTCCCTTTTCAAACTTAGCGGTTACTTTCAGTGTCCTAAGGTGGTTAAGGAAGTGTGGTGGAATGGCCCTTCGTCGAGATGGACCAAGGTCAACATAAACGGTAGTGTACGAGAATGAGACAGAAGATTGGTGGTAGGAGGTGTCTTCCATAACTCACGTGGTTTTTTTAAATTTGCTTTTGCAGGCATAGGAGGTTTTGGAGATGCATACGAAGCTGAAATCTTACTCTTCATTTTGGCTATAGTGCATACAATCGAAAAGCAGTGGACTCGGCTGTGGGTTGAATCCGACTTGACGCTATTAGTCCATTTAGTGAAGACACGCTCGGACTGTGTTCTTTGGAATCTCTTAGTTCGGTGGCTCAATTGTCGTCATCACATGCAGGAGATGGATTTTGTTATCTCTCATATATACAAAGAAGGAAATCAAACAGCGGATGCACTCACGAAGCTCCAATTGGATAGCCTAGAGACTTGGACTACCTGCCCCAATTTTCTTTGGCCTTACAATTGCAAGGACCTCCAAGGACGGCCTTCCTTCCGTTTTACATGACTTAACCTTTCGGGATCTTCCGATAGCAGCAAAGGGATTCAAATTCCAATTCTTCGGCATGGTTCAAAAGTGGTGCTCCAGGACGTCGTTCGCTGCCAACGTCCGCTCCCAGCCAATAAACAGCCAGTTGACGGCCAACAAAAGCGGCGCTCTCGGATGAGGTTCGCCGCCAGTGTCCGCTCCCAGCCAGCAAAATGCCTATTGATGGCTAACAAAAGCGGCGCTCTCTGTTCATGTTCGCCGCCAATGTTCACTCCCAGCCAACGCCCTGTCAGTTGCCAGCCAATGCGGCGCTTTAAGGCCTTGTTTGCCGCCAATGTCCGCTCCCAACGAGTGACTCTGACGTGCAATTTTTGCGATTTCCTCATTTTCTTTTCATTTGGACCTGATCTCTTTGTCATTGGGCCTCTTCGTGGGCTGTGTATTTTTTTGGCCATTTGTTTAGGCCTCTTTTTTCTTTTAGGCCATCTATTTAGGCCTCGTTTTTTCTTCGGCCACCTATTTAGGCCTTGTTTTCTTTCTTTGGGTTTTGTTACTGAACTTTTTTTCTTTTCTCTTTAATAAATTATGGCGTGTTCTAGGGGGTGCCTACCTAGTAGGGATTCCTGATGAACTTTGCCTATCTCATTAAAAAAAAAAAACTAAATGCGGGTGGAACTATTATCAAAGGAAGTCCTTCACCTTACCCTGGACTTCTAGGTCCCGCTCCTATATCCTTTGAGTCAAAATTTTAATGGCTCACACCTCAACAAGCGAAATAAAGACGGGAGAAGGGATTATGTTTTTATTGCGATGAAAAGTACATTCCTGGTCATAAGTGTTAACAACCACAGTTATTAATAATTGAAGAATTACCACACTTGGAGAAGTTAGTGAGTCTGTGAAGGAAGACAAAGATGAGGAGACAATACTAGAAATTTTTTTCCATGCATTAACAGGAACAGGACACCCACAGACATTGAAGTTTTGTGGTACGATTCGGGGGCAAACTATCACTTTTCTCATCGATTGAGGTAGTACGCTTAATTTTATTGAACAAGCTACTGTTACTCGACTTAATCTTCCTGTGGTGAAAGATTCTATTATGAAAGTGATAGTAGGCTATAAAGAAACTATTGAGAGTAGTGGAAGATGCATGCAATAAAAAATATTGCTACAGGATCCTGAGGTGGTTACAAATCTCTATGTTCCCTATGTTATCTTGTCAAGTGGTTCTTGGTGTACAGTGGTTGCAAATGCTAGGTTCGATCCAGATTGACTATGAGAATTTGACTTTGAACTTTGTTATGAATGACAAAACTTATTAGTTGATAGGGGTTTAACTCATGGGAGTTACAACTGGTTGCCACTACTGATTATCATAGTCTCACTGGTCAATGATATTTTCTACATTTACAACTAGTATTCTATGAGCAGGAGAAAATAGAAGAACGAAAGCCTAATATTCAAAATATCTTGAATGAGTTCTCTGAAGTCTTTGAGGAAATAAGAGATTTGCCACC
This sequence comes from Cardiospermum halicacabum, assembly GCA_031304145.1. NCBI lineage: Eukaryota > Viridiplantae > Streptophyta > Magnoliopsida > Sapindales > Sapindaceae > Cardiospermum > Cardiospermum halicacabum. The sequence goes on along the minus strand of CM062396.1, from coordinate 5,984,935 downwards.
ACAACGGAGACATGATCATGCTATCACCTTTAAACCAAGAGCTGAACCGGTAAGTATTCATCTTTATTGCTATCCTCAATACCAAAAGGCTGAAATCGAAAAAATGGTTAGGGAATACTTAGAATCTGGAGTGATTCACCACAATATTAGTCCTTTTTCATCTTCTGTGTTGTTAGTCAAGAAACATGATGGGACTTGGAGGTTTTTTGTGGATTACAAGGCTTTAAATGATGTTACTGTGAAAGATAAGTATCCTATTCTTGTTATTGATGAACTTTTAGATGAGTTATATAGAGTTAGATTTTTTTCAAAGTTGGATTTGCGTTCTGGATACCACCAAATCCGAGTTTGAGATGAGGATATTTATAAAACAGCTTTTAGAACCCATGAAGGACATTATGAATTTGTTGTCATGTCCTTTGGGTTAACTAATGCTCCTACTTTTCCAAGCTTGATGAATGATCGTTTTTGCCCTTATCTCCATAAGTTTGTTCTTATAACACCCCATATTGAGACAGTGTTAAAAGGAATTGAATTGCTACCCATATCACCAATGTGCACATTATTTTTCGGGAGCCCAGAACTTGAGAACTCCAAAGTTAAGCATGCTTGGCTTGGAACAATCTTGGGATGGGTGACCTTTTAAGAAATTTTCTCGGAAAGCATACAAGTGAGGACAAAACATGCTGGAAAGCGTAATGGTGGTTTGTGGGGCTAGTGGTCAGCCTTAAGACCGATTATGAATGACGTGGCACCCTGCCACCATGCCTCGGGTCATCCGGGGGCGGGGGTCGGACGTTACAAATGATATCAGAGCAACCCCGCGACCGCGAGGTGCGCCTGTGGACATAAGAGCCCTGGGCATTCGTCTAGGGGGTAAAGATTATGATAATGATGTGGGTCAACCACAACGAGGACGTTGTGTCCTAAAGGGGTGGATTGTAACACCCCATATTGAGACAAAGTTAAAAGGAATTGAATTGCTACCCATATCACCAATGTGCACATTGTTTTTCAGGAGCCCAGATCTTGAGAACTCCAAAGTTAAGCGTGCTTGGCTTGGAACAATCTTGGGATGGGTGACTTTCTGAGAAGTTTTCTCGGAAAGCATGCGAGTGAGAACAAAGTATGCTGGAAAGCGTAATAGTAGTTTGTGGGGCTTGTGGTCAGCCTTAAGACCTATTATGAATGACGTGGCGCCCTACTCTGGGTGCGGGGGTCGGACGTTAAAGTTTTGGTATTTTTATGACATTTAAGTCTATTGTAAATTTTGGGATGAGCATTTGAATCACTTATCGTAGGTTCTCTGTATCTTGGCAATTAATGGATTAAAGGCCAAACCAAGTAAGTGTTAGTTTACTATGCAACAAATTGAGTATTTGGGACATTATATTTCTGAGACAGGTGTACAAATAGACCAGCAGAAGATTCATTCAATTCAATCATGGCCACTGCAAACTAGTGTACGAGCTATTAGAGGGTTTTTGTGTTTGGCTGTGTATTATCGAAAATTCATTAAGAATTTTGTCACCATTACTGCTCCTTTGACTCGCTTAACTTCTATAGAAGGGTTTCATTGGAATAAGAAAGTTGGGGATGCATTTAAGAAATTAAAGCAGGCTCTCATGCCTGCTCTTGCACTTCGATTACCCGATTTCTCGAAGACTTTAACCATTGAATAGGATGCCTCAGGGAAGGGTATTGGAGCTATTCTTTCACAACATGAACAACCTATTGCTTTCTTTAGCGAGACTTTAAAAGGTAGTACACTTACTTTGTCAACATATGATAAAGAGATGTTAGCTTTGATGAAAGCTATTCAAAAATAGAGGGCGTACTTGTTGGGTCGACCAGTTATTGTTCAAACTGATCATCAAAGTTTGAAATATTTGCTAGAGCAAAAGATTACAACACCCACCCTAATCAGATGGCTTCCTAAAATCATGGGATATGATTTTTGTATTCGATATAAAAGGGAAAGTGATGATAAGTCTAGAATTTACCTATGTTTTGATACATTTAATGAGATATAATAGGAAGAAATTGAGCTAAAAAGTTATATGATTGAGTGGATTTCTAGTAATTGTAGACTATTTTATTGAGACAGGGACTTGGATGAAAAGATCAATAAACTAAGCAGAAAAGAGCAAAAATCATAACAAAGAGGGGCCAAATAGAAATTTTTCCAAAGTCCAGATCATGGCGAAGTAATACAAGAGAATAGTATGTTGCCTACACTTTTGACTGAAGACAGAAAAAGCAGAACAAATGGAAGTCGCCTAGAAGAAGATATGCAGAAGGTCGCATATGTGTCTCTCGCCTACAACAAGTCGCCAATCTAGGCGAAGTCTTCAGGAAATAAAGGAAGATGGCGCCTAAAGAGAAGTGAAAGCAGGCGGCAGACCAGGGCTAAATGATGTATATCGCCTATAATAGAAATATAGCTGGAGGCGACAAACGACTTATCTCGCCTAAGGTTCAAGATAAGGCGATATCAAGGGAAGCGAGAAGAAACAGTATCACCTAGCTATGTGGTGATAAGGCAGGCAATAATTACTATTTTTGCCTACAAGAATTATCAACAGGCTATCAAGTTGGGCGTTTATTTGAATGTCATTTAAAGTTCAAGCGAAGGAATAGGCGATATAAGGAGATATTGTGTACTTCGCCTATTTGTGTTCTTTCTTTTAGTTTAATTTCAAAATTGCCACTGAGAAAACTCTATAAATAGGATCTAGTCGAAGCAATTAGAACCTTTCTTTTAGTTTATTCTTGATAAGTTTCTTAGAGAAGTTTTGTGCTCTATTTTCTGTGATCTCTGAGAATTAGCTTGAAGTGGAGAAGTGAAGACTGTGACAGAGTCCATCTTCTAGCTTCCTTGGTAAGAGATCTTAAAGCATAATGAAGATGAATTTGAAGTGTATTGTATATGCCGAAGAAGTTATGCTTAGCTAATAACTCTATTGATTTGCTAAGATCTGTTTCCATTTCTAGATTTCTAGATTTGTTGATTGTATGATTCTTGTTTATTCATAGTAAGATTTGCTTAATTTTCTTGAGCTTATTGAATTAAGAGAACGAGAGTTAAGTAATGATGTTATGATACTTATTCTAGTCCAGAGATGGAGTCTAAGTATCAGATTCAAGAACAAAGGATCTTTATAGAGATAGACAATTAGATTCAATTTTCTACAGATTATGCTTGATCAGTTAATTGAATTGTATTATAGATATATATATATATATATATATATATATATATATATATGCAATTTATTGTCTAGGATTTGTAAACAAATCATAGATGTTGATCTAGGTTGTAAATCTAAAATTTAGAGTCAAATTATATAATGAAAGATGATTGTAGGCCACAGAGATTAGCAGATCAACTTGATTTCTATTGGATCACTGAGTGCTGAGTACTAAATTCTCACTCAATCATTATGACTCTCAAAAGTGTCTAAAATTTAACATCAAATCTTATTATCTTTACTCTTCAGTTTGCTAATGAATTCTTCTGCAACTCAATTTAGATCTCAATCAAATTCTTTCTTTCCAAATAAATAATCCCTGTGGAGACGATATCTTAAATCTATAATAAGATGTTGATAGAAATTCTTCTATTGATATTGTGTTTGTATATATGCAAGAATTTTCTCATCAATTTCTTGACGCCATTGCCGGGGATTGTAGGTTTTAAGATTGAGAGTTACTTTGAATTGTACTAACTGTGTTATTTATATATTCTTTTTCAACTTTAAATTGTTTGTTCAAGTGTGTAGTGTATGCATACAATATCTCGAAGAACTCACGATTTGTAGTATAATCTAGAACCTTAAAAGCTAATAAGACAATTGAGAATCAGAGTCTAGAGTGAATATGTCTGGAGTACGCTACAATCAGAATAATGATACAGAGGCTGATCCTGAGGCTAAAAGGAAGACTTTGCATCAATACTCTATTCCATCTATTGATGGAATTCCACAAGCTATCAACTTACCAGCAATAACACCCGATACGTTTGAGCTTAGATCAAGACTCATCAAATGGTTCAACAGAACAAATTAAGAGGAGGAGCTACTGAAGACCCAAACTGGTATTGAATACATTTTTACACATCTACAATACTTTTAGACACAATGAGATATCTGAAGATTCCTGGCTGTACTCATTACCTCTAGGATGCATTAATAGCTGGGAGGTATCTAGTCAAGAAATTCTTAGCTCGTATTTCCCTCCGATGAAGATGGTGAAGTTGCGGAATGTGATTTCCTCATTTCAATACATAGATGGGGAATCTTTGTATAAGAGCTAGGAAAGATTCAAAGAGCTGATTAGGAAATGTCCACATCATGGCATAGCCTCATGGAGAATTATAATGACCTTTTACGGTGCTATGCCAGCACAGATTAAGCTTAACATTGATTCCTCAGATGGAGGATCAATTATGGACAAGGAACCAGAGGATGCTCATGATTTTATTGAGTTGCTGGCGAATAATGATTTTGGCTAGAATGAGAGGGAAAAGACTGTAACTAAGAAATAACCAGGAAATTATGAATTGGAGTCATTTAGTGCACTTTCTGCACAAATAGCCTTATTGAATAAGAAGATAGAGAATATGGCAGCCAACAAACAAGCTTATCAAAATAAGAAGACTTCAATAATGCTGTAGAAAAGCATAAACCAACTCTAGTAGGTTATGCACAAGAAGCTGCCGATGCACATGATGAAGACGAATCTATTGAGTTGGAGCAAGTAAATTATTTGAACAATAATTATGGAAATAAGGTGAGGCCATACTATCAACAAAGGAATCAACCCTACTAAGGTCAGGGTTATTATCAAAGGAACCCCCAACCTGGTTACCAACAAGGACAGTCTCAATATCAGCAAAAGAAGCCTAAAATGGAGGAACTTTGTATCAAGTACATGGAAAAATATGATTCTTTCCTTGCCAACCATTCTACTTCAATTAAAAACTTTGAAACTCAGATAGGGCAGCTTTTACAAGTTTTGAATCAAAGACCCCAAGGATCACTTCCAAGTGGCATGTGCCAAATCCTAAGGGAAAAAAGTCTAAAGATGAGGCACAAGTGCATGCAATCACGCTTAGAAGTGGAAAAAATTTTAAGCTTCGAAGGAAAAGAAGAGTTTTGTACCTCCTGTACAAAATCAGGATGCTAGTGAAGGAACTAGTACTCCTATTATTCCACAGAAAGATCAAGAGGCTGTACAAATTGCATTACCTTTTCCTTATAAGGAAAACAGGAAAAAGCTGGACAAACAGCTTGAGAAATTTTTGGACATGATGAGGCAGATTCATGTCAACATCCATTTTATTGAAGCATTGAAGCAAATGCCTGTTTATGCTAAATTCATAAATGAGTTATTATCAAACAAAAGAAATTTGGCTGATGTGGGATGTATAAATGTCAATGAGAGTGTGAGTTAACTTGTGAAGTACCAAATTCCTAGGAAGGATAAAGATCCTGGCAACTTTACTATACCTCTAACAATTGGAGATAGGTTCAAGGGGAGGGCTCTTTATGAGTTAGAAGCCAGCATTAACCTAATGCCTTTGGCCATCTATGAGAGGTTAGGTATAGGACATTTTAGACCTGATAATGTCCAACTTCAATTAGTTGAGAGATCTTTCACCCATGCTAAGGGAGTTGTAGAAGATGTTATTGTTACAATGAACAAGTTTTTTGTTTATTGTTGACTTTGTGGTGCTTGACATGGAGGTAGATGAAGATGTACCATTGCTATTAGGTAGATTGTTCTTGTGAATATGTAGAGCTTTAATAGATGTAGCAAATGGTAAGCTCACACTGAGAGTGAATGGAGAGGAAGCAAAATTCAGTCTATTGAAATCATTGAAATTTCCCTATGATTTCAATAAAGTGAAAAGTATTCAACTAGCAGCTGATGAAGAATTAATGGATAAGATTTTGACACTAAGAAGTGCTGATCCTTTGAATGATGTCTTAATAAATGATGTAGACATGGATATTCCTGAAGAAAGTGCTTACAGTGGAGAGTTGGAGTCTCTAACTTCACATTTTATTCTCAATATCAGTAAGACTCAACCATCAGCTGAACCAATGCTTCCTTCGATAGAAAAACCACCACAATTAGAGTTGAAGGCACTCTCTAGTTATCTCAGGTATGCTTATCTCAATCCTGAAGATTTAAGCTTACCAATTGTTGTGTCAAATGAATTAACATGTGACCAAGAAGAGAAGCTTTTGCAAGTGGTGAGGAAATACAAGAAAGTCATTACATGGACTATTGCAGACATTAAAGCAATCAATCAAACATTCTGCACTCATAAAATCATCTTGGAGGAAAAGCATATACCAAAAATTTAATCTCAAAGGAGATTAAATCCAACCATGAAGAAGGTTGTCAAGAAATAAGTGTTAAAGCTCCTCGATGAAGGTATAATTATTTCTATTTCAGATAGTGAATGGGTTAGTCCAGTGTAGTGTGTTTCTAAGAAGGGAGGGATAACAGTGATTAAGAATGAAAAGAATGAATTACTTCCTACTAGGACAGTAACAAGATAAAGGATGTGTATTGATTATAGAATCCCGAATGACGCTACTAGAAAGGACCATTTTCCCCTTCCTTTCATTGATGAAATGTTAGATAGGCTAGCAGGACATCCATATTTCTGTTTTCTGGTTGGCTATTCAGGATATAACCAATCCCAATAGCACCTTGTGATCAACACAAAACCACTTTTACATGTCCATTTGGGACTTTTGCTTACAAAAGAATGTCATTTGGATGTGTAATGCACCAGGAACATTCCAAAGATGTATGCTAGCCATCTTTACTAATTTTATTGGTAAGTTTGTAGAGGTTTTCATGGATGATTTTTCTATCATTGAGATACTTTTGAAGATTGTCTTGACAATTTAGGCAAAGTTCTAAAAAGATGTGAAAAGATTAACTTAGTTCTCAACTAGGAAAAATGTCACTTTATGGTTAGGGAAGTATAGTACTAGGGCATAGAGTGTCTGCTCAAGGTTTAGAAGTAGACAAAGAAAAGATTGATGTAATTCCCAACTTATCCTCCTACAAATGTTAAGGGAATTAGAAGTTCTTAGGACATGCAGGTTTTTATAGGAGATTCATAAAAGATTTTGAAAAATATTCAAGCCATTATGTGTTTTGCTTAAGAAAGTTAAGAAATTTGATTTTTCTGATGAATGTTTCAAAGCTTTTGTGCAGCTTAAAGAAAAAATTGTCTCAGCATCTATCATAGTTCCACCAGACTGGAACTGTGAGTTGGAGATCATGTGTGATGCATCAAATTATCCAGTAGGTGTTATTAAAGAGAGACATGAAAGTTTGTTCAGAGTCATTTATTATGCAAGAAATCTTTGGTGGAAGCTCAAAGGAACTATACTACCACATAAAAAGAGTTGCTAGCAGTTGTCTTTACTTTAGAAAAATTTAGATCATATAATTTGGGATCTAAAATTGTGGAACATACTGACCATGCACCATTGAAGTATATTTTTGCTAAAAAGAATCCAAACCTAGATTAATAAGATGGGAACTCTTGCTGCAGGAATTTGATATAAAAATCAAAGACGAGAGGGGAACAGAAAATGTAGTTGCTGATGCAGATTGAAGATAGAGAAGCTCAAGTGAACATTAAGGAACAGTTTCTTGATGAGCAGCTATTTATATGTGAGGCAACATTTTATCCATGATATGCTGATTATGCTAACTTTCTTGCATTTAAAGTGTTACCTGATGGATTAAACACTCATAAGAAGAAAAGATTTCTTCATGATGTAAAGAGATACATATGGGATGAACCATATCTGTTCAGAACATGTGTCAAACTTTGAGGAGGTGCATCCCATATGAAGAAACTTTTGATATCCTTAAGCATTGTCACTCTTTAGAGTATGCAAGGCATTTTGCTAGAACTAGAACTAAGTACTTGAATGTGGATTCTAGCCCTCACTTTTCAAAGATGCTTATGCATTTTCTGCCAATTGTGATAGATGCCAGAGAATGGGTAATACTCCAAAGAGACAGGAAATGGCTCAGAATTTTATTCTTGAAGTTGAATTGTTTGATGTTTGGGGAATAGATTTTATGGGGTCATTTCCTCCATCTAATAAGTATAAGTATATACTTGTATCAGTGGATTATGTATCCAAATGGGTAGAGGCCATAGCTTACACCTGGTGGTTTGAAAACTAGACTGAAATTATTGGTTTCAATATTTCAAATAAGAATCCCATCAATGTCTAATGTAGTATTTAAGATATTGTCTCCACAGGGATTGACAGCTAAGAAGCATGATTGAAGTTAAGATCTAAACTGAATTGCCAAAAGAATCCTATGTACAAGATGAATAATTGAATTCAAAGAATTGATATAGACTATGAGCACTGATGACATTCATTCAATTAAAACATGAATTAGCATTCCATTCTGCAATTGAGCTCAACAATGACTAAGCTGATCTGCTAAATTCTGTTATCAATTAACTTCTCATGCACGTTTCAACTCTGAATCACAGATTTACTTTCTAGATCATCATTAATGATATGTTAAAAGATCTCTCGATTCAATTTAACAGATCTCAATCATATAGTTGCATATATCTCTATACTGCAATCTATATAACTGATAAATACAATCTGTAGAAAACTAGATCTATAGTCTATCTCTAAAACTATGATGCTCTGTTCTTAGATCTAAAACCTTATTGCCATCTCTGGTTTGAATTAAGCTTCAAATTAACAAAATTATGTAACTCTCGTTCTTGTAATCAATTAGCTCATGAAATTCAAATAAATCTGACTATAAATTGGACAAGATTCATGCAATCAAGTGATAATCAATACTCAAATCTTAGCAAAACAACAGAGCTTTTAGCTAGCACATCTACTTCAGCATATTCAATCAAAGTACAAAATCATCATCGACATGCTTAAGAATTAAATCTTACCAAGGAAGATTGAAGCTAGACTCTGTCACAGTGTTGCTTCACAATCTTCAAGCTAAATCTCAATGATCAATAGAAAACAGAGTACAAAACTTCTTCAAGATACTTCTCAGAAAATATTGAATAAAGCGTATAGAAGAATCTAGAATTTCTTTTCTTCAAAGATAACAAAATGTCAAAAGTTCAAAAGAATCTCAAAAGTCGCTTATTGCTTCATCTGAGCTCCTATTTATAGAGTTTTAGCTCAGTGGTAATTTTGAAATAAAATCAACAAAGAAACACAAATTGGCGAAGTAACATTTTTCTCCACTTATGTCGCTTGTTCCTTCGCCTGAACCTAAGCGACTTAGTCAAATTCTGCTTGTCTTGATTGCAAGCTAACAACCTCCCTAGGCGAAATGTGATCAACATTTCCATAATATATCGCCTAATATCTAGGCGAGTGATCCTTCCTCGCCAAAACATTCCTCCAAATATAAACATTCTAGGCGATGTTTTATCAAATGTCGCCTTTTATCACCCCTCAACTTGGCGACATATTTCCTATATTGCCTCAGTTATCGCCTCAAGATAGGCGAGGTTGACCTATTGACGCCTAAGAATTTTGCCAAGATGGCGACAGAAGAAGGCAACGTGTTCCTGATTCGCCTTATGTGTTTTAATCTTCAAGGCGAGATCTTCTTTATATCGCATGCTTCGTCGCCTTCTCCTCCAAATTTTGGCAATGTTTGTAGGCGAATCCTTTCCTCAACATGATCATTTCGCCATTGTTGTTGACTTCGGATGAAATTCCAATTCGGTCCTTCTTTCTTTTGATTTTACATGTTTTACCTCCTTTTCCATATTGTTTCATCCAAGTCCCTGTCTCAGCAATAATAGTCTAGAATTACTATAAATCTATTCAATATCTCATCTTTAAAGCTCAATTTCCTTATCTTTAAACTCATAAAATAATAATAAAATATAGGTAAATACTAGACTTATCAACTACCCCAACTTAGCCTTTTGCTTGTCCTCAAGCAAACTAACCAAAAAAAATCTACTGAGACAATAATCAATGCAAACTTATATCATAATTCAAAGCAATTCTTCTAATATGTTTTAAGAAATTTCTAAACAGTGACCAGCTATTCTTTCAAAATCTCAAATCAACTAACTCAAAACTGGTCATTTTCTTCATGTTGCAAAATATCTCAGAAGATCCAAGTATTTGAGTTTTGAAACTACTTCCTCACTGTTGTCTCTCATAGTGTTTGATCTCTCAAAATCCTAAAGGTTACTCACACAATAAACTAGTCACTTAAGAATCAAAAGTTATGCACCAAACGAATGTGATTCTAGTGTTTTACAAGCACGTATGAAGAAAATTTAAAGAACCTCACGATCATTGAACTTCACTCATACACTGTACAACACTTAGAGGTTCCTAAGTTCAGTACTGCCTATTTGTCTGCCTTAGAATCTCTTTTTTGTATATTTATAGGGAAAATGGGGTCAAGTTAGCTTATGAAAGAAGGGGATTTCTTCAAAAGAATTCAAAATTTTGGACAAACCATTAAATTCCTCTCAATCCCTCTATACTTCACTCTCTAGTGTTTCCCCACTCAAAAATACTTTATTCAGAACATCACTTTATTCATATACATTATCCACTCTTGCTTTTTGGTGGCTTTTTTTTGTGAAAACAAATTGCTTTAAGTAGTTTCTGAAACACTCTTTCAATAAATCCTCACGTCCCATCTTTTCATCCCCAATTTAATGGTAAATCCAAAGGGTAGGATTGAGATTATATCTCTATCTTTATGGTTTGGACTGGATTAGGGACAAAAGAAAAGGGTTTAAATGAGAAAGGAAACAAAATGGTTTACCTCGCAAGATATCAATGTCTGGTTATATCAAGCAGGCAAAATCTTTTTTAGCAGTTTCACTCACTCTCTCAAATCAGATCATGTTCCTTGGCAGACTTAAGAAAGAACTTTATCCAACCAATGCCCTGTACACTTAAGGAATGTATGAGAAATTCAAAGCAAACCTATGAAGGTCCTGATTCTAAGAAAAACTTATCAGATAACTGTTTTTAATAAGGAAAAGAAAACAAATAACCCCTCTCAAGACGAAAAAGGCACAGAATAATGCTCAAACCTCACATACCACCCAAGGATTTCTCCACTCTTTCCTTATCAAAACTCCTCAACTTATTCACAATTCAAATCTGACCAGAATTTTCATCAGTGTTCAAAGAAATTTTTTCAAAATTTACTCATCAAAACTACTTGTTTTGAACACTTATTTTTTCTGTTTGAGATCTCATTTTATGGAAAAACTAAATCACTTTGAATTATGAGCAATGTAAGCTCAATCATGCACTCAGACCTATAATATCCTAAAACTATGAAATAAAACTATTTCCTAACAGACACACACACACACATATATATATATATACAATACTAGCAATGTAGTTGCTACCCCACCCCCAACTTAAAAGAAAATAGTGTCCTCATTGCTTAAGAGAACATAAAAGAACAGAAGGAGAAAAGGGATGAAAAAGAGAGTAAGCAAAATACCTGGATGTCGCCATTAATAAGAGAATATTTCGCTTAAGGTAAAAGAAAGAAGAAAACTGGTCTGACGAAATAAGCATGGCGAGAAGTAAGATGATTACCTACCTTAGGTAGAATACCCAGGTGAGACATAGAAGTTGCCATATTTAGAATGATATTGATGTAATATGTCATGGAAAAATACAGATCCTGTACCATTTTGAAAAACATACCAACAAGACGAGAAATTAAGACCTCGCCTTAGTCAAGACGAATGTGTTGGCGACTTGTGTCCTGCCTCGTCTAGCACAATGTTTCATCAAAACTCTTGCAGAATACCTGTAAACTTCCAAAATCCACAGTGAGAAATGATTGCAAATTGAATGACTTATCCTGTAGATATAGATTATATTGTGAGGGAAGTAAGAACCCCCAACTTAAAACCTGAAAACTCTCTGCACAAAGTAAAACTTAACAACCACATTTCTCTTGTAACATTTAAAAGAAAGACATCAAAATCAAACACATTACTCTTGTATTGTCAAAACAAAAGAATAAGTTCGAAATTATTAAGAAAAATTACATAACAAAACAACTAAAAATCGTCTAAAGAAGCATCTGAAATTTGAGATTTCTGAGGAGATTTTAAATTCAGTCTTCTCCTCTTAGGCTTGGAATTGGAAGGTGCTGGTGGTGTGAGATTTAGAACTCTTGCCACTAATCTTCTGATCTCATTGTCTGTTTGCATTGTGGTAAAAGATCCTGAACTGTGAGATTTTTCTTCTGTCTTTACTTTTTGGGCTCCTACCTCAGCAAGCTTCCTTTTTCTCTTAGCCCTTGCTTCGTCAGCGTCATCTTTACTGAGTCGAGCAATAGTGAAAGCCCTAATGGGTGGATACTTTGTTGGGTTGGCCAATTGCCTCAAAAAGCTGCTATACCTTCGGATTTGTCTGAAAATGATAGAATAATATCCATCAAGAACATAAAAGGCAGAAGCTAGCTCCCAAGAATAAGAAGTCTTGTTATGATCAAAAATAAGTATCTCTTCCAAATCTGCCAAAGTAATTGCAGAACTACTGGGCACTTTCTGGCTGTCTTTGATCTGTTCTTCCACTGGTTTGGCCTGCTTACCCATTTGACTAGCATTTTCTTCATTCAAACTGCATTTTTCACTCCTTGGGCTGTCCATTTCATCCTCAGAAGAACTTGTAGAGGAGAATTCCATTCCACTAAAGAATTCATAGGATGGCATCCTATTGTAAGTGTTAAAGAATTCTCCTAACATGGCAACCACCTCTTCTTCATGGAAAGTTATGACTTCTTCTTCAACTAAAAGTACTTGATTTAGAGGTTCTGGTTGTAAATAAGGTACCAATGCCAAAGTCTGAGAAGCTTTAGTGTTGTCTGTAGAGGTAGTATCCTCAATTGAAAATTGACTCATCCTTGCTGCATTTATCAATCTCTGAATGTCAGGGTGAAGAATGTGGAGTCTTGGGATAAAATTTTCAGTAGTGAAAACTGGAAGTTGAGTAGAACATTTTGCCAATCCAAAGTCTGGTGGAACTTAACAAGTATAAATCAGAGGTTCTTGGACAGATACCTCAGAAACTGACAACAGACTTCCACTTTCCTCTTGAACAGAACTTGATCCTTCTCCTTTCTCTTGAATGAATGCAGGTTGACCAACTATCTCTGCAAAAGATGCAAGTAGAAGACTTTGCTTTTCAAGGTCAGCTATGTCAATTTCTTCACAATTTGAGGAATCAGAATCACAATCAGGTTCGGCCTCTACATCTTTGTTTTTGTTCATTCTTCTTTCATCTTCCTCTATTACCTCATTAGCAACCAGCTCAGTTGCTAGATCAAACTGATCTCCCAAATTTCTTTGAAGGTGATCTTCTTCAAAAGAGGAAAGTGCCACAGCATCTTTTAACTCAGGTTGGCTGTTTATGAGCTCTTCTTGTTCAAAATGCAGAGCTTGATATTCTTCCTCATTTCTCACTTGATCTATGGGTTCTTGTATACTGATTCCTTTTGCAAACTTAGCAAATCCCACAGGAGGAACACTCTGCTTAACCCTTTATACGTCCCACATTCTCAAAAATTGTTGTGGGTCTAAGATGTTGTTGAAGAATTCAGCTATTCTCTATTCAACTTTCATGTTAACTATTTCAGATACCATAGCATCTACCTGTTCTCTCGATAAGGGTTCAGCTACCCTTCATTTTCCCTTCTAATGCTGTGAGTAAGAGCTGAAACTGTCTCCTGTACTGGTCTTGCAACTGAAGTGGGCGATGAGAACTTATTCTTCCTAATACTCGACTTCTTGGCCTCTCTCAAAGCCTTCAGTTCTATAACCTTCTCTACTGCTTTAGTACAAGTAGTTTCCTTACCACCTCTACTCTCCCAAATCCTCAATTCTAATCCACCAGTGTGAAGCTTAGAATCTGCCAGCCATACATCTTTCTTCCTACTTTGAACTCCATATCTCTCCAGTAGACCTATGATGAGAGATGGGAAATACAAAGTCCTCTATCTGGACTTTTCCTTCCTCAAGCTGCATACTTTCCTTTGCAGCTCTGAGAAAATTAGCTGACCAAGATGAATGAATTTTCCCTGATTGAAATCCCTAAGGAACCTCTTTTCATCAATAGTAAATCTGCTTCCCTTGTTCCTAGGCATAATATTGTCTCTCAACCAGGTTAAACAGATTGTTGTGTGAATATCCAATTCACTGGCTAAAACATCTTCATCAGATCCTTGAGGTGGATGCTGGAATCTTCTCAAACTTCTCAAGTCTTCAACAGTAAGCTCTGAAGCATCCATCCCTCTGTCACCTTGATGATTAGCCTCCATTAAATCATAGTAACTGCAAATGGCCTCAGTTGATATATCCACTTGTTGTCCTCGAATGCCAAAAGGAGTGTCCAACTCCTCAGGAGCTTTATTGTAGAACTCCTCCACTAGAGTGGCATTAACCTTCTTGGGCTGTGCCACCAACTTCTTCATGAACCAACTCCACAAATAGTTCCCAAATCTCTTATCTTCTAGTTCTTCTAACAAAATTCCCTTATCTTGCCAAAACTGCAAGTTGTCCTTCTGAGAAGGGCTCTTGACTTTAGATTGATCCTTGGAGATCTTAGGTGAACTAGATATCACCGTCTCCCCTTGTTTATTGGCCCCAAAAATGGCTGCTGCTCTCTGCTTGGCCAAAACCGATTTCTTAACTAAACTCCCCCCTTTTCCAGCAGTTGAAGTAGAAGGGGTTGTAGGTGTAGTTTCAACACTCTTTGCTTATGACCCTTAACAGATTTCATAGATGACTCTTTCGATACCTTCCCCTTAACAGCAGTTGAAGCAGAACGGGTCTTGAAAGTCTTATCTGGAGACTTAGGCGAAGAAGGAAGAATTACTCTGACATGGTAATTCTTCTCATCATAGTTTTTCGACTTGGCCGAAGTCTTTGCCTTCTTGCCCTTCTTAGATGGGCTAGGAGTACTGTCACTCTTTCTTTTGGGCATTTATCTGCAAATTGGAACAACATGTCAACAAATTTCAAACTGATAAAACATAAAATCAGTAAAACAACATTATTATCATAATCAAACAATCTGACAGTATATTGCAACATGGGTCCAGCATCTATAAAGCACATTTAACAATCAAAGCTTTAAACCACGTTTGACAACTATAAACCAACAATTACTGTCAACACAATCGATTTTATTTGCAAAAATTAAACACCAGCTAAAATCATTCATGTTTATAATAAACCCACAAAGAAATAGATCCTTATTTCCATTAGACATTTGCTCAATTAACACCCTATGAATTCGATCAATAACATAGATAAACTAAAGATAACTAACATCTTGCATCAAACTAAGAAACGCACCTTGTCTGATTTTGTGATGGAAGTAGATCGAAATGCAAGAACAACTGAGATATTCGCAATTTAGGGTTTACGAGAAATTAAAAATTCAAAGAGCAAGTGAAAAGTAACGGTAAAATCGAAATGGGTTTATAAAGAAAACATGAAATAGGCGCAATGATGAAAGAACTAGGCAAAAAGCAGAAAAAATCCTACCTCGCTTCGTGTCACTCAATGTAATATTTGTGCGTGCCTACGTGTCACCACTTAAAATTTTTCTCATTAGTGAGGTGACATATCTATGATTTCGCCTTCACAAAGAAATTCAGGCGACATAATGAAGCGAGAGAAATGTATCTCGCCAAATGTATTCTCACAATAGCCGGTTTACCAGGCGAATAAATTTTATTTCGCCTATTGAGACTTGTTTCTAGGCGAAGGAAATTGGCGAAATTAAAACTTAGCGCCAGAAACATACCTGTTTGGTGAGGAAAAATGGCAATGTGTTGAATTCTCGCCTCATTTTTATTGTCACTGGGCGATATAACAAGGCGAGATTCTTCCTTCTTCGCCTTTGCAACAGTAAAGTAGGCGAAGTTTTTGGCGTGATAGTCTTTTCTCGCCTTTATGAAAGCGACCAATCATGGCGATATTCCTTAAACTCGCCTTCTTCTAGACATTCACATAGGCAACATGAAGTCATTCCTCGCCAATTAATAAACAGCTTGGCGAGTATTGTTGGCAATAAAAATGACATCTCGCCTTCTTCTTTAATCTTCAAGTTCATTTGAAAACAACAATTCTTTTGCAAACATGAACTTGGTTAATAAAAAATTTACACAATTAATTGATCACAGCATAAATCCAAGACAAGAAATTAATTGTGTAAAGAGTATGCTTTGTTTAAGGTCGTTAGCATCGACCATGGCAAGTTTGTTATTGATTTTCCATTATTTCTACAGGATCTGAGATATAGAGAATATCTCTTGTCCTGTAGAAATCTCCCCCCCAAATAATGTTTGAGTCTCTGTCCATTCACAATAAAGGAATCAGTAGACTTGTTTTCAAACAATTCAACAGCTCCATAAGGGGAAACACTCTTCACTCTGAATGGTCCAGACCATCTAGATTTCAGCTTTCCTGGAAATAAGCTAAATTTGGTATTGTAAAGCAACACATATTGTCCAGGTTTAAACTCTCGCTTGACAATCTTTTTATCATGGTAATTCTTCATCTTCTGCTTGTAAACCTCATGATTTTCATAAGCCTCCAGGCACCATTCATCCATTTCATCTAGATGTAGAAGTCTCTGTTTTCTTGCTTTTTCATAGTCCATATTCAAAAGCTTTACAACCCAGTATGACTTATGCTCTAACTCTACTGGCAAGTGACATCCTTTGCCATACACCATTCTAAATGGTGACATCCCAATAGGAGTTTTGAAAGTTGTTCTGTAAGCCCAAAGAGCGTCATGTAACTTGAAACTCCAATCTTTTCTGGACTCATTGATAGTATTTTGCAGGATTCTTTTTAACTCTCTGTTTGAAACTTCTACTTTCCCGTTTGCTTGTGGATGATAAACTGTGGTAATCTTGTGGATCACTCCATACTTCTTAAGCACCTTCTCCAACAGCTTATTGCAGAAATGAAATCTTCCATCACTAATCAGTACTCTGGGTATCCCAAATCTAGTGAAGATATTTTTCTGAAGAAACTTCTCCACTACCTTTCCATCATTAGTAACACAAGCGATTGCTTCTACCCATTTAGATACATAGTTAACAGCTACAAGTATATACTCATACTTGTTCGATGGAGGAAATGGTCCCATGAAATCAATACCCCAAACATCAAATAACTCAACTTCCAGGATATAATTTTGGGTCATTTCTTACCTCTTAGAGATGTTACCCATTCTCTGGCATCTATCACAGCTGGCCACAAAAGCATGTGCATATTTGAAAATTGATGGCCAATAGAAACTACATTCCAGAATTCTAGTTGTTATTCTTGTTCCGGCAAAATGGCCAGCATATTCTGAAGAATGACAGTGTTTGATGATGTCCAATGTTTCTTCATATGGGATGCAATGTCTTAGTACTTGATTAGCACATCTTCTAAACAGATAAGGCTCATCCCATATGTACCTCTTAACCTCATGAAGAATTTTTTTCTTCTGATGACTATTTAAACCTTCAGGTAACACTTTACATGACAAATAATTTGCATAGTTAGCATACCATGGATAAAATGTTACCTCATATAAGAATAGTTGCTCATCTGGAAATTTCTCATTGATGTCAACATGAGCCTCCATGTCCTTAATGTGCAGTCTTGAAAGGTGATCAACTACTACATTTTCAGTGCCCTTTTTGTCTTTGATTTCTATGTCAAATTCCTGCGACAAGAGTACCCATCTTATCAATCTTGGCTTAGACTCTTTCTTAGCAAATAAGTATCTCAATGCTGCATGATCAGTATGAATGACAATTTTAGACCCTAAAATGTATGATCTAAACTTATCCAATGCAAAGACTATTGCTAGTAGTTCTTCTTCTGTGGTGGTGTAATTTCTCTGGGCTTCCACCAACGTTTTACTAGCATAGTAAATGACCCTGAACAACCTTTTTTTTCTCTGTCCCAGCACTGCACCTACAGTAAAATCAGATGCATCACACATTATTTCAAACTCAGAATTCCAATCTGGTGGAATTATGATTGGTGCTGAAACAAGCTTTTCTTTAAGCTGCACAAAAGCTTTTAAAGAATCATCAGTGAAATCAAACTTCTTTTCTTTTTCTAATAAAACACACAGGGGTCTAGCTATCTTTGAAAAATCTTTAATAAAATGCCTGTAGAACCCCGCATGTCCTACGAAACTTCTAATGCCTTTTACATTGACAGGAGGAGGCAAGTTGCCTATCACATCAATTTTTGCCCTGTCTACTTCTAATCCCTGGGCAGACACCTTATAGCCTAAAACAATACCCTCTCACACCATAAAATGGCATTTTTCCCAATTGAGGACTAGGTCAATTTCTTCACATCTTCTAAGCACTTTCTCCAGATTGTTCAAGCAATCATCAAAACTATCTCCTATAATGGAAAAATCATCCATGAAAACCTCTAGAAACTTACCAATGAAATCAGTAAAGATGGCTAGCATACACCTTTGAAATGTTCCTAGTGCATTACATAATCCAAATGGCATCCTATTATATGCAAAGGTTCCAAAAGGATAAATAAAAGTTGTTTTATGCTGATCACCAGGAGCTATAGGGATTTGGTTATAACCAGAATAACCATCCAAAAAGCAAAAGTAAGGGTGTCCTGCTAACCTATCTAACATCTCATCTATGAAGGGAAGGGGGAAGTGATCCTTTCTAGTGGCGTCATTTAAAGCTCTATAATCTATACACATATGCCAGCCTGTAACAATTCTAGTAGGGATCAATTCATTCTTTTCATTCTTAATCACAGTAATCTCTCCCTTCTTCGGCACACACTGCATTGGACTAACCCATTCACTATCTAAAATTGGAAAAATAATACCTGCATTGAGGAGTTTCAACACTTCCTTCTTCACAACCTCCTTCATAGTTGGATTCAATCTTCTCTGTGGTTGGATCTTGGGTGTATATTTGTCCTCCAGGATGATCTTGTGTGTACAGAAAGTGGGGTTGATACCTTTAATATCTGCTATCGTCCATGTAATGGCTTTCTTGTATTTCGTCACCACTTGGAGAAGGCTTTCCTCTTGTTCATCTGTTAAATCATTGGAAAGCACAATAGGTAAACTAGAATCTTCAGGGTTTAAAAATGCATTCCTAAGATGACTTGGAAGTGCCTTTAGCTCCAATTTGGAGGTTTCTCAGTTGAGGGAAGCATTGGTTCAGCAGATGGTTGTATGTCACTGATGTTGAAGACAAAATGAGAGGTCATGCATTCCAGTTCACCACTGTAGGCACTTTCCTCTGGAATATCCATATCCACATCATTGATCAATACATTATTCAGTGGATCAAAACTTCTCAGTGTGAGAATTTTATCCATCAACTCTTCATCAGTTGCCAATTGTGAACTCTTAACCTCATCAAAATCGTATGGGAATTTTAATGATTCCAAAAGGCTAAACTTAGCTTCCTCTCCATTGACTCTTAGTGTGAGCTCACCATTTGCAACGTCAATCATGGCCTTTCCTGTTCTCAAAAGTGGCCGACCAAGTAGCTAAGATACATCTTCGTCTACCTCCATGTCAAGTACTACAAAATCCACAGTAAACATAATTTACTGTGACTATCACATCCTCCACAACTCCCTTAGCATGTGTAAAAGATCTATCAGCAAGTTGTAACAGGACATTGTCAGGTCTGAAATGCCCTATTCCTAACCTTTCATATATGGCTAGAGGCATCAAGTTTATACTAGCTCCCAAATCACAGAGAGCTCTCCCCTTGAATCTGTCGCCTATGGTAAGTGGTATAGTGAACTTGCCAGAATCTTTCTCTTTCCTAGGAATCTGGTACTTGACCAACTGACTCACACTCTCATTTACATTTATGCACCCCACATCAGCTAAATTTCTTCTATTTGACAACAACTCCTTCATGAATTTAGCATAAACAAGCATTTGTTTCAATGCCTCAACAAATGGGATGTTGACAAGAATTTGCTTCATCATGTCTAAAAACTTCTCAAGCTGCTTATCCAGCTTCTTCTTGTTTTCTCTTTGAGGAAAAGGTAAGGCAATCTTCACAGCCTCCTGTTCTTTTGTAACAGAATTGTTAACTTCTTCATTTTCCTTATTTTGTTCAAGAGGTTTATAACTCTTTTTTTCCTTAAGAGTTCTCCAGTTGTTTCCCACTTCTCAATGTAATTGCAAGCACTTGTGCCTCCTCCTTAGATTTATTTTTAACCTTTGGGTTGGGCACAGTGTCACTTGGAAGTGCCCCTTGAGGTCTTTGATTTAGAACTTGCATAAGCTGCCCCATCTGAGTTTCCAAGTTCTTGATTGAGGTCGTATGATTAGTGAGAACAGCATCAGTCTTTTCCATGTATTTAATAAGAAGGTTCTCCATACTAGGCTTCTTCTGCCCCATTTGCTAATACTGAGACTGTCCTTGCTATTGGTAACCAGGTTGAGGGTTCCTTTGGTAATAACCCTGATTTTGATGGGGTTGATTCCTCTGCTAATAGTACGGCCTCTGCTGGTTTCCATAATTATTGTTTACATAATTTACTTGCTCAAGCTCCTCTGGCTCCTCTTCATCATCGGCAAAAGATGCCTCTTGTGCATAATCTGCCAGAGTTATTTTCTGTTTTTCAATAGAATTTACTGAAGTCTTTTTTAGATAGCCTTTATTCACTGCCATATTGTCCATATTCTTATTCAACAATGCTATCTGAGTAGATAATGCATTGAAAGACTCCAGTTCATAGACCCCTGACTGCTTTTTAGTTGCAGCTTTGTCCCTTTCATTCCAACCAAAATCATTATTAGCCAGCAACTCGATGAAATCATGAGCATCTTCAGGTTCCTTATCCATGATTGATCCCCCAGTTGAGGAGCCAATGGGAATTTTGATCTGGGGAGGCATAGCACTCTAAAAAGTCATTACAATGCTCCAAGATGCTATTCCATGATGTGGACATCTCCTAATCAACTCTTTAAATCGCTCCCAACTTTCATATAATGACTCTCCATCCATATATTGGAAAGAAGAAATCATATTTCTCAGTTTCACCATCTTCATGGGAGGAAAATACCGAGCTAAGAACTTCTTGACTAAGTCTTCCCAACTATTGATATAACCTGGTGGCAAGGAATATAACCAGGCGTGAGCTCTATTACATAGTGAAAAAGGGAATAGTCTTACCACTGCATCCTTAGAAACTCCATTATGCCTGAAGGTACTGCACAGATGCAAGAAAGTGTTAAGATGTTGATTGGGGTCCTCATTAGTTCCTCCTCGAAACTTGTTCTGTTGAACCATCTGGATGAGTCCTAATCTAAGCTCAAAATTATATGTTGTTATTGCTGGTAGGTTGATGGCTTGTGGCATGCCATCAACTA
The DNA here is from genome assembly GCA_031304145.1 of Cardiospermum halicacabum. Classification (NCBI taxonomy): domain Eukaryota; kingdom Viridiplantae; phylum Streptophyta; class Magnoliopsida; order Sapindales; family Sapindaceae; genus Cardiospermum; species Cardiospermum halicacabum. The sequence goes on along the minus strand of CM062396.1, from coordinate 5,963,465 downwards.
GTGGTGTGGAATGTTGACATAGAGTCATCCTTTCAGGGTCCATTCTTCCATCATTTTCATTATTGCGACTGTACCGTTCTCCAGACATAGTAGCTCTTGGCTCAATTCTGACTATTGATCTTGTTTGTGACCTGGATTGTCTAATGATTCTTTCTGGTTCAGGATCAAACTGCAAATCTTGAGTCCCTTTTGCTCTTGTCTGCATACACTACACACTTGAACAAACAATTTTTAAAGTTGAAAAGAAATTTAATAAAACAGGTTAGCGCAGTTCAATATAAATCTTAATCTTCAAAAGCAATCCCCGACAACGGCGCCAAGAAATTGGTGGTTTGAAAACAAACTGAAATTATTGGTTTCAATATTTCAGATAAGAATCCCATCAATGTCTAATATATTATTTAAGATATTGTCTCCACATGGATTGACAGCTAAGAAGCATGATTGAAGTTAAGATCTAAACTAAATTGCCAAAAGAATCCTATGTACAAGATGAATAATTGAATTCAAAGAATTGATATGGACTATGAGCACTGATGACATTCATTCAATTAAAACATGAATTAGCATTCCATTCTGCAATTGATCTCAACAATGACTAAGCCGGTCTGCTAAATTCTGTTATCAATTAACTTCTCATGCACGTTTCAACTCTGAATCACAGATTTACTTTCTAGATCATCATCAATGATCTGTTAAAAGATCTCTCGATTCAATTTAACAGATTTCAATCATACAGTTGCATATATCTCTATACTGCAATCTATATAACTGATAAACACAATCTGTAGAAAACTAGATCTATAGTCTATCTCTAGAACTACGATCCTCTGTTGATCTGAAACCTAATCGTCATCTCTTGTCTGAATTAAGCTTCAAATTAACAAAATTACGTAACTCTCGTTCTTGTAATCAATTAGCTCATGAAATTCAAGTAAATCTGACTATAAATTGGACAAGATTCATGCAATCAAGTGATAATCAATACTCAAATCTCAGCAAAACAACAGAGCTTTTAGCTAGCACATCTACTTCAGCATATTCAATCAAAGTACAAAATCATCATCGACATGCTTAAGAATTAAATCTTACCAAGGAAGATTGAAGCTAGACTCTGTCACAGTGTTGTTTCACAATCTTCAAGCTAAATCTCAATGATCAACAGAAAACAGAGTACAAAACTTCTTCAAGATACTTCTCTGAAAATATTGAATAAAGCGTAAAGAAGAATCTAGAATTTCTTTTCTTCAAAGATAACAAAATGTCAAAAGTTCAAAAGAATCTCAAAAGTCACTTATTGCTTCATCTGAGCTCCTATTTATAGAGTTTTAGCTCTGTGGCAATTTAGAAATAAAATCAACAAAGAAACACAAATTGGCGAAGTAACATTTTTCTCCACTTATGTCGCCAGTTCCTTCGCCTGAACCTAAGCGACTTAGTCAAATTCCGCTTGTCTTGATCGCCAAGCTAACAACCTCCTTATGCGAAATGTGCTCAACATTTCCATAATATATCGCCTAATATCTAGGCGAGTGATCTTTCCTTGCCAAAACATTCCTCCAAATATAAACATTCCAGGCGATGTTTTATCAAATGTCGCATTTTATCACCCCTCTACTTGGCGACATATTTCCTATATTGCCTCAGTTATCGCCTCAAGATAGGCGAGGTTGACCTATTGACGCCTAAGAATTTTGCCAAGATGGCGACAAAAGAAGGCAACGTGTTCCTGATTCGCCTTATGTGTTTTAATCTTCAAGGCGAGATCTTCTTTATATCGTCTGCTTCATCGCCTTCTCCTCCAAATTTTGGCGATGTTTTTAGGCGAATCCTTTCCTCAGCATGATCATTTCACCATTGTTGTTGACTTCGGATGAAATTCCAATTTGGTCCTTCTTTCTTTTGATTTTGCATGTTTTAGCTCATTTTCCATATTGTTTCATCCAAGTCCCTGTCTCAGCAATAATAGTCTAGAATTACTAGAAATCTATTCAATATCTCATCTTTAAAGCTCAATTTCCTTATCTTTAAACTCATAAAAAATACTAAAATATAGGTAAATTCTAGACTTATCAGCACCACTAATGATCGCAAGGTGGTGGAGAAATTCTTACAGAAGAATATTTTCACACGATTTGGCATCCTTAAGGTGTTAATCAGTGATGGAGAGTCTCATTTTTGCAATAAGCTATTGGAAAAAGTACTTAAAAAGTATGGAGTTATCCATAAGATTACTACAGCTTATCATCCTTAAGCAAATGGTCAAGTAGAAATATCTAATAGAGAGTTAAAAAGGATCCTGCAAAAGACTGTCAATGAGTCTAGGAAAGATTGGAGTTTCAAACTAGATGGTGCTCTCTGGGCTTATACGACAGCTTTCAAAACTCCCATTGGAATGTCACCATTTAGAATGGTATATGGCAAGGGATTCACCAGTGAGTTAGAACATAAGTCATATTGGGCAGTAAAGCTTTTGAACATGGATTTATGATAAGGCAGAGAAACAGAGACTTCTACAATTGGATGAGATGGATGAATGGCGCTTAGAAGCTTATGAGAACCATGAGATGTACAAGCAGAAAATGAAACATTAAAATGACAAAAATATTGTCAAGAGAGAGTTTAGACCTGGATAATATGTGTTGTTGTACAACACCAAACTCAGTTATTTCCAAGCAAGCTGAAATCTAGATGGTCTAGACCATTTAGAGTGAAGAGTGTATCCTTATATGGTGTTGTTGAGTTGTTTGATAATAAGTATACTGACTCTTTTGTTGTTAATGGTCAGAGACTTAAACATTATTTAGGGGGTATATCTACAGGACAAGGGAAGTACTGTACATCTTTGATCCTGTAGAGATGATGGGAAGATTCAGAACCAAACTTACCATGGTCGATGTTAACGACCCTAAACAAAGCAATCTCTCCACACAATTAAATTTGGAAGTCGAATCATGCTTATACTGATTAATTGTGTGAAATTTACTAATGAACTTCATATTTTATTAAGATTTTTATTTTCACGAGAACTTGAAGTTGAAGGCGATGAGTCTTTTTCATAGCCAAGAGTCTCGCCACAACTAAAAATCACAGTGGCGATGTCTGATGAAATCTTGCCTCAAAAAGTAAAAGAAGTGTGGCGATATGTCTTATTTTGCCACAATAATATCGCCAATAAAATTAGAGGGCAAGGCGAAGACAAAAGAATCTCGCCCAAGAAGATACCAAATTAGGCAACATTAATGATTAATGTATAAAGTCTTGCCTGAAGTTAAAAAAGTATAGGCGACATCTTTGACATCGCCTTCACACATTGTCAACTAGGTACTCAATTAAGGAAATTTTCTTTACAATTTGCCAATCTGGTTCGCCTCTTGCTTATAATTAATCTGACGAAATAAAAATGCATCGCGTCAATGATTCGTCAATTTTTACAAGTTCTCAAGTGAGTTAATTTTATTTCTCCAAAATTTTTCCATCTTTGAGTAATTTTAGGCGAATAATGTTTTATCGCCTCTCATTTCGTCTAGAATTCATCATGAAAGGCGAATGAAAATTCAGCCGCTTGGCTTGTCGGTCTTTCTTGCCAAAGTAAGGCGAGATTTTCAATTTTTAAAACATCTTGCCTACATTATTGTTGTTTCTCGCCAAGAACTGAGGCTGTAACGGCCAGCCCCCACCCATATTGAGACATGGTTAAAAGGAATTGAATTGCTACCTATATCACCAATGTGCACATTATTTTTTGGGAGTCTAGAACTTGAGAACTCCAAAGTTAAGCGTGTTTGGCTTAGAAAAACCTTGGGATGGGTGACCTTCCGGAAAGTTTTTATCCAAAAAGCATGCGAGTGAGGACAAAACTTATTCGAAAAGCGTAATGGTGGTCTATGGGGCTAGTGGTCAGCCTTAAGACCGATTGTGAATGATGTGGCGCCCTGCCACCACACTTTAGGTCATCCGGGGGTGAGGACCGGACATTACAAATGGTATTAGAGCATCTCTGCGACCGCGAGTGCGCCTGTGGACAAAAGAGCTATGGCAATTCATCTAGCGGGGGCCGGATGTTACAAATGGTATCAGAGCATCTCTGCGACTACGAGTACGCCTGTGGACTTAAGATCCGTGCCAATTCGTCTAGCGGGGGTAAAGATTTACCTATATTTTAGTATGTTTTATGAGTTTAAATGTAAAGGAATTGAGCTTAAAATATGAATTATTGAATACATTTCTAGTAACTCTAGACTATTAATTCTGAGACAGGGACTTGGATGAAAAGATTTGGAAAAGGAACTAACGCTTGCAAACTTTAGAAAAAAGAAGAACCATTTAGAATTTCATCCAAAGTCGGCAAATGTGGCGAAATGATTGATGCTAAAAAAAGAGATCGCCTGTATACATCGCCATTAGCTGAAAAGAGAAGTCGATGAAAAAGGCGAAGTATGAACTATCTCGCTTTGAAGACTAGAGCACATGAGGCGAGATACCTTTATATGTCACCAGTATAGGCAGTAGCTTTAGGCGCGGAAGGGTGAATTTCATCATGCTTTGAGGCGACAGCTGAAGCAACACAAGAGTAAGGCGCCAAGATTAGAAGTGTTGAAAGGCGACATTTACATTATATCGCCTAGAATGCTCACAAATGGAAGATTGATATGGGAAGGAAAGTTTAGTTTACTTAAGCATCAAGCGACATATAATAGCTACATTAAGAACATTTTGCCTATGAAGAATTATAGATTGGCAAACAAGACAAGCGAGATTTGTGGAAGTCGTTTGAGTTCAGGCGAAGGAACAGGCGACATAAATGAAGAAAACTGTTACTTCGCCAATTTGTGTTTCTTTGTTGATTTTATTTCAAAATTGCCACTGAGCAAAACTCTATAAATAGGAGCTCAGATGAAGCGATAAGAACCTTTTGACATTCTGTTATTTTTTAGAGAGAAATTTTAGATTCTTCTATACGCTTTATTCAATATTCTCAAAGAAGTTTCTTGAAGAACTTTTGTACTCTGTTTCCTGTGATCATTGAGATTTAGCTTGAAGTTAGCGAAGCAACAACTGTGACAAAGTCTAGCTTTTAGTTTCTTTAGTAAGATTAAGATCTTAGATGCATATTGATAATGATCTTGTGCTTGATTGAATATGTTGAAGTAGATATGCTAGCTAAAAGCTCTTTTGATTTGCTAAATTCTGTTGTTGATTATCATTCTGATTGTACGATTCTTGTTCAATTATAGTCAGTTTTACTTGAATTTCATGAGCAGATTGAATTACAAGAACGAGAGTTGCATAATCTAGTTGATTTGAAGCTTGATTTAGACTAGAGATGGCGATTAGGTTCCAGATCTAAGAACAGAGGATCATAGTTCTAGAGATAGGCTATAGATCTAGTTTTCTACAGATTGTGCTTATCAGTTATATAGCTTGTAGTATCGAGATATATGCAACTGTATAATTGACATCTGTTAAATTGAATCGAGAGATCCTTTAATAGATCACTGATGATGATCTAGAAAGTAAAACTATGATTTAGAGTTGAAGCGTGCATAAGAAGTTAATTGATAGCTGAGATTAGCAAATCAGTTTATTCATTGTTGAGATCATTTGTAGAATAGAGTACTGATTTACGTTTTAATCGAAAGAATGTCATTAATGTCTATAACTCACAACAATTCTATGATTTCTATGATTCAATTTGTAAATAGATTCTTTTAGCAATTCAGTTTAAATCTTAATCTCAATCTTGCTTCTTAGCTGACAATCCCTGTGGAGACAATATCTTAAATACTACATTAGACGTTGATAGGAGTTCTGTTAGTTATTATGATTTTTTGTGTCAAAATACTCCTCATCAATTTCTTGGCGCCGTTGCCGGGGATTGCTTTTGGAGATTAAAATTTACATTGAATTGTGCTAACTTGATTTATTAAGTTATTTTTCAACTTTAAAATTGTTTGTTCAAGTGTATAGTGTATGAAGACAAGAGCTAAAGGGACTCAAGACTTGCAGTTTGATCCTGAACCAGAAAGGATTATTAGACAATCCTGATCACAGACGAGATCAACAGCTAGAACTGAGTCAAGGGTAATAATGTCTGGAGAACGCTACAACCAAAATAATGACAATGATGGGAGAGTAGATCCTGAGAGGATGACTCTTCGTCAATATTCCATTCCACCAGTTGATGGCATGCCACAAGCCATCAACCTTCCAGCAATAACAACTGACAACTTTGAGCTTAGATCAAGACTTATCAAAATGGTTCAACAGAACAAATTTGGAGGAGGAGCCAATGAGGATCCCAATCAACACCTTAAAACTTTCCTGCATCTGTGCAGTACATTCAGGCACAATGGAGTCTCTGAGCATGCAGTGAAGCTTCGACTATTTCCCTTCTCACTAAGTAACAAAGCTCATGCCTAGTTATACTCTTTGCCACTAGGATGCATCAATAGTTGGGAAGACCTAGTCAAGAAGTTCTTAGCTCGTTACTTTCCTCCCAAAAAGATGGTGAAACTGAGAAACATGATTTCTTCTTTCCAGTAAATGGATGGAGAATCATTATATGAGAGCTAGGAGAGGTTTAAAGAGTTGATCAGGAGATGTCTGCATCATGGCATAGCATCTTAGATCATTGTGATGACTTTTTACAGTGCCATGCATCCTCAGATCAAAATGCACATTGATTCCTCAGCTGGAGGATCAATCATGGATAAGGAACCAGATGATGCTCATGACTTCATCGAATTGCTGGCGAATAATGATTTTGGTTGGAATGAAAGGGAAAAGACTGCAACTAAGAAGCAGTCAGGAGTCTATGAGCTGGAGTCTTTCAATGCATTATCTGCATAAATAGCACTTTTGAATAAAAATATGGACAATATGGCAGTGAATAAGGGCCATCCGAAGAAGAATTCAGTCAATTCTGTTGAAAAACAGAAACCAACTCTGGCGGACTATGCATAAGAGGCAGCATTTGCTGATGATGAAGAAGAGCCTGAGGAGTTGGAATAAGTAAATTATGTGAACATTAATTATGGAAACCAGCAGAGGTCGTACTATCAACAGAGGAATCAACCCTATCAAAATCAGGGTTATTACCAAAGGAATCCTCAACCTGGTTACAAACAACAAGGACAGTCTCAGTATCAGCCAATAGGGCAGAAGAAGCCTAGTATGGAGGATCTTCTCATCAAGTACAAGGAAAAAACTTATTCTGTTCTCTCTAATCATACCACTTCAATCAAGAACTTGGAAACTCAAATGGGACAGCTTATGCAAGTTTTGAACCAAAGACCCCAAGGATCACTTCCAAGTAACACTGTGCCGAATCCTAAGGGAAAGGAAAAATCTAAGGAGGAAGCACAAGTGCAAGCAATTACATTAAGAAGTGGGAAACAACTGGAAAACTTTAAGGAAAAGAAGCACAAGTACAAAATAAGGAAACTGAAGAAATTAGCAACTCTACTAATAAGCCACAAGAGGCTGTGAAGATTGCTTTACCTTTTCCTCAGAGAGAAAACAGGAAAAAGCTGAATAAGCAACTTGAAAAATTTTTGGACATGATGAAACAAATTCATGTCAACATCTCATTCCTTGAGGCATTAAAGCAAATGCCTGTCTATGCTAAGTTCATGAATGAATTATTGTCAACTATGAGGAATTTAGCTGATGTGGGATGTATAAATGTTAATGAAAGAGTGAGCCAACTTGTCAAGTACCAGATTCCCAGGAAGGAGAAGGATCCTGGCAAGTTCACCATACCTTTAACCGTAGGCGACAGGTTCAAAGGGAGAGCTCTCTGTGATTTAGAAGCCAGTATAAAATTGATGCCTTTGGCTGTCTATGAAAGGTTGGGGATAGGACATTTCATACCTGATAATGTCTTATTACAGCTTGCAGATAGATCTTTCACTCATGCCAAGGGAGTTGTGGAAGATGTGATAGTCACAGTGAATAAGTTCATGTTTACTGTAGACTTTGTAGTACTTGACATGGAAGTAGATGAGGATGTGCCCTTGTTACTTGGGCGACCATTTTTTAGAACTGGAAGAGCTTTAATTGATGTAGCAAATGGTGAACTCATGTTAAGAGTAAATGGAGAAGAAGTCAAGTTCAGTTTATTGGAGTCATTGAAATTCCCTTATGATTTCAATGAAGTAAAAAGTGTGCAACTTGCTGTTGATGAGGAGTTTATGGATAAAAATTTTGACACTAAGAAATGCTGATCCATTAAACAATGTTTTAATAAATGATGTGGATATGGATATTCCTGAAGAAAGTGCTTATAGTGGAGAGTTGGAGTCTATGACTTCGCATTTTGTACTCAACATCAGTGACATACAACCATCTGCTGAACCAATGCTTCCTTCCATAGAGAAACCACCATAATTAGAGCTGAAGGCGCTTCCAAGTCATCTCAGGTATGCATTCATTAACCCTAAGGATTCTAGTTTACCTATTGTAGTATCAAATGACTTGACAGATGAGCAAGAGGAAAGCCTTCTACAAATGGTGATGAAACACAAGAAAGCAATTGCATGGACAATTGCAGACATTAAAGGAATCAACCCCACTTTCTGTACTCACAAAATCATTTTGGAGGATAAGCATACACCCAAGATCTAACCTCGGAGAAGATTAAACCCAACTATGAAGAAGGTTGTGAAGAAGGAAGTGTTGAAACTCCTCGATGCAGGTATTATTTTTCCAATTTCAGATAGTGAATGGGTTAGTCCAGTGCAGTGCGTACTAAAGAAGGGAGGGATTACTATTTGATAAGTCTAGAATTTACCTCTGTTTTAGCATACTTTATGAGCTTGAATATAATGAAATTGAGTTTAAATGATGAGATATTGAATACATTTCTACTAATTCTAGTTTATTATTGTTGAGACAGGGACTTGGATGAGAAGTTGTGGAAAAGAGGCTAAAACATGCAAATTCAGAAGAAAGAAGGACCAAATCAGAATTTCATCCAAAGTCAGCAAACTGGCAAAATGATGTTGCTAAGAAATGAATTCGCCTGAGGACCTCGCCATGATTTGGAGTGAAGGGCAATGCAGCAGGCGATATAAAGAAGATTTTGCCTCGAAGAGTAAAGCATGAAAGGCGAATCAGAAAATCCTCGCCTTTATATATAGCCATCTTGGTAGAAATTAAGGCGATAAAGATTGAACTTCGCCTATCTTGAGGCAATGGCTGAGGCGATAAGAAGAAATGTCGCCAAAATCTAAGGATTATAACAGGCGACATTTAATGAGACATCGCCTAGAAGATCTTAACTGGAAGAGTGTTTTGGCGAAGATTATCAACCCGCCTGAGCATCAGGCGACGTACTGTGGCAATATTGAGGATATTTCGCCTAGAAAGATTGACAGCTTGGCGATCAAGACAAGCGAGATGTCAAGAAGTCGTTTGATTCAGGCGAAGGAACAGGCGACATAAATGGAGGAAAATGTTACTTCGCCAATTTGTGTTTCTTTGTTGATTTTATTTCAAAATTGTCATTGAGCCAAACTCTATAAATAGGTGCTCAGATGGAGTAATTAGGGTGAAGTTTTTTAGAGAAAAACAGTTTTAGACGATTGATTTGCACTCTAGATATTCTGTTATACTTTAAGAGAATTCTAGATTCTTCTATGCGCTTTATTCAACATCTTCAGAGAATTTTCTTGAAGAAGTTTTGTACTCTGTTTCTGTTGATCATCGAATTTAGCTTGAAGATTGTGAAGCAACAACTGTGATAGAGTCTAGCTTCAATCTTCCTTGGTAAGATTTAGATCTTGAGCATATCGATGATGATTTCTGTACTTGATTGAATATGCTGAAATAGATGTGCTAGCTAAAAGCTCTGTTGATTTATTGAATCTTGATATTGATTTTCCTTTCAATTGCATTGTTTCTTGTTCAATTATAGCCAGATCTACTGGATTTCATGAGCTAATTGAATTACAAGAACTAGAGTTACGTAATATTGTTAATCTGAGATTTGATTTAGACCAGAGATAGCAATTAGGTTTCAGATCTAAAAACAGAGGATCGTAGTGCTAGAGATATGAGTAATAAATAAGAAGAAAATTGAAGAGATATGAGTAATAAATAAGAAGAAAATTGAAGAGATATCTAATGAAAGAGTAATGATCAAAAAGTTGAAGAGATAGAATAAAATAATGGATGACAATATAAATACATTACCTTCTAAACAAACCTATTCTATAAAAGAGAATGAAAGAATTCTAAACATATGTTTTGGAATGATTTTATATAAATACTAGATAATGAGTCCGGTTCGTGCGCGGTTGTTAAAATATACGTGGTAAAATAATTTAAAATAATTAATAATTATTTAAATATTAATTAAAAATATAATTTAAAAATAATATACTATTTTATTTATATAATTTTTCATAATTAATATATTTAATAAATTATTTAATCTTATTTAAATTAAGTAAATATATTTGAATAGTTATTTAAATAAATTATAAATAATTTACTATTTTATTAATAGTATCTTTTATAATTATATATTTAAAAATTATTTAATTTTGAAAGTGTTGTTTATTCTAGTAGAATAATTGAGTGATGATAATATATCTAATGGAATTTAAATCAAGTGGTAAATTAAGTGACATATTTTAATTCAATTCATAATATATTTAATACAATTGAATTAAATGATAATTGGTAAAATAATTGAGTGGCATATATGTAATTAGTAGTAAAACTTGAACCTAATTTTTAAGTACTAATACTAAAATTCATTGGTAAAATAATTGAGTGGCATATATGTAATTAGTAGTAAAACTTGAACCTAATTTTTAAATATCAATACTAAAATTCTAAACTACCACATTTTGTAGTTCTTTTATATAGGTAGATAGATATATTGAATTATAATATTAATTGATTATGCTAATCGAAAAGGAATATGAGTAGCTTTTATCTATTCAATTTATTATATTAGTAATTAATATTAATTAGTTATTTGATAACTTTAAAATTTATTTATTTATTATGAATAATAGTGTATTATAATTAGTTATTTAATAATTAATATTCATTAGTTAATTTTTCTACCTGACTTTAAAATATTCATTATGTATTTCATAACCTACTAACGTCAATTTTTATATATATATATATATATATATATATAGTTTCCTTTTAATACTATTTTGATTATTATAAGTACTAATGGATATTTATTCATTATGTATTTCATAACCTACTAACGTCAATTTATATATATATATATATATATATATATATTTAGTTTCCTTTTAATATTATTTTGATTATTATAAGTACTAATGGATATTGGTTAGTAATTTTTAAATTATTTTTATTTATTATAAATGAAGATTGATAATTTTTTTACTCAAATATTTTTTAAATAATAATTTTAAAAACAAAGTTTTAAAAATACATTAGCAATAATGATCAAATGTGGTAGTAATGAGAAATTGTTAGAATATAATGCATATATATTTTTTCTTTTTATTTGAATAAATTATGAAAACTTAATTTATTATGAAATTATATACATACCCAAGATATTTAATCTACCAAAAAATCGTAGAATTTTATCATATTTCGGCACCATCCATTAATAAATACCATCTTCGTACTAAACTTTAATATTTGAAAGAATCTTACATTATACCTTCAAACTTCAATTAGTCAATTACATCATTTTATTGAGCGATTAATAGTGAACATTAGACGGAAAAAAAAATGATGATTTGTTGAAACATGAGGGAATAAAAATTAAATACAATATATACCAAAATAAAAACGAATACAATAAGTTGAATTCGGATAGAAAACAATGTATGAATTCAAAATTGAAACACCTACCATACGAATTCAAAATTGAAACATCTACCATTTATATATATATATATATATATATATATCTTAAAATAAAAAAAGAATAAAAAAAAATAAATAGATTAGAGAAGAATCCGAAAATAACACAACTTCTCAGTCACTCGTATATATGATCTTTCATCACTACAACCAAAATACAAATGATAAGAGAAAAGGAGATGAAAGATAAAGATAATAACAAAAGAAATGTAAAAGTTTAATTGTCTAATGTGTGAATATAGTTGAAAAGTGAGATGTTTATATAGAGATATTAGCCAAAACAGTTATATAGGAAGCAGAAGAGTTAGATTTTTCACATTTAATTATTATTTATTTAGACATTAATTTTATCTTTATCTTTAGTATATAATATATGCTTAATATTTTTTTTTTTACTTATATTTATTATGACAATGGTGTGAATAGTGTAAAACTTAAAGCCAAAATATATATATAGAATGAAGCAATTCTAGATATGCCACCTCATCAAACTTGAAACTGTTTTATATAAATATATAGATATAGAATTTATATATATATATATATATAAAAGTTTGAGAGGAGATGAAGTGGAGTGTCATGCAATGGAGTAGTTTGGATTTTAGAAATGCATTAATTAATATTATTAAATGAAGATAATAAATTATAGTATTACTAGAGTATATGCCCGCGCGTTGCGCAGGAAATTACCAAATGTTATTTCAATTTTTTAATATATTATAAATAAATTTTCAAAAAATAAGATTGATTTACAATATAATAACATAAGTTGAAATTATTAAAAAATTAAGTTATTTGATTATTATATTAATAATAATATTAATATTCATTTCCTTGTAGGATATATAGTATAATCAAAGTGTTTATAGTCTCTAGAATATTTTAACAAAGTCGGTTCATTTATTATGTTATACTGTTTGTGTTTGTGATGGCTATTTAGAGGATTAGAGATTAAATATATCATTTTCGATAAATCTGAATTTACACCATTGACAATTTATTCATACATATTGGATGGTTGTTTGAGAGTATCTCCTCATCCATGGATTTTGAATTCAGCGTAAAATGGATCAAAGAACCATTAAGATCGGTCCATGCGAACAACTGGGACTGGCCTACAATATTTAGCGGGGTGTGTAACTATTATGGTGGAGTACTTAGAAGAAGACCCATCACGTCAAGTTTTAAATAAATAGTAAACGACACTTTTGCACATTGAGTTAAAATGTTTTAATTGTTTAAAAAAGTGAAATCAAAATTTAAAAATAATTAAATATGAAGGAAAAAGAAAATTGAGTGATTTAAGGGAAAAGTTAGCTCCATTGAGCCATATGGATATAGAATATATAATTTAATTTTTATATAAATTAATAGAGGTGTAAAAATGATTTAGTATGTTACTGATTTAAGTTTGTAAATAACATGTAAAATCAATTTTAAAAATAAACAAATTTTAAAATAAATTTTATTCATAATGACCATGAAATTTATTTGCATTAAATTAGTAGTAATTTTGTAGAATGTGAAAATTTTAAAAATGGTAAAATATTATTGATTGCGTTGATTATTATTGTTATTTTCTTTTAGATTTTATTTTAGATGCATGGTAGGGAAAAAAATGCATTTGCTATATAATCAAACTAAATTTAATGGTAGTTATACGTTTAAATTTTAAATAAATTATATAGCATATTTATGAAATAATTAATGTTATAAACAACAAAGAAAAAGAGAAAAAGAAAAATAATTAAAAAAATTATACTCCAATTAATTTTAACTAAATAATTTTAGAGAATATATTATTTAGATAATTGATTAAGTATGATTAATTTTTATTTGTAAAAAAAGTTGCTTCTGAATAATTTTATTTGATATAATATTAAAATATTTTTAAAATTAAATTGTACTTCATATTTTCTAAGCACTGTTATCTTATTCTAATTTAATAATTCAATTTTAAAAATTAATTATTATAATTTTTTATAAAATGTGACTATATTTAAATAATATACATAGATTGATAATAAAAATTTAATATAATTTATAATATATGCCCATTCTTTACTTTCTCATGATGTTTTCAATGGTAGGTAAAAATAAATCATATAAATTTACATTGCATAAAAAATTAATAAAAATTAAGTTATAATAAATATACATTTAAAAACTTATGTAAAATTTTCTTTTATAGAAAATTTAAAAGTGCTACAATTTAAATAGAATGAGTATTTTTTAAAAAAATAATTTAAAAATAAATTTTTTTTTTATCTAAATTGGAAAATTGAAGGAATTTTTTGAAGGGAAAAATCCTAAAATATTAACTCCACCGTAGATTATGTAAACAGATGTAGATCTGACATGATGAAATTTGTCTAAAAAAATTATATCTATTGAAATTTAAGTTTGAATAAGACATAATACGTGCTCAACATCCCTCGTAATTACATGCAAATAGCACGGAAACACATAGCAAAAATATGACTTTTTTTAAGGGATAATATAACTCTGGGTATCTAAAATTGTGTACAATTTTCACTTAGATACTCCAACTTTTCGAGGTTTCATATAAGTACTCCAACTTACAAATTAGATTTATATATAGGTACTCTAACTTTACGATGTTTTATATAGGTACTCCAATTTGCAAATTAGATCCTTATATAGGTACTCTATTTTTGTGAGGTTTCATATAGGTACTTCAATCTTTTAGCGCCACATCATCCCGAGAATCTAAATGACCTATAATTTGCAAGTTGAAGTACCTATATGAAACCTCGAAAAATTGAAGTATCTAAGTGAAAATTTTGCACAACTTTAGGTACTCAAAATTACATTATACTTTTTTTAATGCATACTATTTGAAGCATATGGCAAAAATATGTCTTTTTAAATGAATATGGAAAAGAGAAATTTCAAATAAAATTCAAAAAACATCACAAGTAAAAATATGAGCAAAGCATGAAATACTTGATAGTAGTAAAGACTATTTTCTGCGAACTTTTATTTCAATATTTATCAGAATCTCTTTCGAAACCAAATTTCCAGTTAAAAAAACTTCCCGATCACCTCCGAAACTATTTGCCGCCATTGATAAAATGAACAATTTTATTGAGAGTGATTACATGGATTACCTAAATAAACAATTTTATTATTTTATAATTCTTTTATTTTTTTAAATTTTTTTATTAGGTACTAATATTTATAATAAAAATAATAATTAGAAATTGGAATTAAAATTGAAATTTTATTAACAAACAAAAAGGTTATAAAAAACTAATTATTGTACACATGTTAACAAACTAAAATAGAGAATTGTAGTGGGCTGAAAATCCTAGCCCGGTTCGGAGTCAAAACCCAAGCTCAGGCCCAGGCCCTGTAATTCCGAAGCCCCTCATTCCTTCCGAGGACCATCGACTGAGTAAGCAGGCTGTTGGGGAAATCCCGGATTCTGCGGAGATCATTCCGCGAGGATCTCGGCAGGATCAGGTAACAACTCCCCAAGCCTCTATAAATAGAAGGCTTGACCTCACAAACAGGGACACGCTGATACTTACCGAAACTCTGCTAAAATCATTACTCGAGCTGTCCTCATCTCCGGTTGCACTCCGGTGAACAATTGACGATTCTGATCGCTATTCCGATCTCAATTAATTAAGCCCAGAGCTCACTCAAGTGTCTGTCGATTACCTTCCGAGGCCAACCCTCCCGGCAGGAACCATTGATCACAGGAAGTTAAACATCTTCTTCGTTTATTTAGTTTCTTATCTGTTTTCAATCAAGAACTGACTTGAGCGTCGGAGTGCCTACAGCAGACACCACACCGGTGTCCCCAGGTCCGCTTGGACGTATCCTAGTTCTTTTGCAGGATCCCTTTACACTTGGAATCGGGCCACATTTAGCCCTGAATCATCCGGTCCAGTCAGTCCGGATCAACTGTAGTTCCGAACCACTACAGTTTGTCGCCCACCGTGGGGCCGACGATAAGTTTCCTGCAAAAACTAATCTCTTTCATTTTCTACTGTTGATTCAAAATTCGTTACCCTTCTCATGGCTAACGATTCGACTGTTGAGAAACAACTTAGAGCTATAATGGAACGCATGCGCCAGCTGGAAGAAGAAAATGCTAGAACCAAAGCGGCGAACTATGAGCTTACCCTGCGAATGAATAATATGGCCAATAATGGTACTACCACAAACGCAAATGGCGACAATGCAGCCAACCACGAAGCCAATAGGCTCCTCTTATCTAAGATCCAAGAAATTAAAATAGGTATGGCGAAGGAGGCTGCGAATTTTCAGGCCGTCATTAGGATTATTCCTGGTATTCCGGCACCCTTTGAACGCTCTGCTGCAGACACCCACATCCTCTCTCCGTTTGTGGATAGGATCGCTACAGTAGAAATGTCGAAAAGAAGCATCATTCCGACCTTCCATAAGTTCCGAGGGGATTCGGATCCGGCAGAGCACGTGACCGAGTACCGCCAGGAAATGTCTCTGGTGAATCTTCCGAGCGACACTCGCGAAGCCATAACTTGCAAGACATTTGGTAGCAGTTTGGGCGGTCCAGCCCTAACCTGGTTTCTTAATCTTCCGAACAGCACAATTCATTCTTTTTCTCAACTTGTGAATGATTTTATTGTCAAGTTCTCCAGCCGCAGACGTTTCAGGTTAACCACGGATCACTTGTTCTCTGTTACCAAGAAAGAAGGTGAAAGCCTCCGAGAATATGTTTCTCGTTTCACCAGCAAATACATCAAAATCCCAGACGTTGTGGAATCAACCGCAGCAACGACATTCCGAAAGGGTCTATCCCCATTCTCTCGCCTATAGGAGCAACTGGCGGAATGCGAGCATCGTACGCTGGAAGAATCACTTGCAATCGCAACCCGAAAAATCAAATTAGAAGAAGATCCAGCAAGGGCTGCCATGGCTAAAAGCAGGGCTAACGGTAAGTCCGAGCAGCGCGACAACAAGCTTCACAGGGGGAGGTTCGAGCCGTACAAATGGCATGAACCTCGCCCAATTCAGGTCCATCCAAAACCACAGGTAGGAACGGTGAAAACAAACCAAAGCGACCGGTCCCGGCCTATGATCTAACCATAGAGCCAAAAGCCCTAGTTGCTATAATGAAAGACATGGGATCCTCTGTTACTTGGTCAGAACAAATGCGGACTCCCGCACACCAAAGAGATAAAAAAAAAAGTTTTGTCAATTTCATAATGACCATGGCCATAGAACAGAGGATTGCGTGGCATTACGGTTTGAGGTAGCCTCCCTATTGAAAAAATGATGCCTGCGTGAGTTTTTGTCCGATAAGGAGAAGCAGACTCTTGAAAAGTCCGAAGAAAAACACCACGAGTCCAAAGCAATCGAAATGCCTGACGAAGCTCTAGAGGTCGAACGGATAATTGGTGTTATTCACGGGGGCTCAGTGGTGAGCGAAATAACCCAAAGTTCCGCGAAAAGACATGCTCGAGAGCTAGTCAGCATCAATGAAGCTTCCGTTCGGCCAGGTAAAACCCCTCTTACCTATGAATTATCATTCTCTGACCAAGACATGCAGGGACTTGCAGATCCGTACCACGATGCGCTGGTCATAACCTTACAAATAGCCAACTGCAAGTTGAAGAGGGTCCTTGTTGACAACGGAAGCTCAGTGAACATCATGTTCCTTCCGGCTCTCAAGGAAATGCATCTGGATGAATCACTCATCATCCGTAGCACGACAACACTCACCGGATTCAGTGGATAATCGAAATAGACTATAGGTGAGGTCGTTTTGCCTGTTTTTGCAGGTGGAGTCAATCTCGTGACCAGGTTTCTCCTAGTAGACGCACAGTCGTCCTACAATTTAATTATGGGGAGAACTTGGATCCATGAGATTAAGGCTGTTCCTTCGAGTTATCATCAAACTCTTCGATTCCCTACCAAATGGGGAATCAAAGAAATCACAGGAGATCAGAAAGCATCAAGGGAATGCTATCACGCCAGCTTCAAGAAAGCTCCGGTAGCATATCAATTACAGAGCAGAGCCCCCGCACGAGGCCGAATGGAAGTTCCAGTGCCTGAACCCCTAGAGGAAGTTCAAATCAATCCGGAACATTCCCAGGAAGGTCCAGATTGGTTCAGAACTTAGAGGTAAACTCCTAACTTTGATTTCGGCTAACCTCGATTGCTTTGCTTGGTCCCACGCGGACATGATAGGTATCGACATAGGCATTATTGCCCATAAGCTGGGAGTCGATCCTAAGGCTAAGCCCATCAAGCAAAAAAGGAGAAAATTCGCCTCAGAAAGGAACCAAATCGTCAACGAAGAAGTCCAGAACCTTCTGAAGAATGGTATGGTCAGAGAGGTGAAATATCCGGAATGGTTGGCTAACGTCGTTGTCGTCAGGAAGAAAAATAGCAAATGGCGGTTATGTGTAGACTATTCCGGCCTAAATAAATCATGTAAAAAAAACTTGTTCCCTCTCCCTCATATTGACACAATGGTGGATGCGACTGCGGGACATGAACTCCTAAGCTTCATGGATGCCTTCTCAAGGTACAATCAAATCAAGATAGACCCAACAAATCAAGAAAAGACAACATTCATAACTGAAAGGGGAACTTACTGTTATAACGTGATGCCTTTCAGACTGAGAAACGTCGGTGCAACGTACCAACGTCTAGTCAACCAAATGTTCTCCGAACAAATCGGAAAAACTATGGAAGTTTATGTAGACGATATGCTTGTGAAATCACTAAAAGTTGAACAACATATCGAACATCTACAAGAAGCTTTTCAAATCTTGAGACAATATAACATGAAATTGAATCCGGCAAAATGTTCATTTGGAGTTGGCTCCGGCTAATTCCTCGGATTCATGGTAACGAAAAGGGGGGATAGAAGCAAATCCGAGTCAATTAGAAGGTGTTGTAAAAATATCAATCCCAGAAAACAAGAAAGACATCCAGCGTCTGACCGGAAGAATCGCGGCCCTCAATCGATTTCTTCTGAGATCTTCCGAATACCTCAAACCCTTTTTCCAGTTACTTCAGAAGGGCACGAACTTCGATTGGTCAAGATCATGTGAAGAAGCCCTACGAAAAGTTCAACTCCACCTCTCAAAGGCACCGGTTTTGGCCAAACCAAAATCTGGAGAAATGCTATACATCTATCTGGCAGTTTGCGAAGCGGCGGTTAGTGTCGTCTTGGTCCGAGAGGAAGGAAAAACTCAACAACCAATCTACTACACCAGTAAGTCCCTCACAAATGTAGAAGCAAGGTACAGTAGTATGGAAAAGCTCGCCTTGGCCCTAGTGTCAGCCTCTCGGAAGTTAAGGCCCTATTTCCAAGCCCATTCAATAACTATCATATCATTCTACCCAATCAGAGCGATTTTGCACAAACCTGAAGTATCCGGGCGAATATTGAAGTGGGCTGTGGAATTAAGTCAATTTGACATCAACTACAAACCTCGTACAACCATAAAATCTCAAGCACTGGGGGACTTCGCAATCCCTCCTCAGAATGTCAATACTACGGAAGAAAAGCTCGAACTGTGGGTTTTAGAAGTTGATGGAGCCAGCAACTCACAAGAAGGCGGTGTGGAGATTGTATTGATAAATCCGAATGGACAACTGCTAGAACACTCCCTACACTGTGACTTCCAGGTCACCAATAACGAAGCAGAGTATGAAGCGTTGATCGCCAGCTTAAAGCTAGCCCAAAACCTGCACATCAAGAATCTGCTGGTCAAATGCGACTCTCAGCTAGTCGTAAGCCAAGTCACTAGAACCTATCAAGCAAAGGATGATATGATGAATGTGACGTCGAGCCCTTACCCGATTATTAACCCGATAAGGATCCAACGTCACATTATCCAATTACGATTACTATTAATTATCCCTTTATCAATAATATATCTCATTATTTGATTTATAAATCAAAACATTTATCACATATAGACTAATAACATTATTAATCATATATCATCTCAAGTACTTAATTATACAATATTATTAGTTATTTACATATCGGGTGTCCACACAATAAGTTTCGTCTTAGCCCGTAGGCCAGTTCTTCATACATTCCTCAAATCTTTCTTTATTATATAAACACCATTGTAGATTACGCCTATAATTAACATAATCATCCTGCATTATACAAATTAATATCCCTTGTTCTGCTAACTTCATACACTTTATATAGTGACCCGCTCTAATATTTTCTTGGAACCAAAACTTCATACCTACGTGTCCTGGACGTACCTCGCTCCCGATTGCTTTTTCCTGGATTGTTTTAAATAAAAGAAAAAGAAAACATGGAAAATAAAATGTCAGGCAACAATGCCTGGTTTGTACCCCGTGCCCGGGGCATACAATACATAGAGGCTTACCTTCATTTTCATTACAAACCAACCAATCAACAAGTTCAAACAATAACAATCACAATCATAAAATACTTTCAATCATCATAAAACAAACATAGTCATTAATTAATTTTTCAAGAATTCATTAATTTAAGAATTCAAGATAGTTGAATTCTCATGTGTTCAATATGTCATAATAGAGTCAAATATATTCATATTTCATTATTCAATATCACTTCTTACATTCTTTAACCAATAAGGTAGCTTAAATGCTTGTTAATATTATGGATAGCCCTTTAAGAATAACCTATGGAGGAAACAGAATTTGTTCGGCCTGAGAGCCGCTAATAGACCCGAAGGCCGCCGATAGACCTGAAGGCCACTAGTAGACCCGAAGGCCGCCGATAGACCCGAGGGCCGCCGATAGACCCGAAGGCCGAATCATCATCATCATCATCATCATCTCATTTCGTTTAAACTTCAGGGCGAAGTGCACTTCTAGTTCCTAAGGCATGCCTTTCATCCTCTAACGATATTCTACAAAGGCTATCGCTTTAATTCATCTTCTATATTTTTATTCCATTGAACTATTCTTTCATCAAATACTAATGATACCATTGTCATTTGATTCAAATACTAATAATCACATTATTTCCATCTCAAGTAGGATGCATAAGCATCCAATACCATCCCTAAGTCCAACATTTCTTTCAAATGCTCTTTTGTAAGATCTTTATTTATGTCATCTCTATATTTATTTATGAATCATCTCATGTTATGTATGCTTGTTATGTTATATATATCAAGTAAAAGTGTTGGTATGAATTTTGTTAGATAGTTTTAACAATTCCAGTTTTCGGATAAACTAAATGGCTTGGCTTCGATTTAGCATAACTTATTCTATTGATGTGCAATTAGCTTCAAACCACTTCTAAAATTTCTATTACTCATCCTAGTATGTTATTATGGCTTTACTTATTACTAATTTAGGGTCTAAGTATTTTTAGTTATCTCATTTCCACATTCCACTTTTACTGGAATTCCTGGACAGTATAACAGAGCATTTTTCTATTGACTTGGAACCTTATCAAAATACCTTCAATTGTCATGATCTTTGGTGTGTGTCTTATTTGATGTCTTAATCTTTTCTGTTTAAATTTCAGAGCATTTGGCGTAGGTTAGCTCAGGTTTTGGTATGCAACAAAATTAGGTTACCAAACTGCCCTGTCAGGGACAGTTTGTATGTATTGGACTTTTAACATTATAAAGGCTTATCAAATGAATTTATTTCCCTCTCAAACTTTCCATTCTACTAATAGACATGTAACCAAACATTTTTCCTTTACACAACATTTTCCGAATCATCCTTTAACTATTTTTCACGTTTGGGTCAAGTTCCAGACCTGCCCTGTTTCTGGACAGTCTGAGTATATGGTCTTCCTAACATCAAAAGGGGTATCAAATGAGCTTATTTATTTACCAAATTTTACAGATAGTTAGTAGACAAGTAAATGAACATTTCATTCTTCTATATCTTGGTCTAATTATATCTTTAAATTTTTTTTTTTAAAAATAAATTCAGCCAAGTTAGAGGACAGTTTCTGAATTTTCTGGGACACACTGAACTTGTTTCCAAAACCATATCAATATACTCAAACAAGTATCAATCACCACAAATCTATTATTTCTTAGTGCCACTCATAAAATAAGTCTCTATTACCTTTGTAGCTTATGTCCATGATTCAAAAATATTTTTCATAATTTTTAAACCATCAAACAAATATATACACCACCATAAAAACCATTATAGCATGTAAACAATATCAAACATGAAATCAACAACAAAACCTTTAGGGCTTAGGGTACAAACCTCACTTGAGAGCTTCCTTCTAGGCTTGATCTTGCTCCTTATGATCTTCCTTTGGTTCTACTAACCATGAAAACAAGATTTTAGCATTCATCTTCACAAGATTCAACCATAAACAACACTAATATCAACTTTACATGCTAACTTGGGTACTTCTCTTTCTAATACCATAACTATCAAACTAAGAACATAACCAAGGGCTTTTTAACCATTAAAATCATCTCCTTAACCTCAAGACCTCATTACCATACTAAGCTAAGTTCAAATCGCCCATGAATGAAAACTAGGGTTTGATAGTCTTACCTTGACTCTTGCTAAATCTTGTTGTTTATGCTTGTTTTCTTTACTTGAATGGTGTTTTTAGGATGTGAAGAAGGTAGAGAAGGGAATTTGGGAGTTAGTTGGTAGAAGTAGAAGAAGAAAAATAGAGTTATGGTGCTCCTTAGGGTGGTCGGCCAAGCTTGCTAGAGAGGAGAAGATGAAGCTTTCTTGAAGAGTGAAGAATTATGGTGAATTTTCTAGATCCCCTCCACTTATATACTAGTCTTCATTTGGGTAATTGCCAAATGGTCCTTCAACTTTCTAATAATTCTATTTCATGACCACAAACTTTATTCTATTTACATCCAGGTGAAGACTTTTCATTTCTATTCATTTAGGTCCCTTGACCAACTTTGACCTTTCCCTAAATTAATTTAGAATTAACTTTTGACCCCACTTGTACTTGGAAATTAAAGAAAATGGCCAACTCTTTCTATAGCTCCTTGTATGTATTTTATCACCTTTTAGGTGAAAAATGACCAAAATACCCTTGGACGTTCCTAATAATTACCATTATGCCACTAGTACCCAAGTTGCACTTCTTATAGTTCTAAATTATCGCTAATAACTTATTTACTATTCTAATGAAGAAATAAAACTTTATCGAAAAATTCTAGCCTATAATTGCGGACCTTACAATGAAAGCCTACCTTGAATTAGTTCAAACCTTCCAACAATCATTCCTGGCAATATCGTTTGAACAAATTCCAAGGGGGGAAAATAGTCGTGCGGACGCTCTCGCCTCTTACGGTTCAGCAGTTAAAGATCCAGGCCCGAGGTACATTCTACACGGACACATCAAAAAATCTTCCATTAAGGCAGAATCACTCGAATCTGAAGTCCTTCCGGTCAACAATCCACAAGAAAGTTGGATCAAGCCAATTCTTGAATATATCCAATCCGATTTGTTGCCCCAAGATAAAACTTCTGCTCATAAGTTACGCACATCCGCAGCCAGATTTGCAGTGATTGAAGGGGTACTCTACAGAAGATCCCTTAGCGGTCCTTATTAGTTATGCTTAGATGGGAGCAACGCGAAGAGAGTTTTACAAGAACTTCACAATGGTCAAGTTGGAAACCATTCCGGGGGAAGAAGCCTAGCATTCAGATGTTTCCGAGCTGGGTACTATTGGCTTACCATAAAAGCAGACGCAAAAGAACTAGCCAAGAGATGCGAAAGTTGCCAAAGGTACGGGAATTATATTCATGCTCCAGCCAAACTTCTCCACGGGATCTCATCCCCATAGCCTTTCTCTAAATGGGGAATGGACATAGTGGGACCACTTCCACCTGCTCATGGGAAAGGTGAAAGGTTCATCCTCCTTGTCACTGATTACTACACCAAGTGGGTAGAAGCCGAGGCATTCACCAACGTCACAGATTTAGCTGTCAGAAACTTTGAATGGAAGCACGTCCTCTGCCGGTTTGGGGTTCTGAATGAAATAGTCACAGACAATGGTTCACAATTTATATCTAAGGTGTTTAAAGACTTTTTCATCGCTTGGAATATCAAACTGAACTTCTCTACCCCCAGATATCCGAAGGCGAATGGTCAGGCTGAGGCGACAAACAAAACTCTCATGGCCATTCTCAAGAAAAGACTGGGGAAGCACAAGGGTGCATGGGTTCAAGAGTTTCCGGGCGTTCTATGGTCCTACAGAACAACCCCTAGAGTTCCGACAGGACAAACTCCTTTCTCTCTAGTTTTAGAGTCGAGGCAGTACTTCCTTCCGACGTAGGATTCGGACAATATCCGCTCCACGATCAGAACCGAGTTGTGCTGGATTTCAACCTCGCCACGATCGACGAGCTACGGGAAAATTCCGAGATAAGAATGGAAAAATACAAAAGGACCATTGAAAAAACTTACAACAAATCCGTCCGAGTAAGAACTTTCTCCGTTGGAGATTGGGTGCTTCGAAAGAACTTCTATGCAAACAAATTGGACGAATCCTGGGAAAGTCTGTATCAAATTACAGAAATAATAGGCAAAGGGGTATATCAACTTCAAGATGAAGCCGGCAAAGCATTTCGAAACACATGGAATGCAGCTCACTTGAAGAAATTCCAATTCTAAACTAATAAAACCCCATGTATTCCGGGGACTAGGTTCCGACCTCAAACTATAAACTTTTTACATTCAAGTGATTTTCAATTTGATTTGCCTTCAGAATCAATTACTGACTTAAGCATCGGAGGGTCCTCAATAAGTTGAGAACCATCCTAACCCTCTTGCCGATTTGCAATCAAAAGCCAACGTCCGTCCGGACCATAAATCCCATCGATGGGAAATCAGGTTTTTCTAAAGAACCCTTTTGATATTCGCATTTTCAATTTCGATTTTCCTTCCAAACCGATTACTGACTTAAGCATCGGAGGGTCCTCAACACGTTGAGGACCTCCCTCACCCGGTGTTGAAATTTCAGGCAGTACGGAACCTCAGGCAGAACACCCAACGTATATCCTGGAAAATGAATAACAACTCAAGTTAAGTTCTGGATCTGAGACACGTAGGTTTGTACTATAAAGGTTCCGAATCATGCTCTAACCCCAAAAGTTCAATTTAGCGAGGTGTCCGCACCAAAACTTCAAACAAGAGCATAGAAAACCCCTCAAGATGAAGAATCAAACAAAAAACTGAGCTCAGAATAAAACCGTCTTGAAAACTCCGCTCGGGCGCAAAATAAGACCTCATACAGCGCTTCAATTCTCCGAATCAACACTTGTAAAAAGTTTATCACTTTTCATATTGTATACACAAATCCGAAAGGACAAAGAAATTTGAAAAGGTCCGACAGGGCCATTGTTAGTTATCGTCCGAAAGGACCAAAATTGTTGTATCAAAAAAATACAATTCCGATTCAATTAATGAAAGCCGAGCATCGACTCGGATTACTTATTATTAGAAATTCATTGCTTACCTTTGAATGCCTTACTCATCAATTAAGTTTCGAATATCTTTCATTCCGTTTCAACACTTAGAACATTCATATAAAAACAATCGGAAGAAAAAGCAAACAGAATTCATTTAATAAAAGAATGAGGTACAAGCCTTAAAAGAATGCGAGAGGTACAAAAAGAAAGGAGGAGAAACTAAAGCTCTAAGTCATCAAGGGTTAACTCCTCCTCAGCCCTATGGCCCTCCTCGGCCCTATGATCTTCGGAAGTAGCCACAACAACGAGAGGAACCACGGAGATTGGATCGACTTCCACAGGTCCGGAAGCAACATCTTCAGCTCTTTTCTCCGGAAGGGATGGGTTGCCCTCCTCCTTCTCCTTTTCTTCCTTTTCCTCCTCAAAATCTTTTTCCGAGTCATTCTCCTCGATAGGGCTCGGAAGAGAAGCACCAGTAGCTTCCACAAGCTGCTGCCAATAGTCGAACCTCCTCTCGGCCACTTCCTTAGTAAGGGTACTGGCCACGAACTTCTTTTAGACCCTGCCCTTGGCTTTGACCTCTGTGCGGGTCTCTGTCTGCATGGCCTTCTCCTCGGCCTCAGCTAGGCCTTTCTCCATCTCGGCCATTCGAGAAGACAGGGACTCAACAGTCCCTTTCAGCATAGAGGACTCCTCCACAGCCCTCTTAGTCTTCTCCCTCTCGGAAGCAAGCTCCTTCTCTTTGTCCTGAGCAATTACCCTCAGGTTACCTAGTTCCGAGACAGTAGCCTCTAGCTTCTGTTGGACATCATCCCTGTCCTTCTTGTAGGCGTCTCGGTCGGCTCGGGCCTTTTTCACCGCGGCAAAGTGGCGGTCCCACTATTGGTCAAAAGCATGACCAATTTGAACCATCTACACAAGAAAAAAAAAACGTTAAAATCCGAAGGAGATCATCAGAATTAAGACAGGCTCGGATATTTTCTTATGACTCGCGAACAACAGCTCGTCAACCAATTAGGAACGGTTGTCGTAGAGGAACTTCTGGTCTTCCTTTAGAGCCATCCCCCTAAAAACCTCAAGGGCCGCTCCAGGCTCCTTAAAAAAAGAGGTGCCAGCAAGCACAGATAAAGTCCGAGTGATAGTGTCGGACTCCCCCAAGATTTGAACCTCCGGGGCCGAGGCCTTCTTCTTCTTTGGGTCCGGAACTTCCGACCCACCTTCTTCACGAGGGCGCACCACTGCAACCCCCTTATCCTTGCTCGGCTTCCGAGCTGAGACCCTAGGGGCCTTGTCATTTTCCTTCTCCTTCCTCACTCCGGAAGGATCACCAATCACCACGCCCTTATTCGGACGCTGCTTTAAAAGATAATTAAGGGCCTCCGCCGCTTTGGAAGACCCCTTGTTCTTCTTCTTCCTCTGATCTTTTCCGTCCATCTCGACGCCTGACCTTTCTTGGTTGGATCAGGAAAAATAGGAACCAACTTTTGAAGGTCGCGGATTTCCGGATCAAAGGACAGAATGCGGTTGATAACAGTTTCACTGTTCAAACTACACGGACAGTTTGCTTTCCCGATTTCCACTGCAAAATAAAAAAATGTCTGTCAGAATCAAATATTAACAAAAGAAAAGAATAATTCTGAGCTAAAAGACGCCCTCATACTTGGCTCGGAATTCCACCAATACGGGATATCACCATCACCCTCTTCTCTCCACCGACCGGATACGAAGAAAAATCGATCCTTCCATGCCTTGTCAAATGAGGTAGGATTAAGGAACACCCTCGTTTGATCCGAGTGACAATGAAGGTACACCCGACCCCGATCACCGTTTACCCTTTGGACGGAATAAGCCGCGTACATATCAGCGACTTCATAAACTATTCCCTTCTCCTCGGCCATTTCGTCAAACGACCTTAAAAGTCTCATGGTATTCGGATTCACCTGGCTCGGAGCAATCCGAAGTCTCTTGCAGAATTTTCGAAGCATCTCTCCAATCAGAAATTTAAGACCCATGCTCAGCAAGAGAGTGTACATTGGGGTCCACCCTTCGATAACCCAGTCGGCCAATTCCTCAGCCTCTGGTGCATGGATCAAGACATCCTCCAGAATGTCATAAGCCCTGCGGATGTCGTCCATTTGATCCGGGCGGATGATGGAAGGGCAATCCTTTGTTTGGATCCCCTAGGGCTCGAAAGTTTAGGGATGCACCACTAGGCGGCCCGTGGCTTCATCAATAACTTCCATCAATATTCCGGCCGGAATCCCCGTAGGATCACTATCGTCTCTTAGTTCTACGCGGACCTTTTCTAAAGTCCTCGGACTCAAGTTTAGACTGTTAGATCCTCCAACTGATCCGGACATGGAGGGACTATCGTCGTTTCCAGACGGGTTGTCTCTGAACATCCTTTGCATCTCAAATTCAGTCGCTTCACTTGACATACCTATTCGGAAACGTCTATAGTCAGATCAAGGGTACTTTTCGGTTAACCGAAAAACGTAGTTTGGGTTCAAAATTGCCAGAAAATGCTTAAAATGGCCGGAAAATCCAACTAAGGA
Organism: Cardiospermum halicacabum; assembly: GCA_031304145.1. NCBI lineage: Eukaryota > Viridiplantae > Streptophyta > Magnoliopsida > Sapindales > Sapindaceae > Cardiospermum > Cardiospermum halicacabum. The sequence goes on along the minus strand of CM062396.1, from coordinate 5,935,620 downwards.
CTTCCTATCAGTCCAGTAAACACTGTCGTTCTCTCAAAGGCAGTAACCGGACATCCCAATCCTCGTCGGGTTACCAAAACCATCCATCTTCTCCGATGAATATAAAAAAATACACACAAAACAGCCAGCAAACATCAGCAAAGTAAAAGGGGTGATAGAACATTTACCTTAAGTCTGTAGAAGGGAGAAGGGACGAGTTCCGGCGACCTTTCGTTGGGGGAAACTAAAAGGGTTTTGGTAAGAGAGAGAGAAGATCAGAGAGAGTGAAAGTGGAAAAAAGGAGAGGCTCTGACCTATTTATAGGCGCGGGAGGTAGGTGAAAAGGCAAAACTTCTCGGGGAAGCTTCCACACGTGTCACCCTCCCAATGGAGACTTTTTCCTGACGTGACGTCTTTGACAGCTGGAGAGGACTAGTGGGTTTCCAACCGTTTCGTATTCGTCTCATTCATCCGCTCGGAACCATCCATACGGATGAATGGGGGAATCTATAGTGGGCTGAAAATCCTAGCCCGGTTCGGAGTCAAAACCCAAGCCCAGGCCCAGGCCTATTGGTCCTGAAAGGCCCAGGCCCTGTAATTCCGAGGCCCCTCATTCCTTCCGAGGACCATCGACTGAGTAAGCAGGCTGTAGGGGAAATTCCGGATTTTGCGGAGATCATTCCGCGAGGATCTCGGCAGGATCAGGTAACAACTCCCCAAGCCTCTATAAATAGAAGGCTTGACCTTACAAATGGGGACACACTTATACTTACCGAAACTCTGCTAAAATTATTACTCGAGCTGCCCTTATCTCCGGTTGCACTCCGGTGAACAATTGACGATTCTGATCGCTATTTCGATCTCAATTAATTAAGCCTAGAGCTCACTCAAGTGTCTGTCGATTACCTTCCGAGGCCAACCCTCCCGGCAGGAACCATTGATCACAGGAAGTTAAACCTCTTCTTCGTTTATTTAGTTTCTTATCTATTTTCAATCCAGAACTGACTTGAGAGTCGGTGTGCCTACGGCAGACACCACACCGGTGTCCTCAGGTCCGCTCGGACGTATCCTTGTTCTTTTGCAGGATCCCTTTACACTTGGAATCGGTCCACATTTAGCCCTGAATCATCCGGTCCAGTCAGTCCAGATCAACTGTAGTTCCGAACCACTACAATAATATCAATTTATAGAAATCAAGAAAATCATAATTATTTTCTAATTAAAATTTTATTATTTTCATTTTTAATAATAATATTCAAAATATAAGTGGTTTGCATGAAAATTAAATTTTAAAATAAAAACAAAAATAAATAGCATAGAAGGAATACAATAGATTTTAAATAAATAAAAAAAAGTAAAATTAAATAGCATATAAAGAATACAATGGTAAATTTTAACGAAAATTAATTTCTTCTTACATTATCAGCTTAAAAAAGCATCTCTCAACCTACTTTTCAATATGCGGTTATTTAATATGCAAATTGTGAAATAATATGCTTTTGAATAAATTCTCAAACACTCGAACCCGCTTTAAATTATGAATTAAGTGAATTTTTTCATCATTTGAGCAGTCCTAGACGCACTCTCTATAATGAATTCTAGTACATTTAAGAAGTCAAATGATTTTTTTCATGTGGATTCCATAACCTTTTATTTATATAAAATCAGCAGGTTCAGCTCTTTTCTTTCCAACTGAATCTCGGCTCAACTAGCTTCGTAATAAGCTTTAGAAACTCCAAATAATCAGGATCTACTCCATAAAAACACACAAATTTTAAATGGTTGATATGCTAGTCAAATGAAAGATCTATCGGCTAAAGTACAAAAAGCTCATAAGTCAAAATCCTATACAGAAAGCTATGGCAGGCTCTCAGCAGCTCGCTTGCTACGAACATATTCCATACAAGAACTTCTTTTATAGAAGCTTTAAGAACACAATAATAAACTCAAAACCAACATAGTAAACAACCCATCAAATAAACGATATCCATTCAACCAAAACTAATTATTTTGCTCAATAAAAACTAACCAGAAAGTTAAGCTTCTTTACTTTCCAACTAAATCTCCACTCAACAGGCTCAGCAATAAGCTTGAGAAACTCTAAAAATTAGGATCTACTCAAAAAAATACACAAAAATTGAATGGTTGATATGCTAATAGCTAATATATCAACCATTAAAGTATACAAAACTCATAAAGCTCATAAGACAAAATCCTATACAAAATGCTACACACGATGAATTAAATCTTGTCAAGATATCGACTAACCTTATATCATATACCAAAAAAAGAGTCACATGTACCTATGACACACTCTCAGCAGCTTGTTTGTTACGAACATATTCCATAAATAGTGTGACCATAGGAGCTTCTTTTGTAGCATCATTAAGAACATAATAATAAACTGAAAAGCAACTCAGCAAACAATACATTAGATAGACAAAATCCATTCAACCAAAACTAATTACTATGCTCAATAAAAAACTAACCAACATGAACTCTTTCCAACAATATAAGCTTGAAACTCCATATAATTAGGATCTACTAAAAAAATATAAATTTTGAATGATAATATGCTAATAGCTAATATATCAACCATTAAAGTATACAAAACTCATAAAGCTCATAAGAAAAAACTCAATACAGAAAGCTAAACACATAGACGAATTAAAACATGTCAAGATATCAACTAACCTTATATTATATATCAAATAAAGAATCACATGAACTTGTCACATACTCTCAGTAGCTTGCTTGTTACGAACATATTCCATCAATAGTGTGACAGTAGAAACTTTATTTTTTATCACCTTTAAGAAAAACTCAAAACTAACTCAGTAAACAACACATACACATCAAATAAATAAAATCCATTCAACCAAAATTAATTATTATGCTCAATAAACAACTAACCAGCAAGTTCAGTTTTTTTTCTTTCCAATTGAATCTCCGCACTTAAATGATGGCTACCATGCTTCGCTTGAGAAACACTAAATAATCAGAATCTACTAAAAAAAACACAAGAATGTTAAATGGTTGATATGCTAACCAAATGAAGGGTGATAATCAATCTATCCACCATTAAAATATTAATAAAAAAAATATAAAAAAATTATAAAAAAAAAACCTCACAAAGCTCATAAGACAAAATACTATACAAGAAGTTAAACATGTGGACGAATTAAAACTTGTGAAGATATCAACTAACCTTATATCATATACCAAACAAAAAGTAAAGCGTACCTGTAACCCACTCACAGCTGCTTGTTTGTTCCAAACATATTCCATCAATGGTGTGACAACATGAGCTTCTGATGATAAAGTCAAAACCAACTCAATAAATAACACATCATAAAATGAAATTCATTCAACTAAAAGCTCATAAACATCTAACCAGTAAGTTCAGCTTCTTTCTTTCCAAGGAATATCTGTACTTGAAAGATGCTCGTATGCTTTACATAAGCTTGAGAAATTTCAAATAATCAAATCTAATCCAAAAATATACAAACTTTGAATAAATCACCATGTTCATATATAATAAGGCTTCATGTTTTTTCTTATCTGAACAACAATAAATAAGAGAAAAGAAAATGGATAAATTTTTATCTGCCTACTACAACACTGAGACAAAACTAATTCATTACAAAGTAGCCAATTTGAAAAGAAACCGCCTTTATATTAAAATTCATAATACCAAAATTCAAACTACTACTTACCAATTGAAAATGGATCGGAGACAAACTGTGAGAAAGTTCAAAGCTTCCTACCCACCAAAAGTACCTCTAGAATCCTCTTCACGTGTACTAGTTGAATCCTCTAAATTTTCTAACTTTGGAGGTCGTATAATTTCCTAATTGCATACCTTGTCACCACACCTCCAATAGAATGAGCAATAAAAGATATATTGCTTATTCTGGGCTTCCTTTGAATCACATCAATAACCTATGATTATTCCATCTTATTAATTCATCATATCAAGCCCAACAATGTAAATGCAAACACATGATATCAACAAATCAACAATCTTTTATGCTAACCGCTCAAAACAGCTTTCATATAAAAAGTTCCCAATTAGCCATCTCTACAGCTTTCACTAACCTCCAAATCAGAAACCTCTGCAGGAAAAATCAACAATTCACATTTTCTCATTCCTCATATTTGAAATATATAAAAAAATCAACAAATCATTCATCTTTATCAAATAAGATATGTATAAATTCACATTCTTTCTTTTTTTTTTTTACTACCTTTACCTCAATAGATTCAAAGTCGTCGCTACAGATTGGGAATAAGTCATAATCCTCCTCTATAGGTCACAAATTTTAGACTTTTCAACAGAATCACCATTCACATTCTCACCTCTATAACCCGTAACTTGACTCCACTAATCTCTTCAGATGGATCAAACCTCAGGCTTCACAAATTGACCAGTCATCCTTAGAACCTATACAAACCTACACAAAACATCCCCAATTCAATTAAACAAATCAAAACCCTAAATAGAAGAAAAGATTATAACCTTAACAACGGCAGTGCCCAGCGAACATAACTACAATACTCATATTTAATTAAACAAATCAAAACCCCAAATAGAAGAGAAAAGATTATAACCTTGACAATGACATTTGCTCGGCGAACATAACTACAATACTCATCTGAAGGAGAATATGAAAGGTGTCAAGAATGTTGTTTGCACTGAATTCCTTGAAACTCAGTACAATCGCCGCCTTAAAGGAAGAAAGCATTGCCAAGCACGGCTTGGCTGAGTCTGTCCTCAATTTTCTGGCTTCTCCTGCGAAAACGATTAGAGGGAAGATTAGAGGGAATGTGGAGCTCTAGAACAGAGTGAAATTCTTGTTCATGGAAATGTTCATGGAGTTGGAAAGCCTTCATGAGTTTAGGTTAATACAACTGTCGAAATTCCACAAAAGATTTTGTATTTAGGGAGTTGAAGGGTTTTACTAGGATAGATTTGATTTAAATTTAGTGAAAGTAAAGGAATAATTATCCAATTCAAAATTAATATAAATCAAATCAATGAAAGAAGAGATGTGAACACTTACAACAAATCGAACTTAGCGTCACAAGCCGGGAGATCATTCTGTTTCTCCTTGTTTGGAGATTCAACGTTCTATTTGCAGTTCGAGAGGCTTTTGTTGGTGGCAATAGAAGGAGAAATTATATCTAACTGAATCGAGGAAAAACATTTTAGAGTAGAGAAAAAAGGCACTTAGAGTAGACAAAGAGAAAAGAAAGTGATTAATGGGATAGATGAAGAGAAAGAGTAAAAGTAATTAATGGGAGGGAGAGGAAGTGGAAGCAATAAGTGATTTATAAGTTTTTTACAAGTGGGAATTTAGTGTTACGTGGAATATTATAATTGCACAATCAATTGCCACCTATGTGCCACATGTCGTACTTTCAAGGTAAGTAAACTTCGCATTTTGTTTATATATATATATATATATATATATATATATTCTAATAATAAAAATATTAAAGGTTATAATTAAATGTATAAGAAATTAAAGATAATATTATATATTTAAATTGATTTCACATTTCATATTTATTTAATAATAATGAGAAAAACATATTATTATTAATGGAGTAATTTATTTATATACTATTAAAATGAAAAAAAATATAGAAATGTAAAATCAAGTGTTATGCCCATTTGGATAGACTGGCTTTTGGATTTCGGCTTCTGAAAGTTATTTCAGATGGTGTTTGGGTAACTGGCAGAAGTGCTTCTGACCTCCCAGAAGCTCTTCCAGATGAAGTAAAAAATATTAGCTTCCTGAAGATGGTTTTTGCTTCTCTTCTTCTACATACAGAAGTTAAAAGCAAAAGCAATCCTAAACGAGCTCGTTATTCATCTATCTATTTTATATCTGTATAAACAATTGAAAGTATAAAAACAATAACATTAATTATCGTAACAATTAAAATATTAATTAATTAAAGTTATATTAAAATATGTTATAAACCAAATTTAGATTAGAAAAAGTAAAATAACTTTTCATTTTTATTTTTATTTTTTGCAAATAGTAATATTAATATTCAATATTTTTTACTAAAATATCCCTAATTTAATATAGTCTTTTTTTATTTGATAACAGTTATTTAATTTTTTACGTAAAAATAGTCTTTTATTTAAATAGTATATATATTAATAAAAAAAATGAATAATACACGTAGAAAATATATATATATAATAAAAGGAGAGCCGTGAGACAAAAATAGCGACAAGTGTCTCTTTAATAAAATGCCAAGTGTATATAATTTTTGACTTCTTCTCTCATTTATTAAGATGTGTAATTGCACTAAAAATCAAACTTAAACATTTTCTTCATATTTATGAATATTTGTAAGTTCTTCTCCTCTTTTTATATTCATGTACAGTTGAATTACCTTAAATGTTTCCTCGATGTTTATGAATATTTTTAAGTTATAGTAATTTCAAAGTCACTGACTTATCAACTTACAACACTCTACATCATAAACTGAAATAAAATTATATATTACAATAGAGATGATGCATAGTTAAAAATAAATAAATAAATAAAGTTGTAAGAACAATACATACAATTTAATATGAAAAAGTTTTGGAAAATGTATACTAATAAATAGTAGTATTTTTTCTCTTTTAAAATAAATATTTAATAAACTATTTTTTTTTTTACTTTTTATGTATCTCTTATTTCTAATCTACAATAGAATCACTTTATATATATATATATATATATATATATATACTAAATGATAGGTTTAGAAATTAAATTAATAAATATAATAATATTTAAATTTTATTTATATAATAATTATATAGTAAAGTAATAAGAAAAAGAAGTAAGAAATAAATATATTAGATTAAATTAACTTAAACTATATTTATTAAATTAAAATTTACTTTGGATTAATCATAATTTAAATAAAATTATAGTTTATTTGAATTTAATTAATTAGATTTGTACTTGGACATCAAAAATTCAATTTTTTTTTTAAACTTGATTGGATTTTGTCATTAAAATAAAATTACATCATCTCAAGTCGAATAGAATTTGTACATTATTTTGATTCAATTAGTTGGTACTATATCATTTGATTTCAATATTTACTTTGATTAAATTTATCATATAATATCAAAATTGTTTCTATTTAATTCAATATGATTTAAGTTTTTTCTTATCCTACGTCAATTATATATTTTTTATTTATAATTTTGTTTATAATTATTGTTGAAGTACTTAAGTAACATATAAACATAAACATCCTCTATCATAAATAAAACAAATATTCTGTTTCACGTTTTAATCACAGAAAATGAGAGAGGAAAGGAAGAAAATAGATTACTGTTGAACTTCTATCGGTTGGAAACGAATCACGATATTGGAAAGGTTCCCCAAATCACCAACTAGATGCAATCCAAACAATTTCCTTCTCGTTCTGATTTTTCACAGAGTCACCGTGTGTGGAGTTTTTTAGTTTTTTTTTCCTTGAATGTCAGGGAGTTTTCAATAGTCACACAACCCCACGAAATAAATGCAATTGGTATTTTTATCCGGTGACAGTTACCATCTTTCAACACGTGTTTCTGACACGTAGAAGGCTGTTTTGGGTATACATCACCCGTATATCCAATAACTGTTTTATATGTTGACATATAATATAACTTATATATTTAATTCGAATTGTTATGATGTTTTATAAATTCAAAATCACTTCGTTATAATAGAATAATGTACAATTTTATTAAAATTAAATATAATTTAAAGTTATATTTTAAAAGTTGAAAAAATATAATTAGAAAAGAAAATTAAATTAAACAAACAAATTAATTAATTAATTAATAACTTCCCTTGAAAGATGTGATATATAAATTTTTTTTTAAGTTTTAAATTATGATTTTATTGAAATATACATATAGTTCATGCATGATTTTTTGTGATGTTCTTATAAGGATATTCATGCCTATATATTTGTGAGGTTTTCATAAGGATATTATATAGACATTTTAGGGGTTTTAGTATGGATATTTATATTCTAATTAAAACATGAAATTTTGCTAATAGGATTTTATCATACCCTTAATTTGAAGGTTACAGGTAAGATCCAGAACTTAAAATTCGTTTAGGATATATCATTTGCCACCCTTAATTTATGAATATGTTTATATTATATTTAGAAATATTTTTAAGTTTAACAGACATTAAACAATTTCATGTTTTATTTTTATTTGTATAAGTGTATTATCAACCCACAACACTCAATCACCATAAACTATTACAATTGAAACAAAATTATAAATATATATATATATAATAAATAGAGATGTCGCGTATTTAAAAAATAATAATAATAATAATAATAATAAAACAACTGTAAAAGTAATAACATCTATATGACTAATTATAAGAGATAGTATTAATACTTATTTATTTAAAGTAATTTTATTAATATGTTTCCACTGTATTTAATAATATTATTGGATTTAAAATAATTTCATAACTTTTTTTTTATATGTACATAGCAGGTTATCAACCTACAACAACTCAACATCATAAACTATTACGACATGAAACAAAATTATATATTCCTAATATTTATGGTCTCATTGTCAAGTTTTGAAACTCACAAGGAACATGAGATTGCAATCAAATGATTTGCCTATTGATATTGATGATTTGAAGAGTTTTAACGAAGGGTTTTTAGCAATTGGGGATGTGAGTGTGAAGAGTTTAGTTGATGGGGTTGAAAAAAGTTGAATTCTTGTATGATCTTCTCATTGTTGGATGTGATGATCCAATATCTGCAATAGTTGATAACTGTTAGGATTGCCTTGAATCACAAGGATTTCCTTTTAGAAAGGTTTTCCTATTTTGAGTTTGGATCTATTTCCTAATGGTTTGATTCCTTGTTTTGGAAAGATTTGGTTTTCCTAATTTGGTTGATTGTATTCCTTAATTGGAAATGAACAAATTAAGAAAGTATATTTGATGATCACTATAAAAAGAGTTGTCTCATGAAGAAGAAAGTATCCCGTCCCTTTGGGCTGGTGATCATCGTATTGGAATCTCATCCCTTTGGGGGTGGTGATCATTGAATTGGGGTCATGCCTGCCGAGTGGGGTAATGATCATTGGATTGGGGTCATGCCTGCCGAGTGGGGTAATGATCATTGGATTGGGGTCATACCTGCCTAGTGGGGTAGTGATCATTGGATTGGGGTCATGCCTGCCGAGTGGGGTAATGATCATTGCATTGGGGTTGTCTCGCCATTAAGGAGATTTTGATTTGGGGTTGTCTCGCCATGGTGGAGTTGTTCGCCTAAAAGAGATTCTGGTTGAGAAAGAAAATAATTTTGTGTGGAGAGAGAGTATTGTCTGAATGAATTGTAATCCTTATTTCTCATAGTAAAGTTGTTATCTTTCCGTGGATTAGGCAATTTGCCGAACCACGTTAAATATTGTGTTTGTGTTTGGACTGATTGTTTTGGTTGAATCGAACTAGGAATTAGGAAGAAATTGAGATAGAACAGGAATTTTCCTAATAAACTGGTATCAGAGCTTTGGTGGAGGTTTGTTTGAAGATCAAGCTTGAAGTGGACACCTTGATTGGAATTCGTATCCATGATGTAGATCAGTGAGATAAATTAAGTGAATATTTTGATCAGCAGAATTTTCTGGACAGCTTGGAAGAATTGAAGATTTCTCCTTAACTGACCGTTGGATGAAGCTCAAACTTTATTCGAATATTCTACACATATATTTCTAACTTTTGACCATTCGGATTTTGGATTAATGACTGGAATAAAGAGATATGACATCAACAATAGGGTTCATGGGTTTCACGGATCTGTCTTGCACTGTCAAATTGAATAAGACATATCTCTTGAATGAACCGTTGGATTAGGCTGAATTTTGGATAAGTTGTAGAAGACACATGAAGGTTAATCTTGGACGGTGGAGATGAGTTTTGGAGACTTCTAGAAGGAGAGATGTTGAACAGAATATGACTATTGCATATTGGAGGAATGGTAAAGTATGAGATTGAGATCAAGAACTGAAAACATCTGGATTTGGAAATTGGTAGTTTCTCATTCGAGGTGGAGAAGTATTTTGGATTTGGTAGAAAATAAATTGAATGATGGAGACAAATTTGGTTTGATAGTGATCAAAGGAAATAGATTCAAAAGTTTTAGGTGATTCAAGTCAAGGTGGAGATTTGTTAGGATTGCCTTGAATCACAAGGATTTCCTTTTAGGAAGGTTTTCCTATTTTGATTTTGGATCTATTTCCTAATGGTTTGATTCCTTGTTTCGGAAAGATTTGGTTTTCCTAATTTGGTTGATTGTATTCCTTAGTTGGAAAGGAACAAATTAGGAAAGTATATTTGATGATCACTATAAATAGAGTTGTCTCATGAAGAATAAAGTATCCCGTCCCTTTGGGGTGGTGATCATCGTATTGGAATCTCATCCCTTTGAGGTGGTGATCATTGAATAGGGGTCATGCCTGCCAAGTGGGGTAATGATCATTGAATAGGGGTCATGCCTGCCGAGTGGGGTAATGATCATTGGATTGGGGTCATGCCTGCCGAGTGGGGTAATGATCATTGGATTGGGGTCATGCCTGCCGAGTGGGGTAATGATCATTGCATTGGGGTTGTCTCGCCATTAAGGAGATTTTGATTTTGGGTTGTCTCGCCATGGTGGAGTTGTTCGCCTAAAAGAGATTCTGGTTGAGAAAGAAAATAATTTTGTGTGGAGAGAGAGTATTGTCTGAATGACTTGTAATCCTTATTTCTCATAGTAAAGTTATTATCTTTCCGTGGATTAGGCAATTTGCCGAACCACGTTAAATATTGTGTTTTTGTTTGGACTGATTGTTTTGGTTGAATCGAACTAGGAATTAGGAAGAAATTGGGATAGAACAGGAATTTTCCTAACAATAACACTTACCCAGATTTCTCTAATCATTAAGATGATTTGGATTATGTGGGACAAAGAGTGGTTCTTGCTCCAACACTAAACATGGTGGAATCCATAAATAATTATATGGTGTCGCTAAGTGATAAATTGAAAAAAAAATACATTTTAGTTATTATATAGTTCATGCCTCCGAGGTTTATTCTGGGGCTTTGGATCATATTCTTACTCCATAATTTCTTAACAACAATAAGTGTTATAGCTTTCCAAATCATTAGATAACTTTGAAAGAAGGAATTTCTATAATGCTACCATGGAATATAGACTACTAATCATGATTATATTTCGAGGATGAGTCTGATGCAAGAATTCCTTTTAAATTCTAAAAAAAAAACTGCTTTCTATAACAATATCATTTTTAATAATTATAAATAAAAGTCAAGAACAATCAATATCTTATGGGGGACTTTTTAATGAGGAAACTGGTGTTTATATAGTCAACTTTATGTTGCGTTGACCAGAGTTTCAAGTAGTCTGGAAATTTTAATTTATGATGACGATAGAGAAATATCTAATGAAGCTACAAATGTAGTATATAAGGAAGTTTTCAATAATTTAGTATAAATATATAAGGATGAAGCTTAAACAATTATCTTATATATCGTATTCTATTTTATTTTTGTCATGATAATATTTTTACACCATTATAATTTTTATTATATTTAAACAATTTAAATTATATTGAATTAAATTTTAAAAATAATTATTTTTTATAAATCAATTAAATATACATATTAAAAAATTAAATTATATATAAAAAGTTATTAAAATAAAAATAAATGTTTATGTGTGTATGGCACCCAGATTACCCGGATTACACTGGTACAGATATAGATGTTGATAGATAGAAGATAGAATTAGATTAGTTAAATGCAATGTTTTTAAAACCGGACCGGACCAACTGGTTGAACCGGTTAAATCGGGAACCGGCCGGTTCAACCGGAACCGGCCTTCTAGCCAGTTCGGTTTTATTGTAAAATTGGTTTTTTAAAAAACCGGTCAAACCCGGTAAAAATCAGTATTTAAAAATTTAAATATAATAATATAAATGTTGTTTCAAAGTATTTATATGAATATTGTGTGGTTTTATTAAAAATTAATTCATATTGATAAATTTATCTATATCTATATATATATATAAAAGCAGAGAAGTCTCAGGACAACTCTTAATCAGACAATAAAATTGTATTAATTAGACAACAATTGTCTTTCAATAAATTTATGTTTATAATTTATTTATTAGTATAATCTAAAGATAATTATGTAATTACATAAATTAAAAAATATAATATTACCAACCTAATCAACAACAACTCTATCATAAATATAAAATTAAAAAATTAATTAATCTATATAATATATTTATATTAAAAATATTATTATATTTATCACTAATTAAACTCACCCACTAACCATTTTATAATAAATATAAAATAAATAAATTCAAATGAAAAAGATAAAAGATAAATAATAATAAATATAAAAACAGAAAAGTTTCAGGACAACTCTTAATCAGACAATAAAGTTGTATTAATCAGACAATAATTGTCTTTATTAAATAGAATTGTCTTTCAATAAATTTATGTTTATAATTTATTTATTAGTATAATCTAAAGATAATTATGTAATTACATAAATTAAAAAATATAATATTACCAACCTAATCAACAACAACTCTATCATAAATATAAAATTAAAAAATTAATTAATCTATATAATATATTTATATTAAAAATAATTTAATATTATTATATTTATCACTAATTAAACTCACCCACTAACCATTTATAATAAATATAAAAATAAATAAATTCAAATAAAAAAGATAAAAGATAAATAATAAAATATTTTATATTCAAATGTGATAGAATTCGATTTTATATCAAACTTCACACCCTTAGATATAATCATTACGTATATTCATCTATTTTAATATGTCACTAAATAATATTATATATTTATCACTAATTAATAAGGGATACAATTCTAAACTCACCCAACAACAATTTTATAATAAATGTAAAATAAATAAATTCAGATGAAAAAGATAAAGATAAATGGTAAAATATTTTATATTCAAATGTGATAGAATTCGATTCTATATCAAACTTCACATCTATATATAATCATTATGTATATTCATCCATTTTAGTATGCCACAGAAGTATTATTCGAGCGTCTTTTATTTGCCAGAGGTATAATTTCTGTATTTCCTATTAGATTATATTTCCTAATGGATTATTTAAGCGTATTTCAAATTTTTTTCAGATGTAGATTTGATTAATTAAAGTTTGAAAAGTCTAAAATATTTAATAAAAATTTTTGGTGATTGATTGTTGATTTTTGTTTGTTATATATATATATATATATATATATATATATATATGCATGCAGGAGGTGTTACAACACCCTCTCAGAACGCGAATTTGATTTTTGAATTATTAGACGTTAGGATAACGGAATTGTGGTTTGGTTTCTTGAAGACCTCGCCTTTGAATCAAATGCTGAAAGATGTTTGGTATTTATTTATTTATTATTATTATTATTTAAAGTTTTAGTCTTAACTCTCTTTGCATCTTATCTTTTGAACCTGCAGATTGTTTGAAAACATTAGAGAAGTTGAAGGAGTAATTTTGACTTATGTTTTGGCTATTGTGGTGTTTAATCACTTGCGGATTTGGTTGGCGAGGATGAAGGTGTTAGGATTAGGATTTTAGAGTGTTTGCATTCTTCTAGGAGACGAGTTTGTTCGGCTTTGATATGACTTGGGCTAAAAATTTAATGTATATAATTTATATTAATTTCTATTTTTATCTTAATATAGTGTATCTTTTATATATTTTTCATGTGTTCGCTGTATTTGTATTACTATAATTATTTAATATAATAATATTTTTTTAATTCATATATTTTTACTACTATATAAAATTAAATATAATTCAATAATAATTGATGAAGATATTTTATTTTTATAATTTTAATATAAAATAAAATAATTCTAATCTTATTCATTAACGTGAAGAATAGTAAATACTATACTTTGATTTCCAATTATATCCTTAATATGTATTTTTTATTTAAAAAATATATAAAAAATATTTAATTTAAATGTATTATATATAAAAAGTTACTATTTTATTTTGAAAATTGAATATTTTTTTCTAATTATTTTGTGTAATCTTCCTTTTTCATTCAATTGAATTATTAACTCTTGAGTTTATGCATAAAATAAACTCATATATAATATATTGAATTACTAATTATATATTTTATTATTAATAAAAAAATGATGGAGGTAGTAGAATTTATGTATAAATTGAATTATGACATCAATAAATTAAAATATTAATTAATTAACTGTTAGGGTAAATATAAATTTAAATAGGACATTCATAAATTAAAAATAATATTTATATTTATTTTTATAAAATTTATGTGATATATCACATAAAAGTAATTTAATAGTAATTTTAAGAAGATAAAAAAAATCATTTTTAATATTCAAATTATATATCAATTTTAAATTGCGTATTTTTTTAAAAACTATCAAGATAAGGATGAAATTTATTTTACTTTTAAAAAAATAATTTATATATTTGATTATATTTAAAATATATAATCAAATTAAGAAGATGAAAAGTAATTTATTTTAAATTTTTATAAACAAAAAATAATTCTTTAAAAAATATTTTGTCATTTAATTTTTTTTATTTGTTAAAAAATTTGTAAATTTCATTTGAATTGAATTTTACCCTTTTTAAATTTTTTTACTTTTTACTATTTTATAAGACTATATTCTTTTAAATTAAAAATAATTTATTTTTATTTTACTTAATTTATTTTTTATATTTAAATATTTATTTATTAAATTTATGGTACGCATCGCGTACGGGTGTTATCTAGTATATATAAAAACAGAGAAGTCTCAGGACAAAACTCCTAATTAGACAATAATTGTCTTTAAACTTAATAAATAATAATAAATTTTTAAATTCATGTTTATCTCTATTATATTTTAGAATTACATTCCAAATTAAATTTCTCTCAAACATTCAGATTAATTCATATTTATCTCTATTATATTTTAGAATTTCATTCCAAATCAAAATTCTATATCCATTATATATATACACGTCATCCATTTCAGTTACTATAATTCGTAGAGAATTCACCTTTTTCTGTTTCTAATCACAGAGAATTCACCTTTTTTCTTTTTCTAATCACAGGAAACTGTTATCTCTCTCAGATTCGAAAGAGGCGATGGCGTGGTGGTGTAGCTTCTATTGTAAAGGTTGTTCATCATCCTCATCTCAGAGACTTTGTTCATAATCTATACTAATTCGTGTCATCACCAACCCGATAAATTGCACCGGAATCTCCCTCACATTCCAAGGACAAAACACGGCGTACTGGTGTTGCTTCTATGGTACGGATTGTACATCATCCTCATAAATAGATGAAGATAATAAGCAAGTATCAAATTGTATGAATTTAGACGTTTTGTTTTTTATTATTAGGGTTTGAATTCCATCATCATGTTGATAGAAATAAATAAAGATGAAAATAGATTTTATAATTGTGATTGTCACAGATTTGATGAGGTAGGTTAAATAAATATGTCATTAAGATGAATGATACACAGAGATTTTATTCATTTGACCAATATATAATTTATAATAAAATGTTGAATTGATCGATTACCGTGCGAGAATGTCATCTGCAAACAAAACTTGATTTTAAAGCAAATCTACTTAACGAAAAAAAGTGGACGAAATCATCACCAAATGCAGTCATTAAACCAAATGAAAACACAGAAACAAATTTAATAAAGAAAAAGCAGAGTGTAGTGTATGTAAAATTCCATGAATTCAATATATAATTCGCATAGTTCGTGTTTAGTATAAAATAAATGATATTTTGTGGTTACTGGATTCTATTAATTTTATAATTTAACGTGGTTGAGAGGGATTGAAAGTTATATTAATATGGAATATAAGAATATTTAAAATATCAATTGTATATAGGAATATATTAATTAAAATATATTAAAATTTTAATTTTAATTAAAATGTAAATATAAATTTATTTATTTTTTTTATATTCAAATTGATTAAAGTGAAAAGAAGTTGAATCAGTTGAGATCTTTTCATATGTATGATATTGTTGTGAAGAATCAGTGTTATTTCGAAATCCGTGAGCGTAATCGGCAGAGAAGTGTATGAGTGAGTGTTGTTGTGTGGTTTTTAGTGAGATTTTTTTGTTGGTTTTGCTTTCACTCTGTTGGTAATTATTGTTTTTATTTTTATTTATTTTTATATTAAAATTTATTTATTTTTTATATTTAAATTTATCTCATTTATATTTAATTTTTTTATAATTTATTTTATTATTTTATTTATTTTTTTAGACCATATTAAAATTTTATTTTTTTAATAATTATAATTTATAATTAGAATCTATAAAGTTAAATCTAATTCAACTATAATTACTACAACTATTCTTTTTATTAATTATAATTTTAATTATAATCAATAAAGTTAATTATGATTCAACTACAACTACTATAATAACTCCTTACGTTATTATATTTGTTTTTCTTAAACCTTAGATAATTATCTTTATAATTTATAATTATAACCAATGAAGTTAATTATAATTCAACTACAACTACTATAATAACTTATGTTTATAATTTATAGATTATAACAAATAAAGTTAATTATAATTCAACTACAACTATTATAATAACTCATTCCGTTGTTATTTTATTTGTACATTATATATTGTCTCCTCTCAAACCACTTCATATTTTCTCTATTTCATAATTTACTTTAAAAAGTTATTTATTCTTTTCTGTTCTCTAATGGCTTCTAAAACCTCTCCTACTTTTGATTTTATCGAAGAAATAAAAAACAACAAATGCAATTGGAATTTAAAAGTAGTCATTATCAGAATGTGGGAGTATGCTCCAATTGAGAACCCCGAATGATGTCAACAGTATTGAGTTGATTCTACGGGATAGTAAGGTATGTTTTAAACCGTAATTTTTGTTAAATTTATTATTTTTCAAAAATATTATATAATTTATTTTTCCAATTTTGTAGCATTCAAGGATACAAGCATCTATTCGAAAGTCCCTCATACAAATATTTAAGCCCAAATTAGTTGAAGGCAACATTTATACAATGAAAAATTTCATTGTGAATTATCATAAGGGAAGTTTCAATTACTCAAAGTGTAGTTTCACATTGAAATTCATGAACTCAACTAATGTGCATTCAATTGTTAATCCTGAATTTCCCATGAAACCATTTTTTTCCGTCCTTTTCTTGATTTATTAAGCGCGGATCGCACAGATGATAATGATTATTTTGGTGAGTTTTTAATTTATTTTTGTATGTTTTATTAATTTATTTTTTTTTTTGTATTTACAAATTATTAATGTTATTTTAAATAATGTACTAATATATATATAAATATATTTTTTATTTTAGATGTGCTTGGATTAGTTGTTAGCAGTGGACGTCTGAAGGACCAAATTTTCAATAATAGGTCCACGGTAAAATTAGATATCAAACTTGAAGATCTCGAGTAAGTTTTAATAGAAAAAAACGCAAGTATTACTTTTATACTCTTTATTATTATTCTTATTATTATTTTGTTGCAAGGGATAATACAATTTTCCCCACATTATGGGGGACTTTGCCACAAAATTGTTTGACTACATCAACTCAAACATGAATACATCAGTGATAATCATTCTGCAGTTTGCGAGAGCAAGAAAGTTTGAAGGTATACTTTTATTATTATAAATTGTAAACTACAGTAATATATTTTTATTTAGTTTTTTTTTTGAAATTTCTTTATTAACTTATTGTTATTGTTTTAAAATTATCTTTATTATAATTCTTATCAATTTTATAAACACATAACTATTTATATATGACATCTATTTCGATGAATAGATAAAGTCTATGTTCGCAACAACTTTCATGTCTCCAAGTTGATTATAAATGAAGATTTACCAGATATCCAACAATTCAAATAAGGGCGAGTATTTTTACTTTTACTTATTTTTTATTTTTTAATCAATTTTTTATTTTTTTAGTTTATATTATTTATTCAGATTGATTTCCAAGTCAAACTTCTCTTCTTCTGACTACATGAGTCAACTCACCTCTACTATCACTCAAACAATTGCGGATGAGGATTCCCAGGAAGCCAATGACATTATTACCATTGAAGCACTTTACTCAAATCAAAAGGTTTTTAATTATTATCAAATTTATATATATATATACTTCAAATTAATATTTATTTATATTAAATAATATTGGTGTATTTAATTTTATAGGAAGGATGGTTCTGGATAATTAGAACCATAATTGACATTGAAAGTGAATCAAATTGGTATTTTATGGCATGCAAACATTGTCCAAAGAAATGTGAAAAGGTCCGGGATAGATACTACTGTACTAATTGTAGTAGATATGCCAATGCAGTCCCAAGGTGAGATTTTTAATTTTTAATTTTATTTTTTTTACAAATTTTTTTATAATTAGATATATATATATATTCATAGATTCAGAGTTCAAGTTCGTGTGATGGATGCTACTAGCAGTGTTTTGTTGGGAAAACACGGCTAGCTTTAATACCACTTGTTGAACAAATCGATGATCCAATATAGCGGAGACGAGTATTGGTAACCACAAAGTAAAACAACATACACAAGGCAAGAAATAGAGATAGAAAATAAGACACAAGGTTTTTACGTGGAAACCCAAAACGGGAAAAAACCACGGCCGTCAGGACGACGAGAGACTAATTCACTATGTAACAATAAAGCAACAGTTACAACCAGAATATCACTCTCTCACTCCCCAATCCAATTACATTGGTTATAATCTCATACACAAGCTCTCCCAATATGTCTCTCACAGGATAACAAGACTCGATCCTAGAACTCAAGATCTCCATGGTCTCCATAGTTCTCAGGCCCCCATGGGGCACCTTCCAAATCTAACTAACTAGATCTACATTGTTCTCTCAGGATATCTAATAATAGATATAAGCACCATATTTATAGCATTAAGTTACTTAGTCACAAAGTAATCTTAAACCATTAAGAAAACCTTTCATATTTAGGATTCTCCAAGATCTATTTCCTAATTAGAATCCACCTTAGCAAATATCATTCCTAATCAAATATGATACTTTCAAAACAGTCTCCGAGTCTTTTCCAAATTACAAACCAATTATGGATACTGGAATATACCCGAATTTTCGTCAAAATCCTAACAAACCACCCCTTGACGAAAATTTTCTTTGTCCCTTTCCGATGACCACAACTCAAATAAGAGTCATCATACCCCACTATGAAAGTATACCCACTCAGGTACGATCCATCCCAAGACAAACCACTTAGGAACCATCAACCTAAGATTTTCTTTTCTCGGCACATGTCGAAACACTTGCTGAATAAACCATGGTGCAGCTTCCTACATCAGCTTTCAGGAAACTCCTCAGCCATCGGCATACTTTTCACCACACCCACATCCATGCTGACCAGATGCCCGTGCAAATTGTGGACACGCTAGAAAAATTCCATCCTTTATCATGACAACCTTGGTGGTTCAAAACATGTCATAAGGACACCTATCCCAGCGTACAATCGGAGCCTTTGCCGAACCGCTCCTCACAGTCCTTCTTTATTCAAGTTCGCCAGCCACTTGATCAAAATTCTCAGCCCACAAAGATTCCAAAACACCTCCAGTCAAACCCTCAATTTTATTTTGACTATTTGATCAAACTTGAATCTTTGACTACATCTTTTGATCTTTACTTGCGTAAACAGAAAAACACAAAAGTCTCAAAGTTACCTTACCACCACAATCATATATGTCGTAGATCACCACCGCCATCGCTCGAGAAATACCGCCGAAACTTTTTCATCTCTACGAGTATCGCAGACTAGATCTTGACAACACTTGCACTTTTTTTTTCAGCTTTAACTTTTTTTCTCATGCAACCAGCTCTAAACTCGATCAGAGAAACCAAATCAATTTTTTCAGAACTTCTAGAGACTCCGGGAGATTTACCTGTCCTTCAAAACCTTTCACTTTCATCTTTACCTTAACCCATGTTTACTTTGACCAAACCAAAACTCACGGACCACACCAGCGCTAGCTCACAAACTAAGGGCTCTGATACCAGTTGTTGGGAAAACACGGCTAGCTTTAATACCACTTGTTGAACAAATCGGTGATCCAATGCAGCGGAGACGAGTATTGGTAACCACAAAGTAAAACAACATACACAAGGCAAGAAATAGAGATAGAAAATAAGACACAAGGTTTTTACGTGGAAACCCAAAACGGGAAAAAACCACGGCCGTCAGGACGACGAGAGACTAATTCACTATGTAACAATAAAGCAACAGTTACAACCAGAATATCACTCTCTCACTCCCTAATCCAATTACATTGGTTACAATCTTATACACAAGCTCTCCCAATATGGCTCTCACAGGATAACAAGACTCGATCCTAGAACTCAAGATCTCCATGGTTTCCATAGTTCCCAGGCCCCCATGGGGCACCTCCCAAACCTAACCAACTAGATCTACATTGTTCTCTCAGGATATCTAATAATAGATACAAGCACCATATTTATAGCATTAAGTTACTTAGTCACAAAGTAATCCTAAACCATTAAGAAAACCTTTTCATATTTAGGATTCTCCAAGATCTATTTCCTAATTAGAATCCACCTTAGGAAATATCATTCCTAATCAAATATGATACTTCCAAAACAGTCTTCGAGTCTTTTCCAAATTACAAACCAATTATGGATACTGTAATATACCCGAATTTTCGTCAAAATCCTAACATGTTTCTCTATTATTATGGGATCGTGAATGTCAGCAAATCTTAGGTGTTACCACTAAAAAGATCATTGATGGTCAATCAAAGGTTTTAATGTGTTAATTCATTTATGTTGCATTATATAGATTATTCATATTTAAAACTAATTTCATTTTTTATACACTTTTTAGGGAAGTAAAAGTATTGGTCATCCTTCTGAACTACAAAATATGATCGACAAAAAGTTGATGTTTAAGTTATCAGCAAAGTCAACCTATCATGATGTTTTCACAGTGAAAAAAGTCTCAGACAATGATGAGCGCATAACATTTTATGAACTCAATAATGTAATATCTGAGACAATGATGAGCGCATAACATTTTATGAACTCAATAATGTAATATATAATGTGAGTGATATTTAATTTAATATCCTCATAATTATTTTAATTTTTTTCTACTTATATTATTTTAAATTATAGTCTAACTACATATTTTTATATATATATATTTTATCCTTAGGATGCTCGACCAAGTCTATCGCCATCTATCTTTTCGAATTTTGTTTCAGCCAAGATAAAACTTGAATACAATGACAACAATGAGATCCAACCAATGAAGATCACAAAAGATGACGATAAAAAATAATTAAATCATATTTAGAATTAGTTTAGGGTTTGAACTTTTATTTTTATTTTTATTTTTTTTTTGTTATTTGCAGTGTTTTTTTTCTTATTTAACTTTTATTATTTTTGGTTGGTTTATATTATTATTTAGTTAAACAATAAAATTTCTCTTTTCTTTATTATATTTCAACATTGATGATTTATTACGAAAATATTTATTTTTATAATTGTTTATATAAAACCACTTGACCACGGTACTTTTGAAATTAATTAGAAAAGTTATGGTCCCACACTTTCATAACTAACTCGATTCAATATAAGTAAATAAATAAATAATAATAAAACTTGACTTTAATTGAAAGGCTTCGAAAGTGGATATATGCTGGTTAGTCACTCTAAGCAGCAATTACAATTACAATCCATAGTTGGAAAAGAATTTTAAAGAGAAAATCACATGCATCAACTATTTCATTGGTTAAATCAATAAACCTATCTACATCCTACTCCATCCATCGTTAATTATATAGATTATATATAACAATTAATTAAAAATAGTGGTTCAATGTTTAACAATTTGCTCAATATTAAGATTGATTGGATCACTATACTTTTATTAATATAATTTAATATTTAAAATTTTATAATAATTTTTAAATTTATTTTATAAATTAGATATTTAAATGTATTGGACAATAAAAAATTTGAATTTAATTTTTTGGCGCTAATTTTTTAATTTGTTTGGAGCCAATTATATTACTTTTAATAAATTTTAATAATTAAAATTATGAATGAAGTGTATATATTATATTTTTCTTCTTAAATATATAGATTTTTTATATTTAAATACTATTAAATTTTTTTCATCGCTCTCAAATCAATTAGTTTGAATACATTATTCGTTCTTCACAAGATGTCTCAACACACTGATTATAGATAATTTTTTCAATTTCGTTAATATATATATTTATATATAAAATTTAATATATTACTGTTCTAAAATATTAATATAAATTGTGAATTTAGATTTACAATCTAACACCCTCCCCTAACAAGAAAATAAGTAAATCATGTAGGTAGTTGTTGATGGTTAGAAGGAGACTGAGTTAATTTAAATGTGGTAGCAAGCTTTTGAAAAATTCACGTGATAATGTGAGGAATCCTGCGAAGGAATCACGTGGGGTGTGTGGTACAGTGCGTGAGATTGAGTAAACTGCCGTAGGATAGTGCATGAAATTGTGTAAAAACAACAGTAGTACAGGAATAGAAAGTACAAGAGATGCATGTATGTACAGTTTGAAGTGGATAGGTAGAGTTTTAATTGAATTCATATATGTATGTATAGTATAATATATATATATATATATATATATATAACTATCTATTACTGACATTTTTCATAATTGAAGTTATTTTCTTTTTTAATTTTTATTAGTTAAATTGACTATAGATATGGCGTTTAAATATATACTTTACATTCTATTTAAATTTAATATTAATTTTATAATTTTTCTAATATTATATTGATCATCTCATTATATAATTATTATTTTAATTAAGTTTTGGATTATTATAAAATGTTATACTTCCTCTCCGTCTCTAATTAATTGTTACACTTACTAAAAATGGAGGTCCCTAATTAATTGTTACACTTCCATTTTTAGTAAATTTTTATAATAAAAAATACTACATTACCTTTACACTATTTCAACCACTCAACCCCGACTAACCAATATAATATACTATTTATTCTATTTTTACAACTTTTTAAATTCTCACACTATCTCACAACTTTCTAAGTGGGCTCATTTCATATTATATTCAATTGTAATTTATTAATTGTTGTAAAAGTAAATTGGGCAATTCATAATTTATTACACTACCTCACCAATTTTCAACTGTAACAATTAATTAGGGACGGAGGGAGTAATTATTTTTAATTAAATAAATATCATCATATTAATTAATTAAATTAATATTATATACTATAAAATTTTATTGAATAGTTTAGAATAGCTTCTATTATAATTAGTAGAAAGTTATTGATGATATTGTAATTCTAAATATATATATATATATATATATTATTTTTTTATTTTTAATATATAATTTTTAATTTATGCAATTAATCTGTTAATATTTCAGCAGTAGAAAGAGACAACGGGTGAATGATGTGAATTCAGGTATGATTATCATATAAAGAACATCATATACTCTATATTTTAACTTGGTACATTATAAATTTATTATATTGACTATTTAATTTTTATTTAATTTCCCCAATATGAGAATAAATATGAGTTATTAGTTATAAATTTAATTTTGTGAGATTGAATTTTTCCACAATTTTTTTATTCGTATCAATGTAACCCAATGTTCTAATATTCACGAATTCCATTATTTATTTTATTTCAGATAGAGATATGCGTGAAAATCTTTTTGACTTGAATTCCATTCCAACAGATTCTCAAAATATCACATCTACTTCGAGTAAGATAAAAAGAATTTAATATGTTTAAATCATTATTCTTCAATATTTAAAAGAATATTATAAAAATTTCCTTTTGCAGATGAGCATGGATATTTTCTAATTCCTGATTTAAATGTTATGCCAATACACTCAGGTATTGATGATGTTAGTCTTCTTAATTTGCTTCTAAAAATTAGATACAATTTTTTTATAACTATTTGATCTTTAAGTTTAAATACATTTATGTTAATTTATATTGATTTCGGTTTTCAAACCAGAGACATATCAAGATTCTACAAATTCTCATGATGAAGTAGAAGTGAATAGTGATTTTGAAGGTATGAATTATCATTATATTGTACTTTGTACATGCTTATAATTCTAATATATATTTTATTTCATTCTTAGATTATTTCTCCCTCAAAGTATATATGTTTATTTTTTTAATGAACGTTACACAAAATATGGTTATTTATTTTAATTTTTTTTTCATTTATCAGTGAATGATGTTGATTTCGAAAATATCATGAATGGAGGTACATATTCTATCTGACAATACACTGACTATTTTTTTTTATCTATAACTTACATTTTCAGTAACATACAAGTATTTTTGTTCTTTTTACAGAGTATTGGGATATAGGAGATTGCTCTTATTCATGTGATAAATGTGGAGCATTTTTTTGGTATGAGGAGAGAATTCAGAAGCATTACAATTCAACACATCCTAAATTCTCTTTATGTTGCTCTCATGAAAAAATAACACTCCCAAGTGTAAGAGATCCTCCTGAATCTTTGAAAAAACTTTTATTTGGTGAAGGTATATTTTTAAATAATCTCCTATGTACTTATACATTATTCATGTTATATTATACATATTTATATATGCATTATTTCTTAAATTTTTATAAATATTTATTTTAAGTCATACATTTTTCAGATCCACTTAGTAAATATTTTTGTGAGAATATAAGAAGTTACAATTCAATGTTCTCATTCACTTCAATGGGTGGAAAAGTAGACAAATCAGTCAATCGTACTCGTGGGCCGAGGACATTCAAATTATCTGGACAAAATTTTCATCATATTGGAAGTTTGCTACCCCCAGTAGGTTCTCACCCACAGTTTGCACAATTATATATCTACGATACAGAAAATGAAGTGAATAATCGAATTAATGCTGTCAGGTAAGATTTTTATTGCATCAATCATTACATTATCGTATAGTGATATTTGATATGTTTTATTTATTTAGTAGATAAATTCAGATGATAACTTACAAAATTCCTTTTAACTTGCAGGGTTAGAGATAATGCAAATGCATTACATTTTGAAATCGTATCGAACTTAAAGAATATGCTAGATGAGTACAACATCTTAGCTAAATCTTTTAGAATGGTGAGGGATAGATTTCAAGATAATGGATATAGCAATATGCGACTCAGATTGATTGGAAAAAGAAGCTCCAATGGAAGAACATATAATCTGCCAACAGTATCAGAGGTCGCTGCTTTAGTTGTCGGAGATTTTGAGCTATCAAGAGGTGACAGAGATATTGTTCTTGAAACTCAAACAGGATTATTGCAGAGAATAAATGAGTTAAATCCAGCCTATTTAGGTCTTCAATACCCATTGTTGTTTCCTTATGGAGAAGATGGATTTAGAGAAGATATTCTATACACGCGCACTGTTTCATCCAATCCAACAAGACGATAAGTTAACAATTTTCAATAAGATGAATCTTCAATTAGTAGAGGAAGAGAACATGTGACTATGCGGGATTTTTTCTCATACAAAATTCAAGATAGAAAAGATGAAGTGTCGGTCATTGTATCCTCTAAAAGGTTATTTCAACAATTTTTGGTAAATGCATATACAATGATTGAATCGTCTCGACTCAAATATATCAGGACACACCAAACACAATTAAGAGCCGAGATGTACAAGGGATTAATAGATGCAATTTTGCATGGGGAGACTAATCCTGCTTCTCAAGGGAAAAGAATAATATTGCCATCTTCATTCACTGGTGGGGCAAGATATATGCTTCAAAATTATCAAGATGCCATGGCAATTTGCAAGTGGGCTGGATACCCTGATCTGTTTATTACATTTACTTGCAACCCAAAATGGCCTGAGATTAGCAGATTTGTGCAAAGTAGAAATTTAAACCCAGATGATCGACCTGATATATTATGTAGAGTCTTCAAAGTGAAACTTGACTGTTTAATTAAAGACTTGCGGGATAAGAAGGTTTTTGGCGAAGTTAAGTCAGGTATATCAATTTAATATTTCATGTCATGTTTCATTTTCGTTATTATAGTACATAACAGCGTTAATAATTCAAATTTTTATTACTATTACAGTGATCTATACCATTGAGTTCCAAAAAAGAGGGTTGCCTCATGCACACATACTACTTTTTTTAGAGCAACATTGTAAATATCCAACTGCAACGGATATTGATCGGATTATATCTGCTGAAATACCATATGAGTTTAGCGATCCTCATTATTATACAGCAGTGAAAACATTAATGATGCATGGGCCATGTGGTACAGCTAGAAGATCTTCACCTTGCATGGAAAATGGAAAATGTATAAGGCACTTCCCAAAACAATTCATGGAGGCGACAACAATTGATGAGGAAGGTTATCTAGTGTATCGAAGAAGAGATAACGGTAGAAGCATAATTAGAAATGACATTCCTCTTAATAACAGGTTTGTAGTCCCACATAATAGGTATTTATTGTTGAAATATGGAGCTCATATCAATGTCGAATGGTGCAACCAATCAAGATCAATCAAGTACCTGTTTAAGTATGTTAATAAAGGATATGATCGTGTTACTGCTGTATTTTCTGAGAGTGCAAATGAAGATGGGTCGGCAAAGGATGTGGATGAAATCAGTATGTACTATGATTGTCGATACATATCACCCTATGAAGCTGCATGTCGAATATTTGGATTTTCGATTCACCACAGGGAACCCTCAGTGGAAAGGCTAGCATTTCATTTGCCGAATGAACAATGTGTCGTTTTCTCAGATGATGATCCGATTGATATTTTTGCAAATAGACCCAGTGTGAAGGAGTCAATGTTTCTAGCATGGTTTGAGGCAAATAAGATCTATCCCTCTGCAAGAGATTTAACATATGCAGAGTTTCTGATTAAATTTGTTTGGAAAAAAGATGTGAGAAAATGGAATCCAAGAAAGGCAAAAAAATTTTCGATTGGGAGGATGTTCTTTGTCCCTCCTGGAAGTGGTGACCTATATTTTCTGAGATTGTTATTGAATGTTATCAAAGGTCCAACATGTTATGATGATCTAAGAACTGTCAACTGTATTGTTCACCAGACTTTTAGGGATGCATGTTATGCACTTGGGTTGTTAGATGATGATAAAAAGTATGTTGATGCAATCAAGGAGGCGAGTGAATGAGGAATGCCTTTTTATCTAAGACAGTTATTTGCAATGTTGCTACATTCCAATTCTATGTCACGGTCTGAATTTGTTTGGAATGAAACATGGAAACTTCTATCAGATGACATCATTTTCGAAGAAAGACAGCTTTTAGATAACTCAGGTATTAAACTAATTCATTTCTTACTATCTTTAATTATTAAAAGTTTATTATTCACTAACTTTGTGTTAATTATTTTTTATTAGAAGCAGAATTACTTGAAGAAGAAATAAAAAATCGTTGTTTGCAGAAGATAAAAAGGATTTTGAAAGGTTGTGGCAAAAGTTTTCATGATTATCCGACGATGCCGAGACCTATTTATGAAGGGACATTTGATACCAACAATACACTGCTGCTTGATGAATTAAGATATAACAAACGCATTTTGGTTAATGAACATCAAAGGTTGGTGCTTAAATTGACTAACGAGCAGAGATCAGTTTATGATAAGATCATGTCGGCTGTAAATAAGGACAATGATGGATTCTTTTTCTTATATGGTTATGGAGGTACTGGAAAAACTTTTATTTGGAAGACTTTGTCAGCTGCAATAAGATCTAAAGGTCAAGTTGTTCTGAATGTTGCATCTAGAGGCATTGCATCTCTTTTATTGCCAGGAGGTCGAACAACACATTCAAGGTTTGTGATCCCTCTCAATCCAAATGAAGATTCCATGTGCAATATTAAGCAAAGCAGTCATTTAGCAACCTTAATTACTCACACAAAATTGATCATTTGGGATGAGGCACCAATGATGCATCGATATTGCTTTGAAGCACTTGATAAAACTTTTAGAGATATTATTCGCTTTCAAAATCGTAGCAACTTAAACCGACCTTTTGGGGGTAAGACAGTTGTACTTGGAGGGGATTTCAGACAAATCCTTCCTGTGATTGCAAAAGGTTCAAGACAAGATATTGTTCATGCCACTCTAAATGCTTCATATTTGTGGTCGCATTGTGAAGTTTTGAAGCTTACAAGGAATATGAGATTGCAATCAAATGATCCAAGTATTAATGTTGATGAATTGAGGGATTTTAATGAATGGCTTTTAGCAATTGGTGATGGAAGAGTAGGAAATTCTATTGATGGAGTCACTAAAGTTCCTATACCCGATGATCTTCTCATAAATGAATGTGATGAACCAATATCAGCAATCGTTGACAGTACCTATCCTGATTTTTTCAACCATTCAGATGATTTAGAATACTTACAGGAAAGAGCCATTCTCACTCCGACTCTGAATATGGTGGAAGCTGTAAACAATTATATGGTTTCGTTGAGTGATAAAAATGAAAAATCGTTTTTCAGTTATGATTCAATTTGTGTCTCTGACAGCTCTTTTCGGAGTTCGGAACACGTTCTTACACCAGAATACTTGAATAGCATTAAATGCTCTGGCATTCTAAATCATCACATAATTTTGAAAGAAGGAGTTCCAATAATGCTATTGAGAAATATAGACCAATCAGCGGGATTATGCAATGGAACAAGATTGATCATCACAAAAGTTGGAAATCGAGTCCTTGAAGCAAAGGTATTGACTGGAGGAATGACTGGACAAAGAGTTCTTATTCCAAGGATAAACCCAACCCCATCTGATGTAAGAATTCCTTTTAAGTTCCAAAGGAGACAATTTCCTATTGCAGTATCATTCGCAATGACCATCAATAAAAGTCCAGGACAATCATTGACACGTGTGGGGTTATTTTTAAAGAAGCCAGTTTTTACACATGACCAACTTTATGTTGCATTGTCAAGGGTTACAAGCAGAAAGAGCTTCAAGATGTTAATTTTTGATGATAATGGAGCTGTCACAAATGAAGCCATAAATATTGTGTACAGAGAGGTATTTAATAATTTGTTATAAATAACGATAGGTAAAAGTTTCAATAAATTACTTTAGATTATCAATTATTTCTTAATTTTACTGTTAAATTTTTGTCTTACTATTACCATAAAAGTTTGTATAGATTAAAATTATACGTCTTTAACATTCACCATATTTATTATTCATTATCAACTACTATTATTGATTTTTTATAATTAAATCATATCTTTTTACTTATATAACTAATGATGGATATATTTATAAATAAAATTATCAAATTTATAATAATATTTAAATATTTAAATGAATAATTAATAATAATAATAAGTGCGCGTCGCACGCGTATTATACAAGTATATCTTATTAGTTTTAATTAAAAATATATTTATTTTTTAAATAAATATAAATTAATTTCGCATAACAACGTGGTTAAATGTGAACAAAAATTGTATTGGGCTTGGACAATAGAACTGAAACAAATGAAAATTTTCCTTAAATTATGATTATACACATAAAATAAAAAAAAAAAAACACATATTTCTCGGTACAGAGAGTGTGGTGGACTCTGCAAGGCGAAAATGGACGATCATAGTAGCAGTAGATTCACTTGTTTCTCTTGTCTTATTTTACTGGTAAGCGATGACATCCGTCTCTCTTGTTGCGTTTATGAGACACAGAGTTAATGACTGACTTTGTTTTAATCAGCTGGTAGCGTCTGCTTCAAATGGATCCGCATCTCCAACTCCTAAATCCGCCAAATCGTCAGTTTTCTCGTTGTTTAATCTCGGGGAGAAAAGTAAATTTTGGTCTGAGTCTGTTATACGAGGCGGTAAGGATTGTTTCTTCAACTTTTTTATTTTTATTTTTATTTATTTATTTTATTTTTTTATTGATTGACTTTTTATTGGTCGATCGCCAATGTTATGGTTATACTCGTTGATTTTCAGATTTTGGTGACTTGGAATCTTCTAGTCTCGGAAAAATGGGGGCTATCAATTACTCTAGAGCAGGTACTTAGACCTCTCTGTCTAATTGTTTTTATTTTTTTATTTTTTATTTTTAAATTTTTTCATTTTTTTTAATTGCGTTTAGTAAGTAGAATTTCTTGTTGACGAACTAGTCTTGTGAGAATTAGTGAAGTGTAAGGTTAGTGATTTGGTTTAGTTTCAGGAACCAGTATTTAGTTTTCAAGTTTTCGAATTGGGGTATTTTGGAGGCGGTTTCAACCACTGCCATGTTTTCTTAACAAATCTAACTAAGAAAATGTTAAATGCTGAGTATACACTGGTGGTTTGTGAGCTATTTAGTGAATAGTTTTGGTATAAAGCATCGATTTTGCTTCTAGACAGAGTAATTTATCTTTTTTGTCCATTGTTGATTTTGTTTTTAATTGTTTATTATTATTGTTATTTATTATTATTATTTATTTTATTTTTTTTTAAGTTTTATTGGAACATCTTAGTTTGGATACGTAACTTGGGGTTGCTTTGTCCACACTTCCAATTGGAGTACAAATATGTTCCTTAGAATAAAGCAGATAGAAACTAGTGGACTGATGGACAGTTATTGGACAGAGAACCTCTGTTGTGTAAGTTAATATTTAGTGGTGAATTATGGTTAAAATGTGGGAGATACTTACAGGTTGCGGTCATTTTTGCAACTTGATTAGTATTTACTAATCTTTACACATGTTATAATATAAACAATTCTGCTCATTAAAGTTCCTTTATCTCACATTACTCTCATTGAACTTAATTAGCTGAATATGTTAAAGGTCTATGTTATCAGGTTGATCTGTTTCATTCCGTTAGTATCTATAAGAGTGTATAACTGAATTACTTATGTGATTCAGACTAGGTGAAAAAATCAAACTCATTGTTAAGGTTTGAGTGCTCCAAACTGCAAAATTTTACTGGCGGAGTTAGTCAAAAGCCATTTACCAAAGCTCCATTGCCTCACTCACTGAGTATAATTGCTCATGTACACCTCTTTAGTCCTTGAACCAACAAATCAATGAATCCAAGTCTCAGTTGCGTCCCCACCACTTGTGGCCTCTCATGCTTTAACACACATGCAGAGATAGACTGACACGTTTTGACCATAGTTTGTGTATTCTTCTTGATTAATGCTGAGCTTTTCTATTAGAGCTGTGTTAAACATCTTCCAAACAAATAAAAATGATGTGGTAAATGCTTGGTATTAATAATTTATAAGAGCCTTAGGAAAAACAAGTACAAGGAGTTGAAAGAAAGTAGTTGGCCAATGGTATTATTATGAATAAGCTTGGAGTTCCAAATGGATGGTGAGTTAACATCTTTATTTGTTGATGATTCAGGCTGTTTTCTCTAGAATGTTTTAAAAAAAAAACAAACACATATATTATGTGATTCTTTCATCACTACTTTAGATAAGAGTTAATTAGTTAGTAAGTCTGCAAGGAAATGATGATCATGGAATAAAGAATAGAGTGGGAATATAGAGTAGATTTTGGTATTTTAGAAATTTACTTTTCTGGTTTTCTTATAATTTTAATTTTATTGAGGGATGTAATTCAAAAGGGCTATGGTTAGAGTGTTTAAAATAACATTTTTCTTTTGTCAAAAATGTCAGAAAAGTTTCGTCAATTTTATTAGTATTACTCTTGTCCTTTCTTTTTTCCTCTCATTTTTTCATTAGTTCATTTGGTGTTATTATTTGTTATTAATTGCATTTAATGACTATTCAAGCTTGAAATGCCACAAGACTTTTACTTTTGCTCTAAAATCTTGATTGCCTTTATATGGGCTATGTAGCACATTGGATGCCTCTAGTATTGCTATTTCTTAAAATTAAAATCTGTTTGAGATTATGAACGCTTATTGAGACCCTTAATCTTTGTGCATTTTGAACTTCTGTATCAGGCAATATTGCTAATTACATGAAGCTTATGGAAGTAGAATCTCTACATCTTCCAATTCCTGTAAATTTCATATTTATAGGATTTGACGGCAAAGGGAACCAAGGTATGAAACATCACTTAAAAGGTGTACTTTTATTTATACTCTCTCTCACACACTCGGTTTATGTGTGTGTGTGGGGTCTTGTGTTTGTATTGGTTCTCACGACTCTTTAAATCAACTTCTTAGATTTCAAGCTTCATCACGATGAACTTGAGCGTTGGTTCACAAAAATTGATCACATATTTGAACATACGCGAGTTCCGCAGATTGGAGAAGTCCTCACCCCATTTTACAAAATTAGTGTAGATAGAATGCAACGGCATCACCTTCCCATTGTCAGTCATGTAAATTACAAGTAAGAGTTATTGTGCTGATCCCTTCTGTAGTGAAATATCCATCTTCGATATAACTTCGATTGTTATCATATTGATAGCAATATAAATTTGTTTATTGCAGTTTCTCTGTTCATGCTGTACGAATGGATGCAAGTGTTACTTCAATCTTTGAGCATGCCATAAAGGTTTTAGCCCGCAAGGATGACGTATCTACTAGCAGGTGATATTTGTAACTTCTGATAGTTGCAAATTTATCTTCATTACATACCATCAGGCACTGCTTTCTGCATGGTTAAGTTGATTTTTCTGTTCTGTGTATTTGCTTTCAATAATCTCAAATATCTTTCAAACTCTGAAATTTGTTTTATGTAGTTCAAGTAGTTTTGTATGGGCATGATGTGCCTCACTCATGCTTTATCTATATAAACTCTTAGACAATTTTTATGGTAGCCTAATTACATGTTTGTGATACCTTGATTCAAATATCAGGTACTTTGGTTAGTGTTTTCCTGGGATATTTATTTGCTATATTTGCTATATATTTGGTTTAATTTTGAGTGGATTAGCTGCCAGTAGGTGGAAAAATAAATTAATGCATGATTAATTGCTTCTCTTGGTATGGAGGATAGTATAGTCTTCTTTTTATCTGTTGACATTGATCTTATGAGTATTATTACTTCCATTTCTGTGAAATCTATTCAATTTCGCTGATATGACTTCTGCCTTCTAACAGGGATGATGGTGAAGCTCTTTGGCAAGTTGATGTTGATATGATGGATATTCTTTTCACTAGCTTGGTTGATTATCTTCAAATTGGGAATGCATATAACATTTTCATTTTGAATCCAAAGCATGACATGAAGAGAGCTAAATATGGCTATAGGTGTGTATTGTTCACCGTGATATTTTCTGCCTGTTTTGTTCAGCACAGGATATGACATTAGAACACCTAATTATTACTTTTAGATGATAGATTGCTCCTTTCTGAACACCTTAACATTTGCAACATCAGACTAGTTTAGAGCAATTGAAACTTCAATTGGAGGTGCTTTCTTATCCTCACATGAAGTTGCTTTTTGATTCTTCAGTTTTAAATACACTAAAAAGTATACTTGCTTTATATCATTGTTTGAGGGATAAAATTTAGTTCCCCCTTCTACATTGATGATACGACAAGGAGGTGTTATTTGAGAAGAGTATCAAGCAGTCTTAGTAATATGAATTTTTGAAGAAATACAAATGCTTTAGGAGAAAAAAGATTAAAAAAATGAAGTTGAAAGATTGAAGAAATCTTAGTAATATTTAGAGTGTTAGAAGAATTTTGAAGAAATAAGAATGATTAAGGGGAAAAAAAAGGCTTTGTTGATGTTGATGAAGGGGAAAAAAGGGAGAAAAAAAACTTTATGAATGAATTATGTCATTTGGTATCCACCTTCGGTCAGTTGACATTTATGACAATGCATGCAAGCCAAGGGCTATACAAATTACATCTTTGCATTTGTCTATGAAAAAAGTGCATTCCAAAAGCGAGGTTGAGTTGTCGCTGTTGCTTGATATTGTGCTGTGTCTGTCTTGGTTTATTACATGTAAAAATTGGAACTCCTTCAAAAACCTTGAGATAGAGGCAGAATGTTGTCTGGTATACAGCTTCCATTATTGGTTCATAGGATCATAGGACGGGTTTTGTTGGAATGAAACTGCAATTATATTTTAGTGATACATGAAAATAATTTCACATGATCAGTTTTTTGAAGTCATTACTTTATAATGCAGTTTAAATTTATTGGTATGTCTTGTTTGTGGTCACATTGCTATATTACTAATTCCTGCTTACAAAATCTCGGGCTCTCTCTCTCTCTCTTTTTTTTTTTTCAGGAGAGGTTTATCTGAATCAGAAATAAGTTTCTTGAAGCAGGTATCTCTAAATGTCTTCCTTTTTGTATTACTGCTGCCAGTTTTTGGCTTATTTCATAATTAATTAGGTATTATAATTCGTAATTCACAATCATTTCTTTTGCGTATGGGATGCTTTATACATTCTGATATTCTGCTAAGATAATTGTTGTCTGTGAAATTCTTGCTTTAGTTTTTGTCCGCTAACAAGAGTCTATAACTATTGTATTGTGCAGAATATGGACTTGCAAAAGAAAATTCTTCAGTCTGGTAGTATTCCAGAGAGCATTCTTGGTATGAACTAAAATATGTCTCTGGTATATTTATTTCTAGAAATATTTAGACCAGATGCCTACTCAATTTTCAGAATTAAGATGTTCTTAATACTAAATATTGGCAGCTCTTGAAAAGATTAAGAGGCCTCTGTATGAAAAGCATCCGATGACAAAATTTGCCTGGACAACAGCAGAAGACACTGACACGGTTAGTAGTTCTGTTTTATGGGGCAATCAACAACAATGATTTTTTCTGAATAAGCAGTGGTGTAGCTTATGGATTCCTTGATTAGGAGGCTGCTATAATTTGATATTCCTTTATCTTCATCTTTTTGCGGGTACTTTATGTGAGATTGTCTTGGCTTTTTTCCTCTGTTGTTCCTTTCAGCTTTTGTTATCTGGGTTTATGAGAATTTACTGGGCCCAGGTGTTTTGATTTAATACTTCCCAAACAACCTCTATGCTTGACATAGATTAGTGTTGTAAGAATGAATAGCATATAGGAAGCGAAATGTTAAATTAGTAAGATAAGAGTAATAGAGGGCTTGCTGCACGTTGATTAGTCACCAGTATTAGTATGGCAACCAAAGTAATAGAGAAATAAAGTGAGCATTAAGAGTTGGTTAGGAAGAAAATGTAAAATTACCATGTGGCTGAGATAACCACAAAATTTGAATCTGAAGTTGAAGGCTTGTCACTGATAAGTATGGCTACCTTATTATTTCTCATTGTAAAATGTTTGTTCTAAGGAATTTTTCTAAATAGATAGAAGATCAGTTGTTGGAAAGAAGGAAGTGATATTTTATATTACAATGAAACAGACTATTATAATTAGGGATGGCAAGACAACATTTTGGAAATGCTTTGGAATTAGATAAGATTGCTTTAAACCTTGAGAAAGTATAAGCTTGCATGTTAAAATTTTATTTATAAAGAGGTGCTTGGCAATAAGAATTCTGAAGTTGAAAATCTTGTTTGATATTTTTGTAAATTAGTTCATAAGATTAAGAGTTGAGACTGTACTTGAAGTTGTATCATTCACCGGTACAGAAGCTTTGCATCTGCATTTGAATTTAAAATTTATGTTTGGCCCATACAACCGATTTATCCTCCTTTTGAAACACTTCTCCTGGATGCTGCTGTCAGCATTTGGCTGTAAGTGAGAATATCTCTTGATTCTTTATTATACATGGATTGCTTTTTTATTACCCATAAATGTGTGATTATTAAATGTTATTCTGTTGTCGGTGTTTATTATTTTGATCAAGGATTGAATTTTGCTGTGTACTATAGCTCTTTTCGTCAGCTTGTATACTGCCTGTTCATATTATGTGCTAATATTTATTTATTGTTTTTTGTGCAAAATGTTAATCCTTCTTGGATATTGCATCAAAAGGTCTTTTGTCTTGAT
This sequence comes from Cardiospermum halicacabum, assembly GCA_031304145.1. Taxonomy (NCBI): domain Eukaryota; kingdom Viridiplantae; phylum Streptophyta; class Magnoliopsida; order Sapindales; family Sapindaceae; genus Cardiospermum; species Cardiospermum halicacabum. Next base: position 5,899,549 of record CM062396.1, on the reverse strand, counting down.
ATGTTTAGGTGGGTTGGTATAATATTTGCTTGAATGCTCTGAATCATGTTGAGAGCTTGTATCAAGGAAAGGACACAGAGAACATCATTCAGAGCAAAGTTCTACAGGTATATGTATTCTGCAGTCAATGTTTTGTTAGAAGATAATTATTTGATATATTCTCTCAATGGTTCTTAGTAAACTCTTATGTCTTTGATATTTAAGTTATTACGAGGAAAGAATCAAGATCTGAAGCTTCTTCTTGAGAAAGAACTCAAGAATGGGGATTTGGGCAATCTACATGCAGAATGTCTGACAGATACATGGATAGGAAATGACAGGTTTTCTCTTTCACTTTGTCTCTTGCCACTTCTCCTCTCTTATGTCCTCTGAGGTGTTCTGATCAATAACTGGTTCAGATGGGCATTCTTTGATTTAACTGCCGGTCCTTTCTCATGGGGTCCTGCTGTTGGTGGAGAAGGTGTTAGGACAGAACTCAGTTTACCAAATGTGGGAAAGACAATCGGAGCAGTTCAAGGTGATTGTGTTGTTACTCTTTCATGCTTATATATAAGGTCCTTTCTTGTGTTCTGCTTATATATGACAAATGTGGGAAAGACAATCGATGCATGAGGTCTGACAGATACTGATTCACTTAGTTTTCTTGTTAAACATATTTATATATAAGATTCATCAATGCTTATTTATTGTTGCTATAATATGATTTTATTTATTTATTTATTATGAGTGACTGCTATAAAAATATTTGATACTGAAAAATGACTTGTATCTTGGTGTTGAATGGTATAGACAATTGATTGAAAGACATGATTGTGTCACCATTACTAATTTACTATAAATGTTGTTTGTCCTTCAAGATTAATTAAAGGGTTTGGCTAGTTTGTCCTTCAAGATAAAAGAAGGGCTTGAGTATCTTACCGTTCAACTAATACCCTTTAACAATTACCACTTTTTATCATTTTTCCAATTGTTACCCGTACAAACTATACAGGGTAGTTGTCTTGTCGTCAAGGTTTTAGGTTATGAAACAGTTAAGTAGCCTAGCCATATAGTATTAAATATTGAGTTTTGGATGTTGAATATTTTCTAACAGCCATAAGCTATCGGACAATTAATTTGCATAAAATATATTCCATTGATATATTGAATACTTGTTTGTTTCCACTTCTCTGTTATTACTTAGTTCACCTTCTTCTATAGTTGCTTACTTGTTGCATTAAGTGCCAATTCTAGTCAGTTTATTAAGACACATGTTTACTGGTAAGGCTGTCCATGGAGTATATCTTTTTGAATGTTGTTAAATTCCTTCTGATTATTCCTTTTTTAATCATTTTTTGGAAACTAGAAATATCTGAAGATGAAGCTGAAAATCGCTTGCAAGATGCAATTCAGGAAAAGTTTGCAGTATTTGGTGATGTATGTGCTATCTGATGAACTAAGAAATTGTAAATGCCATTTATTTAATTAGATTACTCATGTCAAATCATTTGCCGAACCCAAATTCCTTGTATATTTTTGTACCTGTGGCTATTTTATGTTTACAGCTATGAGTTCCCTAGCTTATAGCCTATTAGTGCATCCTGTCCTTCTTTAAATACATTCTATTGACTAGAGCAGAAAGGGGTTTCACTTAACAGTCCTTTATACACATCAGATTTGCATGCTGGAAATCTTTCTGATATTTTGAGATATGTAATAATACATAAAGTAAACAGGAAATGCTGGGGTTGTTCACCTTTGTGATACAATTACACATCATAAATTTGTTGTTTATCCTGAGATCATTCTTTTTTCTTGCACTTAGGATTACAACAACATCTAGTACAAGCCTTAATCCTAAATTAATTGGGATGACTTGTGTTTTCTCTGCTTACGATATTTTGTCTTTTAACAAATATTAATCGTGTTCAAAAACCCTGAAAGCCTTGTCTCTTGCAATTGAGATTAATTGTAATAAATGTCTTTTCATCTAGTACGTCATAGTTTTCTACTGGGAAGCAAGATCTCCATCTGTTCTCTAATGTGTATTGTACAGTGAGAAATACAAAATGAATGTAACTAATAGTTTAACTTGAATGCATCAGTACTTTGCCGGTATGTATTTAAATTTTTTATTGATTTTCCACCCTAGGTTCTGAAAATTCTGTTACATCTCTCATCTCTAAGATACGAATATAGACATAAGAAATATGAGCTTATCAGTTTTGGAATAATTTATGTTCATTATTTCCTGCAGTAATTGTATGTTCATGTTGATGCAGAAAGATCACCAGGCAATTGATATTCTGTTGGCTGAGATTGATATTTATGAGCTTTTTGCTTTCAAACACTGCAAGGGTAGAAAGAAGAAGCTTGCTCTATGTGCAGGTACTATTGTTTCCTTGTAGGTTATTACTTCACAACAGGGAAGTGCATTGTCCATTATATATATTCACTGGTGCGTGTACATATGCATGTATGTATGTGTGTGTGTATTATTTCATGATGTTGACATTATGGCCCATGGCATAAGTACATAAATATTTATGGATTATGAATAATTTTCTTTTAGTTTTTCAGTCCGAGTTGGTATGATGGTAATGTATTATAAAGTCTTATATTTATTTAAAAGCTCTAAATTAATAATTTCAGAGCTTGATGAAAGAATGCAAGACTTGAAAAACGAACTCCAGTCTTTTGAAGGTGAAGAAAATGATGAAAATCATAAGAGAAAGGCCATAGACGCCTTGAAAAGAATGGAGAGCTGGAATTTATTCAGTGAGTCTCCTGAGGTATGCCACCTTTAAGAGTTTCATATTTTACTTTCATATTTAATGATCTTTTTATAACTAAAAGATTGTTTGCTTTGTAATTACTTTGTCTCTTTGCAGGAGTTCCAAAATTACACAGTTGCACGTGATACTTTCCTTGCACATTTAGGTGCTACACTATGGGGTTCTATGAGGCACATCATATCACCGTCAGTTGCTGATGGTGCATTCCATTATTATGAGAAAATATCCTTTCAGCTGTTTTTCATCACACAGGAGGTATGAATATGAAGTGTATCTGATTTTCAGTGTTCTAAGCGTACTACTCTTGGGTAGGATGTAGGAAATACCTGAGTGGTAAAAAATTCTGCTGTAGTTCAATTACGGCTGTAAGAAGTGGCGATTGGAGAAATTTAAAGATTAGGGTTTTATTAGCATGGAGGGTACCAGGCAGTTGCAGGACAGATGAAAAGACCTCTTTTGAGTGCCTTTATTTTATTTCTTACTGGTCTGTTTTTGAACAAACAAATTGCCACAATTTAGGTGCTCTCGAAACATAGTTTTACCCCAACAGGATAAACACAGTTTTGGGTATTGTAAGAAAAATTATAAATGCATGTCCATGGCTCTTATTCGTAGAATGCATGGCAATGCCTAGGCTCTTTCAGGATGCCTGGTGATGCAGCCTAGGCTTGCTTCACTTCTTTTCATTTATTTATTTTATTCTATCTTCTTTTTTCTCTTTTCTTTTTTTAAGTTATTATTATTATTTTTAAATACTGACTTTCTGAAGGAGCAAATTTGAATATGATAAGTCCTTATTGTTTATTTCTCATTGATGCAGAAAGTTAAACATACTAGACAGTTACCTGTGGATCTAAAGGCTCTGCAAGATGGGCTGTCATCTCTATTGTTACCTTCTCAGAAGCCAATGTTTAGTCAACACATGTATGTGTTTTAACAGTCTTGTTCTTTCGTTGTATATTAATAAATATGCCTTGTCCTGAGTGAGCTCTGATTTCAGTTTTACTTCAGTTGTCTGTGAGGAACTTGATTACATATTTTTATTTTAAAATTCTGAGTTGCTGTTGTGAGGGCTTATTATATCTGTTATAGGGGATACTTTTTTCTGCTCTTTCATAAATTTTCTTAGTTCCGCTGATGTTGATTAAAACTATAGGTTCACACTTTCAGAAGATCCTGCTTTAGCAATGGCATTCTCAGTGGCACGGCGAGCAGCAGCGGTGCCACTTTTGCTTGTTAATGGAACATACAGGAAAACTGTCCGTCCCTATCTTGATTCTGCAATTCTCCAAAATCAATTGCACAGGGTGAATGATCATGGCTCCCTTAAAGGTCACCTTTACTACTAACATTTTTAGATGTTGTATTTAATGTTAAGTAAATATGGTTGCCCTGCAATGTTTTGCTTAGTTCACGACATTTTTTATCCTTTGATATATGAATTTAGTAAGCATAATGAATTTAAGATGTTGGTTCACTAGGGTTAAAAATGTGGCTAAGTCAATACAAAAATTTGATCAGGCATAGATAATTAGTTTTAGACCTTGTTGTTTCATTCAAATATAGCTTACAGCAACCAGGTCAAAAGTATATATCCATTTGGCTCAAAGAAGTGTTCTAACTTGTAGATACTGTGAACATGTCCCAATTATAAGTAGGAATAGACTTAAATCTGCATGAATTTTTTAGGTTTGAATGCCCATTTATGAATCTATTAGAACTAATAAGTCTGTGACCTCGAGTTGATGTGTAAATCCAATAAATCTAGATTAAGATTTCATGGTCCAAATTTATCTATTCGTGTCGGATCAGTAGATGTTGTCAGTTATATTTATGCATCATCTGATTAATAATCCAGTCAATGCCTTTTCTGCTAGATAATTGAAGCTGATTATAAATTGATATCAACTGCATTCTTTGGATGGTAAATGGATAACTAATGTCATGTTCTTTTTTTATTTTTGTTTCATTCTGAATTGTACTGTATTTTGTCTACTGTTTGTTTGAGAAATTTGTTTCTTTGACTCAAACATTATCAAAAATCTTAGTTTTGTTGCTTTACTTGCTCTTCTGAATTTAATTCTATATTTGTTTTTACATAAAACAGGGGCACATGCTCATAGCAGGTCCACCTTGGAAGTTCCTGTATTCTGGTTTATTCATGAAGATCCATTACTAGTTGACAAGCATTACCAGGCCAAGGCACTTTCCGACATGGTTATAGTTGTCCAGTCAGATACTTCATCCTGGGAAAGCCATCTCCAGTGTAACGGGAAATCACTTCTGTGGGATTTAAGGTTAGAATTTTATTTAGTTTAGTGTCTGTTGGTTAAATTGGTTAATATTTTAGAGATGCTATTGTAGTTTGGTCTAGGATTCATAAACCTTTTTGGATACAGAAACATAATTATTCATATGGATGCTCACAAAAGTGGCTTTATCACAATTTACAAATTATGCTCCACATACATTGTCCATAGGCAACACTCATGTTTATTGGAGTTATACTGCATATGCCTATTCATTATTGTATATTTCAAATCACTTAGTTGCATGCACTTGCCTATGAAGTCTATTACATATATACATTGCTTAATTCTCTTGTTAACTGTGAAAAAGGAGGTGGGATCATCTGTATTGACTATTGGTTTGTCTTGCCAGAGTTGGAGCAGAGCCTATTTGGTTCTTCCTTTTTCAGTGCTAAGTTGCTACATGCTTACCTCTATAGCAACTGGCTGACTCATTTTTAATTGGATGACTATGTATGTACGTAGGTGCTGGATTGATTAGAGTGTGAAACTTGAATTGTAATAATGGTAACGGTGTACAATTTGGTGTTGCTCATGTTTCTACAATCCTTTGGTTTTATATAGCATGTGTTATTGATTGTAAAAGCTGAAAGACAATAACTGTCGGTCTATGCTAAATTTACTTGTTAGGTTGTCGTGTTTTTCTGGGCATATTTTTGTCTATATGTATTCATAACCATTGTGCACTGGACCGAATAGCTGTGGTTGTAAATTCCTTTTTCTTTATTCAGAAAGCCCATAAAAGCTGCGATTGCTGCTGTTTCTGAACATATGGCTGGTTTGCTTCCTCTTCATCTTGTCTACAGCCAAGCCCATGAAACAGCAATTGAGGTAAAGCCGTGAGAATACAATATATACTGTTCTTTTGGTGTTTTCTCTGGATGAAATATGAGAAATTAGCTATGGCTCTTCTCTCTTCTATTTTATTTTTTATTTTTACCTGTGCATAACTGCCCAACCTTTGTTTTGTTTTCCCCTCTATTGTCTAATTAGCTTTTCTTTTGATACATTACATGTTTTATTCTAATTTATAATATTTGATCTAAAATGTCTTATTTGCTGAAAAATAATAAAAACCAAATTGTTTCATCATGTTTTGAATTTGGTGGTGGAAGAACTCTATCTATGTCATTGTTTCTATTTTGATCATTTGAACTTTTATTTAATCATTCTTACTTTGTCGTCTTGCATGCTTATGATGCGGCTGGTGGCAAACCGCCTATTAAATACACATACAAGAGGAGTAAAACTAGGAGGACAAGTCAGTGAATTATGTCTGGGTGGTTGAGTTGGGATTATGTCTTTATTTATTATTGTAGGCTGTGTCTCTTTGTTTACTGTGATATCTTTAATTAGGAAGTCTGTTCAATTACTGGTTAAGATATATTAGTTGGGTGTTTGCCTTAGGAGAGAGGAAGAAGATTATTAGTATGGTCAAAGAGCCTTAGGCTGGAGAGGTGTGCTAAACTCTCGAAACCTTAGCACAAGTTATCCATTTTGCACTAATATATCAGACATATTTTCAGATTTATCTATGTTATTAGTGTTAGTCGTATCATTTGGTATCAGAGCAGGCTAGAGCCAGGAGTATTATATGGCTGGCAAGAAACAAGAAGGGAAGATGGAAACCTTAGAGAAAGATATAGAAGGGATTCGGGAAGAACTAAGGATGGAGAGGGAGTTAACTCGGTCAGAGCAACAGGGAATTAATCAAAAGCTAGACAGTTTGATCGCTGTCTTTGCTAACCTACGCAATAAGGTTGAAGGGGGGGATCGCAAGGAAAATAGCAGTGTAGAAGGTGAGACCTATACCTTAAGGAATGAAGAGCGGAGAGGACGGGAGCCGAGAAATGAAGAATGGTCTGATGCTGACAGAAGAGAAAGAGAAGAATGGTTTAGCCGTGGTGAAGGGGGTTGGGGTGGAGGATACCAACCAGAACGAGGTTTTCGAGGACATGAATGGAGGAGAGATATCAAACCAAGGAGGTTTGAAATGCCAATCTTCAAAGGGGATGATCCTGATGGGTGGATTAATCGGGCAGAAAGATTCTTTGACCTTGGGAGATATACTGAGCAGGAAAAGATTGACATTGCTGCCATGAGTTTCGATGAGGAGGCTTTAGCCTGGTTTAGGGCTATTGAAGACACCGGACAATTCATGGATTGGGGAGAACTTAAACGGATGATTTATAAACAATCCCGTCCATTACATGAAGGAAGTTTAGTACAAAGATTTCTCTCAGTCCGCCAAGAAGGTTCAGTTTTAGATTATAGAAAACGGTTTTGGACTCTAGTAGCTTCATGTAAGGGACTTCCGATAGAAGTGTTGAACAGCACTTTTATCAAAGGGCTTCAACAACACATTCAATCAGAGTTGCTATTGTTAAAACCAAGGGGTCTGAATGAGATCATTGAGACTGCTTTAGGCATTGAAGAGAAAAATAAAGAGATGAAGCAGTATCGAAATAATCGATTTGGGAGCAGTAATAGAGGAATGGAAGGTAGAGGCAAGGAGGATCCCCACTTGAGTGGCAAGCCCGTAGACAAGGGTTCGGGGTTCAAAAGGTTAACAACATCTGAAATACAAGAAAAAAGAGAAAAATGTCTATGCTTTAAGTGCAACGAAAAGTATTCACCTGGGCACCGGTGCAAGAACAAAGCATTACAAGTCATGGCAGTTCTCGATGATGAGGTAGAGCATGAAAGTGAAGCGGAAGAGGAGCCCGAAGGGAATGAGAACGTGGAGTTGGTTGTTAGTTCTATCGTGGGACTGTCCATGCCAAAAACAATGAAAGTTTTGGGGAAGATTGGAGATGTAGACGTAGTTTGCCTTATCGACTCTAGAGCAACCCACAATTTCATGTCATTAGAGTTGATGGAGAAATTGAAATTGGAACTAATGGCTACAAAGGGGTATGGCGTGGTCATGGGAAATGGTGTGACAGTGAAGGGGCAAGGAATCTGTAAAGGGGTAACATTACAGGTGCAAACCATTACCATCAATGAGGAATATTTGCCTATGTCACTTGGCGGCTGTGATGTTATCTTAGGAATAAAATGGCTACAAACATTGGGGAAAGTGGTGACTGACTGGGCACGTTTGACGATGAAATTTAAAAGGGAGAGTGGATGGGTAACATTGAAGGGTGATCCAAAACTGTCAAATGCATTGGTAGGAATAAAAACCCTACTTAAAACACTAGAAGATGAAGATGAAGTGTTTTATGTTCAATTAAATACAGTGCGTCCCATGGAAGAAGAAAAGTTTGACCAGATCTCTATGAGCATTAAACAATTGCTATCAGACTTTAATGATATTTTTGAAACTCCAAAATATCTTCCTCCTTTCAGAGAACAAAATCACAAAATTACGTTACAAGGAGCAGGTCCGATAAATGTACGCCCTTACAGATATCCACAAAGCCAGAAAAACGAGATAGAAAAGTTGGTATTTGAGATGCTGGTTGCTGGTATTATTCAGCCGAGTTCTAGTCCATATTCCAGCCCGGTCCTGTTGGTTCGAAAGAAAGATAACAGTTGGAGGTTTTGTGTTGATTACTGAGCTCTTAACAAGGTCACGGTCACGGATCGATTTCCTATTCCTATCATAGATGAACTGCTAGATGAGCTTCATGGAGCCACCATATTCACCAAGTTAGATCTTAAAGCAGGATATCATCAAATCCGAATGGAGCCTACAGATGTGGAGAAGACAACTTTTAGGACTCACCAGGGACACTACGAATTTCTTGTGATGCCCTTTGGCCTCACCAATGCTCCAGCGACTTTTCAAGCGCTGATGAATCGTGCTTTTAGAGAGCAATTGAGAAAGTATGTGTTGGTATTCTTTGATGATATACTCAGAAAAGAGCAATTATATGTTAATTTGAAAAAGTGCTCTCTTGGTCAGGGAGAAGTTGAGTAGTTGGGCCATGTTATTTTAGCTGCAGGCGGCAGATTCATCAAAAATACAAACCATGGTTGAATGGCCACTTCCTAAAACAGTTAAGGACCTAAGGGGCTTTTTGGGGCTGACGGGATACTATAGAAAATTTGTTAAAGACTATGGAAAGATAGCTTCACCTCTCACTGATCTTCTTAAAAAGGATAATTTTTGTTGGTCAGCAAAGGCTACTAGTGCGTTTAATCAATTAAAGGAGGCTATGTGTACTGTTCCAGTGTTGGCTTTACCCGATTTCACACAGCCTTTTATAGTGGAAACTGATGCATCTGGTCAGGGATAGGGGCCGTGTTAATGCAAAACGGACGACCAGTGGCGTACTTCAGTCAATCATTATCTGCCAAAGCCCGATTAAAGTCTGTTTATGAACGTGAGTTGATGGCAATCGTGTTAGCAGTGCGAAAATGGAGACCTTATTTGCTCGGACAACAATTTCTTGTCAGGACAGACCAACAGAGTTTGAAATTTCTCTTGGAACAACGACTGGTGAGCGAAGAACATCAAAAATGGTTATCGAAGTTATTGGGTTATGATTTCAAGATTGTTTTTAAGCCTGGCTTGGAAAATAAAGCTGCAGATGCAATGTCTCGCAGAGGAGAGGCGATTGGAATACATACTTTGGGGGTTTCACACTCAATTGATATTGAGGCACTGTTGAAGGAAGTGGATAATGATGAACACCTACAGAAATTGAAGGAGGAGCTAAAGCGTGATCCAGGTTTTAAACCATCTTACTAGGTGATACACGATAAATTACTATATGATGGGCGTCTAGTTCTGACCAAGCAATCCCAATTTGCGCCTATGCTCATAAGGGAGGCACATGAAAGTCACACTGCAGGACATGGGGGAGTGTTGAAGACTTACAAGAGGCTGTCACGAGATTTATTTTGGGATGGGATGAAGCGTGATGTTACTGCGTATGTTACAAGGTGCTCAATCTGCCAACAACAGAAGTATTCGGCTTTAACTCCAGTTGGTCTCCTACAACCACTGCCCATACCTAATCAAATTTGGGATGACCTTTCAATAGATTTCATGGAAGGATTGCCAAAATCGGAAGGATTTGACTCCATCTTAGTCGTCGTCGATCGACTTAGTAAGTTTGCACATCTTATCCCATTAAAACATCCATTTACTGCTTATATTGTGGCTGTTGCTTTCATCAAAGAAGTGGTGCGTTTACATGGGATTCCACGGTCAATTGTCTCTGATCGTGACAATGTATTTCTTAGTCAATTTTGGTCTGAATTGTTTTGACTTGAAGGGACCAAACTTCATCGCACTTCAGCCTACCATCCACAGTCAGATGGACAGACAGAGGTCATCAATCGGACAATTGAGACATACCTACGTTGCTTCACAAGAGACAAACCAAAACAGTGAGCTAGATGGTTACCTTGGGCAGAATATTGTTATAATAACTCACATCATTCTTCCTTAGGTACGTCTCCCTTTAAAGTGGTATATGGTCGAGATCCTCCTTCGTTGATTCGATATGGTGTGCACAAAACTGTAGTTTCATCTGTGGATCAGCTTTTACAAGACAGGGATGCAAGGTTAGATGAATTGAAAGATCATCTAACAAAGGTCCAACAACACATGAAGATTAAGGCTGATAGGCACCGAAGAGACCTAGAATTTGAAGTGGAGCAGATGGTGTATTTAAAATTGGCACCCTACAGACAAGTCTTTAGCTAAGCGGGTTAACGAGAAGCTGTCCCCTCGGTTTTATGGTCCGTTCAAAATTCTACGGCGGATAGGAAAGGTAGCATATGAGTTGGAGTTACCACAAAGTTCGAAGATACATCCAATTTTTCACATATCTCAATTGCGGGCTGCTCTCAATCCATACCACCAGCCTTCCAATTGGCCAACAGAGCTTAGTTCTACACTTGAACTATCTCTCCAACCAGCAGCAGATTAGGAGTTCGACCTGGATTTCATCAGCAAGGGAAAGAGGTTCTTATTCACTAGGAGGGTATGTCTGAAGCAAATAGCACTTGGGAACCAATGGAAGTAATTTTAAACCAGTTTCCGAATTTTCACCTTGAGGACAAGGGGAATGTTATTGGGGAGGGTATTGATGTGGCTGGTGGCAAACCGCCTATTAAATACACATATAAGAGGAGTAAAACTAGAAGGACAAGTCCGTGAATTATGTCTGGGTGGTTGAGTTGGGATTATGTCTTTATTTATTATTGTAGGCTGTGTCTCTTTGTTTACTGTGATATCTTTAATTAGGAAGTCTGTTCAATTACTGGTTAAGATATATTAGTTGGGTGTTTGCCTTAGGAGAGAGGAAGAAGATTATTAGTATGGTAAAAGAGCCTTAGGCTGGAGAGGTGTGCTAAACTTTCGAAACCTTAGCACAAGTTATCCATTTTGCACTAATATATCAGACATATTTTCAGATTTATCTCTGTTATTAGTGTTAGTCGTATCAGCTTATTTACTGTGAGAAAACGCGTTGCTATGGACCTGCATGATTTATTTATGAGCATTTATTGACATATGTAATTAATCTATTGTACTAGATTTTTTCTTATAACTTTACAGGACATGTAATTGATCTATCATCTATCATGCTAGATGAATGATTAATAATTCCTTACAAATTTACAGGACTGGATTTGGTCAGTGGGTTGCAATCCTAATTCCATCACCTCGCAAGGCTGGCACATATCACAATTTCAGTCTGATACAATTGCTCGGAGTTATATAATAACAACTGTAGAAGAATCAATACAACTGGTTAATTCAGCCATTCATCTTCTACTCATGGAGCGGACAAGTATCCTTTGTTTTTTGTCTTATGATAATTAAGTAACTGAAATGGTTAGCTTTTATATATTCACATGAATTTAGACACAGAGCTGTTAGATATGTTGTTATTTCCACACACACAAGCACACATGCTATTCATGCATTATATGCATGCTTGGTAAAATTGGTTAGGATGGGTCCTTGCTCTGGAGATTATGCCCTTCCTATACCTTTTCGGGACATCAAGTTTAATATCTGGCTCTGTATGTGGTGGTCGTTATGCTTTTTGCTGTGGGGTATAATGGTCTTACATATGCATCTCATTCCTACTCAAATTGACTTGTTGTATGGACTTTTTGAATGTTGCTATCTAAATCAAGGTTTCTATTGATCAACACCTTGACATAAACTAGCTGAAAAAACCTTTACTCTCTTCCAGTCTCAAGAGCGTGAACTATTGAACAAGTATAATTATGTTGTTAGTTTGTGGAAAAGAGTGAGTGCACAGATATATTGCGTAGCTTTTAAAATCAGAAGTCTTAATGCAGTCATTTCTAATACTGAATTCTTGTAGATTTCTACGGTTACTGGAGAACTACGCTACACAGATGCTTTGAGACTCCTGTATATCCTGGAAGATGCTACTAGAGGGTATCCATTTATGATTTTCATTCCTATATATATGTGTGTGTGGACTGTACTGCAAAATCACATGAAAATCCTTGGATAAGTTTTTTATCAATACCTGAAGCTTATTAGCCAACAATTAATGGCGATCTTATTGTATCCGTTGCCATTCGGTGTTGATCTTTTGTTTTGATATGGCTAATTCTCATAAAACTTTATTAGCTGTTAACTGTGTGAGCTTGTACTTCAAGTTCTATTCTAATTAGGTGTTATCATTCTCTTGTAGGTTCGCTGATCAAGTTAATACAACAATAGCCCTACTGCACCCAATTCACTGCACGAAAGAGAGAAAAGTATCTGTGGAGTTTGATATGACAACAATTCCTGCTATCCTGGTAGTTTTGGGTATTCTCTACTTTGTGTTGAAACCAAGGAGACCGAAGCCAAAGATAAATTGAGACATATCTTACCAGAAGTCATCTTAGCAACTCCATAAACTCTATTAGAGCAAGACACTAGGGAGATGTACTCAAGGGGTAAGACAAGATTTTCCCCTGTAATCACATAGATACTACAATAAATTCTTTTCCGTAATGTTCGAGGCAGCAAAACAATAGTTCACAGAGAGAATAGGAATTGGAATGCAGTGACATCCACCAGGTTAGTAAAATTGCAGTCGCTTGTAGATTTCACATATGGAAGCCATTGTTAATTTAGTTTGTATATCATTAAGTTTTGCTGACAATGTAACTACATCTTGAAAATTTTTGTGGTGATACATTATGCAAGAAACATTAGCTTTTTGCATATTTTTTTAACCAAAGATTGTACCAGTAAATGACATCACGTTCTCTCCATCATCGGTGTCGATTAATGCTCTCCATCAACGGTATCGATTAATGCCCTTCCTTTTGTTTCGAATGGAATGAAAACAACAGAAATTACTGCAACAACATTAACAGCTTCAAAGAGTATGATTGCAGTTGTCTGTAAACAACTATTTATCAAACCAACAGCTACAATAGGGCTTATCATCCCACCGATTCTACCCATTGCACTTGCCAGCCCAGCCGCAGTTGATCTCACGCTGGTTGGATATATCTACATCAACAGAAAGAGTAGAGTTAGGTCAATCATTTTAATCAAGATAAAAAAGTCTAAACCACCAGGGATCACCTCTGGGACATATTTAGGGGCGAGTGAGAAGCAGCGAAAGCACAAATCCTTGCTCCGATGGTTGATAAGAGTGTGAATAGTAGCATGAACATTATCACTAATGAAAGCTTCCGACCTGCTCTATCCACCATTACTCCTAATAATAGAAGCCCAGGTAGCTCTGCAGAATCATGTCTACCTCATGTTACTAGTCACATATTCTGAAAATGAAGAGAGGAGGGCGATATCAGTTGTACCATACCTCTCAAGCTAGAGAGAAATGCACTTAGGTATATGTCCAAATCTTGCAGTGTTTCTGATACAGTTTTGGTGGATTCACATTCATTCTGCATACTAGTTACCTCGGAGGCAAGCAAAACGACTCCACAGTAAGCAAACAAACTTGCAAAGACCAACAACCATAGCAGAAAGGTTGTTCTGATTAGTGCTGCAGAAAAAAGTGTAGAAAAGGAAAAGAAGTCTGTTTCTGTTTTGGCGAGGCAAGTAAAGGACTATGATTAGAGTGATCAAGTATGATTTCCTCATCATCAGCAGGTCTTATAGGAGACACAAGTATGCCATTAGGGAGCTCTGACTTATTAACCAGAGCTATTTTCTGCAAGAGAGCCTGCGCTTGACCTATTTGACCATTCATGTACATACCTTGGAGACTCTAGTACCAATTTGCTTAAAATGAGAACTATAAACGACAGTATGGATGAGAGCAAAATCAATCTGCTCATCACAATCTACATCACAAACAGGATAACACCTAGCTTCTCAGGAATCAAAAAACGTGAGATGTTCATAAGAAAAGAAACCGTCAGACCCAAGCAAGAGCGGCTTCAGAGACTGATCCAAGTGCCCAGGAAACTTGAAAGACAACCAATCACATGCCTCGTTTCGGAGCAGGAACAAAATTCAAGAAACCAGGCTAAGAACACCGAACCACTGCCTGACCTAAAACCAACCAAATCGCGAAGAGTCACTAGGAACCCATAACTGGGAACAAAAGCGCATTACAATCCAATTACACTAGATACCAAAGCTATCCCCAGCTGATCATTTCTGTAACGTAGATAGCATCTGAATTCTCGATATTTAAATGTGACACTCGAAACAACGCGCTTTTAAATGTAACCTTCCCTATACGCTCCACCACACGAAATGATCCAAAGTAGCGAGGGGACAGCTTCAAGAGACCTCGAAAGGCGAGTGAACAACCTTCCCTATACGCTCCACCACACGGAATGATCCGAAGTAGCGAGGGGACAGCTTCAAGAGACTTCAAAAGGCGAGTGAATTTTGACGATAAGACTGCAACTTAAGGAAAACCCAATTATCCACTAAGAACTCCACATTTCTGCGCTTTTTATTGGATTCCAGAATTAATTTGTACCTAGCATCCAAATGAAGATTTCATCACGAGAACGCAATTGTCGATCCACCAATTAGTAGTATCATGTGTGTAATGCAACACAGTGAAAGGAAGAACACAAGAACACCATAAACAGTTTCAAGGTGCCATGACAGAAGAATGAAAAGTGGTGTTGTAACTAAAATTTGCCCATGACAACCACTCTACCCACCTTTTTGGTTTGCCATGAGTAAAACATCAAAGATACTGCTTTAAGACACGATTAACCACCTCAGTTTGTCTGTCAGTTTTCGGTGATAACTAGTACTCATGCAAAGTCGACTTCCAAGCTTAAAAGATAACTCATTCTAAAAACTACTTTGGAAAACCTAACCCCAACTTAGAACTTGTAATACTCTGAAATTAATAACATGCACCAATCTACAAACAATCACATTACTATTGAACAAAGCAAAAAGACATTACACATTCACTTTACTCTTTCTAAGAAAGTAAATAACAAAAAGACACAAATAATCCACATTACTCTTAACAATCAGACTTAACAAAAAGAGGTTCTGAAAGATCAAAACAAAAACAACTTAAATTACAGCAACAAAAATCATCTAACGATTTATCAGCATCTAAAGAAGAGTGTTGATGGAATGACTTTGAAATCAATCTTCTCTTTTCAGTTTGAGGTTGAACTAGACTTCTTGGAGTGGTTGCTGCTGTAGTAGGAATCTTCTTCTTGAGCTTAAGTTTTTCCAAAACTATTCTCCTAATAGCAGCATCAGTAGAAGCAGCTAATGTTGAAATTGCCGTAGTCCTTGTGATTTTCTCTGGAGATTTTGGAATAGTTGGAAAAGAAACCATAGGTGTCTGAGAATCTACTACCACCTTATTCTTCTTAACTACACCTCTTTTTATGTGCTTCCTTCTTGTATAGACCTAGAAGGCTTGTTGCTCTTAAGGGGTTGTTTGACTCGGAATTTCTGCATCACCCTCAGTGTCTTCATCTGATACCAAAGCAGAAGGCTTTCTCTTCTTTCCTATTACAGAATGTACTTAAGACATAGATAGATAACCAAGGAAAATTTATGAATTCCCTTATCTTTGCAAAGTACTTTTTCAAGTTTCTGTTAGGAGTGATCATGGCTTTTTCTCTATCCCAAAAACAAGGATTGCATATTCTATCCAATATTTGTATTCCTTCTTAATCCTCAGCAGTTAATATCGGTGGATCATCTTTCTTTTTATCAGTTTTATCAGAAACTGTAGGTGCAGTCTCAACATCACTATTTCCATTACGCTCAAGATCCTCCAAAGACATAGCCTGCTGCCCTAAATGGTCATTTCCCAATATCCCTTTAGAGTGTGGTTCTTCAGTTTCATTTTCAGTCTCATTATTAACTTCACCAATATCTTCATCAGATTCATATAAAGGGACATGGGACAAAGGGATTGGTTGCAAGTAGGGTACTATTGCCAAAGAATCTAAAGAATTTTAAAAACCTTCAAACCATGAAAAACCATCCAGAATTGTACCCACTCTAGTCATATTAACCAACCTCCGAACTGCAGGATTCAATATGTATAATCTTGGATAAAATCTTCAGAATCTTGAACTGGAATAGCAGCAGAACACTTGGCAAGTCTAAAAGACTCTGGTACTTGCCAAGTAAAGATCAAACTCTCATTGGTTGCAACATTTGATTCCTCGATTTCAATCTCACCATTATTTTTCTTGTTGCAACTCATTTTCAAAAAGAATATTAGACCCGTTGATATCTATTATATTATTCATAAACTTAGACTCTATCTAGCCACCTTTTTGCTTGAATTAGCAACTATTATGATCCAATTATTGATTATTTCAGGATCCATGGTTAAGAAATCAAAACGAAGTGAAATCTGGATAGAAAATCATGCATTCGAGCAGAAGGAAGTTCAAGGATTCAAGGAGAGTAGGAAATGAGAAATAAGAAGGTCAAAGAGGATCTCCCCGCCCTGGTCAGCGCCCTGGCTACTCTTGCCAGACCTCGAACATCATGACTAAGGCGCCAGAATTGGTACCGTAGGACCTTTGCGCCCTTGCTCTATATGACCAGGCCGCCAACATCTTGACCAGGGCGCCCAAAATGGTACCAAAGCCCTGAACACGCCCTGACCCGCGCCTTGGAACCTTCGACCATGCCGCCAACCGCGCCGCCAATATTGGTATCGCAAACATTATCACGCCCTGGTCCGCGCCCTGACTTCTCTTGCCAGGCCGCTGATCAGGCCGCCTAGACGTAAAAATTTGTGACTTTCGACTTTCTTGGAGGGCATATTTAGGAGAAAATTTGGAGGGTATAAAAAGAAAATTATAGGGTGTTTGAAGGGGATCTTTGGGCTGAACTATTTAGAGGCTAGAAGGGGGAATTGCTTGAGCTAGAGAAGAGGAAGAAAATTCTATCTACCAAGTGCTACCAAGAGAGGAAGTGTTCCAAGTTCTTGAAGAGATTTCAACTTCAACATCAAGACTTCATCTTTCTTTGGGTTTAGTTGTTCCGTAACCATCTTATGTCTCTCTTGTGTAGAAATTGTGTTAGTAGATTAATGAATAGCTAAAGTTATTGTGGGGTTCTTTGAACCTTAACTATTGTGATTATGTTATCATTGCAAATGAATGAATGATATTGTTTATCAATTTCACATGAATTTACTATTAATGCTTGTAGAGCTTGATCAACTCTTGCATGTTCTATTGGTATAAACTAGCTTGAAAGAGTAGTTAATACTAGAATTAGGTCCATGTGCCTTGATGAATAATTGCTTAGACATAAGAATTATGAATTAAGGAATTGATGATAGAGGACTTCATGAACTATCCTTACACTTAAGTGACATAGGTGTGGAAATAAGGTAGTTAAGCTACTAGTGTAGAAGCATTTAGTAGTACATAATCTTGAGGTTATTTGATAACAATTAACATTTATGGATAACATGATTGCATTAGTAAGGAGATAAGAACCCCCCTTCTTACCCATTTTCACTCTATTTAGTCAAAACCTTTGTTTTGTAATTTACTTATTGCCAATTCAATTGAATTGAGACATTTCCCTTAATTGAACCCATTGATTAATTGTTAATCTAGCAAGCCAATCCCTGAGGATCGATAATTTATTACTTGACCACATTAGTGTATACTTACACAAGGTTATTAGGAAAATTAACCGTCACTTGTCTCCCACTTATTGAGTTGACACTGGTTTACCAGCCGCTTGAGCATAAAAAGTCAACAATTTACTCTGCTCTTCAATGAAGGGAGTGTCAATCTCTTCATCACAAGATGAAGAGTCAACATCTTCCTCTTCAGTAGGTTCCATCTCTTTTGCAATTCCTTTTCCCTTGTTAAACTGTTGTTCATAATCATCCATGATGTTTGCTGCAGCAATTTCAACAACTAAATCAAATTACTCCCCTAGGCTTTTCCTGAGATGAATTTCATCAGCAGCCACATCTCTATCCATGAAATGCCCCAAAGCAGAGATGTCACCCAACTGTCCAAAAGTGTTAGGTTGACTATCGGGCAACTCTTCCTTTTGAAAGACTGGAGTGTGCTGATCATTAGGACTGATGCCTTATTCTGCTGCTTCCCTAATTGAGACACCTCCAGCAAATCTAACAAAACCAACCTTAGGAGCAGCTTGCTTCATTTTATTTAAAGTCTAAAGTTTGAAAAATTCTTGTGGGTCAGTAATTTGGTTGAAAAACTGAGAAATCCGTTCTTCAACTCTTCTGTCAACCAAAGTAGTGACCATTTCTTCCAAGTAATTTCTATCAAGTAGTCCCCTTGGTCTTTCTCCACTACTATCATTGTCTGAAACTCTAGTCTGAACTGGTGCTGGTGCAGGAATACGAAGTGGAGAGGAGAACTTATTTTTACTCATAGATCCTCTATTGGCTTCTCTGAGAGCTTTCAACTCTGCTACCTTAACTTTGGCTTCATCACAGGGATGATCTTTTCCACCCCTACTTTCCTAGATCCTTAGCTCCAACTCTCTAGTGTGAGGTTTGGAATCAGATAACCACTTATCGTTGTCCTTGACTTAACCCCATATCTCTTCAACAACCCAGTGATGAGAAATGGGAAGTAAAGAGTGTGCTACCGGCTCTTCTCTTCCTTCATATTGGAGAGCCTTTCCTTCAGTTCAGAGAAAATTAATTCACCTAATTGGATGAACTCATCCTAGATGAAGTCATGGAAAAACTTCTTCTCATCTGGTGTAAATCGACTTCCTTTACACCTTGGCATAACATTGTCCCTTAACCATGTCAAACATATGGCTGAGTGAATATCCAATTCACTTGCCAATACATCATCTCCTTCATTTGTAGGATTGGAGAACTTCTTTAAAATTTGCACTGCCTCAATTGTGATAGCTGCAGCTCTCATGCCTCTATCTCCTGTTGGTCTACATTCATAAGCCCGTAGTAGTCACAGACACGATATTGTAATTTCTACATCTATTCCTCTAAAAGTGAATGGAGTACTTAAATCTGCTGGAGCATCATTATAAAACTCCTCAACCATTGTGGCATTTTCTTTATTTGGCTGTGCCACAAGTCTCTTCATATCTCAAATATGGAGATATTGACCAAATCTTTTTTTCTTAAACTCTTTTAGAATCATCCCCTTCTCTTGCTAGAAATGGAGATTCTCCTTCTGTATAGGACTCTTCACTACTATATCCTCCCCTACTGATTTAGGAAGCACAATCTTCACTTTTTTTCCAGTACTAGCAGTAGGAGATTTTTCTTTAGGCTTCTTCTCATTATCAGCAGTATCAGGAGATTTCAATTTCAGTTTCTTCCCTTTATCAGCATTTGATGTAGAAAGGGTCTTGGGAGACTTATCAGTGTTTCCTTTTGAAGGAGATACCGGTGAAGTTGGCAGACTCACTCTTACTTTGAAATCCTTCTCTGTGAGTTCCTTTTTCTTAAGAGCAATCTTAGCCTTCTTTGATTTTTTAGAAGGACTAAGAGTTGACTGTTGCTTTCTTTTGGTCATATTACTCCTGAAATGAAAAGATAACCACAAGAATAAGTCTAAGGAATCAATGAGAGGTTATGGTTTAGAACAATCAAAATGATACACAGTGGTGTATTGCAGCAACAGAACAACCGTATGAATCATTCAAACTGAACAATTTTCAACACTCACTCAACAATATTTGAAATGAGCTAAACTAATCTAAGTAAAACTAATTCATCATTCAGAAAACACCAATTCAAACCACAAGTATATTTGCATTAGTGATTCATAACCCAACTAAAATCAATCCTAAATCCAATTAAACCTTAATCTATCGTAATAGAGAATCAAGATACTTAATGCAAGATGAAACAAACATACAAAAGTAAAAATAAACAACCCAAAGTAATTGAGATACACATAGTTGAGATGAACATACCTTGGTTTTTGTATTAAAGTATCAAGAATATCTGAGATGTATTCGACAGAGAAATGTGAATGAGTTTTATTTCAAACACATAAAGATTTAGTTGTTCAAATGAGAGTAATAGTCTAATTGATTTGGGTTTTTAAAGGATAGAATAATAGATGCAATGATGATGAATTAGGAGAAGGCGTGAAGAACTGGTCTTCACCACATCAGTATTAACTCAATCGACAACTCTGGCGAAATTAAAAATTTTGCCCTACGTGTCACTTTCACATGTCGCCCCTCAGAAGTTAGTAGACGCCTCTATAACGTCCGGCCCCCGCCTGGATGACGCGAGGCAGAGCGTCACGTTATTCACAATCGGTCTTAAGGTTGACCACTAGCCCCATAGACTACCACTACGCTTTCCAGAATGCTTTGTCCTCACTCGCATGATTTCTGGAAAAAAAATTCCCAAAAGGTCACTCATCCTAAGATTGTTCCAAGCTAAGCACGCTTAACTTTGGATTTCTCAAGTTCTGGGCTCCCGAAAAACAATGTGCACATTGGTGATATGGGAAGCAATTCAATTCCTTTTAACCATGTCTCAATATGGGTGTTACAATCCACCCCCTTAGGACACAACGTCCTCGCTGTGGTAGGCCCACATCATTTCCAGAATCTTTACCCCCCGCTAGACAAATTACCATAGCTCTTATGTCCATAGGCGCACTCGCGATCGCAGAGATGCTCTGATAACATTTGTAACGTCCGGCTCCCGCCCCCGGATGACCCGAAGCGCAGTGCCAGGGCGCCACGTCATTCACAATCAGTCTTAAGGCTGACCACTAGCCCCACAGAACACCATTACGCTTTCCAGCATGCTTTGTCCTCCCTCGCATGCTTCCCGAGAAAACTTCATGGAAGGTCACCCATCCCAAGATTGTTCCAAGCCAAGCACGCTTAATTTTGGAGTTCTCAAGTTCTGGGCTCTCGAAAAACAATATGCACATTGGTGATATGGGTAGCAATTTAATTCCTTTTGACATTATCTCAATATGGGGTGTTATAATCCACCCCTTAGGACACAACGTCCTCATTATGGTTGACTGATAAGGAGTATTTTGACACAAAAAATCACAATAACTAACAGAACTCCTATCAACGTCTAATGTAGTATTTAAGATATCGTCTCTAAGAAGCAAGATTGAGATTAAGATTTAAACTGAATTGCTAAAAGAATCTATTTACAAATTGAATCATAGAAATCATAGAATTATTGTGAGTTATAGACACTAATAACATTCTTTCGATTAAAACGTAAAACAGTACTCTATTCTGCAAATGATCTCAACAACGAATAAACTGATATGCTAATCTCTGCTATCAATTAACTTCTTATGCACGTTTCAACTCTAAATCACAGTTTTACTTTCTAGATCATCATCAGTGATCTATTAAAGGATCTTTCGATTCAATTTAACAGATCTCAATTATACAGTTGCATATATCTCTATACTACAATCTATATAACTGATAAGCACAATCTGTGGAAAACTAGATCTATAGCCAATCTCTAGAACTATGATCCTCTGTTCTTAGATCTGGAACCTAATCGCCATCTCTAGTCTAAATCAAGCTTCAAATCAACCAGATTACGCAACTCTCATTCTTGTAATTCAATTTGCTCATGAAATTCAAGTAAAACTGACTATAATTGAACAAGAATCGTACAATCAGAATGATAATCAACAACAGAATTTAGCAAATCAAAAGAGCTTTTAGCCTAGCATATCTACTTCAACATATTCAATCAAGCACAAAATCATTATCAATATGCATCTAAGAGCTAAATCTTACCAAAGAAGATAGAAGCTAGACTCTGTCACAGTTGTTGCTTCGCTATCTTCAAGCTAAATCTCAATGATCACAAGAAACAGAGTACAAAACTTCTTCAAGAAACTTCTCTGAGAATATTGAATAAAGCGTATATAAGAATCTAAAATTTCTCTCTAAAAATAACAGAATGTCAAAAGGTTCTTATCGCTTCATCTGAGCTCCTATTTATAGAGTTTTGCTTAGTGGCAATGTTATTCGATTTTCAATATGCGATGAAAATATTATCTAATGTTGTCTATGATGTTGTAATAATGATAAATTGATGGTTTTAACAAGTCCTAATCGACCCCTGTCCCTTGATCGGTGCACATTTTCAAAAAGAACACATAGAGTTGGTGGTTCAACCATTCAAACAGAGTTGAAAATGGGTCCCACAATAATTATTACATCCCACTACATACTCTCTAGCTGATACAATATAAGAAGTTTAAAATAGAGAACAGAAAAAATGCTTCCATGTCTTCAAGACCTGGAAGCAGGAGTCATGTTTGCCTGTTTCTAGGTATTAATGACTCGGAAGCAACTTAACATAGCTTCCAGGTCATGAGGACCTAGAAACAGGCAAAAATGTCTTCTGCTTCCAGGGCTTGAAGACCTGGAAGCATGTATTGGTACACTTAAAAAATGAAAATTCATTTTCAAAAATCATCAAATAGGTACTTAGTGACATTGCAATCATTTAGTTTCCATAAGTAATTCGTGTGAGACCGTTGGGAATGTGTTAGCTACTTATCCTAGAAAGTATACTCCTACGTAGGAGTTTGAAACATCATGTTATTCGATTTTCAATATGCGATGAAAATATTATTTAATGTTGTCTATGATGTTGTAATAATGATAAATGAATGGTTTTAATAAGTCCTAATCGACCCCCTGTCCCTCGATCGGTGCACATTTTCAAAAAGAACACATAGAGTTAGTGGTTCAACCATTCAAACGGAGTTGAAAATTGCCCAACAATAATTATTAAATCCTACTACATACTCCCTAGCTGATACAATATTAGAAGTTGAAAATAAAGAACAAAAAAAAAGTTTCAGGTCTTCAAGACCTGGAAGCATGAGGCATTTTTGCCTGTTTCCAGGTCCTAATGACCCGGAAGCAACTTCACATAGCTTCCAAGTCATGAGGACCAGGAAACAGGCGAAAATGCCTTCTGCTTCCAGGGCTTGAAGACCTGGAAGCATGTTTTGGTCCACTTAAAAAATGAAAATTCATTTTCAAAAAATCATCAAATAGATACTTAGTGACATTGCAATCATTTAGTTTCCATAAGTAATTCGTGTGAAACCGTTGGGAATGTGTTAGCTACTTATCCTAGAAAGTATACTCCTACGTAGGAGTTGGAAATATCATGTTATTCGATTTTCAATATGCGATGAAACTATTATCTAATGTTGTTTATAATTTTGTAATAATGATAAATTGATGGTTTTAACAAGTCCTAATCGACCCCCCCCCCCCCCCCCCCGCGTCCCTCGGTAGGTGCACATTTTCAAAAAGAACACATAGAGTTGGTGGTTCAACCATTCAAACGGAGTTGAAAATGGGTCCTATAATAATTATTAGATCCCACTACATACTCTCTAGTTGATGCAATATTAGATGTTTAAAATAGAGAACAAAAAACATGCTTCCAAGTCTTCAAGACTTGGAAGCAGGAGGCATTTTTGCCTGTTTCCAGGTCCTAATGACCCGCAAGCAACTTCACATAGCTTCCAGGTCATGAGGACCTGGAAATAGGAAAAATGCCTTCTGCTTCCCGGGCTTGAAGACCTGGAAGCATATTTTGGTCCACTTAAAAAATAAAAATTCATTTTAAAAAATCATCAAATAGGTATTTAATGACACTACAATCATTTAGTTTTCATAAGTAATTCATTTATGACTTGCAAGATGATCAGCACAACTTCTTGGTCTTTTATACCGGGAAGTAGGCTGTTTTTTTATCTGCTTCCCGGTGTAATAACCAGGAAGCAACATATTATGTTTCCTGGTCCTTTTGACAGGGAAGCAGGCAAAATAACAGCTTGCTTCTAGGTGTAAAGGACCGGGAAGCTATATTGATCATCTTTTATTTCGCCAAGCCGACATCATATAAAAGACTCCCCATTTTTTTTTTTACCATATTTACAACTTTTTTTGTTCTTCCAAAATAGAATATTCCTTTTAATTCTAGCATAAATGAGATTCATCAAAAAATATAAAACAATTAATAAATTTATGTCACTAGAATTTGTCTGAATAAGTTGATAACGTTTCAGGATCTGAGGGTATTTCATCGGACAATTTTCTGTTGTAATAATGACAATATCCATATTATGTGTGTCATCATCTATTTGATAAGTGCTCCCATTGACTTGTACATCATGTTCCTTGCCTTTCATGATAGTATCAACAAATAAATACATGTAATCTTCATGATCCTCCTTCGCAAAATTAAAATCTTCATCGTCTGTAACTTGATACCGCTGTCTTGTAGAACCTTTTGACATCGCATGTATGGTCAAATCCAAAGTAGATACTATATTAAGTTTTGCATATAGTTTCTCTACTAATTAGGAATAAGAAATATTCGTATCAAGTAGCAAAACGAACATTTTCACCACCCTTATATTCACCATCAACACATTCTACCTTGAACTTCACCAGAGTCTTTTTCATAGCCATACCTGGATAAATGAAATAAATGTTAAGAGTATTCGATAAAATATAAAACTAAATTTCAAATTAAATCTAGCTTCCCAATCAAGGGTACCGGGAAATAGTAAAAAACTAGATTTGCTTCCCGGACTTACAACCGGGAAGCATTAAAAATATTCTGCTTCCCGGTTGTATAACCGGGAAACAAGCAATAGATCTTTTACTTCCCGGTAATGGTAGCTGGGAAGAAAAATATTGCCAAGTGGTTTCCTGGTCTTTACACCTGAAACAGTACAAAAACTATCCTGCTTCCCGGTGTTTAATCCTGGAAGCACCATACCTGCTTCCCGGTATTGTGACCAAGAAACAGAATAGTTTTTGTACTGCTTCCAGGTTTAAGGATCGGGAAGCAGCTGAAAAAAAAAACTAATTAAAAATTCGAGAAATAAAACCCATACATGAAAAAATTGGTTCCAAAAAACAATCAATCAATAGATAGGGATCCTAAACTAATAATAATCATGCATATAATGTATAATTAAATGTGCCTACCAATACAATACAATCCCTACCATGTCAAAACCCCCAATAGGTTAAGAAACATACCTTTTAAAAGCAATTGAAGAAGATATTTGAGTTATTTGCTTGAAGGAATTCTGCAATTATGATTGTCATTCATTCAATTTGGTGAAATAATTCACAGTTGGTAGGTTTTTTTGTTTCATGCAAAAAAATTAGGGTTCTTTCAATTTGGGAATATTTCGATTTTTAATTGTTTATTTTGATAGGGATTTTTATTTAATTTCACGGGGTCATTTTGTAATTTGAATTAAATTCAAATATTTAAATATGAGGGCATATAAGACTTTACGCGCTTATTAAGAGTTAATAAAATTATTTTAATTCATTTTTTAATATGAGAGGGTATTATTGTCGATATGGTCTATTGGATGTAAAAACTCTTGTGATTTGTTTATTTTTGAAGAAAATTTAATGTAAGACTAAAAATTTAAAGATTTTAATTTAAAGTTTATTTATGCAAAGAGCCCTATATTATACTAGTAAAATGGCTCGCGCTTTGCGCGAAATATATATTTATTTTATTTTTTATATTTATTTATAAAATATATATTATTTTTTAATTAAATTATTATATATTATAATACTATATGTAATTTTTCAATAAATTATTTTTTTAAAAATTCAATTCAGTGTATACACAATCTATTTTATAAACAAAAACTATAATATTTTATAAACTTTATATTTAACATAATATATTTTTAAATATAAATTAATAACATTTTGTTATATTCAACTTTGAACTTTGGAGAGAACATATTAATTAAAAACCATTTAAAAATAAAAAGAAAACACTTTAAACTCTAGTATGGGTTGATTTGTTTATATGGTTTGATTATTATTATTACTAAATAAGTTAAAATAAAATCAAGTTAAATTTTATAAAAAGTTTAAATGGTAATATATATATATATATATATATATATTATTGAACAAACCAAAAATTAGTTTTTTTTTTCATATTTAAATGATTAATGTTAAACTAAATCATCAAATTATAAATTAATTTTCATTGATAATAGTTTGATGTTAATTTGAACTTATTTTGTTATGAATAAATTGAAAAGGAAACATATGACTAATAAGTATAGATTTATTTAGTTGAATAATTTTATTAATATATTAGAATGACATTTTTGAAGAAATGAAGAATTGGATTTTTGAAATAATCATATTTAAAATTCCTATTAGTGACTTTAAATCTAGAGAATATATTGGGATTTTGAGAAATTATCCAAAATATATAATTTTAGAGTAATGATTGATAGCCTAACAACTTTTTGTGCCTACTCTTACATGACAAGAATTTATTGGGTAAATAAATTAATGCATTAATTGTTATAAAATTTATATCCAATGATATATTGCCACGTAAGGGTAGGCAACGAAAGTAGGTACAAAGAGTAGGCTGCATAGCACTACTCATAATTTTAATATGTATAACACTAACCACTAAAGAAAATAATGCATACAAAATATTGTGCAAATAAATATCAATAACTATTAAAAATACTATGTATAAATAAAGTCAAATTTCTTTATTTATAAAAATTTATATTAAATGCGGTAATGATCGGAGAATATCCTCGAAGTTTTTCTCTTTTTTTCCTTTAAACACAAAAATTAGTTGGCATTCTTTTTTTTCCCCCTTGATATGGCATCCTAGAAAAAAAAAAAACAATGTGTAAAATAATTAAATAAAAAACTTGAGTTATAGATTATAATTTTATTTATTTGATTTTTAGTAATATATAATAAAATTAAGGAGAAAAATCGGTTAAGAAATACATTAATTAAGGAAAAAATGGGATGAAATATATTTAAATTGGAAGGTGGAAATATTTCTATAAATTTTAAAAATATAAATAAAAAATAGTATATAATAAAATAACTAAAGATTCATTATAATTATATTAATTATTAAAAATTAAATATAAACAAAATTAATAAATATGTATAAAGAATTTTTAGGAAATGTAAGAATACAATCAACACAACACTCATACCTAGAAATAATGGGTATGAAATATAAAAAGACATAGGTGCTTAGTGCGTTTCTTGGCAGAAGTCACACCACCCTCCATCGGTCGCTTCTCCTTTGCGATCGAAGGACGAGAAAGCTTGGAATCCGCCTTAGGAGAAACCGGACGAGAGTCCTCAGCAACCTCCACATTTACAGGAACAGGGCTTGGAGGACGAATAGGGTCGGCTGCAGTCTCGGTCCGTCCGTCGACCGAACCCCTATCTCCGGCCGAACTAGACGCATGAGCCTTCTCCTGCTCTGCCCGGATCTGACGCATGATAGCCTGCATGGCCAACGCTCTTTGACCCTCAGGCTTAGACATCACGTAATCGGAGAGTTCTGAAAAAGAAAACCAACATTAGCAGACTCGACCGAACAAACATGATACACGGAAATCAAAAGCAACTCCCTCGTTCTAGTGAAAGCCAAGAGACGGCCGATGGGCAGCTCACCTAAAAGCTTCTTGTAGTCACGGGACTCGACCGGCAGGGCAAATATAGCCTCACTCCTAGCCCGCGCCCGAGGAGAAGATTTGCAATTCTTCGTTCCATAGTTCGCTGAAAAGGAAGCAAGCATGTTAGAATAAACAAACTCGACCGCGGTAAAGAAAACAAAAGGTGCCAAAAAAAGCCTACAAGAATCCCACCAATACGGAGGATAACTCAACCACTTCGACAAACGAGTTGTCTCTTTGACGAAAAAGTACTTATCCTTCTATCGAGTCTCATTGGAAGAAAAGCCCAAGACTAAGAGCTGGGCGTTCGCCTGAGCATTCAATACATATCGACCGAACTTAGGATTCTCGCGCTTCACGAAATACGAATAGAAGAAATCCTCGGCCGAAAATTCTAAGTTATGCTTCTCCTTCAAGCGATCGACACACAGAAGAAGCCTAATAGCCATGGGAGTCAATTGACTTGGATGAATCTGACACCAAGTGCACAACTCCTCAACTAGACCCATGACCGGAAACCTAAGCCCTATTTTGAAGTGACAAAGGTAAAAGGGCTCGCAGCCGTCGGCCAAAATGTCATCCACCTTCTCCTCAGGCTCGGGCAACCTAGCTCGAACCCAACTAGGGAACTTATAAGCGAAAAAGGCCGACTCCAATTCATCCATAGTCATGGTGCTCCAATTGTTAAAGAAAGGGGGCAGAATGCCCTAGGGGCTAGACTCGGCCGGAGAATTACGAACCGAAGAACACTCCTCGCCCATATCTTCCGCGGTCGAGAACACAAAAGTCAGACCACCAAAAGAAGACGTGCCCAAAGAATTAGTGGACATCTATAATCGACTGAGAATAAGCAGTAAGTTAGTGGTCTTCGACCGAGGTTAGCATAAACAAAAAGGAAAGAGGCAAAGACAAGCAAAGAAGATAAAAAAAAATTTCAAAACCCAGCAGGTCAGACGAACACGCTCAAGAACAAGAACACAAACACAAACTCAAACCTCAAAACTCATCAGAAATCAGAAATGCAAGCAAAATAAACCAGCAACAACCAACAGAGACTAACCTTGGCCAAACGCGGAGGAAAAGAACTTCGGAACTTCGCCGAAAAGTTGAAGAAATCAACGGAAAAGACAAACGGCTCAGAGAAGCTCGAAGACGAAGAGAGAAAATCTGGAAATTTGAAAGTGAAGAGAGAGAAAGAGCCACCAACCCTTATATAGGCCAGTCACAATTATGGCAAATCTGGGACACAGCAGCCGAGGAGCCGCCAAATCTACCTGAGACAAGACAAGCAGGGCTGACGTGGCCCACCAAAGGAACCAAAGAAATCTCGGCCAAAGACGAAGACCAAGACCACTCGCAACCCAAAACTCGACCGAAATAACGTCATATATTGCCATGCTCGAAAGATTCAAGCCATGGCAATGGGGGATTACTGTGGTGGGAGAACAACCATAAGGCACCAAAGGTGGAGGACGAAGAGCGAAACAGGTAAAGGAGGCTCAACAGCCATAACCAAGCTCGACCAAGGATGGCTCGGCTAAAATGACCAGATGACCCAGAAGAAGAAGTCCAAAGACTATGCTCGGCCGAAAGGCCCAAAGTCCAGAAAACGTCCAAAGGCTAGGCTCGGCCGAAATGGCCAAAGGCCCAAAGGCGGTCCAACTCGGCCGAGCCCAGCAAAGTCCCAGCCAAGGAACACAATCCACTGAATCATTACCTAACCAAAAAAAGATTCCCAAAGCCCAATTGATAAAGGAAGACTAATCCTACCGAATCAAGGATTCTCGAAGCCCAATTGATAAAGGAAAACCTATTCTGCTGAATCAAGGATTCAGAAGCCCAATCAACAAAAGAATACCTCTTTCATTGAAAGAGAAACACCGAACCTGAAGGAAAGAGAAGTCCTAATCCTTCTAGAAAAGAGACTAAGTAACCCTTATAAATAGGGGGTAGAGACACTTATAAAGGATCCGATTTTTTACTCATTAGAACTAAACTCTGTGAGATTGTATATCCGTAAGCTGTTTGCTATTGCATTCCAGCAATCTTAGCCTAATATTTGACTGTGGTTTATTTGGCACCACAAATACATAATCAACATTCGTAATTATTATTTTTTTTTCTCGGTTTACCTAAGGCACTAAGTATATTTGTTGCATTGTGCAAAGTTAAAAAATGTTAAATATTAATTTTTGTATTAACTTACGATGAAAAACAGTTATTATATTGTATAAATAGATATAAATTTAATTAACTAATAAAAAATTAAAAAAAAAACAAATTAATATTATAAGGTGTCATAAATGCACCTAAGCCTTTGCTTGACAAGTCCAAAAAAATAAACGAAAATTTCAATTAGTAATCAATTACATTACATTCTGCTAACAATTATTCCCCTTTACTCTTTATATTCCATTCTAATTGAATTATAAATGTCAAGACCATCGTATCTTCCGTTTATATTAAGTTTATCGCTTAATCATTATCACAAAATTAGATTATTTATTTGAAAAAGATAATTAGTATACTAATCTAATGGTGCCAAAGTGTATAATAACTTACCATAATATATAGAAAAATCTATATTTTCAATATTTAAAATTAATTTGTTATGGTGATTGTCAATTGAGTAGTATGAATTTTTAAGTTTATTTATTATAAATATGTCCATGATAGTCTCTGTCATAAATCTTAATATAATTTTAAGTATTAAAAAGTCACATATAAATAAAATAGTAACTGCGAAACATAGTTATAGTTGGGCTATTATAAATAGGAGTTAGGAAAATATTGTTTTAAAATTTAATTCATTTACTAAATGAAAAATAATTATATATTTAAAAATAACCAAAACATATAAATTTTAGTAGTCTTAAAAAATATTTTATTGAAATTGAAAACTGATTATTATTATTAATGTTACAATTTAAAATATATATGTGCATTTAATTCTAACAAAGTTTATTAGATATTTATATATATACCACATCAAATATTCCAATTAAATATGTTATCATTATTTTTTATATTTTTTAATTGGTAAAATTATTTAATACCCGAGATATTATATAATGCAATAATTTAAAATAATTGATAAATTTTTATTAATTTATTTTTCATAATATGGTTTGTTAAGTGATTTAAAATATTCATAATTTAATAACATGTTTAAGTTATTATATAGTGTTTTTTTCTAATAAAATAATAAATTGTATCTGGTAAATGATGAAGTTTAAATAAGGGATAATCCCAAAAAAACACCGGAGGTTTGGAGTTTTTCCTGAAAAAACCACACCGGTTTTATTTTTTCCTGTTTTACCATTGTTAGGATGAAAAATGTTAAAAATTTATAAATGAAATTTGGATTTTGGTGGAGCTCTAACAGACGAGTCTAATGGTGGTGGTTCGTTTGCAATTGGTGCTTGGACCAAAGAGAAATTATAGATAAATACAATTCTTAATTTCATCGAATCTCCTTTGTTCAACCACAAATCGCTGAGAGACAACCACTATTAGACTTGTCTCTTCTACTAACGACAAAAAAGTCCTGTTAAAATTTTAACATTTCTAATATGGTAATGATAAAATGGAAAAAAATGAAACTTGTGTGGTTTTTCTTGGAGGAAAACACCAAACTCGTGGAGGGTTTTTGAGATTAACCTTTTAAATAAAGTGATTGGAAATAAATTATATGGGGTAAATAATGAAGTTTAAATAATGTGATAAGATAATTTTTTTAAAATAAGACAATTTATTTTTATTTTTTTATTTAAATTATCTCCTAACTATTCAAAGTTATTAATACTTACTTAAAAGAATATATGAAAATTTAATATTAAGATCTATAAAAAATTATAATTACTGCGCAACGCGCAGATCCTTTCACTAGTTAATTTATAATATACAAATGGAAAAAATTGGCTGCTAGGAAAATTAATAAATAAATATATAAATTCCTATTGTAAACTAAAATCAATTTTTTTTTTATTTAAATACAAAATTTTGTATACACAATAATACACTCCTTTTATTGGTCACCCTATTTTCAAGATATGTAAATTTAATATATATATATATATATATATATATATGTATATACTACTTTAAAAAATGTTATAATTCTTATAAAAAATAAATAAATTACAACTAAAGTAAATCATTGTGAAAACTGTAGGTGTGAGCCGCCCTTTAACTATACATCTTCGCGTATTTGTGCCGAATAAAAAATATATCTTGAAAAAAAAATCATATTAGATTAAAATTGAATAATTACAATAATGAGTATATGTATACTTTAAAAAAAAGACATTAAGATATAAATATCACCAAAAAGATATCATAAAAAAATAAAATCATATAAAAAAAGTTACAGTAGAAAAAACCAACATAATTATAATAAAAAATATATACTTACCCAAAAGATATCTGAAAAAAAAAAGTAAATTCAAGTTTAAATAAATAATAGACAATAAAAGTAAGAAAAATAAAACTATTTAATAGAAAAAATATTTAATAAAAAAATATTTAAACAGATGCTTACCTGATGAGACTCAAAAATTTACGAAAGAAATAAGAATGATGAGGCGAACGAAGAAGTCAGAGATTTACGAAAGAAATAAGGTAAAAAAAATATTTTATATTTATATTTTATATTTCAATAAAAAGAAAATAAATATTATACATATATTAAATACATATATTTTCATTAAATAATCTGAAGACACTTGCAAAATTTCGGCATTTGTTAATGGTGGAAAAACAAACATTATTATATGGATGTATAGATTTTATACAAAAAAAATTAAATAAAAATATAATTCATAAATATTTAGTAAAATTCGCACCCTCCAAGTTTTATTTATTAAATAAATTAAAGTAAAAACAAAAATTCTGATAATATTTTGAATTAAAATTGATTTTGGGGTTAGTTTTTTTCATTGTATTTGAATTAGTTTATTATTTAATTTAATAATAATTTATTTACTATATATATTTTTACTATGTTATATTCTATTATAATTTCATATTATATTTTATTTCTGTTTTTTATTTAATTATTAGATATTTTTAATTTATAAATAATATATATTTTAAAAAAAACTAGCCTTATCATTTTTTTTAACATTATTATCAGTTTTTTAAATTTTATTTTCAGTTTTCGCACTTATTTTTAATTGTTTTAAATATATATATATATATATATTTATTAAATTTGTTATAGTAATATAAATTAAACAATTAATTGTTACGACTGGTATTCATAATTTATTGTTGTTTTCACCCCAGAATTACGTTAACTTTTATATTACTAAATTATTTTAATACTTTTAAATAGTTACTTTAGATACCATTTAACTTTAATTATTTAATATTTTAACAATCAAATTATAGATTATCTTAAATAATAGTTAAATTATGTAATTAATGTAATATAATAATTCATAACTTTAATAAGATTTATTCTTTCATAATTTATTGGTAGTAACATTTAATTTTTAAAATAAATTTAAAAAATTATTCTAGATAATTTTATTATTTTGTTTGTTTTTTTTTTTTTTATTATAAATTTAACAAAATAACTTTTAACAAAAATTATAATATTCTTAATCATATATCAAGAAAATTTATTTTTACTTACCGTATTTAAATATAGTTTTAAAATTAATGGAATCTCATTTGAATATTTTAAAAGTTACTCAACCATATTATAAATAAATAAAATTTAATCAATTATATCAATAAAATATCTAATTAAATATATTAAAATTTACAAATATTTAATTTAAAATATAGAGTATGACTATCTTCGCGCGTAACTGTAAAGTAGTGGTTTGGATAGTTATAGCAGTTAGCGGTTAGATTAGCGTCAAAGGAGCGGTTGCAATAACCATTAGATGGTAGCTATAGCCAGGGGTGTAAATGAGTTGATTCAAGCTCGAGTATACCCAAGCTCGACTCGACTCGTGAAATATTAGGTTAAGCTCGAACTCGTCAAGTTACCAAAAATCAAGCTCGAGCTCGAGCTCGAGTTCGAATGATAATCGAGCTACTCGAACCCGACTCGTTAAAGCTCGTTTATTTTTTTATTAATAATTTTTTAAAATTTTATATATTTATTCTTGATTTGATTTGGACATATTCGAGCTCGGCTCGACTAGTTGGCCTTACTATAGTGGAGCTCGATAAGGCTCGCGAGCCTTACAAGTCGAGTAATATAGAGCTCGAGCTCGACTCGTTTCAGAAAAAAATAAAACAAAAAAAATAAAAAAAATAAAAAAACAAAAAAAATAAAAAAATAAAAAAACAAAAAAAAACAAACAAACAAACTCGACTCGAACTCGTGAACAACGAGTCAATCTCGAGTATTTCTCGAGTCGATCTCGAATAGTTCGCGAGTAGCTTAACTCATTTACACCTCTAACTGTAGCGGTTAAAAATAGCGGTTAGACATAAAATTAAAAAAGTTGATGTAATTATTTGATTTGTATTTATTAATGTGAAATAAAAGGGTATTTTGGTAGTTTTAAAATAGTGATTTGGGAGGAAGCTGAATAGCATTTGCCATCTGTTATTTGAACTGCTAAATGCTACTTTGAGATGCTATTACCAAACACATAATTTTACAAACTGCTATTCACACCACTATTTAAACCACTATTTAAACCGTTAAACGCCAATCAAACCATTGATGCCAAATACACTGAGTACAAAATAAGTAATTTTATGGTCTGATTTGATACAAACAATTAAATAAAAAATAATCCATAAAAACTAGTAAAAAAAACTCCATACAAATTTTATTATGAAAATACGCAAAATTAAACATTATAAATTTTTTCTTAATTTTAGACTAACTCTAAATTTTTTACACTTTTAGACTTTTTTATAAAAAAATTTCAAAGCTAAACTTTCAAAAAAAATTTTTAAAAATAAGCTTCCCGTTGGACAGGAAAGCACCAGATCCGAAAGCAGGAAAATTATAACTGCTTTCCGTTCTATTGCTTCTCGGACCGGGAAACAGAACGCTGGGAAGTAGTTATATTTTGTTACTTCTTAGTATAGTTTTACTTTTCAATCTTATTTGTCAGGAAAGCAAATCAAAACCGGAAAAGCAGGGGTATTGTAATCTTTTTGATCTATTTTTGTAAAAACTTAAAAAAAAAAATTATTAGTTCTATAAATATTTTAATATTGGGGTAAAAATAAATTTTTTTTAAATAAAAAGTCCAAAAGTGCAACGGACCCAATTTTATTTGTTAAAGAAATTAAAATTCAGATTTTTTTAAAAACATTTTGGATTAAACTTGATTTTGGGTTAGTTTTTTTTCTTCTTTCTGAACTTATGTATTTAAGTTAGTTTATAATTTAACATATTAAATTTTTTTAATATAATTTTATATTATATTTTGTCTCTATTCTCTTTATTTAATTACCAAGTATTTTTCTTTATAAATAATATTAAAAAGAAAATTTAGTCTTTTTTTTTTTAACATTACTATTAGTATTTCTATTTTATTTCCAATTGTCTCACCTATTTTAGATATTTTTTAAAGTAATATCCCCTTTAAAATATCACTAGTAACTTGGCAATATTTATTATTATTTAATATATATATATATATATATATTATTCAACCATCTCTATCTCTATTATAATAAAATGAGAAAATTAACAAAGACGATTAATCAGGTGCTGACAAGTGGCGCTCTATATATCTTACACGTATACATTTATTTGGAAAATGACCATTTTAGTGGTTAAGTTGATAAATTTAAATGGTTATTTAGTAAATTTATGTAGACCATGTATAAAATAATTTTAGTAATTAAATTATTAAAATAAATTGGTTATATAGTAAACTTACGTGAAAAGTATTCCCACTCTTTTTTTAAGGGTCCTTTAAATTTATAGGCCATCAAATATTTAAAGTATAATTATAGGCCATTTTAAAATCATACAAATATAAATTTTATACAAGTTGATTTTTATCCCATAGGCCTAACTTCCCATTTTACCATTTTCAATATAAAAAATAATAAAAATATATTTTTGATTTACTTTAAAAAAAAAAATTGATCGTCCCAAAAATACCCTTCAACCAATTGAGGGGCATGAACCAGTTTCTTTGTATTCCACCAAATCCATATTCAAAAAAGTGAAAATCGATCTTCTTCTTCTCTCAAACTGAGGTTTAATTCTTCTTCTCCAACATCAACCTAAACCATCAAATCCTCCATCTTCTTCTTATCTGAAACGAATTCTCCATCTTCGTCGACAACATTGATTCTGTTGACAGCTTCAGGTGTCACAAATCCTCTCCAATTGCTATGTGTGTGTAGGGATTTGTTGTTGTAGTCGTCAATGTCCATTTTGCTGCTCGACTGGTGTAGAGGGATTTGGGGAATCCTGTGACTTCTGTTGCTACCTTTTTACGATTTTTATAAGTCAAGCTCCGCTAAGCAAAAATGCCTGAACATTGTGTTGGGGAGTCAGGAAGGTAGGAACTGAACCTAGATAGCTAGAAAGAATGTAGGCGAACAAGGATGGTGCACGAAGGTGCGATTGATTGAGCGAAGGAGGCCGGCCTAACAAGATATCAAATCTAGCCTTCACCTCAATAGGAAGATGGTTGTGTTCGGTTAACAATGAAAGGGGAGTAGGACTAAGATATGAGGGATTCTTATATTGAAGTTCTCCGAGGAATGATTTAGATTCAAAAGGACGTGAGGAACTGCCGTCAGGTCGTGGAGTTGCTGGTGTTGTGATCATATAAAAGGTAAGCTTTTGTAATCAATTCGATGCATTTTGGGTTTGTAGTAGATATAATTGTGGGATGATATTGCTGTTATGTTGAAATATTTGGTCTTGCTGAGTTGATGAGTTATTGCTGCTGAACTTTATTATTTGTGATTCGATATGTTGTTTTGAATGTTTACTGCAACGGTTATTCATCTAGTGTCTTATTACAAATCTTTTAGGTGATAGGGTTATTAGTTAACATAGCTTGGAGCTAACATAGTTCATGTATTTGATTGTTATTCACAGTCTGTGAGCTGATCACTCTGTTATTAGTAGTAGATAATCCATCCATCAGTTCAGAGACTGTGAATATTGATGTGTATTATTGTTGATTCTTTGAGCAGTTCACAATCTGTGAATTGTAAGTAGTTTATATCCGTGATATCTATTCACAGTCCATAAACTGGTAATACTATAAAAAATAATGCAGTCTTTTTAGTTAATATGTAATGTAAGCATTTGATAATCAATTTGTGAATTGTGGACTGACACTGCTGTTATATTGAGACATTAGGTTTTGATGACCCATTGCTATTGAATTTTTTTTGTCGATTCTATATGCTGATTGGAATATTTATTGCATTGGTTATTCATTTGGTGTCTGTCTTCATAGACTACAAATTTTTTCCACAACTCTGTCAATTGATGGACAGTGTATTGTGTATTGTTGTTGAAAGTCTGTGACCCTTCCTCGCAATCCGTGAATTGAAGTAGTTTATATCGATGATCCTTATTCACTGTCTGTGAACAGATAACACTGTCAACAATAATACGATCAATCATACAAGGAGAACCTGTACTTATCCTACTTCGTCGTCCATCAAAAGTACTAGTGGGACAGGAAATATTGATAGACGGAAGGAAGGCGCCGTACAATTATGCACTATAAGCGTTGTGGTGGCGGGTCATACAAGGAAAATATGTTTTGTTTTCATACCTGCTAGGGTTGACGAGACAAATGCAGACATGTCACCTCACATATATCATCCCGATAGTGAGGGTAACGTCCAACCCCCACCCCGTACAGTAGGATGCGGAGTATGAACGCTACCAAAAACTTTTCTCTATTCAACCTCGTAAACAAACTTTACTTCTTAAAATATATATAAATATTTACCTCAAAATCCATAGATAAGTAATCATATTATGAAAAATATTTTATAACACAATTGCAGAAGCGTAAACAATATATACTTTTTAAAAATCTACACAAAGATGTTGTAATAATAAATTTCTCAAAACCATACATGAGTTCAATATTAAAATAATGATGATGTGATATAGAAATGAAGGCCCATAAAAAACTTTATAATCCTTTCATGAAAACGATACATGGTTTCTAGAATTTCAAAATAATACATAGTTATATATGTAAACTCATTATCATGATGAATGTCTATTTTATGAAAATCTTCGTGCTCTGCTCGATCGTACCTGTACAAAATTTCCATTCCGGAAAAGAAAAAAAAAACAAAAAGAACAACGAAGGGGTGTTAGGCAACAATGTCAGTTCGCATTCCATGTCCCAAACACTAACACATAAATGCATCTTTTTTTATTAGAATGCAATGCATACACACAACATGACATCTCTATTGTGAGCATTTCTAAGCTCACCTTAATACAAGGAAGTCAAACACATACAATTCCTATCAAACATAGATTATAGTCACTCAAATCATCACATACCACATAAATAATCAACACATACCATGGGAACATTGTATATATGTCTAACCATTTTAGTTCGGTGAATTAAACATTTTTCAACATTTATATAACACACAATCATGTGGAAACATAACTTCATCAGTTACACCAAAACACACAATCACATATGCAACCAACACCCACCATTAATCCATTTGACCCAATAAATTGAAGGCCGCACCCTTCGCACGAATATTGAAATATATTGAAATCGATTTAAGAATCTCAAAACTTTAAAATTCAATTCGGACACTCGGTACCAAACAAGGATGGTTACTTCTTTCACAAGTAACATTTGGTCAACCTTGACAAAGTCCAAAGGCAAGCCGTGGAAGCACCAAACGAACCATTGAAACAAGATAACCTACATTGATTGAAGTCAACCAAAGTCAACCCCGTCAACTACAGTCAACCGAGCATGATTCCGGTTACTAATTTTATAAATGATTCATTTAAGTACGGAAGTATGAAAATATCATTTTGAAGATCGTTAAATAAGGTTTCTCGCATAATAAGCAAGGATTGTTTATTAAAATCCAAAATTATATTTGGTTCTAGCACAATTTGCAAGAATAGTTTTCAAACATTGTTAGATCTCAAAATACCATCATGCTTAAAGACCTAAATCATACCAAGGAAGTTTGAAGTTGGACTTTGTCACAGCCTTCACTTCACCACTTCAAGCTAAATCTCAGAGATCACAGCAAACAGAGCACAAAAACTTCTCTGAGAAACTTCTAAAATTAAATTTCAATGAAAGAACAGCAGATTCTAGAAAATATCTGAGATTGTCAAAAGGTCCTAATTGCTTCGATTAAGTTCCTATTTATAGAGTTTTCTCAGTGGTAATTTTGAAATTAACTAAAAGAAAGAAAACACAAATAGGCGAAAGACAAAATATCTCCTTATGTCTCTTGTTCCCTCGCTTGAACTTCAAACGACATTCTATTTTATTGCTAAACTTGTTTGCCAGGTAACAAGTTTTCCAGGCGAAATGTCTTTGGACAGCGTTGCGATAATACTTCTCCTCACAATCCTTATAATGCCTCAACAAGAAAGTTTGGCGAGATCAGTCAATTGTCGCCCATTCATACTTCTTCCTCAGGAGGTATTCATCATTTAGCCTTGATTTGTCACCTATCTTCACTTCTCTTTAGGCGACATCTTCGTTT
This sequence comes from Cardiospermum halicacabum, assembly GCA_031304145.1. Classification (NCBI taxonomy): domain Eukaryota; kingdom Viridiplantae; phylum Streptophyta; class Magnoliopsida; order Sapindales; family Sapindaceae; genus Cardiospermum; species Cardiospermum halicacabum. The sequence continues at coordinate 5,859,888 of CM062396.1, read as the reverse complement.
GTTGCCTGAGGACATCGCCAAGTGTGGCAAAATGTTGTAGGCGAGAAACATCTATCTTGTCTTCTGCATATTTCCTTTAAGACGATGTTCACTTGTTTCGCCTCTTATGTCGCCATCTTCTCTGAGTGCACAGGCGATATTGATAGGCGACATACTCTTTTCTTGTAATATTTTGCCATAATCTTGGACTTTGGATGAAATTCCATTTGATTCCTCCTTTTTCTAATTTTTGCTCTTTTCTGCTTCTTTTCCAGATCTTTTCATCCAAGTCCCTGTCTCAATAAAATAGTCGAGAATTACTAGAAATCCATTAAATATTTCAACTCTTAAGCTCAATTTCTACACATTCAATGCTTATAAAATATATCAAAATATAGGTAAATTCTAGACTTATCAATTGCAAGTAAGAACATATTTATGTCCTCACCACAAAACCATACATTCTTGCCATGCAATTGTTTCAACCTGTTCGGACTGATTTGTATATTACCCGGGAGATAATACCTACCAAAATAGAAATCGAAATTTACATAGTTCACACAATAAATAATAAAGATCTCATAATGTTAGGAGTATCATTGAAACTATAAAAGTACTTAGTAGGATTATCATTCTTCATGAATGATTTGAACTTTGGGGGTTCAACGACTCTACTATAGGGAACTGATTGTCAAAGGTAAGGAATAACTCGCCCAATAAGTAGGGTAGCTTAATCATTTAGTTTAGGAAGCTTACCATCAGCCTAATCACATACAAAATTGGGAATTTTATCTCCTTTAACAACCCCAATTACAGTACAGTCATCCGGTTCAACAGCATCAGCATTAATTCCACACTTTTCATTTTTAACTTGCTTCATCTTTTTTCTTCTACTCTATGTGTCTGAAGGCCTTTCCTCAGCTGGCATTTTGTTCAATCTTTCGTTGTGCCTTACCTTTATTTCCAAACCATATTACATTTTTAGTATCAGGCAATATCTTAAATTATAAACAATCTACTATGAAAAACTATACCTTATGTCCCTTGTCATTTATCGACATTGTCTCCTTTTCACCTTCCCCTAAGATGTCTTCACGACCATCTTTGACCTATGCTCAAACGTCGGTTGTTATATCAAATTTTTAGTTATAAATTAAATATTTGAAAACAAATTAAAATGCAAAAACAAACTAACTTGAGCATCTGCATTGTAAATATCATCAGCCTGAACTTTGGCATCTTCTCCTTCAACATCCTATATTAACTACAATACTAGACAACATATTAATGTTTAAAAATAAACGACATCAATATATAATCTACCTTAATATCTATATTGCTAATATCATTAAACCGAATGCCTTTACCTCGTTGGTCATCACTACACTATTGTCTTGGTCCGACGACACTAGCCACCTCTTCTACCCATCTCAACCTATTTTCCTGCTCAGTTGTGATTCTTCTCAACTCGTCTAACTCCTCAAATTTCACTAAAGCCTCTCTCTTGAAATCTTCTAATTTTTTCAGTCTTCTCATTATCTCGGACATAGCAGTCTATACAAGAACATCATAAGTTAATTAATAGACTCAAAATCAATAATTTTTTCTTCAATGTATCAGACGTATTTACCTCTAGACAACAAGTATTAGAACTGTCATCATTGTTATTCTCATAATCTTCCTGAACTTATTCATCACCAAACAAAGCGTCCCAGTCAGTAGACGATTCTTCTTCCTTAACATTGTCCTCCTCAAGTAGGTTTATATCACCGCTAATAAACTGATTCACATTAAAGTGCTTCAAATACCAGCTAGATGCCTCTTTTTTAGTTGGCTATAATATGGATTCCCCACTCGGCTGCAATTAAATTTCCATAAATATATTACTATTACAATAAATTATAAACACGCTATGATAAAAATATATCAAATTTTACCTTAACAGCTCATCATAGTTCTTCCCATTAATATCATGTAGTGACCATCTTGAGCATCTCGGATCAGTTGACGCATTCCTGTTCAGTTCCTCAATATTAAGATGTTCTCTCATATACGAAAATGCTTCAACCAATCATCATTGTATGAAAACATACATAAATATTGGTGAGTAACGTTCTTAAAAATCTAAAAATAACAAAGAATGTAAATAATTACCATAAATGTGAACGTGCACTCATATATTGTCATCCCCTTCTAGGATTATCCAACAAATCCTTAGTCACCACCCTCTCTAAATCAAATATTGTTCGCGAGAAAGATAAAGTACTTCACAGAATCGCTTAAACCTATCGATGTCATTAACTAAATGCCACAACAACCTCGGAATGGCCTTGGCCATTCTATTCCCATGACCAAAACATGGACAGTAACTACCAAAACTAATCTCTTAACATCTTCCACTTCCACTTCAATTTCTTCCAACAAAGAAAGTATTTCATTCGGACTGACGTTACCATGTCCGTCAGGCCATAGTCTTATGCAAATACTGGATTTTGTTAGCTTCTCATTCTCAAGATCCAAATCAGTCCTATGTATTTCTCCAAATCTTAAACCTATAACCAATGCATACTCCTGCTTTCCAAGTTTATGAGCAGTCCCCCAATATGAAACGACAACTCATCTTCGCTTTGATTAAAAACCCTAATCTCGGATGGAAGCACCCTAAAAACAAGTTTTCCATAGAAAACTTGTTCTTTACCCCTTATTTTTTCTATAAACTCAAAAAAAATTATGGAAATGACAACTATGAACGAAATTAATCAAACAATACTTACGGATAGTGCCATGGAGAAGATCAGCAAAGACATTTAGTTTACACTTGTTGTTCACTCTCTGCTGAGAAATCACTCTTGGAGCCTCATACTTATAATCTGGATTGCAATCAACCTGACATAAGTTAAACGTATTTTGAAATGTTAACTAAAAAGACAATATTCAGCCAATTAAGAACACATAATAAATGCTTAAACTTACTAGTTCTCTAGCCATGTAGCTTATATGAGAAGTATGAACCAGTTATGCCAATATGCACCAAATTTGCCTGTAAATAGAAACAATTAACAAATATTCACCTACAATGCCTTTCATGTGGTCTTAATAATGTGGTGGCCACATGTATGGAATTTTAAAGAAAAACATCTAATGCCTTACAGGTGACCTTAAGTACATGGCGGCCACTTAAACGTGATATCTCAATCCCAAAATCAATGACCTATTCAAATGTCATATTCATACAACTTGAAACTACCCCACCACATAACTAACATATTCCCATATAACTAATAAAGGTATTTTTCATAATTTAAAATTTGTAAAATTATAAAAATACCCTTGCTACTGTTCATCCCTTGACGGATGAACAGTAATATGGATGGAAACCATCCAAATGTTGGTTTTTGGCCGAAATTGAAAAAGATATTTTTTGGCTAATATTGCAAACCTGCGGTAGTTTTTTGGAAATCTCCCTATTAAAAAATTCCAATGAATATTAAAGAAACTCATTTTTGTGTAATTGGAAATAATAAAAATAGATTCTTGATGGTTGGAGTTCATTAAATGTAAAGTGTGGTGGTTATGGTTCTAGAGAAGATGATAACAGAAAATGAAGTGGGTGGGTGTAGGGGTTGAAGAGAAGGAATAATGTTAGTTTAAGAATTTTTTTAAAACCCTAAAAAAAGGTGGTGGCTAGCATTTCAATTAGCATTTAAGATACCTTTCAACGCAAACGCTAATAGTGATTTATTTTATTAACCTTTATTTTATAAGTTATTACATTATTTTCTGAATTATATTTAGGGAAAACTGTAGAAAGTGAACCATTGAAAGTTCACTTTAAGTTATTGTGCCTCCAAAAATTAATTTAAGTTATTAACCCATCTTAAACTTTCATTTCATGAAATGAGCTAACATCCCAAATATGCCCTTCATGTTAAATTTTATTTACAATTTTATTTATGAAATATATAAAACTAAAATTTAGAAATGATAATTACTAAAATATCCCTATTGTTGTAATCTATTTGAAACCAAATTGCAACATATCCTTCACATCACAAGAAATAAAAATTGGTTCACATTCACCTTCACAAACATCGACATTGTAAGAGTTGATCAATGACGAGAATGCCATTTCGTCCTTAATCTCTAGTCGTCGTCCAATTCAAAGTCATATACGCTGATTAGTCAGTTACCAAAATTGATTTAATTTGTGTGTCTGACTTAGGTTTTTTTTTTTTTTTTTTTTACAAAACTGATATGTTTTGATTGGTTATTGTTTTGACATTGATGGAGTATGTTGTTTGCGTAGAATGTATTGCTCCCATGTCTATAAAGTTGTTCAGTCTTGTTTAGGTATTTATGGAACCTAAGTGCTCATATCTTGTGTTCATTTTAGTCATGCATTCGACGAGAAGTATGAACCAATTTTGTTTAGGTATTTCGACAGTAGATCTCATGGCTGGAGTGTGTTGATTTTTGTAAATGGAACTATTGCTTTAGATTGTTGGTCATTTTTTTATTTAACAAGATTGACTTTGTTTGTTAATGTAGTCGTGTTTTGGACTTGTTTAGTCATGTTGTAACTAACTTTTCTCCACTACACGTTTTATGTGGCTTCCATAATGTCTTTGTTTGTTAATGTAATCATATTATTGTCTTATTTATTGTGGCTGAAACAAGCATTTATGCATTACACGTTTCATGTGGCTTCCAAAATGTTAATGTCACATGAAACGCGTATGGTTATGCATTAATCATTTTGGTTTTTGGCCAAAATTGAAAAAACTGTTGTTTTTTTTGCTAATATTGCAAATCTGCGGTAGGTTTTTGGAAATCTTCCTTGTTAAAAAGAGTTTGGAGATCAATTTTCACGACAATAAATTCTTCTCTCTATCACACTACAATATTTTTAACTTTTTATGGCACATTAATTATGATGGTATATTAAAATACCACTACAATTATGTTATTCATGACGGTTCACTTCATCAATCGTCACCATTGAAGTCATTCAAGGCGGTTCATTATAAAAACTGCAATAAATGACACAATTAAGATTATTCATTAAGATTATTCAATGAAGTTCACTTTATGAACCATCACAAATGATACAATTAAGACGATTCACTATGTGGACCACCACAACTAAAGTCATTCGTGGCCGTTCACTTTGAAAACTGCCACAAATGACACAATTAAGATTATTCACTATGGAACCGTCATAATTTAAGCCAATCATGGCGGTTCACTTTATGAACCGCCACAAACGACCTAATTGAGGTGGTTCGCTATATGAACCGCCACTAATGATATAATTATGACGGTTCATATATTTAACCGCCATAATTAAAAACTCTTATTTTAAAAAATATTTTTTAATTAAGAAAATTTAAACTCAATACATCTTTTTAAAATAATAATAATAAAAAAAAGTATAGTCTTATAATCTAGGGAGAAATCCGAAAAACCTATGAAGGTTTGTCAAAATACCCAAAAAACCACACTTGTTTCATAAATACCTTAAAAACCACTTTCTAGTGTTTTTAGTAAATTTTTAATGTAATGATCTTTATACCCTAAAATAAATCCAAAAACAACTTACAAATTTGAGTCTAAGTATGGTTTTTTTTTTTTTTTTTAAATCGAAGCAAATAAATTGAACCAATTTATTAAAAATTATAATTTAATATAAATATGTTTATATATAATTCTAACATAATATCTTCTACTAGTTTATATATTTCATTAATTTTCAATTAATACTTAATTTTTTTTATTTTCATTATAAAAATTTGATTTTATATAAATTCATAAAAGAAAATATGAGCGAAGTGTTTAATATTTAATAATTATAAATATTTTGGAACGAACTCATTGATCAATTTCAAAAAATTAATTTTAATTTTAAAAAGTATCAAATTTAAAATTTAATAACTACACGATGAACATTTTGAAAAATTAATTATATATTCAAAATCGAAAAAAATTGAAATAAATCAATCCAAAATAAACATATTGATTGCACATCGGATTGACATATGTGGTTTTTTTTTTTGTCATTTAAACAATTTTTGGTGTTTTTTTAAATTATTAATATGATTAATTTGCAATATTACATAATTGTCCTTGGTCAACGTTAAATTAAAACATCAAATTAGAAAAAAGTGGTTTTTTCTCCATTTCGAATGAACTTTAGTGGTTTCTTGGATATTTCTGAAACAAGAGTGGTTTTTTTGGGTATTTTGGCAAACCTTCGTGGGTGTTTTGGATTTCTCCCTATAATCTATCTATCTATCTATCTATCTATCTATCTATCTATCTATCTATCTATCTATATATATATATAAAGCAAAATACGCAAACATGAACATGTCTCAAAATTCGCCACGTGGCATTTAGGTGGTATTCTTATCAAATAAGATGTCGCCACGTGGAATAATTACCACAATCACTTTTCTGTTCCTTCATTATTTATATTGCTTTAATTTAATTGAGTATTGATTCTTCACCTTTAAATGTTTCTTCTTTCTCTTATTAGTTTGAAATCTTTTAGTCTTTTTTTTTATTTAAATCTTTTTTATCTTCTCTCATTTGCTCTATATTTTGCCAATAAAATTATGAAACGTGGCATTCCATTTATGTTATCATTCCCAATTTCATTGTTTTAATTAACTGACCCCTCATTTCCTCTTCTACACTATTTGTCTTCCTTAATAAATGAATTCCTCTTTATTTTGTATTATACAATATTTCATTCATTGATAAGCAAAGATTGGGTTTCATACTCCTCACAATGGTACCAAGAAAGTTTTTGTTCATGGATCCTTCTTTCTCCACCAATGAGTATTTGTAGAGATCTTCGATAGCTTGATGGTGGTTGTTGGCCAGTGAAATTCTAAATTCAATAGCATGTAAAACTTGACAGGGTAAGTATTTTTCATCACAGGTAAGTTTTTTCTTTCATTTCCAGGTTTTGATTTCTTTTTTCACTTCAGGGTGTGCAGTAGCTGCTATTGTATTCGAATTGTATCTGATTTATTTGTGTCTGCTGAATTGAGAAGAGAAAATGGTTGATTTTTCAGAATTAGTATTTTCTCTTGGTGGGAAAAAAAAGAAAGGTAAGAAATTATTTGGAAGAGTAGAGGAGGATTTTAATCAGCAGCTTGAAAGAATAGTATTGCTTTGAGAAAATGGACTTTTTGTTTTGTATCGGTTGCTTTTATGTAGGAATGTTTCTCTCTAATAGGTAAATTTTTTCTGCATTTTATTTTCTCATTTAAGGATATGTAGTAGTTGTTGTTCGTATTGAAATTTTATCTGATTTGTTTGCCTGTGCTGAATTGAGAATAAGAAGAGGGTCGATTTTAATAAAGTTTTGACTTTTCAGTGCTTCTGTGTAGCCCTGAGAATAAGAAGAGGGTCGATTGAGAATAGGCAGGGCAGGAGCCAGTTGACGAAAATGAAACTCTGTAGCCCTCTGATAAGGGATCCAATGGCGATCCTCTACATAGAACCCGAGCCAATAATACCTTTGTTCCATAATCTGCAAAACAAAATCAATGTATGCCAACAATGCATGCATATGACATCTAGTAAGCATTCATATAACACTAATTAAATGTCAGAGAAATAATCAATGAAAAATAATTAACTATTCCCTAAGCATGCATTTAAATAAATCAATTTACTAAAACATAATAGTAAACTAACTTAGTAGGCAAAATGAAATAAAAAAATGGATTTATATCATGTTTTGACTTCCAGGAAACTGATTCATTTCTTTTGGTCACACCGACTATTTGCGAGTATAAAGTCGGTATGTTGCTTCTTTGTGTGAGTGGGAGAATGTTGGTTTATTCACCCAAATGTGCAAACGTGTCTTGTACACGTATAATGGTGACAGTTATCCAATATGGGAAAACTGCCCCAGAGATTCAGAGATACAAAAACAGTTGAAAGTTACTTTGTTTTGTGGTGTGAGTGTTATTTCTTTTTGTGAAAGAAAAGGAAAAACCTCTCTGAAGAAAGAACTGAAACGTTGAAAAGAAAATACAAACAAGAAGCATTTCGCTGGGCAGCATCTAGTTTGTGAACAGAGGAATATTTCCGCTTGTGATTATTCCCGACATTTAAAGTTGATCAGTAATGGAATCCTTACTCTCTCTTATTTACTTCATTATTATTTGGTTGATATATATACAGTAGATACTAACATCTTGTATATATCAACCAATACATGAGCACAGAAACTGTAACATTATCTGCACGTTTTCATCCAAAAATTTTATATCATTCACACAAACCGACAACTAGCATAACCTAGCTCTGATACCAATGAAGCAAAATAATATACGAGTATGTAGTTCCAAACTTACATACTACAATAGCGGAAACGTAAATTAAGAAAGAAATATGTTACTAGTCAATCGGTCGGATAGTAATCACAGTACGTAGTTGTACGAACTACCATCTCTTCTTCACCGGGTAAGAACGACCACCAAATTGTATAGGAGACAAGTCGCAATTCTTCAGTATCACAACTCTTTGTTCCAAAGTGTTTTGGTTACTAAGTGTATTGAGAGAAAACCAATTCAGATCCTCTCTACATACCAATCACGTAACTGTGATTGTTGATCTGATGGGGTGGAAGTTGAGCACCTCTCAACTTCCCACCATTCCTATCTTATCCCACCACTTTAAGTGGTGGGCTTTAAGAAGGTGGGCTGTGCCATTAGGGTGGCCCACCCAAAATCCTAATTAAATCCAACATTCTCCCACTCACACTACATGTGCCCAGCCCCCACGACTAGCAATAAATATGTGACTGTCTTCAACTATTCATCATTGGATGGTTATACACGCAAATAACCGGTGTGACCAATGAACCAGATTCTCCATCCTATACCATAGGAAGAGAGTACTCGAAATTCATTTCGGGTACATCCTAAGTTCGACATGATTTCACATCAGACGCGTTTAGTCCCTATAAAGCAGTCTGATATCCTGGAGTACTCCCAAAATCACGAGTGTGTTCCTATGAACCACAACATGCGCGCATGTGATTAGTTTTTGTGAAATCAGTCTAAACCTTCCAGTCGCTCTTCCTCCAAAAGTCAATGAAAGGTAACCGACACCATAGACATGCCACATAGGCCGTATTTATCATGACCATAGAAAGACATGCTAATGATACAGACATCACCCTCACAGCCCCAGATAGAAGAGATGACTGTCCTGAGGATACACAAATTAAGTGGATCTTGCACAACAAGGAACGAGGGACCGTCTCGACTTGTTCTCCACAGCGGTCAACAAATGAGCACGCACGGTATAACACATGCGTCACAGCGAATCTTGCCACAATTAAGGGCGCGTATGTTTCAAGATTGTATTAATTCACCGTGCAGACGATAGTTTGACTATCCCACAGATTCTATCGCTAATACGATCCCTAGTATAGCGACTCAAGAATCCAGTCCGGCTAATCAGGTTTCATGATAGTGGGGTAAAATCATGAGCGATTCTCAATCATTATAGAGAGAATCTCATCTTGACTACAAGTCAAGGCGACTATTAGTGTATGCTTCTTCCCAAACACTCTAGAATCCTATTCAACAGAGCATAAGCGTACAAGTCTCATTTTGCATTATCCCCAAGATAATCAAGGCGACTGTGCGTGCAAGTGCACCAGTCTCCAATACCTGATGACATACTCTCGGATAAGAAATTCCCAAATATGCTAGACTCCTAGGCACATCAATAAAATAATAAACATATGAACATAGACAAAACAATCAAAGATACTACAATCTATGCAGATCTAACCATCAAGCGTGCATATCAAACATATCTCTAGCACAACTTTGGCAAGAGAGTCTGCCACCATACCAGGTGTAAGTATGTATCTGATCGCTATAATTCTCTTAGTCACAATATAGTTGGCAAAATTTGACTTGGTCTCTATGTGTTTAGACTTATTGTGATTCTTAGCATCCTTTCTATATGCTATGGCCATCTGGTTATCACAATAAACAGTAACTAGCTTAGACTCATCACTTTCCAAAAATAGATCCTCCAAGAATCGTCAGAGCCAAAACACATCTTGCAAAGCCACTAAGCAGATTACAAACTCTGCTTCCATGGTTGATAATGCTATGCAAGTCTGCTTCTTGCCACTTTAAAATAGCCTCATGGCTAAGTATGAATACATACCTAAAAGTGGACTTTCTTTCATCTAGGTCCGCCCCAGTCTCCATCTGTGTATCTAACTAGGCGCGTGACGCAGCCTTAATGACACAGAGAGTAATTTGCGGTTCCTTTCAAGTAAGTAAGTATTCCTCTTTGATAGCTATATAACGTTTCTTTCACAGGTTCGACTAATATCTGCTTACTAGTCTAACTGCATAACAGATATATGGCCTCGTACACATAATTGCATACATCAGGCTTCTGATGGCATTCACATCTGGTACATATTCATTTTCTCACGCCCTTGCAGAGTCTTAAGACATATATCAAGACTTAGAGTCTACCTGGGTGTATCCATTGGCTTATAGCCAGCCATAAGAAAACGCTCAAGGATCTTTCATATATAAGGTTCTTGCGTTAATGTCAAGAGCCTTCTCTCTCAATCCCTTGAGATTTTGACTCCTAAAGAATAGGCAGTCTCACCCATGTCCTCGATTTTGAAAGTAACAAATAACCAAGTTCTTTTACCTAAAGTAAAAGCTTATTGTCATTACATGCCATTAAGATATTGTCAAGATGTATTAACAATGTTCCAAAATTGTCTTTTGACGTTTCCACATATACACAATGATCCTTTTCTGTCATTTGAAATCCATATGATAATATGACAGATTCGATACAACGAAGGTACCATTGTTTAGAGGATTGCTTGAGTCCATAAGTGAACCTCAAGAGTTTACAGACTTTACTTTCTTGACCTTCAGTTATACAACTTTTAGGCATCTCCATGTAAGTCTCCTCGTCCAGTCCTCCATTGAGGAATGTGGTCTTTTACATCCGTTTGATGTAATTCAAAGTCCATATATTCGACAAGTGCAAAGATTAGATGAATGGATGTAAATCTCACCATAAGAGAAAAACATCTCTCTATGGTCTATACCCTTTTACTAGGTATAACATTTCGCTGTCAATCTCGCATTATATCTTTTAACCAAGCTATATGCCTTCCGTTTTAACGCGAAGGATTTTCCAATGGCTTTTCTATTTGGCAGTGAATCGACCAAATCCCAGACACAGTTACTTTTTATTGATTCCATATCCTCTTCCATGGCTTTAATCCATAAATCTTTTGTCAGTGATTTAAAAGTTTCTTTCACATTCTTCGGTGCATCACCGTCATGTGAAGTCAACATGAAAGTCTCCACTTCGATCTAAGAATACAAGTCACAATTAGGAATGTATCTCTCCAATCCGAGATTTGGATATTAGCTTGTGCCATCATAAATCCAACTATTTCCAGTCTATTCCTTCGCTCAACAAATCAGTTTTGCTCTAGAGTCCTAGGAATAGTCAACTGTATATCGGTATACCTTTTTCCTGACACAATTGCTCAAATTGTTCAAATAGATACTCTTGTCCTCAGTCAGTACATGGTACTTTTCAATGTCTTATCTAATTGATTCTCCACCATGGCAATAAAATTCACGAAGCAACACAAAGCTTCAAACTTATGGGAGATTAGATAAACTTGACCGAGACAGATAAATTCATCTTATAAAGGCATAAAAATATGATGCATCCTTCCTACTCTTAATATTCATTGGTCCACTAATATCAAAATGAATTGGCTCTAGTGGATTATTAGCTCTAGTAACCTTACCAAAAAGTTTTCCGGTAGCTTTCTCGACTAGACAATGACCACAGGTTGCCATTCGATCTTATCATAAGATCCTAAAATCCCCTCTTTGGCCAACCTGTTCATTCATTATTGTCCAATATGACCAAGTCTAGCGTGCCATGTACTCACATCGCAATCAGGAGAGAAAACAAAGGAATCACTACTATCATCAACCAATGAAGGATATGCATAACTTTCAATATCCAATACCATAAAACCATCTTGTATTTGTCCAAAAACCAACAGAAACATCACAAAATGACAAAGTCAAGCTATCATCCTAAAATTAAAAATACAAACTTATATCCATAAGAGAGAAAAACAGGAACAGAGACAAGATTGTGCCTTATGTTCGGAGCGTAGTGACAACATATAGGAATAATTTTGGTCTCCTCACATCATCAATATATAGGAGCCTGTACTCAGCATGAGAACATACGAGTTATTCCCTACATTTATTCAGTTAGTATCTCATGGAATCTGACGATACTCACGAACACTCCTCTATCTCCAACTTCGTGGCTTATTATGCCTGAGTCTATAATCCACATTGGATTAGCCTCAGCAAACAAAAACAAAGTTGGAAATTAAAATATCACAATAGGCTAACTTTTGAAAAGGTATTTATATGTTTTGCTCAGTGCACTCACGAGCAAATTGCCCCATCTTTTCACATTTAAAACACTTAGTCTTACTCTTGTCCTTCCTTTCACCTACACCATACTAGAGCTTATTCCTTGGGTTTCGGATCCGGTATAATTAAGGTTTACAAAACCCTTTCCTTTCTTTGGGCTCATTTGGCCCCTCTTGCGCTTGTTATTCATGCGCTCACTGGTCTTAGCCATATAAAACTGCTTCGAGGATTTAGCTACACCAAATGTTTATCCTCAAGCTCAACATGACGAGAAATATCATCAACTCCCTTGATATTATCGTTACGCATCATGTTTATCTTCATATGTTTCCAGCCGTTAGGAAAAAAACTGGATCCCTACTTGCACTTGCTGCTCATCTATGAGGACATGACTGGCTGACCAAAAGCTCTCGGATCATGTTAGCTAACTCCCAGAGATGCTGACATAAACGGTGATCCCGATGATCCTTGTCAACGTCAAAATTAACTTGTAATCGTCATAGTTTCGTGGTAGAAGTACCACCGAATTTGTCCTTTATAGCAACTCAAATGTCCTATGCCGTCTCACGACCCTCATATCACATATAAGGTCATCGGCTACGCTAGAGAGGATTAAGGTCCTCACATTGCTATTATTGCACTTCTAGGACATATATAGGCTTCCATAATATTACGCCTATTTTGTGCAATTTACCCTCGCTCAGGTTGAACCATGGTGTTTCTCAAGATTTTAAGGTGTCTACTTTTCCTCGAGCATATACTAAATCTTAGGTGCCAAAAATCATAATCGTCACCATTTATTTTCTCGCACTTGTTTAACTCATCAACTATGGATTTTGAAGCAGATGCTAGTATTGTTAAACACAAATAACGTTGAGACCCATCTATGTTCTTAATCTAGCAAAATTTCATCCAATAATACTATTTCTCCGACCTAAGCAATCATAGATACAAGGACTTAACCAAGAGGGGGGATTCGAAAAAGATAGTTTGACTACCTAATCACCCTCCACATCCTCCGGTCGTAGTGATCATACCCAATCATGTTAGGGAGCAATATATATAGCCCTAAAAATACATCATATTTAGGACTCCCACATCATACAACAAGATCAGAGCGACTATGCAAAAATGACCAACAATCAACATTTCATGCATTCAGATCATTTCACAAAGAAGATAAGAATATAATAATAACCGGTTAAAAAATAATCATGGAAAAACATATGAAACAACCATAATCATATAATAATATTCCATTGAAATGATGACTATCATGAAAATGATCATAAAAAAAAATGCATTCGCTCCATGATCTCCAAGGTCTAATTATTCCCTTGTCTCAAGGTCCTCCTCAGGATCTACTTCGGGATTCTTCCTTAAATCCTTCCAATTATTTCCGCTAGGGCCAGCATCATCAGCTTCTATCCATTTGGGCATCTGGATTCTCCTACTCCATTCTCTACCACGACTAGGAGAGTATATGGTAGAATCTTGGACTGCCAACATTGGAGAGCTACCAATTAAGCAATTGACATCTCTTGGATCGTCATCTTTCTTAATATCAATACCAATATCTATCCCTCTACATGCTTAGGTTTTTCCACGTACTCATCATCAACCTCATCATCCGAGATTAAAATTATCTCTGGAATTAAAAACAGGAAGAATCTCAACGACCTCATCGTCGTCTTCCAGAGGTTGTGGCATTGGAGACCAATGTGGATAGTCTAATATGGTAAGTGCTGCCAATTAAGCGGCCAGTTGAAGCTCCGACTACTGAGGAATTAGAGAGTGAACCATCCTCTCAAGAGCTTCAAACATCAATGCCATTAGCAATGAATTAGTGGGATAATACCATGCTTGTTCATGGGAGATCCAATAACATTTACAATAGAACCCGAGCCAATATAGATCTATCCTGTGCAAAACCCAACATAAATGCACAAAGGATGACATGTGTATGCATATGACAATAAATTAACAACCCTAATATCAATTTAAAGTGACCAAAAATAATTAACATGTAATTAATTACTTTATACTGCATATACATTTCAAGTACTAAAATTAAACTAATTTAGAAACATACCAAGCAAATTCTGTAGCGTAGTGGAAAGCACATTGAATAACCCTGAGGTCTCGGGTTCGAATCTAGGTAGCTTATATTTTGGAGTCTAGAGTTCCGGGTTCGATTCCACGCGGATGCATTCACAGCATAAATCCATCACCGCACAGGCCCAGTTCGAACGGAGTACCAACGTTCCGTGGTTTCCTTCTTTGCATGACTTTATTATTTTTTTTATTTATAAATCTGCAAAACTTAAAAAAAACAACCATCATACCAAATCCGTCTATAGTCAGAAAAATTCATAAAATATATCAACAGATTCGTTATTTCAACACGAATAACATGATATATAAATCAAATTTTTCTAAACATATATAATATACAAAGGATTCGTTATTCCAAGAAGAAAATAATGACATATGAATTAAAATTTTTCGAAAAACACACAGTACATGAGCACAGAAAATGTAACATAATCTGCACGTTTTCATCCAAAAATTATATATCATTCAAACAAACCGACAACTAGCATAACCTGGCTCTGATACCAATGAAGGAAAATAATATTATTGGATGAAATTCTGCTAGATTAAGAACATAGATGGGTCTCAACGTTATTTGTGTTTAACAGTACTAGCATCTGCTTCAAAATCCATAGTTGATGAGTTAAACAAGTGCGAGAAAATAAATGGTGACGATTATGATTTTTGGCACCTAAGATTTAGTATATGCTCGAGGAATAGTAGACACCTTAAAATCTTGAGAAACACCATGGTTCAACCTGAGCGAGGGTAACCTAGTATGCTTTGCAAACACATCTCTAGTTACAGCCTTAGTAAGGGGGTCTACAATCATACCATGCGTCGACATGTATCTAATAGTTACATTCTTCTTAGCAACTGTGTCCCTGACAAAGTGATACTTAGTCTCTATATGTTTAGACTTACTGTGATACTTAGCATCTCTTGTGTAAGCAATAGCTGCCTGACTATCACAGTATACAGTAATAGGCTCAGATTCACTGTCATCTAAACTCAAATCTTCTAAGAACCTTTTTAGCCAAACAGCTTCTTGCACAGCCACCGAGCAGGCAACAAATTCTGCTTCCATGGTGGACAGGGCTATGCAAGTTTGCTTTTTGCTACTCCAGGAAATCGCTCCTTGACTCAGAATAAAAGCATATCCAGAAGTAGACTTTCTTTCATCCAAATCACCACCCCAATCTGCATCTGTGTATCCTACTAGGCGATCATTGCTGCCTTGATAACACAGGGCATAATCAGCGGTACCCTTTAGATAAGCTAGGATTCTTTTCACTGCTATCCAATGTTTCTGTCCTGGATTTGACTGATATCTGCTTACCAGTCCAACTGCATAATAGATATCTGGTCTGGTACACATCATTGCATACATCAGACTTCCAATGGCATTTGCATATGGTACTCTTTTAATCTTCTCACGCTCTTGCGGAGTTTTCGGGCACATCTCTAGACTTAAGGTCTGGCCTTTTGCGATAGGTGTGTCCATTGGCTTGCAATCTGCCATATGGAACCTCTCAAGAATCTTATGAATGTATGGCTCTTGTGACAAGGCCAAAAGTCTTTGATTTCGATCCCTTGATATTTTGACTCCAAAAATATAGGCAGCCTCACCCATATCCTTCATTTCAAAAATCGTTGATAACCAGTCTTTCGTGGCAAGAAGGAGGGTCTTGTTATTACAAGCCAGAAGTATGTCGTCAACATATAAAGACAGTAAAATAAAACCATCACTGGACCTTTTTAAATAAACACAATGGTCCTCTTCTGTCATTTGAAATCCGTATGACATAATCGACTCATGGAATCGAAGGTACCATTGTCTGGAAGATTGTTTGAGTCCATAGATGGACCTCAAGAGTTTACAGACTTTTCTCTCTTTGCCTTTGGAAATAAAACTTTCAGGCTGTTCCATGTAAATCTCTTCCTCCAGTCCTCCATTGAGGAAAGCGGTCTTAACATCCATTTGATGTAATTCCAAGTCCATATGTGCGACTAAGGCTAATATGAGGCGTATTGAAGCAAATCTCACCACAGGGGAGAATGTTTCTTCATAGTCTATACCCTCCTGTTGAGTATAACCTTTCGCCACCAATCTAGCCTTATATCTTTCAATTGAACCATCTGCCTTCCGTTTAACGCGAAGGACCCACTTATTTCCGATGACTTTTCTACCTAGCGATAAATCAACCAAATCCCAAACTTGGTTACTTTTCATCGACTCCAGTTCCTCTTCCATGGCTTTTATCCATAAATCTTTTGCCGGTGAATCGAGAGCTTCGCTTACATTCTTGGGCTCATCACCATCATGGGAGGCCAACATGAATGCTTCTCCTTCAATCTCAAAACGTCGTCGGGGAATTCGAATTCTCCTACCCCTTCGAGTTGACGTCTCTGGAATTGAAGTATAAGGAACCATGTTACTCCCACTGCGATTAAGCTGTGGAGTAGGTTCATCAGGCACTTGTTCACTCCCACTGGGAACAACATTCCTTTGAATGGAGTTTAAGTCCTCTGATTCATTTTGCTCAAACAAATTAGACTCTCTTTCTACATCACCTCTCCGTGGAAATTCATTCTCTAAAAATACAACATCTCGTGACTCAATCTCAGATATAGTCCCATCCGAGTTTTCGCCTATCAGTACATATCCTTTTGATTGCTCAGGGTATCGAATGAAAATACATTTCTTTCCCCTAGCACCTAATTTTCCAAATGGATTATTCAGATCATGTACATAACAAGCGCACCCCCAGGGTCGCAAGTAGGATAGGCTAGGTTTTCTACCTGCCCATAATTCATATGGAGTTGTAGTCACGGATTTAGAGGGAACCCTATTCAAAATATAAGTAGTTGTAAGAAGCGCTCTCCCCAATACGAGATTGAAAGATTAGCTTGTGCCATCATTGACCTAACCATTTCCAACAGTGTCCTATTCCTTCTTTCTGCGACTCTGTTCTGTTGAGGAGTCCTAGGAATGGTCAATTGTCTCACTATACCTTTCTCATTACACAATGTTTTAAATTGGTCGGATAGATATTCTCTCCCTCGGTCAGTGCGTAACACTTTAACGGTCTTATCCAATTGATTCTCCACCATAGCCAAAAACCGTTCAAAACAGTCTAAGGCTTCAGACTTATGGGAGATTAGATAGACGTGACTAAAACGAGTAAAGTCATCTATGAAGGTAATGAAATATGATGCACCGCTTCTAGCTCTAATGCTCATGGGTCCACAAATATCAGAATGAATTAATTCTAACGGAGAATTTGCCCTAGTAGCCTTCCCAAAAGGTTTTCTAGTGGCTTTGCCTGCCAGACAATGATTACAGGTCGGCAACTCTATCTTATCATAGGAACCTAAAATACCCTCTTTTGCCAACCTGTTCATTCTATCATGTCCTATGTGACCAAGTCTAGCATGCCATGTCGAAATACTCGTATCAGAAGAGGTAATCATTGAAAAACTATCATTTGAAAATAAAGAAGGATTTTCATAACAGTCAATATTAAGTACCACAAATCCATCAACAAGTTGTCCTAATCCAATACAGACAGAATTATAAAATATTTGCAAACTAGCAGCATAAAACACCAACTTATAATCATAAGACAATAAAACAGGAACAGAGACAAGGTTGCGCCTAATTTCGGGAGCGAACAAGACATCATGTAGGAGCAATGTGTAGCCACTGTGCATTCTAAGCTTGCAAGTGCCAATTCCTTTAACTTCTACGCGAGAGTTGTTGCCCACATATATCCATCGAGTACCTCGTGGGATCCGACGATACTCGACAAACGCTCCTCTATCTCTAGCTACGTGGTCCGTGGCGCCTGAGTCTACAATCCACATAGGGTGAGCCTCGGCAAGCAAAACAGAGCTAGAAACATACACATTAATTAGGGCAGAATTATAAATTGTTACCTCCTTTTTAGGCTCAGTGCATTCACGAGAAAAGTGACCCATCTTGTCACAATTGTAACACTTGACCTTGCTTTTGTCTCTCTGTTGACCTTTGCCTCGCCTAGCTCTCTTCCTTGGGTTATTGGTCCCAGGCTTGTTAGGGTTTTTCTGACCCTTCCCTTTCTTTCCGCCTCTTGTTCCCCTCTTGCGCTTAGCACCCGTGCCTTTGCGTATGCTGGATTCAGCCATATAAAGCTGGCCCGAAGATTTAGCCGCCTCCAGGCGCTCGTCTTCGAGCTCAACATGACGAGAGATATCATCAAATGACTTGATGTTGTCATTGTGGGTCATGTTGATCTTCGTATTTTCCCAGCTGTTGGGGAGAGACCTTATCACCGCTTGCACTTGCTGTTCATCTGATAGGGCATGGCCGGCCGACTTCAATTCCCGGATCATGTTAGCCATCTCCCTGAGATGCTGGCGCATAGAATGATCATTGCGCTTCCGGTAAGTGTCAAATTTAATAGTCAGTCGCCGAAGCTTTGTGGTGGAAGTCCCACCAAACTTGTCTTTCAAAGCAACCCACATGTGTGTGCAGTGTCGAAATCCTCATAAGAGCACATCAGATCATCAGCCATGCTGGACAGAATAGTGATCCTCGCTATACTGTTCTTTCGTTTCCATGCCAGGTAAGCCTCCATGTCACGCTTGGCTTGAGCAGTAGTGCCAGGCGCCGGTTCAACCATGGTATTGGTCAGCGTTTCGAGAGCCTCTTGCTCTTCCAGGATATACTGGATCTTACGATGCCAGATATCATAGTTGTCCCTGTTCAACTTGTCTCCCTTGTTGAGTTCAGCAACAATGTTCTTGGATGAAGAAGCCATTACTGTAGACATAATTCGAAGACATGTAAGACTATCTATGTTCGATCATCCGATAAGCAACTGAGAATGCACCAACCAAGTCAATCAAAAAATATATTGATCCAATCAAAGGAGAAATCGGAAAAAATAGTAAATCCATCTAATCACCATTCTGGTTCTTCAATCGAGTCAACATATTAAATCATGAGGTGTGCAAACAAATTTTCATAACATCACAAATATATACAAAGCACAACCAATCGTATATAAATGATATAATACGTCAAAAAAAAAACATAAAATGTGCAAAGTGATGATATAATGAAAATGATGCATATGGATAAAAAAAACAGAAAAAATGGCATCAGGGTCCTGTAGGCATCCTCAGTCATCATACTGGACATCACTAGACGAAGTGTTCACTTCCTCCAACCATGGATCATCAGGAATATAATCTTCAAAAGTAACCTCACTATCACCATCCTGAGCCTGGTCCTGATCAATTGGATCAGCTATGATCGGATCATCCCAACCATCCATAATCTCTAGAACTAGATCATCAGGATCGAAATCATCCTCAACATTGGCGACATGTCCCTCGCCTTCAATGAAGGGGGCCTCCTGATCAGGCTCTCCCTCAGCATCAACAGGATCCTCCATAACATCATCTGCTGCAGGTAATGGATCTCCTAAAACATCGTCCTCAGCCTCCGAAGGATCCTCCAAAAACTGATCGTCGTCCTCCAAGGGATCCGCCAAAAACTGATCCTTGTTATCTAAAGGATCCTCCAAAAACTGATCCTCGTCCTCCTCAGCCACTGGAATGGCTGCACCATCAGTAGCTACTGGAACAGCTGCATCATCAGGAATCTCCTCTGGAACAAGTACCGGAGCTTCAGGAGCTACCATAGGAGCAATCAAGTGCTGCACTGGAGGAGGTGGATGATAGTGATGGAATACTGGAACTATCACCCTGGGAGGTGGTCTAGCTATGATCCTAGGCACCAGAGGTGCGAGTTCTGGAACTGGACCAAATCCCGGTGGACCGGCGACAGGAGCGATCACCGGAGCACGCGGAAGTGGTGGTACTGGAGGATGAAACCAAGGTCCCAATGGGTGTTCCATACCCGGTGGCGGTGGGAAGAGCAGGGCAGGAGCCAGTTGACGAACATGAAACTCTATAGCCCTCTGATAAGGGATCCAATGGCGATCCTCTACATAGAACCCGAGCCAATAATACCTTTGTTCCATAATCTGCAAAACAAAATCAATGTATGCCAACAATGCATGCATATGACATCTAGTAAGCATTCATATAACACTAATTAAATGTCAGAGAAATAATCAATGAAAAATAATTAACTATTCCCTAAGCATGCATTTAAATAAATCAATTTACTAAAACATAATAGTAAACTAACTTAGTAGGCAAAATGAAATAAAAAAATGGATTATTATTAAAATGAATAAAAAAAATAATTTCAAAATAATATTCCAAATTTTTTTTTTTTTTAAATTTTCCGGCCGCCGGAGACGGCGGCGCGTCGCCGGAAAGCGGCGATGCGACGTCGTTGCTCCGGCAGAGGGCGGATGACGCGCCAAACGCGCCGGCGACATTTTTACTTAGTACATTTTACTTCGTGGCTTAAATGGATGTTAAGACCGCTTTCCTCAATGGAGGACTGGAGGAAGAGATTTACATGGAACAGCCTGAAAGTTTTATTACCAAAGGCAAAGAGAGAAAAGTCTGTAAACTCTTGAGGTCCATCTATGGACTCAAACAATCTTCCAGACAATGGTAACTTCGATTCCATGAGTCGATTATGTCATACGGATTTCAAATGACAGAAGAGGACCATTGTGTTTTTTTAAAAAGGTCCAGTGATGGTTTTATTTTACTATCTTTATATGTTGACGACATACTTCTGGCGTGTAATAACAAGACCCTCCTTCTTGCCACGAAAGACTGGTTATCAACGGTTTTTTAAATGAAGGATATGGGTGAGGCTGCCTATATTTTAGGAGTCAAAATATCAAGGGATCGAAATCAAAGACTTTTGGCCTTGTCACAAGAGCCATACATTCATAAGATCCTTGAGAGGTTCCATATGGCAGATTGCAAGCCAATGGACACACCCATCGCAAAAGGCCAGACCTTAAGTCTAGAGATGTGCCCGAAAACTCCGCAAGAGCGTGAGAAGATGAAAAGAGTACCATATGCAAATGCCATTGGAAGTCTGATGTATGCAATGATGTGTACCAGACCAGATATCTGTTATGCAGTTGGACAGGTAAGCAGATATCAGTCAAATCCAGGACAGAAACATTGGATAGCAGTGAAAAGAATCCTAGCTTATCTAAAGGGTACCGCTGATTATGCCCTGTGTGTTATCAAGGCAGCAATGATCGCCTAGTAGGATACACAGATGCAGATTGGGGTGGTGATTTGGATGAAAGAAAGTCTACTTCTGGATATGCTTTTATTCTGAGTCAAGGAGCGATTTCCTGGAGTAGCAAAAAGCAAACTTGCATAGCCCTGTCCACCATGGAAGCAGAATTTGTTGCCTGCTCGGTGGCTGTGCAACAAGCTGTTTGGCTAAAAAGGTTCTTAGAAGATTTGAGTTTAGATGACAGTGAATCTGAGCCTATTACTGTATACTGTGATAGTCAGGCAGCTATTGCTTACACAAGAGATGCTAAGTATCACAGTAAGTCTAAACATATAGAGACTAAGTATCACTTTGTCAGGGACATAGTGGCTAAGAAGAATGTAACTATTAGATACATATCGACGTATGATATGATTGTAGACCCCCTTACTAAGGCTGTAACTAGAGATGTGTTTGCAAAGCATACTAGGTCATTGGGTCTACGTAGGTTGTGAACCTTTTATATATTTGTTTGATTATCTATGTTCAAGTATGATTCATTTTTTAGTGTTGTTTTGATTATAGCATTTTTACTTAGTATGTTTCTTATCATCCGAGAGTATGTCGTCAGGTGTAAGAGGCTGGTGAACTTGCACTCACAGCCGCCTCGGTTATCTGAGGATAATGTGAGATGAGACTTGTACATTTTGTTTTGTGAATTAGATATTCCGGAACTCATAGAAGTATACAAAATTGTCGCTTTGACATGTTGTCAAAATGAGATTTTTCTAAAATATAATGAAGAATCACTTATGAGATTTCAATTTCATAAGACCTGACAAGCCGGACTAAAACTTTGGAGTCGCTCAACTAAGACAGTAGGAGCGATCAATTTTATGACGTATTTTTGTGCTACAGTCCGTACAATGAACATAAACTATATATTGACATACGCTCCGTTTAAATGGCAAGGTTCATTGTCGCGCTTGTTTTATACCGTGCGTGCTTTTAAGTTGACCTGATGGAAGATAAGTATTGAGTATGTCCCAACTCCTTATCGTGCAAGTACCATCCTATATTGATCCTTAGTACGGTCACTCTCATGTCTGGAGTGTTGGGGTAATGACTGTATCATTAGCATGTTTTTCTATGATCATGATAATTCGGTCTATGTAGCATGTCTATGATGTCGGTTGCTTTCATCGACTTTTGGAATTAGAGTAGATTGGAAGACACTGACAGTATTCACACTTATCACACGCTAGCTAGAAAGTTGTGGTTCCTGGGGACACAGTAGTGATTGAGGAGTACTCCTGAGATCAGAACATTGGTTCGATGGGACCGAACGTGTCTGATGTGAATATATGTCTGTAGTCTAGGATTGTAAATGGATTTATATCATGTTTTGACTTTCAGGAAACTGATTCATTTCTTTTGGTCACACCGACTATTTGCGAGTATAAAGTCAGTATGTTGCTTCTTTGTGTGAGTGGGAGAATGTTGGTTTATTCACCCAAATGTGCAAACGTGTCTTGTACACGTATAATGGTGACAGTTATCCAATATGGGAAAACTGCCCCAGAGATTCAGAGATACAAAAACAGTTGAAAGTTACTTTGTTTTGTGGTGTGAGTGTTATTTCTTTTTGTGAAAGAAAAGGAAAAACCTCTTTGAAGAAAGAACTGAAACGTTGAAAAGAAAATACAAACAAGAAGCATTTCGCTGGGCAGCATCTAGTTTGTGAACAGAGGAATATTTCCGCTTGTGATTATTCCCGACATTTAAAGTTGATCAGTAATGGAATCCTTACTCTCTCTTATTTACTTCATTATTATTTGGTTGATATATACAAGATGTTAGTATCTACTGTATATATATATGAAAGTATATTGCTGTGTATATAAAGTCTTCATCTAACACTAATTTTGGTGTAGTTGTACTTTTTTGGAGCACAAAATTGATTTGTTCATTTATCAAAATTTGATTTCAATTGAAGTTTTTTGTCAACAAAGTTCTTTATTCAATTTAAAATATGTGCAGTAAATGAAAGAATTGCAATCCGCTAAAAACAGGAATCATTGTTGCTTTGGTATAGAGATTGATGGATATTTTGGTTTCCAATCTGTTATTTTATTGGGATGATAAGATAATTTCGGATGGCAGGATTTTATATCCTCATTTCAGTGTCAAATGTTATTTATACGATTTTCTTTTTATTATGTTTAACATTTCATGTGATTTTGTTAATGGCCAATAATGGATTATGTTGAGGAGTTCATCTGTTCTGTATTTGTGGTAGGTGACTCTTCTACCATATTTGTTTTTGTTAGTTTTCTTTTGTGTGATTCTCTCATAGAAAACTTTGGAAACTTATTTAATTGTATTTTTTTTTTTAAGATGTATGTCTTACTTATGCAAAGAAGTTTTACCAAGCCAAGGATATTTTGGTCTAACTCCAACTTTCAAGCTGAAGATGGTAAATAATTTCTAAACTCAAATCCTTTATACCATCTCTTTTGCCATATCTTATTTTGTAACTGAATTTGATTGTAATGAATTGTTGGACTGTCATGTGGCATCTTTAGGGATTGCTCAAAGACTTAAGTATCACTCTAGGAATGGGTATGGTGATTTAGCTAACAACGGCTGTTTTGGTGATTCGTTGAAGGAATATTATAGTGTAGTAGATTCAGGATTAGATTCTAACAGTCGTGATCAAGATTCGGTTTCCGATTGTAAGAGTTCTGTGCAATAATGCTAGACAAAGAATTGATTAGATTGAATGAAGAAGACAACCTTATGATTTGATCAATGAAGATTGGTATTGGTTTCGTGTCTGAGTTTGGTTGGGTCACAAGTTGAGATCACTGCGGTGCATAAGAAGCCGGTTAACGGGGTTATAGGAGATATTGTTAGGATTTTGACGAAAATTCGGGTATATTCTGGTATCCATAATTGGTTGGTAATTTGGAAAAGGCTTGAAGACTGTTTTGGAAGTATCATATTTGATTAGGAATGGTATTTCCTAATATGGGATTCTAATTAGGAAAGAGATCCTTGAGAATCCTAAATAGGAAAAGGTTTTCTTAATGGTTTAGGATTACTAAGTAATCTAATGCTATAAATATGGTGCTTGTATCTATTATTAGATATCCTGAGAGAACAATGTAGATCTAGTTGGTTAGGTTTGGGAGGTACCCCATGAGGGCCTGGGAACCATGGAGACCATGGAGATCTTGAGTTCTAGGATCGAGTCTTGTTATCCTATGAGAGCCATATGAGGAGAGCTTGTATGTGAGACTGTAACCAATGTAATTGGATTGGGAAGTGAGAGAGTGATATTCTGGTTGTAACTGTTGCTTTATTGTTACCTAGTAAATTAGTCTCTCGTCGTCCTGACGGCCGTGGTTTTTTTCCGTTTTGGGTTTCCACGTAAAAACCTTGTGTCTTATTTTCTATCTCTATTTCTTGCCTTGTGTATGTTGTTTTACTTTGTGGTTAACAATACTCGTCTCCGCTGCAATGGATCACCGATTTGTTCAACAAGTGGTATCGGAGCTAGCCGTGTTTTCCCAACAGATATTTCATAAAGCAGCCACCGAAAAGGGGTTTATGAAATTATGAAGCATGAGTTTTTTAAAAGCCAAGTGAGAATGTAAGATATGGCATGGCATATGCGTGTGTCCCAATTGTCATACTATGGATTGATGAGTATTGCTTGATCAAATCTGATTGATCTCAATGGAAATAATAATAATAACATAACTGAACAGAAAAATCAAGATTATTTTATTTTTGTTATATAATAAAGAAAAAAAAAAAAAAAAAAATAAAAAAAAAAAAAAAAAAAAAATCAAAAAAAAAAAAAAAAAAAAAATAATTTTTGAATAAGTTCCCTTCATGAAAAAATGGTGTTCAAGAATTTTTTTTTTATTCGACATCAAAAAGCATAAAAAGAAAAAGAATACAAAAACCACACAAAAACATAACTCAATTTCTTACTAGAAAACAATTTGGCTTTTTAGCTGAAATTAGATGAGTTTTTACAATAAAGAATGAGGAATAATATGATAATGATGCTCTCCCACTTCGACTAAAAAATCCAAAAGAAATATTTATAGTGTTGCCTTCCTTAGTAGCTTGTAGAAATAATTAGGGTAAATTTCACTAAAATACAGTGAGTTTTCAGATAATTACACCTAAATATCAGTTTATGCCTTTTTTACACCTAACACCAGCGAGTTTTTTTAAAAAAATAACATTTAGCTTAACACCATTAAGTGATTTTCGTTATTATCCTTATAGATGATGATAATAGCAACATGTGTCGATGATGTGTAAACTTAAAAGGTTTATTTAAGGGGTATTATAGTAAAAATACTCAATAAATTTATAAACAATTACTACAATCATTTCATCTAAGACTTTTGGACTCCGTGGTGGAGAATTGGACATCGAATATCGAGTCAAGCTGATTTAGCCCTAACGTGATGAGTGAAAAAGTGAAAAATACCAATACGACTCGCAAGTTCCATTCTTGACTCAAGCTCTATAGTGGGTCCGACTCGACCCGCAAGTTCCATTCTTGACTCGATCCCTATAGTGGGTCCGACTCGACCCGCAAGTTTCATTTTTGACTCGATCTCCACAGTATATCCAATGGACAATATTTTTACTAGAATACTCATTATCATCAGTATTATTTTATTTTATTCATTGGACTAATTTATTTAGTATTTTTACTACAGTACCCTTTATATAAACCTTTTAAGTTTACACGTCATTGTCACATGTCGCCATGTCATTATCTATAAAGATAATAACGGAAATCACTTAATGATATTAAGCTAAATTCAATTTTCTGAAAACTCGCTGGTGTTGTGTGTAAAATAGACATAAACTGATATTCAAGTGCAATTCTCTGAAAACTCACTGTACCTCAATGCAATTTACCCAAAGAATTACTAATCAACACAATATAAATATTTTGAAGAAAATTAACTCCAGTACAGTTTAAATCTATTTACAATATCATAGATTATCAATCAAATTAGAGAAGCCAATTGAGCATAAGCTTCAATTGTAAAGTAAGCTCCACACCATTTAACAATTTTTAGACATATTTATGGCATATGAAGACGGAGGATTACCGAAAATCTGGATGGTCAAGGATAAAAGGAGTTCCAAATTGAGGCATGCAAGCAAAGGACTAACATTATTGTAAAGTGTTCAATAAAGTTGAAAACATTAGTCGAATTAACTATAACGTGATATGAATTTGACTGTAATTGCAGGTAAAGCTTCTGATCAGAGTTCATCCTAGAAATCTTACCACTCTTCTTGGATTCTTCATTAGAGGCTCCAACATGGGTCCTATTTATGAACACATATCTACTGGTACATTAAGGGAATATCATGAGCTACAACGCCTTAATGACTTTTGACATGATGAATATTTAGGAAAAAAGGGATATATTTTGACGTGGGGACAGAGGATGGAGATTGCAGTTGATCAACTGTAGATTTGTGTATATAGATATTCTTAGAAGAAGAAATTAGCTTCTGCTTCATTTTTCAAAGTAAGTGGACTGATTGGTTTGGATTTCCATTCCATGATTAGAGTATTTGCATTATGGTCGCAAGCCAACTATAAGTCATAAAGATGTTAAATCATATTGAATGAAAAATTACAAATTAAGATGGAGGAAATTAAGATGGAGGAATTTGGCTTGTCCGGAGTACTTTCACATGAGAGTGGCATTAACTTAGTTATAGAACAAAATGTGATCATAAAAAATAAATAAAAAAAAATCACAAAAACATTCATGTTAGTGGCTCACACTAACTTAACTCACTTAAAGCTATTAAACTCAATGTTGTTGGAAGAAATGAATAACTGCAGTAACAAGAATGATAAAGTTCCATCTACATTAACTCTCGTACTGATCCAAATACTGGATACTTTTTAGTGGGAATGTTCCAGTGCTATAGATTTTAAAAGTGTCAATTTGAGGTCTTAACTTCAGAAATACAATCATGTGGATGAAGCCATATATTAGATGGAAAAGGATCAACATGGTTGCCGGTTGCCGGTTGCCACTTCTTACCAGTAAAATTTGCGAAGACAGCTTAGAGGATATTAAAAAGATTTTTGTTGAGATCATTTTTGTCACGACCTGATTTAGGATCGTAACTTTTGAAAAGTCAAAAAAAAGAAAATAATAATAAAATATATCCGAACCAATAAAAAAAAATTGATCAAATGTCCCGGGACTACAAAACTCATGAATAGTCAAAAAGTCCAAATAAATAAAACAAACCCACCTGGCATCCAACATCCAGGTATATACACTAAATTCCATCAAATTACATCACCACTAACTCCAACTTTCAATACAATAAATACAGCCTGTAATACAGAAATTCTTGAGACGTGTCTTCATCCAGACAAGCATAAACAACAGAATTGCTCCACATAGCTGAGCCAAGAAAGTTAAACCTGAAAATGATAATTGAGTAAGCGTGAGCTACTCGCCCAGTAGGTTCCAATCCTCTATTCATAACTTAACCAGATATTCAGAAAACAAATCTGTAGAATTCAATTTATTCAAATAGTTTCATAAACAAAGTAATAATCAATAATCATGTCCAAAACCTTTCCACATTTATCAAATATCCGAATAACTTGTATCAAATCCGATTTCTCAAAATCAATAAAAATAATAATAGCAAGTTGAGTTACCATATCAAAATCATAAATTTCCATGCTATCAACACTGATACAATAATATATAATATCACCGGTGCCCGTGAACCATACATGACACAACCCTGCGCAGGTTTAGGGACTCGCACCCAAGGAGGCAGTGTCCACCCTCCCACTCTCGTGTCACGCGCTCACCCCCACCAACATATCCACATAGGGATATCTCACCATAACCACTTTCCATAACAATAATATAAATCCCAGGTTGATAGCAATTACCATAATAAACATTATCACATTTCATAATACAAATCCTGCAGATTCTTAATCAATAACCAAAATCGACTTTTCAATAACAAAATCATTTATTCAATAACCATTTGATATCAGCAGCAAAAATTAATATTCAAAACTATTTCTTAAGAACGTTATTTAAATCACAGTTTCAAAAATCAATCCAATTAAGCATGAATAGGAGAACCTACTTGGATTCCGAAGTATGAATAAGCTCACGAGACTATTAGGACCAATTTGGAAGAATTTGGGTTCCCAGACAACTGAAAATCAACAAAAGCGGCAAAGTGAACGAAATGGTGATTTAAGAACTTCTCAGTTTCCTAATTCCAACAGTGGCGACCGTTTCTCCAAACGAGGATCGAAAGCAACCAGAAAACCATAAAGAAGTCGCAGGTACCAAATGTGTTGATGTGACGTCGGCTATAACAGTCATATGATCTTTGAAGTTCCCGATGAGAGGAATCCAATGGCACGAAAATCACTCGAATCGGGTAAACGGTTTAAAAGATATGGAAGAGAGAAGACCAGAGAAAAAGTCGATTAAAGAAGAAGAAAACAGAGTTGAGTGTTTGTTCCGGCAGCGTGAAGGAGAGAAGAAATAAGAAATATTTTATAACACGCACAATTACAATAAAACCTTCGAACTTTTCAAAATCCAACTTGTACCATAAACTTTTCAAATTTTTATATTTAAACCCTCAACATAAAATAAAATTTTCAAAAAATTTCCAGCCGATTTAACGGTCAACAAATTATATTATATTACTAAAAATTTTCGGATATTACAATTTTTCAAATTGTTGAGCTGATACGGGACACGTTTGAAATTACTTGGTCTAGAAGCTGCTTAATGTTTGGAATGAGAATGTGAAGATAAGAAAAAACATACACATTGCACACCTGCATTAGGGGGAAAAAAAATGAAGTAAAGTAAACACAGTCATTCACGAGATTAGCAAAACAAAATTAAAAGCCACGTAAGTTAGTCATATCTACTATTTTAAACCACAAATATTGAGCAAGTTACACTAATTTTTTTTTATTATCTGCTATTTATTAATGAATATAATTTAATTGGACTATTTCAATTTTTTTCAAAGACAAATAAAACTAATTTAATTAAAAAATATATAAAATAAATTATAATTAAATTAATTAAAATATTTTTTTAATTACTTTATTTAAAAATAAATATATATATATATATATATATATATTTTTTTTTTTAAATAGAACATTACAATTTTCTAATAAAAATTATATTTAACTATATATACAAAACTACAATCTAAAAAGCAAAGCCCAATAAATAATTACAAATAGTTTTATTAGTAGTTTTATTAGGAGGCTGTAAACAGATGCAAATATATCCGTGGCACTTATATTATATTCTTTTGGTTCTCGTAGTGTCACTGGTTCTTGAATCCAGGAGACATTAGGTACCAGCTTTCCATTCAACTTTCGACAAACCAAACCAAAATCTTTCACAAACTGGTTTGGTTCTACTCATTTAAACCCCAGTTATATGATAATTTACTATGCAAGAAGCAGCCTTTTCATCAATAACTTATAGTTCTGGACAATATTTCAGAACCATCCCAATTAAATAGCCAATACACGGAAGGAAAGCAGTGTAGTTGATAAGCGGCACAAGAAAATCAAATAAAACATCTCTCTTCTTCCTCAATTCGAGCAAGGACCCGTAAAAATACTCTCACTACAACAATTCTTATCATTACCACCAGCATGTCAAAATTGAAAAATAGTTCGAACAGAACATCTTTGAATATATGAACACCAAACTTGTTTTAGTGGGATACAAGATCCATACTAGAGTCGATCAGTTTTCGTCCCTTTGTTTCAAATGGCAAGAAAATAGTACAAACCATAGAGACACAAACAACAACCTCCATCAAAATGACTGCAGCTGTTTGATGGCAATTATTGATCAATCCAACAGCTACAAGAGGGCATACCACTCCCCCAAGTCTTGCCATCCCGCTCGCTATCCCGGAACCGGTTGACCGAGCAGAAGTTGGATATACCTAAATGACGATAAAGTAAGTATTCTTTAATAGCATAATATAGCACATTTAGCTATGAAATCTTGTGGAATCATGAACGACTCTTTTTGAAAATGATTGGGAAAGTTGAGCATTTGAAATGTGTAAGGCATACTGCAGTTCAAAACAACTTATGTATATGCCAAGGAATGAAATTGAACATAGTCTGTTAAGGACTGCAAAATAGATTAAGGGCAAACCTCCGGGGCATAAATAATAGCTATAGAGAACATCCCGTTAGCAAACATGCGAGCTCCAACTAATGATGCTGTAATTACATTAGCAGACTCATAGACAACCAGTGGTAGAAGGAATAAGAAAGTCAAAACAGACAAAACCATCATCGAAGCTTTGCGGCCAACTCTATCAATAATAAGAGCTGAAAAAAGTAGCCCAGGTAGTTCTGTAAACAAGTCAAATGTTAGCAGAACAATCATCAGAATGAGTAATTTATAAGAGTAACTGAACATTCATCCACAAGGTTGTAAGTAAGTAACATTGAACATTCATTACCTGCAAAGCTTGTGATAAAAACATTATAATAGAGGCTTTCATCCACAGAATCTTCCAAATTCAATTCACTTGAGCCACATCTGGATTGCCCACTACTTAAACCGGAAGTCAGCAATATAATCCCATAATAAAAGAATGAATTCCCAAAGAACAGAATCCACAAGAGTAAGGTAGTTCTGATTAATGTCGAAGAGAAAAGAACCGATATCGTTGACAACCCTGATTTTACTTCTGTGGTTTTCTTCTCACAGGGTACAAGAAGAGGAACCTCATCATCATTAACAAAGTCTTCATTCATTCCATCAGTCTCAGGAGAAACAAGCATACCAGAAGGGAGCTCTCTCCCATTCGTTAAAGCTAAACTCTCCAAAACAAGATAAGCATCCCTGCTTCTACCTTTAGTATATAGATACATTGGAGACTCCGGTGCAAAATGGTAAAGCAAAAGTACAATAAATGATGGTATGGAGGAGAAGGCTAATAGCCACCTCCAATTCAATTTCTGCATGACAATCTGGAGCAATAACACATATAAGTTCATTCCTATGGTGTATATACAATGCCTACACCCAGTGGCAGAGTCAAATCACTGTGAAAGCAGAGTTATAAACGGAACAAACCAGAGCGAGAGTGGATTCAAGGATGGAACCAAAAGCCCAAAAACAAGATATGACAGCAGACCACATTCCTCTACTTTGAGCAGGGACAAATTCAAGAAACCAGGATAAGAAGACAGGAGCACTGCCGAGTCCAATACCAACCAAAGCACGAAGAATCACCAATGTCGTATAATTAGGCGAGAAAGCACTCAAAAACCCAATCACACTCGTCAACACTGCCATGCCAAGAAAACCTTTCCTAAACAAGAGCAACCAATCATTTGGAATGAGAAATTGAATATATAGATATAGAAAAATATATACATTACCTTCTGCCACAGTTGTCGGAGACGAAGCCCCAGAAATAAGAGCCGAGAAAGAAACCAGCGAAGAGAGCGCTAGTCAAAACGGTTTCTTGAGCGGAAGAAATGCCCCATTCGGATTTAATCGCAGGTCCAATGAAGGAGAGGATCATGATTTCCATGACTTCTGCAATAAAGCCCAGTCCTGTGTAGAGCAGAATAAGCCATTGATATTTGCCGAACCCTACGTGAGTGATTGCTTCGTCTACGGAGAAACTTTGTTCCTCCATTGTTGTTCTGTTATTACAGCTACAGCTGTTGGGTGTGTTGTTGCGTCATTATTAATAGTGGGAGAGTAGATGTTTTGGTTTAGGCAAATAAATGCCTTATACGACCTTCTCATCTGATCTCCTTGACGGAACTGTCAAAGGTTGGATGGACATTGTTCTTGAGAGAATATGTGCAAGTATATTGGGACACAGTATTTTCGGATCTTCTGAACATTTGTACCCCACATGCTAAAGAAATGTGTTGTGTCGTCACCATTGTTTTTCTGAAAATCAAATGTGTGGTAAACAACGTGTCCCATGTTCTGTATATATATATCCAGTACCTGACACATTCTCTCATTTTTCAATTTCGCATGAATAATATAGGTGCGTGTAAGGTTTAATTAATGATACTTATAATTGGAGAATTCAATAGTTGAATACAAACTTTTCTTCTATAAATCAATTGCAATTACACATTTCCATGTTACATGTATCTTCTTCTAACTGTAAATTGGAGACTCAACTTAATCATCTAATGCAATCACAAGTTGTCTTTGAGATCTTTTCCTTTGGTTTCAAATTGGAAGAGTAGAACAGAACCTATTGCAGCAACAGCAACCGCTTCAAACAGAATTACTGCAGCTGTTTGATGACAACCCGTCACAAGGGCAACCGCCACCAGAGGGCATACCATCCCACCTACTTTTCCCGCTCCATTTGCAGCGCCATAACCAGTATTCCTTGAGGATGTAGGATATACCTGCCCATACACAACATAACAATATTGTCATAGCAACATTAGTTAAGTTACCTAACAAAAGAACTAGAACTCATAACTGGTTTGACATTAAGTTTGGTGAACATAATGTTATGTTACCTCAGGGGCATAGATACTGCCGACTGTGATGGTTCCTGTAGTACACATTCGAGCACCAAACAGCAAGGCTGTTGTCAAGACGGTAGACTGAGGAGTAACCAATGGCAGAAGGAATATAATACCTAAGCCAAACATAAGAACCATTGAGATCTTTCGGCCAACCTTGTCGACAATTATGGCAGATAAAAGAAGACCAGGAAGCTCTACAGAATATGAAAATGGAAGCATCAGAGAGGCTATCAAATCCAAATATGAGTCCACAATGGTAAAATAAGGGAGAGGAAAGGAATACCACAGCACCTGCCAAATTGGTTATAAACACCTCTGTATATAGGCTATCATCGCCTTGTAATTTTTCTTCATTTTGGACACTTGAACCACAATTATTCCCCCCTTTACTTAATTTAGAGGTCAACAACACAATGCCATAATACAAGAATCCACTTGCAAAGAACAACACCCATAGCAGAATGGTTGTGCGAATGAGTTTCGGGGAAAATAACACCAAAAAGGATGAGAAGACTGACTTCAACTTGCTGATCACTTTTTTTGTTGGTGAGGATTCAACTGTATTTTCTGATGATGAAAATTCTCCACTAGTGGTTGTATGAGAAACTAGCACACCAGAAGGGAGTTTTTGATGATTGAGGATAGCTATGTTCTGAAGAATTTTCTGTGCATCCTCTGTTCTTCCTTTGGCACATAAATACCTTGGCGACTCAGGTGCCAGACCATAAAAGAAAAGAAGTGAAAATGATGGTATGGAGGACAAGCCAAGCAGCCACCTCCAATTCAATTGTGTCATAACAACCTGCAACATGGGCAGTGTTTAAATATTATATAGTTTCAAATCTTCACGGTTATATAATTCCATCCATAAACTGGATACAGAAAATTAACAATAATTCAGAATATTCAATTTCACAATGAGAAACACAATTTTGAGTAACCAACAATATTAGCCAAGCCCGAATCAAATAGTAACATTAAAAAGTTAGGAAAACAAATGTACCAACCCAGGCAAGACCAGCCTCTAAAATTGTTCCTGCGGTCCAGAAAAGTGAGAAAACGACCATCCACATGCCTCTATAGGTAACAGGAACAAATTCTAGAAACCAGGTAAAGTACACTGGCCCCCCTGCCAAACCAAAACCAACTAAACCCCGAAAAATCACCAGGGTAACATAATTTGGCGCGAAAGCACTTAACAATCCAGCTCCACAAGTGACAACACCTATGCCGAGAAAACACTTCCTGGAAAGAGCATGAACTACAGAAACTGATGAATGTGCTCTTTTGTATATTTTCGACCAACCATATTTCACACTCTTAAGAAGAACAGCTTAAAATACGAACAGATAAGACCCACTTCCTGCTACACTTCAACATCATTGGGAATAAAAGAAGTTAGAATCAACACTAGACACATAAATCAGTATATTCTGAACATCAACATATGCATACTCTAAAGCAATTATAATTGAACACATATACAAATTACAACATAGCTATAACTAAAAGACAGAACACTAATGAATATTATTCTCATATTTATAAAAACTCCATTCTCTATTCGCAGAAAATCATCTCCAGATCTAGAACGTTGCATAACATAAAATAGACACGTATTCACCTCCTTCCAAAGCGATCCGATATAAGGCCCCAAGTATAAGCTCCAAACAGCATACCGGTAAAAACAACAGTTGATAACAAACTTTCCTCACCGGAAGAAAGTCTCCAATCGGTTTTGACAGCAGATCCAACAAAGGAGAGAATCATAATCTCCATAGCTTCAGAAATATAACCTAATCCGGCGTAAATAAGAACGAGTACTTGATACTTGCCGAAGCCTGTGGAAGAAAGCGCTTCATCGAGCGTATAGACGTCGTTTGAAACGCAATCAACAGCGATTTCTTCTTCAGCCTAGATGTGGAAGTAAGATAATCATCAGAACAGAAGAGAAGAGAAATGGAGAAATGAAAGTGAGTTGTTCTTTCTTACCTTGGGGTCCTGGTGGAGAAGACTGTGATGTTCGTCAGAGAGAAGAGTCATCGTGGAATTGATTTGATTGGATTGGATGGAGGAAAATGAAATCGTTCGGTATATGTTATGTTTATTACTAGTATGACATTTTGTTCATGATTCTGTGTTTAGACAACGATGACGTAGTCGCTTCAACTTCTCTTGACAAGGAATATGGAGTTTTTTATATACTTTTATAAAAAGAGAAAATAATGAATTGCATCGGTCCAATGATGATGGAGAAAAGTTTTTGTGGTATTTAATTGAAGAAAAGAAAAGTTAGGTGGACTTGGCAAATACTTACCTAACACTACCCTATGAAACTAAAGCTTTGACGTTATCTTTTGGTTCTTTTCCATTAGTTTCAAATGGAAATAGCAGAGCAGCAAGCAACTGATATCACCACATTTGTTATGTATCACACACTGACAGTCACTGTGTAACAGATACCAATAAGTTTCAATAACCTCCTTCCAAAAATAAGTTGCAGAGAGCAAACCAGCAAAAACAACAGTTGATAGCAATCTTTCACATGAGGGAAATGCCTTTACAGCTGATCCTACAAATAAAAGAACCATAATCTCCATTGCTTCTGAAACATTCCCTAATCCAGCATATATAAGCACAAAAACTTGGTACTTCTCAAACCTCACATCATTTTCCCCTGAAAACCCTCCATTGAAAATTTGAAGTATGATGATTGTACTAATTTTCCTTACTGCCCAGAAACTTGCAATGTAGTTCACCACATGATCAAATTCAATGAACAATAGTAACACACATCATCATGTAAGAATGTCATGATTCAAAAGCAGTCAACATCTTCAAAACACATACAATTAAAGTTAGTAATGTACTAATTTTACAAACTCTCCTTATGAGACAGGCAGGGTTTGTTGAGGGAAAAATATTACAAGGAGCTGAGGGTTCATGAATCAGTGTCATGCATCCACATTGTCTCTCAGTTGTTGTCCCTTGGATTCAAATGGAAACAGAAGAGTAGCAACTATAGCCACAACAAATACCACCTCAAACAGAATAACAGCTTCCACCTGATGACAACCTGAGACAAGTGCAACAGCAACTAGAGGGCACACCATTCCCCCTATTCTCCCTACTGCGTTCGCTACTCCAGTACCCGTCGCCCTCATCAATGTTGGATATATCTACAGTTTGAAAGGATTTAGTCTCAAGGTTATAGTTTATTATACAGACAATCATTGAATCATGGAAGTTGATATTATTACCTCTGGGGCATAGAAGGTGCCTACTGTTATGGTTCCTGTAGCACACATGCGAGCACCGAATAGCAACAAAGTTGTCACAACAGCAGACTGATGGACAACCAACGGAAGAAGGAAAATGCAAGCTATGATAAACATAAGAGTGAGGGAGAACTTGCGCCCAATTACGTCCACAATTACTGCTGATAAAATAAGCCCAGGAACTTCTGGAAAATCAAGTTACCAATTGTTAATAAACGAACCACAACAATCAAATGAAATAAAAGCAGAATCAAAAGAGCAGCACCTGCAAGACTAGTAATAAACACATTCAAGTAGAGGCTATTGTCTGTATGAAGGACAGTTGAACCACATTTATTTTCCTTGCTACTTAACTTGGAGGTCAACAACACAATGCCGTAGTATGAGAATGCATTAGCAATAAACAGAACCCAAAAGAGAAGTGTAGTTCGGATTAGTTTTGATGAAAATAGCATGAGAAAAGATGAGAAGGCTAACTTCAATTTCCCGGCAATTTTACATGAGTCGGAGGGTGGAAGTGTTTCTTGTTGTGATGATTCAGATCCTTCTATCTGTTTGGCAGTTCCATCAGAAACAAGAATGCCAGGAGGAAGCTTTTTCTGATTGACACTAGCCATCATCTCAAGAATTCTCTGTGCCTCAACTATTCTTCCTTTTGCGCATAAATACCGTGGTGACTCTGGCACAAGGCCATATAAGAGAAGCAGAGCAAATGATGGTATAGAAGACAATGCTAGTAGCCACCTCCAATTTAGTTTTGTCATGACAATCTACATAAATGACAGTAGTTCATAATTTTCTATAGAGATTTTAGTCACCACATATCAGTTCTATACAACTGAATATAGCATTCAGTATTGCAATTCCTAAAGCCTAAAACATGAGACTCA
Organism: Cardiospermum halicacabum; assembly: GCA_031304145.1. NCBI lineage: Eukaryota > Viridiplantae > Streptophyta > Magnoliopsida > Sapindales > Sapindaceae > Cardiospermum > Cardiospermum halicacabum. The sequence continues at coordinate 5,822,362 of CM062396.1, read as the reverse complement.
ACTCAATTTATCTCTTGTTTCCATATGTCATGCAAGTATCAGTTATTTAGCCGAAGAACAAGGATTGGTATATAAGACTCCTGACAGTACCACAAATCGTGACAGTGAAAGCTAATGAGAATGACAATTTTCAAAGTAGTCAATCACCAAGTAGTGTGCATTCATGCCATAAGTATGTATACTGCTGAAATTTTCAATTTGAAATGATATCAATCAAAAGTAATTTGTTTACAAATAGAATAAATGAGAAAAAAATAGGAGCCTACCCAAGCAAGCAAAGACTCGAAAATGGTTCCTGCAGTCCAACAACCTGAAAAAGCAACCATCCATGCACCTCTATGTGACACAGGAAGGAATTCCAGAAGGTAAGCCAAAAAAACAGGTACCCCAGCCAAACCAACACCAACAAAACAACGCGAAATTATCAGCAACAAGTAGTTCGGCGAGAAGGCACTTAACAGTCCAGCTCCACTTGTAACAGAACATATAAAGAGAAAACTCTTCCTGGAAGGGTATATATGTAGGTAATTAAACAATGGCGCTGGAGAAAAGTAACTCAAGATCAACAAAATGAACAAAGTATATGCACGCAAGTATAGAAGTACACAACATCAGCACTAACTTGCCACCCAAGCAATTATCATCACAAAGAAAATACCCCTGTAAACTATCTACGAATCTCCTAATTACCCCTCTTTTTGACTCTCAAATCAAATCAAGCCAATATTAGACTAATAAAATCATCAGATAAACTATATAGCTAACCTTCTTCCAATACTATCCGACAAAATGCCCCAAGAACAGGCTCCAACAAGCATACCAGCAAAAACAACAGTAGTGATGAAGCTCTCTTCAGTAGAAGAGAGATTCCATTTGGACTTAACAGTGGGACCAACAAATGACAGAATCATAATCTCCATTGCTTCAGAAAACCAACCCAATCCAGCATACAAAAGCACAAAAAATTGAAATCTCCCAGACCCCATACAAGACAACGCCTCATCCAGTGTGTAGTACTCAGCTTTGGCACGTCCACTTTCTTCCATTTGCACAAAAACCCTAATCAGCCTTCAAAAAATTGAATGAAATTGGGGAATACATACACAAGTAACCTACTGAAAATTGGGGTGTTTAAGTATCAGGATATTAAAGAGTACATTGGGGTGTGTGATGTGAGAAGATTAAAGAGTACATGCGTTCCTTGGATGCTGTTGAGTGGAGCATCATCCGAAAGTGGACGATTGAGTTTTTGATTGGCTAGAGACCCACCACAGTTTCAGTCGTCGGGCAAGCTTTGACCCAACTGCAGACACTTGATTCCCTAATAGTCTTTGAAAGATACAAGCATATGATTTAGAACCAAGCATTTCATCAATCAATCACAGTTTCGTGATTCAAAATCAAAATAATATCTAAAATAATCACTGTACTAGAATACAAATTTGAAAATGATGTCTTAAAGTAAGCTTGTACTTACTTCTTGCTGTGTAGTTGTCAAAGGATATAGATATAGAACTCAAAAGGCATTTAAAAGGGACTAATTTGACAAACTCACTTTATTTTGACATACATAATCACACTTATGATACAGGGGGGTTTATTGTACAGGGTCAAATATTACAAGAACAAACTCACAGTTCATAAATTAGTGTCCTAAATCCACATTGTCTCTCAAGTGTTGTCCTTTGGATTCAAATGGAAACAGAAAAGTAGCAACTATAGCCACAACAAATACCACTTCAAATAGAATAACAGCTGCCATCTGATGACAACTTGTGACAAGCGCAACAGCAACAAGAGGGCACACCATTCCCCCTATTCTCCCTACTGAGCTCGCAACTCCAGTACCGGTTGTCCTCATCGACGTTGGATATATCTATATAGTTTAAAACAAAATATTCAAGTTTATATCAATTCAAATTATCCTTTCTGAACACAAACACGATCTAGACTTTAACTTTGCATAAGGTATTACCTCTGGGGCATAGAAGCTGGCAACAGTGATGGTTCCTGTAGCACACATGCGAGCACCGAATAGTAACAAAGTTGTCACAACAGCAGACTGGTTGACAACCAAAGGGAGAAGGCAAACACTAGCTATGACAAACATAAGAGCCATGGAGAATTTACGCCCAATTATGTCCACAATTACTGCTGACAAGATAAGTCCAGGAACCTCTGGAAAATCAAGTTAAGAATTGTTAATAAACAAAAAAACAAACCACAACAAATCAAATGAAACAAATGCAGAAAATCAAAAGAGCAGCACCAAGTACCTGCAAGACTAGTAATAAACACATCCAAGTAGAGACTGTTGTCCTTGGATTTGTCTGTATGAAGGACAGTTGAGCCACATTTATTTTCCTGACTACTTAACTTGGAGGTCAACAACACTATACCATAATATGAGAATGCATTTGCAAAGAACAGCACCCAAAGAAGAAGAGTAGTTCGGATTAGTTTTGGTGAAAATAGCATAAAAAATGATGAGAAGGCAGACTTTAGTTTCCTGGCCAATTTTCGGAAAAGTGGAAGTGTATCTTGTGACGATGCGGATCCTTCATTCTGTTTGGTACTTCCATCAGATACAAGCACACCAGGAGGAAGGCTTTTCCGATTAATGGTGGCCATCTTCTCAAGAATTCTCTGTGCCTCCACAGTTTTACCTTTCGCACATAAATACCTCGGTGACTCTGGCGCCAGGCCATATAAGAGAAGCAAAGCAAATGATGGTATAGAAGACAATGCTAATAGCCACCTCCAATTTAGTCTTGTCATGACAATCTACATAATGAAAATGATTAGAATTTTTTATAGAGTTGCAATCACCAAGAAGCATATCGAATTCACATTAAAAAGTGTTTTAGAGAATAAGTTAGAGCATACCCAAGCAAGCGAAGCCTCAAAAATGGTACCTGCAGTCCAACAACCTGCAAAGACAACCATCCATGCACCTCTATGTGACACAGGAACAAATTCCAGAAAGTAAGACAAAAACACAGGTCCACCAGCCAAACCAACACCAACCAAACAACGTGAAATTATCAGCAGTGTGTAATTTGGTGAGAAGGCACTTAACAATCCAGCTCCACTTGTAATGGTACATATGAAGAGAAAGCTCTTCCTGAAACAGTATATGCACATACAATTAACCCATGAAAGCAAACTTATCATCCAAGTAATTACACATGTACTCTGTAAATCATTCTTTTAATGTTGTAGTAATCTAATATTGTAACAGTTTTTAATAGTTAAAGCATATTATCAAGTTTTGTGCTTTTACACATAAGTGACTCATCAACACCTTTATTTCAATTCAAAATGTAAAAATGAATACTTTTTCTATTATATAAATACCATTATTTGGACCACAAGCATATATTTACATTTTAAATCATAAAATATATGAATAAAAGATTCTCTTTGTTGACAAAATCATTACTACGATCATATAAATATTCCATTTATATTGCAGCTGATGAAAGCACTTGCAGTGAAAGTTAGGTACTCAGTGGAATTTTGGCTTTAAAAGTAGTATATTGATTTGATTTCTATTATACAATAAGATGTCCACCAATACATGTATTATATTTATAATCATGGTAATAATTAACTACAAAGATCACAAGTTAATTATTAGCATCACAAACTTTACCTTTGTAAAAACTAGATTATAAACAAAGTGCTGATCTTATCTATCCAGCCAACAGCAGAAAGTATAATTTTCCAACACAACAATTAGCCATTTATATAAAATAAAAATAATTTGTATAGAGCTGAGCTGAGCTGACCTTCTTCCAATATTATCGGATAGAAGACCCCAAGAATAAGCACCAACGAGCATACCAGCGAAAACAACAGTAGTGATGAGACTCTCTTGAGCAGAAGAGAGATTCCATTTGGACTTAACAGTGGGACCAACAAATGACAGAAGCATAATCTCCATTGCTTCAGAGAACCAACCCAAGCCAGCATACAAAAGCACAAGAAACTGATATTTCCCAAACCCCATCTCAGACAAAGCCTCATCCAGTCTGTACTCCTCTGCTTTTCCATTTCCACTTCCACTATCTTCCATCTGCACATAAACCCTAATCAAATTTGAGAGAAATATATATAAACAAAGTGACTTACTTTGGAATATTGAAGTTGAAGGGTGTGAGTGAGAGAGAGAGTCTTAAAGAGTGGATTTGTTGGTGAGATGATGATGATGCTATTGGGTGGGCCATCATCATCATTTTTAAAATTCGGTTTCGATGAAAAAGAATGGAGGATAGAGAAGTGGGGTTTTGTACGAGTTTTTGGTTTCTTATGGTGGTGATGAATTGCTTTGTTCTCTCTTTTGTCATCACACACCGCTTCATTGTTACAAAGTCAACACTATACGTACAAGTCTAATACGTATTTATTGTTTACCTTACCTCTTCAGTCTACATGCAACGTAGAATTGCACTGAAAACTGAACTCACTTTCTGTTCTTTCAATTGAAAATCATTCGATTCAGTTCTTTATAGATTTTTTCTCTTTTAATTTAAAATTTTAATTTCAAAACGGTTATTCTCAAATCTTTCGGATACGTCTTCACTTCACAATTTTTGAACAAGTCTTTCTTAAATTGAATCCTCTTTAATTTATATTAAAAAAAATTATACAATTTTTTATTATAAATTCTGAACCACTCAATTTGCGAAAAAAATTATTTAAAATTTAAATACTGGTGTAAAATATCAATTCGATACGAATTTTTGATATTCGATTTTGTTTTTACACTTTTAAATTTTCGAATAGATTATCGAGTTTTAAAACCGAATATTCGAATAGAATGTAAAATCAAGTTTTTTTTTTATTTCGAATTATTTAAATATAAAAAAAAATTATCCACCAATTCTCCTTTTGGTTCTTATTATAAATAAAATATTTTAAATATTTATAAATAATTTTCCTTATAAATATAGTTTAATTCTTTATTATGTAATTAAAATGAAATATAATAATTTTATTTAGTTTTAGTTATTTTTTCTCTTACATAAAATATTATAAATAAATAAAAATAAAGTAAAACTCAGATATCACTTATCTGGAATCGCATATCCGATTTTTCGGATATCCAATTTTTTCGGATCGGATACGGATAAAAAAAGTTATCCAAAATTTCGAATATTAGAAATTTTGAATTAGATCGAATCCGATATCTGCAAATATACAACCTTGATGCTAATAAAAATTAATTTTATAAAAATTTTAAAATAGATTTATTTCTAAAACTCAATTTTTGAAAATTTTATTTTATAACAAACTTTCCTTAAGATATCTTTCAAGTTAATTGTTTTTCCATCTCATTAAATATATATATATATATATTAATGTAATGATATACTTGATAGTAATAAGGGAAACTTTCATAAATAGCACAACAAAAGTTTGAGTTAAGTTTATAGGCCCATCAAACTTATATTTACACTTTTAAACTTTACAAAAGTTTTTTTACACCAAATGAGCCTTTTGGACTCTTTTGCCCTTTTTAATTTAATAAAAGGTATATAATATATAAGAAATGAAAAAACAAAATGAAAGACCATATTTGCCCTTCATCTAAAAATTGTAATTATCAACATGCCTATATAAATATTAAATAATTTAAAAATATTCACCCACTCATCCCTAACAAATGAAATACGTATTTTCATTCTCCACTCTCAAGCTCCATTGTTGCTCAATCTTCTTAAGGTGGTTAGGTATTTCAATTAATTGTTGAAGAGATTACAAAGGTGAGTTGATTAGAAACTTACATTATCATCTTTCTTCAATTATCAAGTGTTTTTGTACTTGGGTTTCCCTATTTTGTTCCTAGGGTTTATAATTTATGTTGGGTTGGTGAAATATGGTGTAATTGTTGTTTGAAGGATCAGAATAGGGTGAAAGTGAAGTGTTTTTAGTTACAATTATTGGGTTTAATTGCATTTGATATGATTTGTGGGTTTTAGTTTTGTTGATATTTGTGGGAGTTGTGTAATTGGTTTGTTGCTTACTTCATTTCATGGTTTTATTTGAATTTGGCGAAAGTGAAATTCATAACTAGTATTTTAATTGATCATAAGGGATTTGATTTTGACTACCTTCATTTGGTGTAGGTTGATTTTTTAGTACGTTCAAGAGTGGCTAGAAGTTATGAATATAATTGCTATCGTGTTTATTTAAGATGGGGTTTTTGATGGGCATAGTTATAAGGAGGGTAAAGGCACTGTTGCCATGGTTCCCAAGGATGTTACATTTAATCAAATTGTTGATAAAGCTCATATGAAGAGGGCAATTGATAAGAATAAGTTCAAATTGAGGTTATTTTATTTTCTCGATACTCCTGATGGTGGGAAGATGAGGATAGAAATGGTAGATGAAGATGATGTAGGTTACGTGATGAGTCAAGAACATAAATTTGTCTACGTGGAAAAGGTGGAGAGGAATGTGGTTGAACCGGCACCCAATATGGATCATAGAATACCCGCTCATGTCGATTTTTGCGATGAAGATTTACGTGAATTAAATGAAACCGGTGTTTTAGATGCTTTTGATTCTATTCCAACGAATTTCGACGATGATGGAGGCGATGATGATGAAGACGAGGATGACGACGATTTTTTTTATGATGATGATACGGACTTAAATGGTGTTAATGGTAATGGCATAGGAAATACAAATAACAATGTCGCTGATAATGAGAACTGTCATCGTCTTAATAAAGGGGATGTTGGTAGCAATGGATTTGCCGGTAAATCAGGTATTAATGGAAGTCAATTATGGGAACTACCTGGGATGGATAATTTCGGTTTTAAAGAAGTTAGAGAATACGCTTTATCCACACCGTATGCCTTGAGTGGTCTTACTCAAGGTTCTATATTTTGGAGTAAGGAGGCTATGAATCTTGCAGTGGGGTGATTTGCTCTAGAAAATAAGCTTTCGCTTTTTGTATTACGGTCAAATAAAAAGCGATTGGAAGTGGTATGCACAGAGATGAAAAAGGGATGCAAATTTGCTTTTAGAGCAAGGAAAAGCAGTGTAGATTCTCTTTTGTTTCATGTGACATATTTTAATCCCAACTGCACGTGTCTTTGTGATCCAGACAGAGCAGGGAAGAGGACAGTTACTGCGAAGGTAATTGGCTCTTTTTTCTCCTCTCGAGTTGCTGACTCAAAATTTAGTCCCTCAACAATTATGAGCGAGGTGCGAGCACGATGGGCAGTTCGATTGTGGTATAGCAAGGCTTGGCGAGCTTTACAATATGCCGAGCAAGTTGCTTATGGTACTTATGATGAATCTTGGTCATTGTTGCCTCCATATCTTCACATGTTAAAAGTAACTAACCCTGGCACCATTACTGCCTTTAAGACTAATAGAAAGGGTAATTTTCAGTACTCTTTCTTTGCTTTAGGCCAATGCATTGATGGATTTAAAAATTATATTCGTCCGGTACTAGCCATGGATGCTACACATTTGAAGGGTGAGCTTAAGGGAGTGATTTACACAGCAATGGGGCTAGATGGTTCAGATATGATATATCTTGTTGCATTTGGTTTTGGCCCTAAGGAGAATGTTTTAGGTTGGATATGGTTTCTCCAAAATTTACATCAGGCGATTGGTATTTCTGACGATCTCCTTCTTGTTACCGATCGAGGAAAGAGTATTCCTCCCGCTATTGAAGAGGTATTTCCTGAAGTTCCGCATGCAAATTGTTACTTTCATTTGAAGAGTAATCTAGGCAATCTGTGTAAAGGAAGAAGTTTTATTCTTGATGTCTTATGGAATGCGGCATATTCCTACTCAAAGGAAGAGTGTATGAGTTTGATGCAAAGTTTAGGCAATATCTGTCCAAAAATGCATGAAGAGTTGGTAAAGCTTGGACCAGACAAGTGGTCCCGATCTTTTTGTCCAAGAAAAAGGTGAAGAATCATGACCACCGGTATTGCAGAGTCTTTAAACAAAACAATTATCCCAGCCCGAAAATTGCTAATAACTGCTGCTCATGAATTCCTTAGGCATTTGGTTCAGAAGTGGTTTTGTGCTAGGAGTACCTCGGCGGCTAAGTTGGATTCATCAATGACAGAAGCTGTTAAGGACCATTTAAAAGATTGTGAAAACGCCGTTGAGAAATTGTCATGTTTATCCAATTCAAGATAGCGTCAAGTACCAAGTTACAAATGAGGAGTTAGGTTATGGAATATTAAACATAGTGGAGAAATCATGCACGTGTAATAGGTGGGATTTGGATGGATTATCATGTTTTCATGTTATCGCATATGCAAGGTTAGTGAGACTAATTGTTTTAATATGCTTTGGATATATATAAAATGCTGAATTTGAGTATTTTTTCATTTTTGACAGGTTTGCACGTGTGAGTGTTAGTCATCTTTCTCATAGGTACTTCAGTAAGGAGTATTTGGAGGGTGCCTATTCCAAGCCCATCTTACCTGTTCCTGATAAGGGTGCATGGCGCGAAGCGGGAGAAGCATCAAGAGTTGTGGTCCTTCCAATGATTATGGAGCAACAAGCAGGACGACCAAAAGAAAAAAGAATTTGTTCAGCGGGTGAGTTTCATAGAAATAAGAAGTGCGGAAATTGTGGCCTGTTAGGTCACTCTCGACTTACTTGCCGAAATCCCCCAATAATTTGTGGAAACTGTGGACTTACCGGTCACAACGAAGATACATGTCGAAATCCGCAGTTAATTTGTTCAAAGTGTGGTATGATCGGCCATTTTCCGGATTCTTGTCCGAATCCGGCACTCACATGTCGTAACTGTGGTATGACCGGCCATTCAGAAGTAGCTTGCCAAATTTCGTCAGTTCCAACTTCTTTGGGTGCAGTACAGTCAGAAGCTTCAACATCTTTTAAGAGACGTAGAGTCATGCATTGTCGTCATTGTGGTGGTGCCAGTCATAATTACCGTACTTGTCCGCAACTACATCCATCTCTGGAGGAGTTTCATCAAAATTCTGCACCGAACGATAATCCACAAACTAATGTTTAGATCAAATAGTTAATTGTATGTTGATTGTATTGCATATGTTGAACTGTACCTTTATTTGTTTTCATTAATCTTATGTGATGTGATATGTTATGGTTATTTATATTATCGCAAATTTGGCTTTGCCTGTCAGGTTGAGTTTACAAAATTCTGACCATTACGTGTTTTCCTTTCAATTCAGTGGTATGCGTCTCAGGTGTTCAGCAAGAGTTTTTGACCCTTCTAGATGCATTTTGACACTTGTTTGTAATACCTGCAAATAGTGATACTTGCTTCTCAGGTGGCCATTAGTCATTGGAGACCACCTGAGAAGCATGTGAACACTGAAAGTCAGTGTCTGTGAAGTTCGCAGTTTGCGTCTCAGGTGGTCATTACTCTTTGGTGCTCACCTGAGAGGCATTTCCATACTGGGATTGTAAGACTTTCATTGCAACTGTATGCACTTCATGTTGCCTACGTAACACAGTGATCTTCTAAGAAGCATGTGAACACTGGAAGTCAGTGTATGTGAAGTTCGCAATTTGCGTCTCAGGTGGTGATTAATCAGTGGAGATCACCTGAGAGGCATTTCAATATTGGAATTGTAAGAATTTCACCACAACTATATGCGTTTCAAGTTGCCTCCATAACACGGTCAAATTAAGTGTCTGTCAAGTTTGCAGTTTGCTTCTCAGATGGTCATTACACATTGGAGATCACGTCAGAGGCATTTTAACCTCGGGATTGTATGAATTTCAATTCATCTGTATGCGCTTCATGTTGTCACCATAACATGATAATCTTCTAAGAAGCATTTCAACTCTGGAAGTCAGGTGATGTCAAGTTCGCATAGTGCTTCTTAGATGGTCGTTACTAATTGGAGATCACCTGATAGACATTTGAACACTGGAATTGAAAATTGTCATTATGCGTTTCATGTTTCCACTATAATGAGGTGATCGCTTAGAAAGCATTTAATATTTCATCAACAAATGAAACTTAAAAACCCATATATATATATATATATATATATATATATATATATATAAGCCACAATCATCAATATCATGGACAGTTAAGGAAAAATAAAGTCATGTGCCTTATGGGAAATCAACAAACACCCAACTTGACATCATCCAAAACATAAAACACAATATGCAAAAATACAAAACCATCATATTCAACAATATAGTTTATAAGAGAAAATGACTTCAAACCGCCTTGACATCTGAATTTGCTGCTGCTACATCATTCTCTTCATTGCCTGCATCCACATTTGAAGCTTCTTCATTCACCAAGTTGCATTCTTCGCGTGTATTATCACTTTTCACACATCTAACCCGTGTAAGTGCTGCAGCATGATCCGCATCTTCAATGACAGAAGCACCTATTTCAGTTTTTTTAGTACCCCCAGATCCTGCTACTGCATCATTTAACATGTGCACATCTAAATCAACAGCCTGATGGGTCTTAGTTAAAGCAGATTCATCTCTAACATCATTTTCCCGCCCCTCTAAATGCTCACTGATCTCATTCACAGCTTGTGCACCTAATGCTATAACATCAGTCCACTCATTCACTAAATCCAAACTAATACCACCATCATTCTTATCTAAGTTAATATTCCCTAATTTATGTACAGTTTCAAATTCATTGTCAGCGTTACTCTGGAAAGAATCATTTCTATCCCCATCATTCCCTACCTCATCTACAGCATTCACTTCATGTTCATTCATCGCCACATTGTTATTTAAATTAGCATTAGTATTTTCAGTGACTATGGTACCTTCATATATACCGCCAGACATTCGATTGTCAATACGTTTGAGGAGACCAATAATTTATCGCTGGCCTTCAAGTAGTCGTATAAACAAATGATTTTGCGTTTCTCCAGACTCAGGGGCAGGGGCAACAGTAATTACATCGCGAGAAGCTTGTCGTATCTTGCTAATAGAGACGTCGTCCGGATTGGTCTTTCACCTCTGGCCAAAGCCATCTTATTGAAAGCCCGGGCACCAAGCGACGTTGCAGCTCTTAAGAATATATCTGTTTCCATAGACACATTGACCCCTGCACGTTGACATAAAGCAGTTATCGTTGAAGGGAAGACAATTTGCTTTGCCCTTGTTATATGGTATTCCAGGCTCCTGCATATGAGTACCCCTAAATTTATTTGCTTTGCCCTGTTTATGCTAAGAATGATATAGGGATGGTCTCTCCTAAGCTTTTGATGTTGCATTCGATGAGATATTGCCCTGCTAACAAACACATTCCAGAAGGCTAGTGAGGCACTCAATTCTCTGTGGTCAATCTTCTGCTGACCTCCCCTCCACTTGCCTATGGGGTATTTCCTTAGCTCTTCAGCGATTCCTGGACTCATATCACTGATGTACTCATTGTCGGGTGGGAATACATCAGCGTACTCTTCACAGTGAGGGGTTTCAAAAAAATCATTCAGCACTTTCGGGTTGAATGGGACGACAACTCCTCGCACCTTTACGCCAGTTTTAGTAAAATTCAGAGAGTTTATCTTGTGATAAAACTCATAAACCACACTCAAATTAATACGACAAGGCTTCTCAACAACCTTCCTCCATCCCATTTCGTCAACCTGAGTAGGAATTGGTGTTTCCCCAAGTGCTTCTAGCGCAATAGGCTCCTCTTTCAGAATTGGTAAAGTACGCAGGAACTTCGATTTTGCATCATTCATTTGTTTAGCCAATAGTACACTCATTCCAGATCTTGAAGAGGAAGCACCAGTTATTCCAACCTTAGGGTGTAGTGGCTCAAGTTCGTATATCAGCGGGTCATTTTTTTTTTGTTCTCTTCGCCCCTGTTACAACAAAAATCATAATTTCAGAACTTGTCACACAGTTCTTTAACAGCAGCCGAGAAAAAGAGTGGTGTCACTTACTCGTTGGAGGGTTTGGTCTTTCCATTTCATTGTGATTGGTTGTTTCGCGTCCTCTCTTCCTTGTTTCAACTTCAGTTTCTTTTCCATTATTCTTGCTTGGTTGACTCTTCTTCTTTCTTTTGTTCATGACTGAAGTCCTGAATGCGCACTGGAAATCAATCAACTGTCTATCTTCTGATTAGGGTTGGAACAGACAAACTCAAATGCTCTGGACTTGTCAAGCGACGGCTTGGCGCATGGTTTTAATTTCAAAAATTGATTAGGTATAGAGTTAAATCTGTTTCCATTGAATTCGAACATTTTAATCAAAAGCCACTGTTTTGTAAAAACGGCATCGTGCAATTCCATAATGCGCGCTGTTTTACCCTAAACAACTTGTTTACTCACCTGGCACGCAAAAACCACTATGCCAAATATACATGTCTGTGATGATTGTTTAATGTACATGACAAGGTTAGAATATATGTGTGATGGTCGTGTGATGGTTGACACTAATATATTTCAGAAGAATTTATATGTTATTTTATTTCAGTGTATTATTTTGAATTGTTTAACCATCAACTTGTCTAAGGAAAAGGCTGGTAAGAATAACAAATGCCTAATATGAATTTATCCTTAGTAATGTTATTGTCATTGTTGGTCCAAGATTAATGTTCATATATTGTGTTAATTTATATTGGTCAAATATGTACTGACCAAAATGTTATTTTAATATTCAATTCAGTAGTCAAAATATCCTACTTGTTTGTCACAAAATTCAATTTAATATTCAATTTAGTACTTAAAAATATCCTAAGACAAAACATTCAATTTAATATATTGTGAGGGGTGTCTAATTTCAGTGATAGTGAACAAATTGTTGCGTGAAGATTGTATGTTTGTACTAAAGCTTATGACTGTGTCATGTGATCCACCATTAAACCATATTCGAACATTATTTCAATGACTTTATTATAAGTCATGATCTCTTTGGATCATGCTATTGTCATTGTTTGTCCAAGATTAATGATATCACGTAAAATCATATATTGTGTTAATTATAAATAAACATTCAATTTCAATGACTTTTATAAGGTTTAATATGTATCAGTGTTATCTGGCTCTCATTTTATTTAATTTATCCTCTTATTGAATGTAGAGGTTCAACGGATACTAAGGAGAGCCTCATTAGTTTTAGGGGCCTTGTTTGTACACATATTCTGACTAATTTAATCGGTTTTTCTTACTTAATGTTGTGTTCATAATTGTGTTCATTTTGTTTGTACACATAAGTCATTGCATTACAGTCAGCGGGTGAGTCTCAGGTGGTAAATAAGTCACCTGACATGCAAATCTATTACATAACGGCAGTGCCTCAATAAGTCTCAGATGGCTTTGGCAGAACAGATGTCACCTGAAACGCAAAGATATTACAGAACATATTAAATTCCATTGGCTCCTTGACTCTCAGGTGGCTTTGGTAACAAAGAAGTCACCTGACACACACGTATTTGACATAACACTGGTTCAATTCCAAAGGCTATTTCACCTGACACGTTTAACTTTAGCAAAATACTTGTTGAATTCCAGTGCGTCAATGATTCTTAGGTGGCTTGGGTAAAATGTAAGTCACCTTACACGCACAACCTATTACATATCCAAATGCGTGTCAGGTGACATTGGTAGAGAATAAGTCACCTTACACGCAATCACAATTTCGTATTCAGGTTTAGTCCAACATTTTCTTTAAATGAGACCAAAGCCTATTTTCGTAAACTCCATGTTTAAATATTTACAACTGATTCTTTGACAATCACCCAAAAAAATTATCAGCAAAATACAATTAATATCACAAAACTTGTATTACAAAATAGGCCACAAACTGGCAACATCCTATATACATGAAATTGCAGTTTATCGACCTTCAGTCGTACTGTGGCTAAATATCGTTAGGACAATATCCAAGCGTAGTGGCACAGCCCACCGAGAATCATTCCGGCTCAGCGACCAAACTTTACGTCTCCTAACTATATCCTCAATCCACTTGCACACGTAAGGTCCACATGAGTCACTGAAAATGCCCTTGGGCAACATTACATTCACAACCATCTTAATGAAAATGAAAGGAGGCAAAATCGATTATTAACACTTACGAATCTTTTTGAATTGGCAGAAGAGAACCATCAAGCACATGTACTATCCAGTCTTCTATTGGTCTAGCTGATTCATCGTCGTCCCTATGAGCATAGTACCCTGCCTCTTTCAATAGTCGAGGAATCACTTGAGCTACTGACTTGAAATTGTCTGCTAAAAGGCCAGCTTCGTCTGTGGTTGCCTTAGGATCAAGCACTAGAATCCTCTCATAGTACATATCCAACATAGCAACAACCCAATGTCCCTTGAAAACATGTGCAGGAAAAATGACCTAAATAACCAACAACAACAAATTAATAAACAATATGCAACACCTATTAAAAAAAATAATGTATAGAAGAGGCCTAAAAAAACTTACGTAATCAAGATCCCATAAAGCAGGGCACTCATTCTCGTCTGTCCCTAACCCCACAACATATTTTTTTAATTCTTTATCTACTACCAAGCTATCTACTCCTAGACCCTTAAAATGACATAACTTAAAACCCTCATTTATTTGTTGATAGAAGTGTGTACCCAAGATACCAAACCTATTCTGAACACTCCACTCAGTATCTTGCTTTATTGCAAGTAAGAACATATTTATGTCCTCACCACAAAACCATTCATGCTTGCCACACAATTGCTTCAATCTGACTGGATTGATCTCTATATTACCTGGGAGATAATATCTACACAAATATAAACAAATTAGATGGTTCAGACAATAATTATTACACATCTCATGATGTTAGTTCCTTAATAACAATTATTACTTCTCAAGTACTTACTTGGTATGATTATCACTTCTCAAGAAAGTTTTGAAATTTGGGGGTTCGACAACTCTACTGTACGGAACTGGGTTTCCAAGACAAGGAATAACTCGCCCAATGAGTAATGTAGCTAAATCATTAAGCATAGGACGCCTACCATCAGCCCATTCACATACAACATTGGGAATTTTATCTCCTTTGACAACCCCAATTACAGTGCAATCATCCGGCTCAGCATCGTCTACATTAATTTCAAAGTTCTCAGTTTTAACTTGTTTAATCTTTTTCATTCTGCTATGCGTGTTTGAAGGCATTTCATCGGCTGGCCTCTTTTCAATCTTTCACTTCGCCTTACCTGTCATTGCAAACGAAATTATATATTCAAAATCACAATTGGTTATGATATAATCATTCAAGTACGAAACTAAACAATCTAACATGACCAACGGCATTGGAAATATCATCGCTCTGCCCTTTTGCATCTTTTCCTTCAACATCCTGTGTTATCTACACTATTAGCGAAAATATACATGTTTAAAAAATACATCACTATATATAATCTCACCTTAACATCTATATTGGTAATGACCTCAGGCTGGTCATGGGAGACTTCCTCTTTAACCTTATGAGTAAACCGATATCCTTCACCTTGTTAGGCAGCACTAGACTTTTGTGTTGATCCGTCAACACCAGCAACCTCTTCAACTCACCTCAACCTAATTTCTTGATCATTAGTTATCCTTCTCAACTCGTCTATCTCCTTAAATTTCACCAAAGCCTCTCTCTTAAAATCTTCAAGTTCTTTTAGTCTTCTCATCATCTCAGATATAATAGTCTATACAAGGAAAATATATGTTTTTAAATAGACTCATATTCATAAGGGTAAGGATCAAATTATGAAAATTATTACCTCTGGCTTATTTGCATTAGAATTGTCAGCACTGTGCTTATTCTCGCCATCTTCATTAACTTCTTCATCGCCAAACAAATCGTTCCAATCAGTAGAGGAATCTTCTTCCTGGACATTGTCCTCCCCAAGTTGGTCTATATCACCACTTATGAACTGATTTATGTCAAAGTGCTTCAAATACCAACTAGAAGCCTCCTCTTCAATTGGCTCTAGTGTGGATTCCCCACCCAGCTGAAGTTAAAAAACCAGAAATATATTACCATTATAATAAATTATAAACAACAACGTATGATAAAAATATATATATAATTTCACCTTAAAAGCTTCATCATAGTCCTTCCCATTAATATCATGTAGTGACCATCTCAAGCATCTCGGATCAATTGAGGCATTCCTATTGAGTTCCTCAACATTTAGAACTTCTCTCATATACGGAAATGCTTCAACCAACCACCATTGCATGAAAACATTTATAACCATTGGTCATTAAGGATACTAAAGATCTGAAAATAACAAATAATATAAAAATTACCATGAACGCAAAATGTGCACCCATAGATTGTCCTCCACCTTCTAGGGTTATCCAAAAGGTCCCTAGTGATTACCCTCTGCAAATCAGATATTGTTCGCGAGAAAGATAAAGTACCCCAAGGGAATCGCTTGAACCTATCAATGTCAACAACTAAATGCCATAACAACCTTGGAATAGCCTTCTCCATTGCTCTTCCCATGACCAAAACATGGACGGTAACAACTAATACTAATCTCTTAACATCTTCCACATCCACTTCTATCTCTTCCAACAAAGAAAGTATTTCATTCGGACTGACGTTACCATATTCGTCAGGCCATAGTCTCAAGCAAATGTTGGATTCTGTTAGGTACTCATTCTCCAAATCCAAATCAGACCTACGTACCTTTCCAAATCTTAAACCAGTGACCAAAGCAAACTCCTGCTTTCCAAACCTATGTGCAGCCCCCCCAATATGGAATCACAACTCATCTTCGCTTTGATTAAAAACACTAATCTCGGATGCAAGCACCCTCAAAACAAGTTTACCATAGAAAACTTGATCTTTCCCCTTTGCTTGCTCAATCAACTCAAAAAAATGATGAAAAGGGCAGCTACGAATGAATTTAATCAAATTATACTTACGGACAGGCCCATTGAGCAGATCAGCAAGGATATTTAGCTTACACTTATTGTTCACTCTTTGCTGAGATATCACTCTGGGAGGCTGCCACTTATAAAATGGATTATAATCAACCTGCATAAGTTAAACATAATTTGAAATATTAATTACACGAAACCTATTCACCCAATTAATAACAAACTGTAAAAGCTTAAGCTTACTAGTTCTCCAGCCATGTAACTAATATGAGACATATATGAAATACTTATGCCAATATGTAACAAATGTACCTGCACACAACAACAATTAAGAAATATTTAACAACAGTAACTAAATACAATAATATTTTGAGATTAACAACTCAAAATATTTAAACGAATCTAATAAACAAGCTTTAAAAAACTAACAAATCTAATAAACAAGCTTTAAAAAACATGTATCAATCCTCTCTAAAATACACTTCGGTTGGCCATAAATATATGGTCATCAAGCAGCAACTTAAACAAAAGCCTTTCATGTGGTCTTAATAATTTGGTGGCCACATGTATGGCATTTTATGTAAAAGATTGTAACACATTTCACGCCTAAAGTACATGGTGCCACCTACAACTTCTTATCTCCGTGCCAAAATCAAAAACCCTTTCAACTTACAAAGTCAAACAATCTGAAACAACACCACCACATAATTAACACGTTCCACTAATGAGCTCCAACAATTTTTCATTTAACAAAAATCAAGACATGGATCCACTACCTCATCAGTACTGGACAAAATTGGAACAAAATATATGACCAATATGTTACAAAAATCAAAACAAAATAGAACAACATAATAACCAAAGGAACAACGCAATTGCAAAAGGAGGAACAGATCCAATCAGAAACTTCTGCACAAACAAAAGACTACATTCATGTGATAACGCTAACCAACCAGAAATACAGAGCCAATCAAAAACAAAATGCTACATCGAAAAACAAAAATCCAACCAATCAGAAACAAAATGTGAATCATAAGCAAAATACTACATCGATAAACAAAACCCTAAATTAGAAATACAAAGTCAATCGATTTGGGTACCTGATTAAGAAGCGTATATCGGTTCAAATGTACGACGACTACAGGTTAAGGACGGCCGGAGATTCTCGTCCCCGATCAGCACTTTGAAAGTCAATTTTTGTGTAGAGGAATGTGAAGCTGGTTTGATTTCTTGTGATGTTAATTGTACGTTGATATCTAGTATTAAACAGATTTCAACAAAAAGGGTAATTTAGTAATTCTATTTCAAAATTTTTATTATTTGAATTTTGTGAATAAAAATGTAAATAGAATTTTTCATTAAGGGCATATTTGGAATGTTGGCTCATTCTATGAAATGAAAGTTTTAGCTGGATCAATAACTTAATATAACTTTCAGAGGCCCATTAACTTAAATATAAGTTTGAATGGTTCAGATTTTACAATTTTCCCTAGTAATATTGTGGAACGAGTATACAAATTTACCGTTATAATATGATACTAACTTTTTTTATAGTAAATTTACTGTTAGTAATACGATATCTCTAATTTTTTAATTTATTTTATGGTATATATATTCATAAAATTTTTCGTTGATTTTTAAATTTGTTTGACGATATATATTTATAAAATCTTCCACGTACTCTTAGAGTATGTGTTGGCACTAGATGTTACATTAGCGATTGAGTTAGCTGTTAAACTAGCGATTAGCTGTTAACTGTTAAACTAGCGATTGAAGTAACTGTTTGAGATGAGTGTTTGGTAAGAACAATCAGATGTTGAAGTAGTTGTTAGATATAAAATGACGTAAAAGGATAATATATTATTTTTATAATTTTTAATTTATAATATAGTTTATTTTATTTTTAGTACTGATATTCATCTATTAAATGATTTTTAAAAGATTTTTAATTAAAATTCATTAATATTGTATTCATCAATTAATTAAAAATATATAATATAATATTTATTAAAACATTTTAAAAAATCATAAAAACTTGCAATCACATTTAATAAATTAAAATAATATATAAATTATTATCATTAAAAAAATTAGAATATAGTTAAAATGTATAATAAAAAAAATCTAGTTCAAAAGAATAATTTTTATTAGGACATTTTTGTAATAACCAAAATTGAATAAGGGTAGAATGAGAGCTTTTTGATTAGCGATTTGTGGACAGCTACATCAAATAGCTGTCAGGAAATCGCTAATTGAACATCTAATCGCTAATCAAAAAGCTACTCCCAAACACCTAAATTTCCAAATCGCCAACCTAAAATCTAATCGCTAATTAAAAATCTGCTTACCAAACACACTCTTAGAGTATCTCCAACGGGGTGCTGCAACTAGATGCTCAGAGGAGAGAGAATGATATTTTAATTGTTATTTAAGAGTTCAAGGAGGAGAGAGAACATCAAATGTTCCTTCGAGCATCGATGTTAAAAGAATAAAAAAATAATAATAATAAATAAAAGGATGATATTATTCAATATTTATTATTATTATCCAATAGGCAGATGACACCTATTGAACTAGCTTCTATGGAAGATGCTACCACTTGCTTCATTCGTTTAAGCATCACACAGGTGCTACCACTGTGGATACTCTTATAATACCAAAAGAAAAATGATTGACCTCCTTTTTTTTTTCCAACTTCTTGTGTCTGTTTTTACTGTTAAAAATTGATTGGATGAAAAATAAATACATTAGTTATTATAAAATTCAAAAGTAAGAGGAGACAACTAAGATAGGCATTAAGAGCAGGCTGTAGCATTAAACATGAATTTTTTATCTTCATTTTAATAAATTTATGGCAATTAGTGATTTGATAGGTTAATTAATCACATTAATTGTTCATTTAAGGCAAATGTTAAACTCATTAAAGATATCTGACCTCTATACTAGTATATGCTTATGCCGTCACTTGAATCGTCATTCTTACCTATTAAATATAGAGGTTTCTTTCTTTTAATTTTGTTTTTCTCTTATGATTGGATCAATTGACAAGACGATAGTGGAACCGAGTAATAACAAGTGATAGCGATGGATCATCTACTCTTAAAATGCACAAACCAAATAAATTCGATGCCTTATTTTGGTTTTATAGACATATCTATTTATTCCTAGTTATGTAGGCAATTTCCTTAGTGATGATGAACCTACGCATTTCAACACCCAACAATTGGCAAACTGTATCATAGTGGGTGATCAAGGATTGTATACTAACCACGGGACCACGAATCATACCAAGTATTTGACCATGATATTTCTACATTCAAGCAAAATATGTTGCAAAGAGAAGAGTGCAAGTTGATAATAACACACATGGACAAATTTTGGATAGTTGTAAAACGTGAAGTCAAGTCCTACTAGATAAAAGGAACAGCATCGACAATAACATAACATGGATGTTGTGAAAAGATGATAATTGCCAAAAAGATGACAATAACATGTTTAATTTCAAAATTTCGGTTTTGAAAGGTTTTGGTCAACATGAATTGGACACTCTAGTGTCCAACCCTCGTTCCGGCAAAACCCGATACGTGGGTCACCCGCATCAATTTTAATATATTATTCCATTATTAATTTAAAATTCAAAATTAGATAATAAGTCCGCGCTTCGTGTGCTGATTAGAGATATATATAAAATTAATTTGAAATAATCAAAATAATTATTTAAATTATAATATAATTTATTATTTTATTTAAATAATTTTCATAATTTATATATTTAATATTATTAAAATTAAGTAAACATATTTGAATGATTATTTAAATTTAAAATATATTAAACAATAATTATATTACATATTTCATTTAATATATTAATAAATAATTTTAAAAAAATATATTATTTTGAATATAAGATATTTAATTTATTATTAAGGGATGAACTATTTTTAAAAATTTTAATTTATTTTAATAATTAATTAAATATTAATTAAATTTATTTTTAAATTATGTATATGAATAAAATTTAGTAGAAATAAAATTATTTATTAATGAAATATTAACTATTATTTTGGAGTATATAATGAAATATATAAAATTTAAAAATATATGTGTCAGTTTCCATGTCTATTTGACTAAAAAAATATATTTAAGTCCATAGTGCCTCTAATTGTTAATATATGTTTCATTTTTTATTTTAATTTAAAAAGTTTTATTTGATATTAATATATTTGAATTTTTTTAGTGAAATATTAATATATTTGTATTAAAAAATATTTTTTTAAGTATATATTTTTATTATAAAATACATATATATATATTATAAATTTTTTACATAAACATATTGTGGTGGGAAAATAACCATAAGGTATCATAGTCGAAGGTAAAAGCAAGCAGAGGGAACCGAAGCCTAAAACCAAGCTCGGCCGAAGACAGAAGGGGTACCCTAAAACCAAGCTCGGCTGAATATAGGGAGGGTACCCAAAAGCTACCATCGACCGAATAAGAGGGCCAAAGGCCCAAAAAAACGCGCCAATCTAGCTCGACCGACATGGTCAAAAGGCCCAATGAAGTTCAACTCGGCCGAGCATAGTAGAGTCCGAACCGAAACACTCCAGCCCACCAAATGATTACCTAACTAAACACGGATTTCCAACGCTAAATCGGAGAAGGAAGACTTATCATACCAGGCCAAGGATTTCCAAAGCCCGGTAGAAAGATGAAGACCAACCCCCATTGAAACAAGGATTCCTAAAGCCAAATAGATAAAAGGAGATCAAGCCCAAGGAGAGATCGAGCCCAAAAATGAGACCGAATTCAAGGAAAATAAGGAGTCCCAATCCAAATAGAAATAGGACCCAAATACCTCCTATAAATAAGGGGTAGGGATGATTGTAAAAAGATCCGATTTTTACTCAGGAGAACTAAACTCTGTGAGACTATATCCATAAGCTGTTTAGCTACTTTATTCAGGCAATCTTAGCCTGATATTTGGCTGTGGTTTATTTGGCACCACAGTTTGGCGCCCACCGTGGGGCTACGAACCTCAGACACAAGGCTAAGGTTTCTTGAAAACTCCAAATTCCATCTACAATTGTTCTCGGCATCTGTTCTTACCATACATGGCTCCAATAAACCCTAATACCACCGACTTGGAAGATCAAGTTCCGAAGACACCTGAGGAACAGCTGGCGATCTTGACAGAGATGTTGAAAAAAGTTGAAGAAGAGAAGGAACAGTGGAGGAAAGAAGCGGAATCCAGAAGGAGATCCACGAACCTCACCCAGGAAAAAGCCCGACAACCAAACCAGAAATATTCTCCCCTCCGGAAGCGCAAGCTCAACTTTGAGGACTCCGGTGGGGAGACATCGGAAGAAAGTGATGGGTCGACGGAAAGCCGTAAAAACACGGATCGCCGCGATATGAGCAGTTCCGACGAAGGAGCCAGAGGTCCAAAATCAACCCGTAAAGACCGAGAGAGGCGCCGTGACCAGGAAATCAGAGAGCTCAAAGACCTGATACAGAGAACCTCAGGAAGAAGGATCACGATGAGGTCGTCGACAATGCGATATTCCGACATGCCCTTCACATCATGGATCCTAGAAACAAAGATGCCCAAAAGGTTCTCAATTCCAAACATGAAGTCATATGACGGGACAACAGACCCTGAAGACCATATCGCCGGATACAAAAATTGCATGGGAACCTGCAATATCCCAGAAGAAGATATGGAAGCAATTATGTGTAAAAGTTTTGGTTCCACCTTGACAGGAACCGCCCAGAGGTGGTATTCGGCTTTGCCAGAGAAAAGCATCAAGTCATACTCATCATTGGTCACCAAATTCGTGAACTAATTCTCAGACAGCAGGAAGAAGGAGAAAGACGTAGATGATTTGTATGATCTAAAACAAGGGAGCGCTGAAAGTCTCAGACAATATGTCAGAAGATTCAAAGAAACCAAAATGGCCATTCCCGATTGCCGAGACAAGAGCGCCACCCAAGCTTTCATCAAGGGCTTGCTGAAGACCTCCAAGTTTTACGAAAGCCTAAAGCTAATCAAACCCCGCACTTTTGAAGACGTTCTGGAAAGAGCCGAAGACGCCATGGAGTATGAGGAGGAGCTCCAGCCCAAAAATCATAGAAGCTCCCAGAATACACCAAGCTCCCGCGGCCGAAACAGTACTGAAAATTTCGGCCGAACTGAAAGGCCGAGGAGCAACTTCAAGGAAACTAACCGCAGCGGCCCGTCTAGACCAGGTTACCCCGAACACGGCCGGAGGAGAAAAGAACTACTACCTTATCCACTCACCATTCCCACAAGAGAAACCCTTGCAATTCTTAAAGGAATGGGAGACAGAGTCAGATGGCCTGACAAACCAGCGAACCCCGCAGGAGCATGGAAAGATAAATCTCGATACTGCCAGTTCCATGGGGACCATGGCCACAACACGGACGACTGTTGGACCCTCAAGAGAGAAGTCGCCGAGTTAATAAAAGCGGGTCACTTACGGGAATATTTATCTGAAAAGGGGCGAGAAATCGCAGCCGAGGCCGATAAAAATCGCCGATCTCCAAAAACGGTCCCAGTCGCAAACGCGGAAGAAGAAAGGGTGATCAACATGATCGCAGGGGGATCCGAGACATGCGGATTAACCAGCTCGGCAGCAAAGAGAAAGCTGAGAAACTCCCTTAGTATTTATAGCATCAGAGACGGACCTACAACCGATAACTACTCTATCACCTTCACAGAAGAAGAGGCCAAAAGGATCAATGCGCCACACCACGACGCATTAGTGATCAAAATCTTGATAGCAAACCTAATTGTAAAGAGAGTATTGGTAGATAACGGAAGCTCAGCCAATATACTATTCCTCGAAACATTCAAAAATATGCAACTGGACGAGAGGATGATGTGCAGAAAGGCCGTCTCCCTTATCGGCTTCGATGGCAAAACCACCTCAACAATCGGGGAGATCGAACTACCTGTATTCACAGAAGGGATCAATCTGCACACAACCTTTCTCGTGATAAGCTCGAGGTCCGCATACAATGTGATACTTGGAAGACCCTAAATACACGATATGAAGGCAATCCCATCTACATATCACCAACTCATCAAGTTCCCAACCCCGCGAGGGATAAAACAAATAAAGGGTGAACAAAGCTCCTCCAAGGAATGCTACGCTAACTGCTTAAAGCAGAAGGGGGTTGAAGAATAGCAATTAACGTCTCGGCCGAACACACCCCGAAGCCCGGCCGAAGACGAAGTAGATAAAGTCCCCCTGGATCAGGAAGGGGCGAAAACGGTGCAGATTGGGGCCGCAGTAGAAGGCTTGGAACGGGAAAAGCTGATAGGCTTCCTCAAAGCCAACCAGGACTGCTTTGCCTGGTCATATAAGGATATGACTGGGATCAACCTAACAATCATAACCCACGAGCTGAACGTGAAAGAAGGCGCGAAACCAATCAAACAAAAACGCAGAAGGTTTGCCCCTGAAAGAAACAAAATTATCAATGAGGAGGTCGAAAAACTCCTCGCAAACGGATCCATCAGAGAAGTCCAATACCCGGACTGGCTTGCTAATGTGGTAGTCGTCAAGAAAAAGAATGGGAAATGGAGGGTCTGCATCAACTTCACAGATCTGAATAAGTCGTGCCCAAAAGATCCCTTCCCGCTGCCACATATCGACCTCACCATCGATGCAAATGCGGGCTACGAGATGTTGAGCTTCATGGACGCCTACTCAGGTTACAACCAGATCTTGATGCATCCCAACGATCAAGAAAAAACTGCATTCATCACGGAGAGGGGGATTTACTGCTACAAAGTAATGCCCTTCGGCCTAAAGAATGTAGGATCTACATACCAAAGGCTCATGAACAAGATGTTCGCTGATAAGTTGGGAAAAACCATGGAAGTCTATATCGACGACATGCTAGTTAAATCTGAGGATGCGGGTCACCATGTACATCACTTGAGCCAGGCTTTCGAGACACTCCGAAAATATAACATGAAGCTCAACCCCACAAAATGTCAATTCGGAGTCAAAGCAGGGAAATTCTTGGGGTATCTAGTCACGAAGAGGGGAATCGAGGCCAACCCGGATCAGATAAGACCCATCCTGAACATAGCAGAACCTCGAAGCAAGAAGGACGTGCAAAAGCTCATTGGAAGGCTAGCCGCACTGACCCGATTCATTCCTAAGGCTTCAGAAAAATTTCAGCCTTTCTTCGAGGCTCTCAAAAAATCCAAAGAATTTGAGTGGACAGAAAAATACAGCAAAGCTCTAGCAGATATCAAGGATTTCTTGACCAACCCTTCACTCTTGGCCAAACCAGAAGACGGCGAAAAACTCTACTTATACCTGGCACACTCCGAAATTGCAGTAAGCGCCGTTCTGGTCAAAGAAATCGGGGGAAAACAATAGCCAATCTACTTTACAAGCAAAACCCTGACATCGGCCGAGACCAGATATCCTACCCTGGAAAAAGCGATCCTGAGCCTTATATTTGCTGCAAGAAAACTTCGAGCATACTTCCAAGGGCACCCAATTGCGGTCATAACAGCGCTACCCCTTCGAAGCGCCATCCATTCCCCCGAAAAATCCGGAAGATTAATGAAATGGGCCCTAGAACTTAGCGAGCACGACATATCCTTCGAGGGAAAGAGAGCGATCAAATCTCAAGCTCTGGCAGATTTCATGGCTGACTTCGAAGAAGCTCCACCGGCCGAAACAGCCTCGGTCGATATTAACCAGCTGATAACACCCTCAACTGACGAATGGATACTAGAAGTAGACGGGGCTAGCAGGCAAAGCGGCAGCGGCCTAGGCGTATACCTCAGGCCCCCAAATCTACCCCCAATACTTCAAGCAATCCGATGCGAATTCTCAGCCACCAACAACGAGGCCGAATATAAAGCCCTTATCGCAGGGTTAAGAGTGGCAAAAGAAAGTGGAGCGCACAATTTAACGATCAAATGCGACTCTCAGCTGGTGGTAAATCAAATAAACGGTACATACCAGGCCCGAAACGAAAAGATGGCCAAGTATTTGAAGATAGCCAAAGGTCTTATGAAACGCTTCCAAAAGGCCACAATAAAACAGGTCCCAAGAGAGAAACGAAAGGGCCGACGCTATGGCAAACCTCGGAGCCTCAATGCATAAAGACGAGCCGACGGGACCAATTGTATACGCCTTCCTTCCCAAAGCAGCCATTGAGTACGAAGAAACCTTGGCCATAGAACAAAGTGACTGGAGAACCCCAATCATCAGCTACATCAATCATGGTCAAGTACCTGAAGACAAGGCAGAGGCTAGGAAGCTGCGAGCCCAGGCTGCCAGGTTTTGCATCATCGGAGGGTTACTTTTTAAAAGATCCATAGGCGGTCCCTTCCTAAACTGCATCTCCCTCCCTGAAGCCGAACTAGTGTTGAAAGAACTTCATGAAGGATCAGCCGGAAACCATTCCGGAGGGAGAAGCCTAGCATTCAAGGCGCACAGAGCCGGGTACTACTGGCCAACCATGAAGACAGATGCGGCCGAACTTGTAAAAAAGTGCGACAAATGCCAAAGACACGCCAACTACTCCAACCTTCCCGCCGGAAATCTACACAGCGTCACCTCTCCATTGCCATTTGACAAATGGGGGATGGATATCATCGGGCCTTTCCCGATATCCATGCAGGGTCGAAAAAGATATATACTGATGGTAACCGATTACTTCACAAAATGGATAGAGGCTGAAGCACTAGAAAGAGTCAGAGAGCAAGAAGTACAGAAATTCATCTGGAAACACATCGTCTGCAGATTCGGCATACCAAGGGAAATTATCACTGATAACGGCCCTCAATTCATAGCGCAGACTCTGAAAGAGTTCTGCAACCAGTTAAACATAAAATTTACATACTCGACCTCAAGGTACCCCCAAGCCAACGGCCAAGCCGAAGCATCCAACAAGGCGGTGGTAGACTCACTTAAGAAAAAACTGGAAGGAGCCAAAGGATTGTGGCCCGAAGCCCTTCTAGAAGTCCTCTGGGCATTCAGAACAACCCCCAGAACTTCAACATTGCAAACCCCCTTCTCGATGGTATACGGAACGGAAGCAGTACTCCCAACGGAAATCCTGTCACCGCAAGAAAGACTAAATGGAAGGGCCAATGAACAAGCCCTGGCTTTCGAGAGAGATACTTCGGATGAAAAAAGAAATAGCGCACAGCGAAGAATAGCCGAATACCAAATGGGGATAGCAAGGCAGTACAACAAAAAAGTCAAGGCCCGAGCCTTCCAACCTGGAGATTGGGTACTCAGAAGGGTATTCCAAAACACGAGAAATCAAGCCCATGGAAAACTGGCCGAAAGTTGGGAAGGACCATACCAAGTGGGACGAGCATCCGGAAAAGGGTCCTACAAGCTGCTCACTAAAGAAGGAAAGGAGATAGAGCATAGCTGGAACATACATCACCTTAAAAGGTACCAATTTTGAATACAGCATGATAATTGTAATAACGGGCACTGTTTTCCCCGAAAAGGGTTTTTAACAGGGTCCCACCTCAATGCAATAAAATAGCCTTTTTATCTCATCCACTACTCTCAACGTCTTATGCCTTGCCAAAGGCAAGCCCCCGGTAAATCTGGAGGGACTCGGGCGAAGACCAACAGCTCAAAGAGCAAAAACTGCCCAAAGGGCAACCCGAAAATTGCCAAAGGCAAGCCCCTGGTAAATATAGAGGGTCTCGGGCGAAGACCAACAGCTAAAAGAGCAAAAATCGCCCAAAGGGCAACCCGAAAATTGCCAAAGGCAAGCCCCTGGTAAATCTAGAGGGTCTCGGGCGAAGACCAACAGCTCAAAGAGCAAAAATCGCCCAAAGGGCAACCCGAAAATTGCCAAAGGCAAGCCCCCGGTAAATCTGGAGGGACTCGAGCAAAGACCAACAGCTCAAAGAGCAAAAACTGCCCAAAGGGCAACCCGAAAATTGCCAAAGGCAAGCCCCCGGTAAATCTGGAGGGACTCGGGCGAAGACCAACTGCTCAAAGAGCGAAAATCACCCAAAGGGCAACCCGAAAATTGCCAAAGGCAAGCCCCCGGTAAATCTGGAGGGACTCGGGCGAAGACCAACAGCTCAAAGAGCAAAAACTGCCCAAAGGGCAACCCGAAAATTGCCAAAGGCAAGCCCCTGGTAAATCTAGAGGGTCTCGGGCGAAGACCAACAGCTCAAAGAGCAAAAATTGCCCAAAGGGTAACCCGAAAATTGCCAAAGGCAAGCCCCTGGTAAATCTGGAGGTCTCGGGCGAAGACCAACAGCTAAAAGAGCAAAATTCGCCCAAAGGGCAACCCGAAAATTTCCAAAGGCAAGCCCCCGGTAAATCTGGAGGGACTCGGGCGAAGACCAACAGCTCAAAGAGCAAAAACTGCCCAAAGGGCAACCCGAAAATTGCCAAAGGCAAGCCCGTGGTAAATCTGGAGGGTCTCGGGCGAAGACCAACAGCTCAAAGAGCAAAAATCGCCCAAAGGGCAACCCGAAAATTGCCAAAGGCAAGCCCCTGGTAAATCTGGAGGGTCTCGGGCGAAGACCAACAGCTCAAATAGCAAAAATCGCCCAAAGGGCAACCCGAAAATTGCCAAAGGCAAGCCCCCGGTAAATCTGGAGGGACTCGGGCAAAGACAAACAGCTCAAAGAGCAAAAACTGCCCAAAGGGCAACCCGAAAATTGCCAAAGGCAAGCCCCTGGTAAATCTGGAGGGACTCGGGCGAAGACCAACTGCTCAAAGAGCGAAAATCGCCCAAAGGGCAACCCGGAAATCTCAAAAGCAGACCGGTTGAAAAGATCTCAAACAAATATAAAACACGTCTCGGCCAAAATCAACCAAAATACAGCCCTGAAACCCTAAAGAATCAAAAACGGCGCACGTAGAAATAATATGCTTAAATCGCAAATAAAAAGCTGGGGGATTACACCCCTCACAAATAAATTCAGCACAAAGTATAATGAAAGATAGAAATTTCATTAATCAAAAAGGGGGGGTTACAACGAGTACACAAGATCAAAAATGTTACACAATACTCGCTCAACTCTCCTCACGAAGAGCAGCCAACGCGTCCAACTCCTTCTGAGCAGACTCAGGAGTCAAAGACCCTTTGATAACCTGCTCCAAAGAAAAGGACCTGATCACAACCTCGGTTTGGGCCGCCTCAATGGTAAGACTCTCAACGCGGCTCTCGAGCTACTCTATTCGACCGAGTGAGGCTCGTTTCGCCGCCCTCAACTCCTCCAGCTCCGCCGCTTGGCGCTTTAGCTCCGCGTCCTTCGAAGCAATCGAGGCCTCTAGCCTAGCGTTATGAGCCTCCACCCTCTCAACTCGGCCGACAGCCTCAGCAAATTGAGCCACTGTTTTGCCCAAGTCATCCTGAGCCACCTTTAACTCGGCCGAGACAGGCTGATACTTAGCCTCAAGGGCCCGCCTATCCCGCAAAACAGGGCCGAAATGCTTGCGCATACCAACCGCCCCTTGGAGCCCCTGAAGATAAGGAAGGTAAACGAGGGAACCACCTAAGAAAACAAACAAGAGACGAACTTACCCTATAAAGGCTCGAGATAGACATCTCATAGAACTTTGTAAAGGACAAGGACTCTAACCACTCCTCGTCCTGGGGAAAGAAGAAGCCATCCGTGGCAGCAATCATCTCGGCCGATATCTCCCTAGTAGAAGAATCCCCTGGGAAGTCAATCACGTGACGACCATCGCCACGAGGCTTTTGACCAACATGCTTGGTCCACTTCTTGGTCGGCGCCACACCACCCGCCATCGGCCGCTTCTCCTTCGCAACCGAGGGGCGAGAAGGCTTCCGAGAACCCTCTGGAACTGTCGGACGAGAAGCCTCAGCAGCCTCCGAAGGAACAGGACTTGGAGGACGGACAGGCTCGGCGGCCGGCTCAGGTCGCTCTTTGACCGGCCCTTCATTTCCAGCAGAACCAAACGCATGGGCCTTCTCTTGTTCCGCCTGGATCTGGCGCATGATGGCCCGCATGGCCAAAGCTCTCTGACCCTCAGGCTTGGACATCACGTAGTCGGATAATTCTGAAAAGACAAACATCAGCAAAATTCGATCGAAGGAACTCTAAACACAACACAAGAAACTCACTTGTTCTGGTAAAAGCCTAGAGACGGCTGACAGGCAGCTCACCCAGAAGCGCCTTGTAATCTCGAGACTCGGCCGGAATAGCAAGGATGGCCTAACTCCTAGTCCGCGCCCGAGGAGAAGATTTGCAATTTTTCGTCCCGAAGTATGCTTAAAAAGAAAAGAAAAATCAGTCAACTAGAACGATCGCCCGAAATAAAGAGAAAATAAAGAAACCTACAAGAATCACGCCAAAAGGGAGGATAACCCAACCCCTTCCCCAAACGGGTAACGCCTTTAATAAAAAAATATTTATCCTTCCATCGAGTCTCGTTGGAAGAAAAACCTAAAACTAAAAGCTGGGCGTTTGCCCGAGCATTCAGGACGTATCGGCCAAACTCCGGGTTCTCACGCTTCACGAAGTATGAGTAAAAGAAATCCTCGGCCGAAAACTCCAAATTGTGTTTCTCCTTCAAACGATCGACACAAAGAAGAAGCCTAATAGCCATAGGAGTCAACTGGCTCGGATGAATTTGGCACAGAGAGCACAATTCCTCGACCAGACCCATGATTGGAAACCTGAGACCAATCTTGAAATGGCGCAAATAAAAAGGTTCCCAACCATCTGCCAACATATCATCCACTTTCTCTTCAGGCTCAGGCAACCTAGCCCGAATCCAACTTGGGAATTTATAAGTGAAAAAGGCTGACTCCAACTCATCCATGGTCATAGTGCTCCTAACATTGAAGAAAGGAGGCAAAATGCCCTGGGGACTAGACTCGGCCGGGGAGTTACGAACCGACGAACACTCCTCGCCCACATCCTCCGCGGTCGAGAATTCGGAGGTTAAACAACCAAAAGACGACGTGCCCAAAGAGTCAGTAGACATCTACAATCGATCGAGAAAAGCAGCAGGTTAGAGACTCTCGACCGAAGTTAGTACAAACAAAAAGACAAAAAGCGAAGGCAAACGAAGTAGATCAAAAAAAAAAAGAAGAAAAACAAACCAAGCAGACGAACAGACACACAGATTCAAACTCAGCAACTCACCAAGAACCAGAATGCAAGTAAAACAAACCAACAACGACAAAGATCTGAGCAAGGAAGGCTAACCTTGGCCGGAAGTGGGGAGAAAGGACCTCGAAACGTCACCGGAAAGTCGAAACCGGCAAGGGAGGCAGACGGTCTTCGAAGATAGAGAGAGAGAGAAGATATGAAAGTGAAGAAATTAAGAGAGAGAAGTAAACCATCAACCTTTATATAGGCAAGCCGTCATGATGGCAAATCTTGAACACGGCAGTCGAGGAGCCGCCATGATGGCAAATCTAGGGCACAACAATCGAAGAGCCGCCAAATCTAATTTAGACAAGACAGCCAGGGCTGACGTGGCCCACCAAGAAAACCACAGAAACCTCGGCCGAAAATAAAAACAAATGGAAGCCCGAACTCGATCGAGATAACGACAAATATTGCCATGCTCGAAAGATTCAAGCCATGGCAATGGGGGATTACTGTGGTGGGAAAATAACCATAAGGTATCATAGTCGAAGGTAAGAGCAAGCAGAGGGAACCGAAGCCTAAAACCAAGCTCGGCCGAAGACAGAAGGGGTACCCTAAAACCAAGCTCGGCCGAATATAGGGAGGGTACTCAAAAGCTACCCTCGACCGAATAAGAGGGCCAAAGGCCCAAAAAAATGCGCCAATCTAGCTCGACCGACATGGTCAAAAGGCCCAATGAAGTTCAACTCGGCCGAGCATAGTAGAGTCCGAACCGAAACACTCCAGCCCACCAAATGATTACCTAACTAAACACGGATTTCCAACGCTAAATCGAAGAAGGAAGACTTATCATACCAGGCCAAGGATTTCCAAAGCCCCTGTAGAAAAATGAAGACCAACCCCTATTGAAACAAGGATTCCTAAAGCCAAATAGATAAAAGGAGATCAAGCCCAAGGAGAGATCGAGCCAAAAAATGAGACCGAATTCAAGGAAAATAAGGAGTCCCAATCCAAACAGAAATAGGACCCAAATACCTCCTATAAATAAGGGGTAGGGATGATTGTAAAAGGATCCGATTTTTACTCAGGAGAACTAAACTCTGTGAGACTATATCCATAAGCTGTTTAGCTACTTTATTCAAGCAATCTTAGCCTGATATTTGGCTGTGGTTTATTTGGCACCACACATATTATTTATTAATTTAAATTATAAAATTCTCTTAATTATATGAAGTTTATTGATTGATAAGTGATATAAGTGTAAATAATAATAATAATAACTTAGTCTTATTAATAACCATGTATATATCATTAATTGTGTTGCATAAGTATAAATAATAGTGAAAATTTAGTCTTATTATTAAGTATGAATATTGGTTGGACCCATAATACATTTGAGATTTCGACCGCTCAACTATAAGGAAACCCCAAGGGTTCTTTCATGATTTCGGCCGAAATCTTCTATGGGCTTGAAAAGTTCAGGCCCACAAGGCCTCTCATAATTTCGGCCAAATAAAAGTGTTGAGGCTTTAGTTCCCTTTTATTCATCGGCCGAAATTACGAGACTCCCATGAGGCCTCCCGTATTTTCGGCGACGATATTTATCTAATGGGCTTCCAACTTGATTAGGTCCAAGAAACGTTCAATGGAATTGAGTATCTTAATTGATAGATCCCAGTTTTGAGCGGCCAAAGTGACGAACCTTCAGGTTTCAGCCGCTCAGGATGTTCTAGAAGGTTAGCTGTAACGAGGCTGTTGATCTTCCACAAAACTCGGATATCTAGCTAAGAGTTAGTTAGGAATCCTTAGGGGAACCAGAAATCTTATATAAACAAGACAGATATCCAAGATCTAGGGTACAAGAAATTACTAGATAACCGGAGACGAAAAGTAGAGATCATTGTCCTCATCTTGAAGGGGTTCGAAATCCAATCGGAAATCGGCTCCAACAGTTAGGCGCCCACCGTGGGGGCTCTTCTCCGTCTCCAAATCACCGAACAACGATCAAACGAAGCAGATCTATAATGCCAGAAACATCCAAAGATGTCGATGACCACGCAAGGGGTCGAAGACCCATCAACACCAAACGATCTCTCACACCAAACCGACATGCTAACATAACTCATGGCCAGGCTGGCCGCATTGAAAGAGGAAAACAAAAATATGAAGGAAACCGTCCAAGGGATGCGTCCACTATAGAAGGAGTCAACGTACAGGCAGGGAGAGGCCGGCAAGAAAGACGGACAAAGACAACCCGGCGAGAACCAGACTGCGAGACGCGATCTACTGACGAACACTGGACCAATCTTGGGACAGAATGAAGGTATGACCTCACCTATTCGACGACTAGACGTTTCCGCTTTTGACGATGAGAACGACATGGAAGAAATCCTGACGGACACACCACCAAACACTAACAAGAGGCCGATGTTGCCACGAACCGAGGAGGCACTAACGGAACAGGCCAACCCACAATCGCAACGCGCCACCCCAAGATTGCGGATCAACAATCCAAGAAACATGACAACAACTGCTGCTAACCCACCGCCACCATGTACGGAAGGATATCGACCGCATGGTCACGGCATCCCCCAAGAAATGACCAAACGATTGCAGGAGATGAAAGAAATGATACGGTTTCTGCCAGGCATACCACCCCCATTACGCAGGTCCGTAAAATTCTTTCACAGAAACACCATTCGCTAATCAAATCGCCCTAGTGGGCTTGCCCAACAAGTTCACGGTGCCAAGATTCAAGATGTATGAAGGCACAACCGACCCGGACGATCACATCGCCCACTACCGGCAAGGAATGTTGACAATCTCGCTCCCCAGAGACATACGAGAAGCCGGGTTCTGCAAACTATTTGAAAATTCACTTTCGGGCCCAGCGTTGGAATGGTACGTGAATCTGCCAATCAATACGATCGGGTCGTTCTCGCAGTTGACAGACTCGTTCATAGAAAATTTTGCCTGCAGTCGCAAACTAGAAAGGCAATCCGACGACCTCTACGCCATTCGACAGAAGAGCGGCGAGTCACTTAAAGCCTACATCGCGAGGTTCAACAAGGAGAAGATAACGATACCAAACTGCAACCAAGACACGACCATCCGCGCATTTGCCAAGGGATTGCTTCAGGGATTGAATCTCTACGCCGACCTGATCAAATACAAACCAAGAACCATGGAAGAAATGCTATCACGAGCGTTCGCTCTAGCGAGATGAGAAGAAGACGATAGATGGGTCCCCCGTGAACCCGCCATCAGCCGGCAGTCTGTACATGCCCTGAAATTAAACCACAAAAATAGAGACCGCAATCGCCAGCGCTACACACCATACGACCGTACATCGCTGCCCAGGCACGATACTAATCAGACCAACGCGGTACGAATCGAGATGAACCCCAGCCACCAAGAAACGATTTGACTATCTCCACAGAGCAACTCATTCAGGAACTCGGCAAACTCGGCCGCACTGTTAGATGGCCGGGGAAGTTGCGGTCAGACCCCAAAAAATGGGATACGGCCAAACAATGCGCCTTCCACGAAGACTTTAGCCATATCACGGCCGACTGCGTAGCCCTCAAATACGAAGTGGACCGCTTGCTGCAGCAAGGACACCTCAAAAGGTTCCTGGCACAAACCAGCGCCAGCCAGTAACCAGCCGCTACCAAAACAAGAGCCCCAGATGGTACGCAGAGTCCACGTGATCATAGGCGGGTCACTTGAATGTGGAACTACGTACTCGACCGCCAAAAGAAACATGCATCGTGTGCACAACATCAGCAGTAGAGCCGAAGAAGCATACTCGGTCGAGGACGAGCTCGAAGTCACCTTCAATTTTAAGGAAAGCATTGACGTCCTCAACCCGCATCACGATGCCTTTGTCATCTCACTGGGAATAGCCAACTGCCTCATCAAGAGGATACTAATAGACAACGGTTCCTCGGTCAATATTATCTACATGGACACGTTGAAAGAGATGCAAGTTGAGGAATCCAAAATAGCCAGACAAGCCATGATCCTTGTTGGCCTCAACGGAGAGGTGAAAAATATAATCGGTGAAATCGAACTACCAGTGTGGGACGAAGGCGTCAACAAATATACCCGCTTCTATGTACTGGAAGGACCTTCCAGTTTCAACGCCATCTTGGGTCATCCCTGGCTACATGATATGAAAGTTTTCCCCTCCACGTACCATCAGGTGATTAAATTTCCAACCAAATTGGGTATCAAGTAGATAAGGGGCGATCAAGCTGCTTCAAGGGCATGTTACGTGAACGGGATGAAACGTCACCCCACATCCGCATAGCAATTACAGAGCGCTCCACACACGAATGAGGTGGAGCGCACGTTGGATGAAATACCCATCCACCTGTCCAACAACAGTAAAAAGGTACTCATTAGTTCCAGGCTCGACGCATCAATCAGGGAGAAGCTAATCCACTTTCTATCAACCAAATGTCATTGTTTTGCCAGGAGCCACGAAGATATGACGGGCATCGACCCGAATGTCATAATACACCAACTGAACGTGGACTCGAAGTATAAGCCTATCAAACAAAATTTCGCACCCGACCGCAACAAAGTCATAAACGAGGAGTGGAGAAACTCGAGAGCATCGAGTCAGTGAGAGAAGTACAATACCCAGACTGGCCGGCTAACGTTGTTGTTGTGTGCAAAAAGAATGGTAAGTGGAGAGTCTGCATAGACTTCACCGACCTGAACAAAGCCTGCCCCAAAGACTCATTTCCCCTGCCGCACATAGACACCATAGTCGACGTTACCGTCGGCCATGAGCTACTGAGTTTCATGGACGCCTTCAGCGGATACAACCAAATTCTGATGCACCATGCCAATGCCTAAAAGACAGCATTCATATAGGAGAAAGGCACATGCTGCTACAAAGTAATGCCCATCGACCTCAAAAACGTAGGCGCCACGTACCAAAGACTCGTAAACCGTATGTTTGCTAACCTCATTGGCAGCCACCATGGAAGTATACATTGACGATATGCTGGTTAAATTGCTGAAAGTCGAGCAGCACATCGACCATCTAGAACAAGCATTTCAAGTACTAGAACGCTATAACATGAAGTTGAATCCTTCTAATTGTTCACTCGGTGTCGCGTCCGGAAAATTCTTAGGCTACCTGGTCACCAAAAGAGGCATAGAGATAGTCCTAGACCAGGTACGAGCGATAGACAATATCGGTCAACCCAAGGGAAAAAGGGACATCCAGAAGCTAACAGGCCGCTAGCAGTGTTGAACAGATTTATACCTGCTTCATCCGAAAAGTGTCGTCCTTTCTTTTGCCTTCTGAAGAAAGGCGTCCCGTTTGAATGGGACTAATCGTGCCAGGAAGTGCTAAAGGCTATTAAGGAACAACTGACAACGAACCCGGTCTTATCCAAACCACTCGATGGGGAGGAACTATTATTATACCTATCGGTATCCGAGACAGCCGTTAGCGTCGTTCTGGCCCGAGTCAAAGAAACAAAGCATGTGCCAGTATACTATGTAAGTAAGGGGCTGCTCCCCGCCGAAGAAAGGTACATGCCAATGGAGAAATTGGTTCTAGCCCTCATGACTGCGGCCAGAAAACTCAGTCCATACTTCTAGTCACATCCCATTGTAGTCATAACGAAGCACCCCATCAGAGCTGTCCTCCACAGACCCGAGCTCTCAGGAAGAATGGTAAAGTGGGCCGTCGAGTTAAGCGAGCACGACATCGCTTTTCGGCACAGATCGGCCGTCAAAGTCCAGGCGTTGGTAGATTTATTAGCAGACTTCACGCCCGCAGCGGCCGAAAAGAAGATAAATGAAATTCACAACATAGCAGACAACCAGTCGCATCCGTGGAAACTGTTCGTAGATGGAGCCACCAGCCAGAGAGGCAGCGGCCTGGGAATGGTCCTTACAACGCCCGAAGGCAACATACTAGAAAGGGCAGTCAAGTGCGAATGACGAACTACCAATAACGATGCCAAATATGAGGCGTTAACTCGGCCGGCAATCAGCTATAGAAATGGGGGCAAAAAGCATAGATGCATACAGCAATAGCCAGCTCGTCGCAAACCAAGTAAACGGCCATTAGCAAGCAAAAGACGCCAAAATGATTGCCTACCTGAAAATCGTGGACCAACTACGGGCTAAGCTAGAATGCTTCACCATCCAACAGGTACCCCGAGATCGCAACCTCAGGGCCGACCTATTAACTAACCTCGGAGCCACAACCGAAGAAAGTTACGACCGGAATATACCAATCACCATACTTCGCCAATCTGTCTTGAGCGAGGAGCCCGGGTCAAAAATACTCTCTATCGAAGAAAACGATTGGAGAACACCAATTAAGCACTATATGCAAGACTACGAGCTTCCATCTGATAAACAACTGGCACGCAAGATCAAGGCGAGGGCCGCCCGCTACACATTAATTGGACTAACTGGCGACCCAAACCGCACCCTTTATAGGAGGTCCCTCGACGGACCATTACACAGGTGCGTAAGCGGGCCCGAAATCACCTACCTGCTGAGTGAATTACATCAGGGCAGCGTCGGAGCACACTGCGGCCCCAGGTCTTTGGCATTAGCGGCCCATAGAGCCGGGTACTACTGGCCAACAATGAGAGCCGATGCTCGCAATTTTTGTCCTCAAATGCCTAGAGTGCCAGAAACACGCAAATGTCACCCATCTGCCTGCAGAAGAACTACATCCCTATACCCCGACTTGGCCTTTCGCCCGCTAGGGAATCGACATTGTGGGAAAATTACCAAAGACGGCCAGTGGTTACGAGTACATAATAATCGCAACGTTAGCTCTAGAAACTTCAAGGCTTTCTGCCAAAAGTGGAACATCAAGCTACATTTCTCAACACCTAAATACCCGCAATCGAACGGCCAGGCTGAGTCAACCAATAAAACTCTAATCGGCATGTTGAAGAAAAAAGTCAGAAGGATCAAAACCTTTTGGGACGAAAGACTCTTCGAGGTATTCTGGGCCTATCGGTGCACAGTCAAAAGAGCCACCGACGATACCCCTTTCGCCTTGGTATACGGAACCGATGTGGTACTACCAATAGAAGTGCAGATCAACACGACAAGGTCAGTGATCGACCAGAAGTGGAATGAAGAACTGTTGTTGCTAAACAGAGACACGATCGACGAAAGGCGGGAGGCGACCCTGATCCGCATCGAATCATACCAACAAGGCCTAGCACGTTCACAAGCCAGAAAAATCCGCGTCCGCAAATTTAAAGTCGGCAATACAGTGCTGAGGAAAATTTTCCGAAATACCAAGACACCGGGGGATGGAAAATTAGCACCAAATTGGGAAGGGCCCTACACCATTGTGGAAGCATTTGGACGAGGCGCATACCTCCTAGCGGACGGCACGGGAAAGAGGTTGCCCAATCCATGGAATGTAGCCCACTTAAAGTTGTTCAGCCAATAAGGTATGTCACTCTGGTTTCGCATACTGTTCCTTTAGTCTCTAATCGTTACCACCAATCCCATGTTTGAAACGGGCTACGATGACAAACTTCAGACACTTCTGTCTAATAAAATTGCACATTTCTGACGAAATTCAGGTCAAGCAGCGACTCCATCAACGGCCTTTTTAGGCGATGGATGTAGCAGGCACCGACCCATATCTCTGGTACGTATTCACGACCAAGTTAAAATTGTCAACAACCCAAATCGCAGTTTTACTTAATGCATTCAATCATCCTTTTTCAGGATCACCACAGCTCAAATGAGCCGGATAAAACTCATGCAGAGTAGTCGTGCGCTCTTAAGCTATAGAGGCGCCGTGCGTTTTAAATCTCGGAAACGCATATTATATATATATATATATATA
This sequence comes from Cardiospermum halicacabum, assembly GCA_031304145.1. Classification (NCBI taxonomy): domain Eukaryota; kingdom Viridiplantae; phylum Streptophyta; class Magnoliopsida; order Sapindales; family Sapindaceae; genus Cardiospermum; species Cardiospermum halicacabum. The sequence continues at coordinate 5,783,576 of CM062396.1, read as the reverse complement.
TTTCAAATTTGATGTCGTTGTGTCGAATGAACAACCCAATATTCAATCCACGAGTTTTATATTTTGGTTTGCAGAAAATTGTAAAATGACGAATTTAAACCTAATTCATATATTAACTTGATGCGCAATAATTCAAAATCCGGCATTTAAAGCGGTCGATAAGTCCAAACAAGTTCAGAAGATTAGAAAGTTCGAATACATATAAAAAAACTTTAAAGAACTAATAAAATTGGTCGAAAACGTCATACGATACCATCACTCTTGTCCTCGCCATCCTGGTTCAAAGGACCTTCCATGTCATCTTGTCCTTCATCACCCTCGTCACCCTCGTCTTCGGCCTCGCCTCTGCATGAAATGAAGGCCTCCTAGGCATCACAAGCTGCTTGTAGATCCCACTCGGAACCTCCATGTTGTTCAAATTCCTTGAACAGATCGTGTTTGGTCTTCAAGTGAGCGGCCACCTTCATAACTTTGACATCTTCTTCGAGCATGCAGACGCGGTCTTCTAAACCAGTCTTTTCAGTCAAGAGATTGTTATACTTAGTGTTAAAATCCAAAATAGTAGCATCCTGGGTTTCCATCTTTGCGGCCGTTGCTTTTAGGCGATCTTGATTTTGCTCTAACTTCGATCGCGTGGTGACAAGTTCTCCCTTAACAATCTCATACTGATTTCGCACCCAACGCAATCTGTGTCCGGTCTCATACGTGATGAATGCTGCCTTAAAAAAATTATATCTGTAAAGGAAAATAAGGGGTGAAAGATATAGTAGTAGGATATACCTGCTGTGCTCGAGAGGCTGCAAATTCAACTAGCCTGTCATCACCCCAATTAGATATGGCTTGACGATCGGGGTTGAGATGGTCTCTCATAAGCAGCTGGAGACCGGACTCAGGATGATCAATTAAGGAAATGGATTCCATGGATTGGATAAGGTCATCCTCTGGAGGCCTTTTTGACCGCTTCGGTGTGGACACCGGGGTAGGGCTGACAGTAACTTCCGCTACTGTCTCTTTTTCGGCCGCTTTTTTCTTCTTTGATTTGGTTTTCTCCCCTTGTTCTTGTGGTCCCTCATGGTTTCTTCCAAATCGAGGAACAAGATATCTTGTGCCCTTCTCCTCGCAGCTTCTATCGATTCGCCTACAACCATACGCTCCAATGGCGTAACAGGGTCAAGAAATTAATGCTTAAATAATTATTCGGTGGATACTCTTGCAAGTGCCCACCCAAATAATGATTTAGGTAGAATATAAGACCTACCTTCGATCCGAGATTTTATGACTGACCAGAGGAAAGAAGAGTATAGTTTGGAGGGGTCAGAGAGGGTCTTCCACTGCCTATCCTTTTCTTCGACCGCTAAAAATCGTGCGGTTCTCTAGCGTATGCGATCGAAGCATCAGACCCTACAAGGAAATAAGATAGTTTCCAGACTTTATCATCCCTTGTGGGCAGATTTATAATAGGGGCATTTGGTTTCGATCGCACACAAACACTATAACGATCTCTATCTCAATCGTGGTCTCGTAGGTAATAGCTCTGTAAGAAGTCATCGATCGAGAGCGGCTGTAATCCCTGCGCTAGACCTAACATGTCAAGGGCTAATATTATTTTTCAGCCACTGGGACATAGTTGGCTTGGGGCGATTCCAAAGTGATCTAAGACTGTTTTTGCTAGCTCTTTGATTAGGAAAAGGATCTCACTCACCAATGGATCCAGATAGAAGAAGTGCCACCTAGGTACCATCCAACCAGGGTGCTCATGATCGGCCGGTAGTGCTAACTCTATGTCATCTGCTATATCGTATTTTATTTTCATCAATCTGAGGGAAGCTTCAGTTAGATTTGTTCGAGTATGACTGCACAAGGTTGTGTAGGGTCTGATGCTTCGGTCGACGTCTTGAAGGGGTAGTTGCGGATTTTCCAAGCCTATTATTGGGATACATTGGCCACGCGGCCGAGTAACGACCCTTGTTTCTGCCATTCCGTATGGTAAAGGAACGAGAGGTTCTAAATTTGCTAAAGTCACTCCCACTTCTTCGATCGATTGTCTATCATTATTCTCTGAAGAACTCGAGCTGGAAGAGCTTGAAGCCGTCTTAACGCTACGGCCGCTAGGGCTGCATTCCCTATCTAAAGATTGTATGGGTAGTCCTAAAATGGATTTGTCCGATCGCAGTATTCTCCTCCTGGATTGTGTACAATTTGAGTTTTCCATTTAGCTCCTGAACCCAAAAGATCTGTGTTAGTAATGTTAATAGGTTTGAGTATGAGCGATCGATGTACTTCTTTTCGATCGATCTGTACTGCAATTGAGTGCCATTTTATTGCGGTCGATAAAAGTTGGGTTTAATAGGTACGAAGGCTAGTGTTAGTAACCGAGATAATGTAGTTAGTTTCGGCCGCATGAGATTTAACATTACAGTTTATCAACATCAAATAAGTTGTCGATTTGCGGCCGAAAAAGGAATTTCCCAGTTAACCAGACAAACAAAAGTCTCACATCTATAAAGCTCAAATAAAGATTAAATGGGGGATAGCAAGGGTTTTTAGAGAGCCTACCTGAAGTTCTTTGGAGAAATCAGTAAAAAAATGGTGGAGATGAACGGTTCTTGCCGGAAAGTAACTCGGATGGACCTGAAAATAGGCACAATGGAATCAGCAAGAGAAGTCGATTTGAGATATGGCCTTAAGAATGGATTTTTACTTGGTTTTCACCTTTCTCTGAGCTTGAGTTCTTCTCCGACGAAGTAGAGTGAGAAAGATGATGAATGAGAAACTCTGTTTTCGTCTTTTAAAATACTAGAAGTTGGATTTTCTCTTTGTAGTGGGGAAGGCACGAAATTTGAGGAGGTTAATCATGGTTGGGTTAGCTGACGATAGCTGATGTCAGCAGATTACGCTTTCCCTCCAAAAAGAAACCCTATCTTCTGAGATTTTGAATTAATAATTTTGTGGAATTTGGGTCGCATCTTAGGACTTACAATCATATGGCTGAAATATAACCGACTCCTAATTTTTATTAACAGCCAATAAGCTCGGGAGTAGGGGGAGTTACTGGTTGGACCCATAATACACTTGAGATTTCGGCCGCTCAATTATAAGAAAACCCCAAGGGTTCTTTCATGATTTCGGCCGAAATCTTCTATGGGCTTGAAAAGTTCAGGCCCACAAGGCCTCTCATAATTTCGGCCGAATAAAAGTGTTGAGGCTTTTGTTCCCTTTTATTCATCGGCCGAAATTACGAGACTTAGGCCCATGAGGCCTCCCATATTTTCGGCCGACGATATTTATCTAATGGGCTCCCAACTTGATTGGGTCCAAGAAACGTTCAATGGCTTGAGTATCTTAATTGATAGATCCCGGTTTTGAGCGGCCGAAGTGACGAACCTTCAGGTTTCAGCCGCTCAGGATGTTCTAGAAGGCTTAGCTGTAACGAGGTTGTTGATCTTCCACAAAACTCGGATATCTAGCTAAGAGTTAGTTAGGAATCCTTAGGGGAACCAGAAATCTTATATAAACAAGGCAGATATCCAAGATCTAGGGTACAAGAAATTATTAGATAACCGGAGACGAAAAGTAGAGATCATAGCCCTCATCTTGAAGGGGTTCGAAGTCCAATCGGAAATCGGCTTCAACAAATATCATTAATTGTGTTTTTTTAGCAAATATTAATATATTTGTATAAAAAATAAATATTTTTTAAGTATATTTTTATTATAAAATACATAGATATATATGTTTTATAATTTTTTACATAAACATATTATTTATTCATTTAAATTATAAAATTCTCTTAATTATATGAAGTTTATTTATTGATAAGTGATATAAGTGTAAATAATAATAATAATAATAATAATCATAGTCTTATTAATAATCATGTATATATATATATATATATATATATATATATATAAAATTGTGTTGCATAAGTGTAAATAAAAGTGAAAATTTAGTCTAATTATTAAATATGAATATCATTAACTGTGTGAGTGGTATAAATGTAAATAAGAGTAAAAGTTTAACCCTTTTATTAAGTATGAAAAGAAGAATTATAAGCATGCCACGAAGCAAGTTTTGGAACAATTATATATATTATACTAGGTAATTTTCTCGCGCATTGCGCAAGATTAATGTGTAATATTAAATTTTATTTAAATTATTTTACCATAATTAATATATTAATATAATTTTTAAAAAAATATAAAATAATAATAAAATATAATATATTTTTTAAATTTATAAATTAAAAATTATTTATAACGGATTTGAGTACTATTTAAATTTGATATATTAAATATTTAGATATCAATTCGTAAGATAATATACAAATTAACAACAAAGTAATCAAAATATTAATTATCAACTCTTCTTTTTTCACTCTATAATAATTGTGTTGTTATATTGATTAAAATATTAAATTATAATATTAGTTATTTTTGTTTAATTGTTAGGGGATGTGAGTAGATTTTATCTTTTCAATTTTTTTAATTATTAATTAATATTAATTAGTTATTTAATATTTTTAAAATTAATTTATTTGTTATGAATAATAGTAGATAGAAATTAGTTATTTGATAATATTACAATTATTTTGAATCTAATTGCATTTATGCATTCATTAGTTTATTCTTTACTTGGCTTCAAGATATTCATTATTTATTCATAATCCATTGATGTTCATCTGTAAACATTTTATCTTTTCATTTTCCTTCTAATTTAATTTTGATTCTTTTAATATTTGAAATAATCTCACGTCATACCTTCAAATTTAATTTAGTCAATTATCCCTCATTTTATTGAATAATTAAAAATGACATAACTATATTCATGTGATACTATATAGGACATGAAAAAGTGAATATTAGAGGGGAAAAATGATGATTTATTGAACTCAAATCAAATAAAATAATATCATAGCATAACACATAAGAAAGAAAACAGTTCTAGTAAGAATCCAAATATGAGAACAACATAAGAACTAAAATTTAAAATATTTACAATACATATATTTCTTTAAAAAAAAATCATACTCACGCGCATATATGAACTCTCCTCACCACCACCAAAATGAAAATGGTAAGAGAAGATTGTAAGGAAAGAAATGTAAGTGTTTAATTTTATAAGATGTGAATATAATTGAAGAATGATAGGTTTATATAGAGATGCTAATCAAAACAGTTACATGTGTATAAGAAGTTGAAAAACCTAGAGTCGGATTTTCACATGTACCTTATTTATTTATATTTATTTGATTTTTAATATATGATATATAATTAATATTTTTAATTGTATTCTATAATGGCAATTGTGTAAATAGTATAAAAAAAATTGATGTCGAATCTATACGTAGAATGGAGCAATTCTAGATATGCAACATCATCTAATTTGGAATCATTTTATATAAATATATAGATGGGGAAATTACATAAAATGTACCCAATAAAATTTAAAATTTCAAAACTAAACCAACAAAACTTTATTTTATTTTTAGTCATCCAAACGTTGATTTTCTTAAATAGACCTTCACACTTTCATGTGTATAAGGTCATCATAGAAGGGTAAAATGGTCAATTTAGTTCATTTTTTAAAAGTTAAAGTTTGAAAGATTATTTTTGTAAAAATTTTAAAGTTGGACTATATAATGTACATAAAAGTTATAAAATAACAAAAATGAAAATAACCCTATATATATAGAGATACTAGGAAATAAGCTCGCGTGATGTGCGTTTGTTATTTAAAATTTAAAAATAATATTTAATATAAGATTTATTTTTTATATGTAAAATAACTTAATTTATTTGAAAATTTTCAAACTTATTAATTTTTATTATAGGATTAAATTTAGAAAAATTATAAATTAATAATTTAAATTTATATAATATATATTATAGTTTATTACATAATGAAATATATAATACGGTATATTTGATTATTAATATATGTAAATACATATATATATATATATATATATAATTATATTAATTTGATAACTTTAATTTCATATTAGTATGTATTTTTATTAAATATTAATAAATTTGAAAAAAAAAATATTTTTCAAAGTATCTTTTTATTATAGTATATATTTATAAATTGTATTGTATAATATAAATGTATTTGAACAAATACATTAGTCTTATTATAAATTTTATTTATAATATATGATGGTTCAACGTTGGAATTGTTTTGGTATACTGTATTTCACCTTATAAAAGACATCTTTTCAAGTTCCCTTATAATTATATATATGATTCAATTTTAAAAAATAATAATACATTTAAATCATCAATCTATATATATATATAAAAAGCAAAATGCAAAAGAGGTTTTGTAGTTTATATGTATTGAGAATTCGATGTGGCAACAACATGACAGCTATTATCCAATTATACCATGCCATGTGGAACTCATTTGCCAAATCATTGGTCTTTATAATCAATCTCTTTCATCTTCTACCCGAAATTTAATGGTTCCATATTGATGCCTCTTATTATTGTGTTTTATTCTTCCTCTTATTGATCCTCTCTTTTTCTTTCTCAACCTCTTCTTTATCTCTTATTAAAAAAAAAAAAAAAAAAAAAAAAAAAACTTTCTATCCCTTGCTCTTCCCGGTTTTCATTATCAATGCCTCCAATTTTGTATCATTCAACCGGGTCACCATCCCTAAACTCTGGGTTGACACCTCTAACTCTAAATCATTTATGGAAATTTCATATTCCAATAAGAGGATGTCAAGTGGACAAATTTGCTTCATCTACTAAAATTAATAACGTTTAGCAATCATATATTTTGAGTCCTAGATGCATTTAACTTTTCAATTATTTAAACTCTCCTCTCTTTAAACCCTCTTAAAATATTTCTCTTTTCGTTTCACTTTCCACACTATAAAAAAAAATTCACACACTATCTCCATTCCAATTTCGTTTCACATCTTTCAAATTTTCTCCCAAATTGAAAGGGGATTCTTCTCATTCTCCATTTTATTATAATGCTTAACTAAATGTATTTTTTTTTACTAACATTTCCTTTTGTCCGTTAATATTGTCTTTTTTATTTCTTTCAAAATTTTTAGATCTCTCATGCTCCATTTTATCCTAATATTATATTTTCTAGATTCATTGTATGTTGTTTTTTTTTTCCTTTCATATTTAACAGTTGTTTATGTAACGACAAACCCCCACCCTGGTAAAACCAAAGATAAGAGTTCGACGCCACACAACGAATGCAGAAATGCTAACAACTGAGAAATCAAAAGCCAAATACTAATTTAGGAATAAAAACCAAATACCGATCTTACAGTCCAAAAGTACAAGTCCAATGATAATAGTCTCAAATACAGTCCATAAACCAATTTACGAAAATAACATAACAAAATGAAAATGAAATGCTGATTATGTATGCCGTGATCCGTATATGAGACAACGCCTAATCAATCAAAGTACTTGCACTCAACCTGGGATTTTATCCCCAAATTACAGAATAGGAAGAAATAAAGGAAGCGTTACACTATGAATTAGTCTAAGTTAGCACTCACGTTCCAACATACACATACATAGTGACCTAGACTCGACTCTAATCATGTGAGCACACAATGCAAGGCTCTACAGACTCCCTAGAGTTCACTATATCAGTCAACGCACTAATAATCCTATCAATCAACAGTTTATTAATTATCTTCCTTTAATCAGAACTCAATCATCCGTTATCTATATGTTCCTACACGTTCAATTATCAAACTAAAAATAGGCTCCTAAAGTTCACGGTTTAAGGTCCTATTAATTTATAGGGTGCTAGGATTACGTCTTCGAGGGGTCCAAGGGCAGCGCCTCAGGAAACCATAATTTAATTAAAGCTTTCTGTGGAGGTTTTGTCATTAGAATTCCGTTTCTAGTAGTTTAAGTCCGGTTATTTAGCTTTTAGAATTATAGTTACAAATGACAGAAAAATCAACCAGCTTGTGGTCACTTAATTAAGTCTGATTCATACATCAATCACAGTTATTTACCATCCATTAACAGTCCATTAACACAGTCCAGCAACCAGAAACATAATCTTCATTAACTAACAGTTTAGCCAGTTAATTACCAGAATTATGCCTAAAGCAGCTCACAGCAAAAAACAGGATTACAGTAGCAGTAAATAGTATGGCCGAAACTCAGTATACAGTATCAGTACAGTAGTTCAAACTACAATCAGTATAGGCACTTCAAGCCAATTATTTCAGTAGTGAAGATCCTCTATCCCTAGGCATGTCGTATATTCTACTAGTAGACTGACTATGGGCAAAATTTCAGAATTTTCATTTATTTAATATTTAACCGAATTATATATGTTTATCAGTATAACAATTTCAGTATAGCCGATTACAATTTGGCAAGCAGTTCTACAATATATTCACAGTCTTATGTATTTAGTTATAATGGAATAACAGGACAAATTTGGAAAATAGTTTCGGTACACAACAATCAACGACACATGCAGAAAACATACAACATACATCATACCACGTATTGGACTAAAAATGAACTACTAACCTCACACACAGAGCACAAAAATCCGAGTAGAATCCGACTTATGCCACTGCTTGATCAGCCTCTCCGTCCAACGCTCATATGGATCGTTATACAAACATATAAATACTACCGCAGCGAAACAAAAATCGTCCTGGACACCGATTCGACAGACCAAAACTAACCCAATCAAAACCCCATTACATCCCAAAATCGAATCCTAGACATCTTACTGTGATTCACACCTCTAATTCTGACTACCCTCTCGAATTTAGAATCTGAAATGCTCAGAATCCCTAGACTACCCGAACCTATTTGATATAACCCACTTAAGATCAGAATAAAACAGATTCCATTCAGGAGAACCGAGAATGGAACGAAGAAAACTTACCGAGAATCGCTTGATTACGAGTAGAGAGTTCTAATACTCTAAACCGGACAACAAACAAAACCTGAACGTTTACCCGAAATCAAAACCGGAAAATTTGATAAGACAGACTAATCGAAAAAGAAACGGGACGGAACACTTACAAAGAACACGTCAGAACCCTAAGGCGAAACACCACATCGATCTTCACACAGAAAACCTCTCTGACTCTCAACTTACGTGATTAATGAATAAGACTGAAACCCTAATGTTAAACACTTATTTATAACATGTGATATAACCAGCTAACCCCCTCTAACACCAGGAAATTGTAATATAACCCCCTGACTCAGGAAAATTGCAAATTAAACCAGAACTCCGGATAAATTCCAAATAAACCCCTAAATTATGACACAAGCTACTTAACCTGAAAACGGTCTGTTAAAGTTTATATTAATCAACATTCAACTGATGTGAGTTTCTCCATTTTTCATTCATGTTCCATTTCTTCTATAATTTGTTGTTTCTATTGATATGGTTATTTATTTGATTTCCTGCTATTTTTTTTTTTTTATATTTGATCAATATTTGTACAATTATATGAAGAGGAATAACATAAATGCCACAGCTTAACATTTCCTTACCTAAATCGATTTTTAAAACTTTGGTTTTGACATTTGAAAGTTTATTCATGTAGTAGATCTGATACTTAGAAAATATAATCATAAAACCAAATATATATTCTTATTTCATGTTAATTTGTATATATTTATTTTTTTTACAATTATAATTTTTATAATATTTTAAGAGATTTGTTAACTATTTTTTATTGATAATTTTGTTTAATAAATAAGATTATTTAATTTATATTTTTTTTTCATTGTTGAGTTATTTTCTTTTAGAAGCATGATTTAATAATTTATGAAATGAATAAAATAATTGTTTATTTTTTTTCATAGATTGATAACAATTTTTCAAATTTGAGAAAATCATGGAGTTATGTAAATGTTGAACATAAGAGATGAAAATAGAACTTTTATATATATATATATATATATATATATATATTCATCTGTATCTTCTTTTTGCTAATAAATATTTTTCATTTAAAAAAAACAATTCTTATGATTTATTCTCATTAATTTCTTCTAAATTTGAGTTGGAATAAGAAATAAATGACTAATAAATATGGAATTATGAAAAAATAATAATATAACTTGGGCTGGAAGATGAACGGAGGAGTAATGAATTGAAATTTGTGAGGTGGGAGAATATGAATTGAATTGGAAGATGAGAGGGATAAATAAATAATAATATTACAGTGATTTCAAATTTAGATTAATCTTACTATGTATTTTTATTTTTTCTAACTTTTGTTTATGGTACAATTCAAAGGTTAAATGTTAGAAAAGAAAGTTAATATTTTAAACTAATTTTAAAGTGTTATCATTAAAGTTGAGTTTTAACTCTTACTATCCCGTTAATATTGAAATTGTAAAATTTTGGATAGTAGTATAATGTTGATTTTGAAGTTTATAATTTTTAATTAATATCAAATATCAAGTAAATTTAATAATTTTATAAATCAAGTAGGATATAAATAAATTTTTAAGTTAAATTTCTTTATATATATATATATGCGCAATAAATCTTGATGATTTTTGCTATTTTATTAACATTTATTACTTATTTATTAATTATTAATGTGTATCGTCATACTTACAAATAAATCAATTAGTAAAAAAAAAAAAAAACTAATAATTATAGTTTTAAATGTCGTACATTTTTCTTACTGAATGCATGTATACAAATTTTGTATATGAATTCATAAATCGATAACAATTTCCTTTAAAACAAATATACTTTTTAAAATTTATATATTTATACACAATAGTATTACAAGTAATAATTAATTTGTTTAATCTGCACATTTATTAATTTTATTGACAAAATCACACATTGAAAAAACATTATCTTATAGTCAATATGTTTCTAAATTTTATATCGCACCTTTTATATAATTTGTAATTATGTTCGATTCTATAATTTTAATTAAAATGATATTTTATAAGATTAAAAATTTATATTTTTTATTGTTCTTTCTGTATTCAATATGTTCTACTTTTTATATTTAAAATTTTAGTTTTCTAAAAACACACAAATATATATATTTTTTAAATAGTTATATGTATTTCATATATTATTGTGTTGAAAAAAATGTTGGAATAATTTAAAATTTAAATTATCCTTAACTTAGTCTACTAGTGATTTGTTATTCAATTGGTCAACAACAATAATCAGTAGATATTAAGCTGATATTTTTATTTGTTACTTTTTATTTTTGCTATAAAAAGATGTATTTAGTCTTTGAATCATTGTAGAAATCTATCTCAATAAAATATATTGTAGAAATCTATCTCAATAAAATATATCGTTCTATAATTTTTTGCTTTAGTTTTCTTTCTTCTTTATATCTCACATCAAAATCCAACATTAGTATCAGAGTCATGGAAACACAAACCCTTACCCACCAAATACAGCCTCTTAAATTTGACGGATCAAATTACCAAATATGGGTCGTTCAAATGGAAATTCATCTTCAAGCTATTGATTTGTGGGAGATTTTAGATGAAGATTTCCAAGTTCCAATATTAGGAGAAAATCCAACCGCTGCACAACTGAAGACTTATAAAGAAAAAAGACAAAAAAAAGTCAAAGTCATGTCATGTCTATTTTCTGCCGTTTCGTCTTCCATTCTTCCCCGCATAATAAAATTGGAATCTCCTAATGAAATTCGGGAGTATCTTCAAGAGGAATACGAAGGAAACGAAAAGGTAAAAAATATGAGAATAATAAATTTGTTATGTCAATTTGAACTGCAGAAGATGAACAGTTCAGAATCTGTGAAGGTATATGTGGACAAGATTCTCGACATCGTAAACAAAGTAAGACTGCTTAGTAAAGATTTTCCTGATGAAAGGGTAGTAGAAAAAATTCTTGTTACGTTACCTGAAAAATATGAAATTACTATTTCATCTTTGGAAAATACTTCGAATATTTCAAGTATTTCCTTGGCAGAACTTGTCAATGCATTACGGGCATTTGAGCAGAGAAAATCGATGAGGGATCATGACTACGTCACAGAAGCTGCATTGCTTGCAAAATCAAAGATCAGTAATGAAGCGTGCCATCACTGTAAGAAAACAAATCATCCAAATTACACGTGTTGGTGGATGCCAGACGTCAAATGTTCCAATTGTGGTCAAATGGGCCATGTTGAAAAAGTTTGCAAGGAAGAAGGAAAAGCAAGATTGCTCGTTCAAGAAAAAGAAGATACATTATTTTGAAAAAAAAAAAAACCATGCTCATGCCCATAACCATAACCATAACCATGCCCATGCCCATAACCCATGCCTTTAAAAAATAATAATAATAAATAAATAAACTAATAATAAATTTTAAATTAAGGGAGGATGTTGGAATAATTTAAAATTTAAATTATCCTTGACCTAGTCTACTAGTGATTTGTTATTCAATTGGTCAACAATAATAATCAGCAGATATTAAGCTGATATTTTTATTTGTTACTTTTTATTTTTGCTATAAAAAGATGTATTTAGTCTTTGAATCATTGTAGAAATCTATCTCAATAAAATATATCGTTCTATAATTTTTTGCTTTAGTTTTCTTTCTTCTTTATAACTCACATCAAAATCCAACAAAAAATATATTAATTCCAGTTTCAAATAAATGTAAATTATTAATGATTTGCTGATAAGAAAGAAATCAAATGATAATAAAATATAAAAGGATGAATTAAATTAATTTATTAATAAATAAACTTGAAAATAAATAAGAAGTAAAATTAAAAAAGAAATTATTAATGTATTGATGAGTTGATATTATTATAATTTAAGTAGTCAATAAGGAAAATATTATTATGTATTTAATCAAATTAAAACTAAGAGTTTTGATACCACTAGTAAAAATTAAAATGAAAAATAAATAATATATGGATGAGATATTAGATTACCAAATAAGATAGAATGAAAACTATAATTAATAATATTTGAATTGAAATGGAAATATATGATTATATATAAGTTACAATGTAATTATGAATACGAAATAGGGATGACTGATATCCCAATATCTATATTTTATCCACTAAATTGTTTATATTCTTATTATTTTTATATCTTTTTAATTTAAGCGGGTATAAGTACCAGTATACATTCGTGGATATGAATTTATTCATGGATATACCCATGTTAGCATAATAATTTTTTTAAAATAATAATATGATCAAAATTAATTCAATCATGAAATTAATCTAAATTATAAAAAAAATAAATTTAAAATAAAACAACAATCCTAACACTCTTTTAATTAAAATTTCAAATAAAAAGTCGAAAGACATAAATTTCATTAATATTTGATATTAAGTGATAATGAGAATATTTCGAATTTTAATTCTAGACATTTTAAGAAAAAAGGTGATTTTTTTAAGGAAATTATTTGGATGTAGGGACAGAGCTAGCCCAAAGAGGCTAGTGGGCCAAATATAAGATAAGTTATTTATGGGGTACGGTATAATATATTTTTAGTAAATTTAAAAAAATATATATATATATATATATATATATATATATAGTATAAGTATCATTTTAATTAATACTATGCATATATTTTATTAATATTATAGAATTTGTTTTAAAAAAAGTATATAACTTTTTTACTGTTTAATTATATAATTTAATTTTTTTTATATCTAATACTATTAAAAGTTTAAAATTAGTTTAGAAAAGGGGTTACAAAACTCTTTTATAGTATTAAATCTAAATTTATTAATATATGGAATTGGCAGATGATATATATTTATTATATAATTTATAATTGATTATGCTTATTTAATAAATAATTTAGTAATATTTTATAAGTGATTTTGAAATAATTTTTAATTAATTATTTTTTAAATTTATAAATTTTAGTTACATAATACCATAACAAGTTTTAAAATAACCATATATAAAAATAATTGAAAATATAAAATATATTTAAAATAAATCTACTATATCTATGAAATGTAAATTTTTTAAAAATAAAATAAAGAAGAAAAGGATTTACATAATACCATAAAATGTTAAAAATAAAAATATATAAAAATAATTGAAAATATAAAATATTTTTAAAATAAATTTACTATATCTATGAAATGAAATGGAATTTTTTTAAAAACTAGAGTAAAGAATAAAAGGATTTACATAATACCAAAAAAAGTTAAAAATAAAAGTATATAAAAATAATTGAAAATATAAAATATATTTAAAATAAAATTACTATATCTATGAAATGGATTTTTTTTTTCAAATAAAATGAAATAGAAAATAACCTTAAGATTTGGTTATGAGAATTTGAACCGCTCACGTCAATGAGTGAGAAGACATAACCACCAAGTCATATAGAATGTTATTGTAACAGATGTGCGAAAGATAGTGATATAATAGTAAATAAAAGATACACCAGATTTACGTGGTTCACTAACAATGTGTTAGCTACCTCCACCCGACAGAGAAACCAGATTTTATTAGAAAGAAACAGATTACAATAACAGACTCCCTTTTTTCAGATGTATTTTCTCTATATCTTAGGTTAAGAATTTAGGAGTATATTTATAGTACTCCAACAGAAAACCTAATTAGAGACAGAAACAGAAATCCTAATTAGAGACAGAAACATAAAACCTAATTAGGGAACAGAAAACAAATATTCTAATTAGGTACAGAAACGGAAAACCTAATTAGGGAACATAAAAGATATCCTAATTAGATACAGAAATGGAAAACCTAATTAGAGACAGAAACAGAAACCTAATTAGGAACGGAAACAGAAAATCTAATTAGAAACAGATTTAGATTCAAGTTATTTCAACAAATGCCTTACTAATATTACCTATATATAAATAAATTTATTTTTAAAAAAAATTCTTTACAAAATTAAAAAATATAAAATAAATAATAAGAGAGATTGAATGGGGATCAATCTAAATATTTACTTTTCACAAAAGGTGTTGTGCATTACACTCGTTGTATTCTACTTTTACTCCGTTATGTTGCTTCTAATTGTAATGTTATAATATTATTTAAATTGATATATACTTTTGTATAAAAAATAAAAAAAAAAATTATAACTTTAAATAATAAATACTACCTCGAGTTACATGATCCCGGCTTCCTACTACGCCATCTGTATAGACTTAACTAATCACATTATTTCATTTTAACTGTGTTAAATATTTATGTACTTTATAAAAGAGTCAATTATATACCATCAAAATAAAGTAATCTGATTGGTTGGACCTACCAATGACGTGATAGTTCGAAAGCACGTAATTCTTTCTCATAGTTTAATTGAGATGGTAGTTATTATTGTCATAATCTATTAGTAATTTTTTTTATTAAGTGAAAATTCTTTTAAATGGACTTTTTAAAATTTAGAATATAATTATAGGCCTGATTTAAAAAACATACAAAAATAAACTTTTAAAAGTTTGATTTTAATTCAATAGGTCGACTTTCCCAAAATACCCCTAAATTTTTACAATTCACAGATTCTGTAAATTACGCTCACAGTCTGTGAATTATGGTCACAGTCTGTGAATGACCTATGGAGTGAAAAGTAAAATTTAGATTTGCAAACTTTTCAAAATAGACCTATAATCGCTAAACTTTTTATGGCCTAAAAACAAAATTTTCCCACATAATTAATTCTATTATATAAAAAACTCATCATATATAATGTTTTTTTTTTCATTCATTGCTAGCCAATGTTTATGATTTATTTTTTAAAATCTAAATAAAAAGTTATCAATTTTAAAATTAAGACTATTGCTTAATTTATAGTAATTATCAACATAATCAATTAGTATTAATGAATATTTATCTACTCTATTTTTAGGTATTTAATGTACATTAGGGATTAATAACTAATTTTTGTTGGAAAATTAAAAAATATATATATATTTGTTTATAGTTTTTTCATTTATATATTTTGTGCGTATGATTAGCAAAATAAAATCTAAATTATAAATTAAATAATTTTTATTATCGTCCAATATAATTATCATTATAAAATTAAATAAAAATAAATAATAACTGTGTTAAAATAATATTTATAAGTTCAAGAGTTATATTATCTTCTACCATGATTAATTTGCTATTGCTCGATAATGAATCAAGTAATTGAATTGTAGTAATAGTAGTAATGATGCAATTTCTCTAAGCATTGGAGGTTAATTTTTTCCTAAAATTTAAATAATAAAAAATTATATTTTAAATTTTCATTTAATGTCATTGTAATTATATTCTTTTAAGTTTTATATTTTTAATTAAAAAATTGTACTAAACTTACCTTTTATATAGAATATTTTTTTCACATTTATATTCCTATATTTATCTTTTTTATTAATTTAATTTATTTTATTGGAATCAATAGAGAACGGGATTTGACTATTTTGATAATTTGTGACTCGAAGCAGTGGCGGATCTAGAAGTTACAAAATGGGGGACATAATAAATTAATTCAGATTTATGATTGGCTATGCATATTGAAGTATGCAAAGTTGATAGTTGATAGTTGATGTTTCTTAATCTATGCATGTATATTTTAGTTTCATTATTTTTTATAAGAAAACTTCTATTATTATAGTCCTCAAAACCACTTCATAGTTTTAACATCACTTATTTAAATTCATTGGAATATATATTATGTTTAAAAAAAATATATTAACAAAATTCTTAGTTTTTGATATTTATTTCTTAATTGAAGAAAAAAAAATGATAATTACATGATTGAACCTGTATTTTACGTATATCATATTTTCTCAAGATTATTATTATAATCCTCACAACCTCTTCATATTTTCGATAGCACTTATTCAAATTTATTGGAATATATATATATATATATATATAATATGTTTTACAAAAAAAATTAATATTAGCAAAGTTTTTAGTTTTTGAACTTTGTAAAGTTGACAAATATTTATTTCTTAATTAAAGAAAAAATGATAACTACATGCTGACCTATATTCTATATATATATATATATATATATATATATATATATATGCAAATCTCTCCACATTCTCAAGATTATTTATTCAAATTCATTCGAAATTGTTATGTTATTGTAGAGGCCCAAATCTCTAAGCCCGGTTCAGATTTAAAAGCCCAAGCCCAAAACTTTCAACAAGCTATAGTCCAGGCCCATACCCAATTGTTCCGAGGGACTAAGCCCGCATTCTTCCGGGAAGCCCATTGGCCTAACACCTTTAGGCAAAAAATGATAATCTACCATTCGGTGGGAAGACTGTTATTTTAGGAGGAGATTTTAGACAGATTCTTCTCGTCATATTGAAAGGTAGTAGAAACCAAGTTGTTAATGCGACTATCAATTCTTCATTTCTTTGGGAGTACTGCAAGATTCTGAGATTGACTAAGAACATGAGACTTCGATCAGTGACATCTTCTGTAGAGTCTTATGCTCTTAAATAATTTGCAGACTGGATTTTAAGCATCGGTGATGGTATTCCGAGAGAAGAAAATACAAGAATTGTCGAAATCGATATGCGTGAAGATCTGTTGATAAAAGAATCTACTAATCCGCTTGGTTCCATAATGGAAGCAAAATATCCATCTTTTCATCGGTACTCTAACGATCCTACATACTTGTAGGAGCACGCTATACTTTCTTCGACACTGGACTTGGTGGAAGAGGTTAACGATTACATGACATCGATGAATCCTAATGATGAAAGGATTTACCACAGTTTTGATTCGGCGTGCCAATCGAATACGGTCACTGATATTTTTACAGACCTCCACACTCCGGAATTCTTGAATAGCATCAAGTGATCGGGTTTACCTCTTCACGAACTTAAACTGAAAATCGGTATACCGGTGATGCTATTGAGAAATATCTATCACTCGGCGGGTTTATGAAATGGTACGAGGTTGATCCTAACAAGGTTAGGAAGAAGAGTCTTGGAAGCTAAGGTCATTCAGGGTCCTTCTGTTGGACAGAAGGTGTTGATACCGTGACTTACTTTGACGCCGTCGGATTCAAGATTACCGTTCAAATTTAATAGGAGAAAGTTCCCTATCTCGGTGTCATTCGCAATGACTATAAATAAAAGTCAGGGTCAGTCTTTAAATAATGTAGGTCTCTATCTCAAGAGACTTGTTTTTAGTCACGGTCAATTATATGTTGCTGTATCAGGGGTAACTAACCGTGAAGGTCTAAAAATATTGATTTTAGACGAGCACGACGAGTTACAAAAAACAACGACCAATGTTGTATTTAAAGAAGTCTTCCAAAGTATTTCATAAAGGTACGAACAGTATGCTATCCAATTTGACATTCGTGTAATTTATTTGATAAGTTAAATAATCTAAATTTTATCCTCTTATTTATTCATTTAAATATATATTTTTTTATTTTATAATCGTTTAGATATGTTATTCGATTTGTGATAAAATTTACGCTTCATTATTTGTTGATTGTGAATATTTATTAAAAAATATATATATATATACACATTTAGTGAACATCTTGATACCCGTGCGTTCGCACGGGTCCACAATTCTAATATAAATAAAAGGAGAGTCGTGAGAAAAGGAGAGAGCGACATGTGTTTGTTCAATAAAATGACATGTAATAAGTAATTTTGACTTTTTCTTCTCCAATTTATTTGCGTGTGTACTTTATTAAATGTCAACTTTAAATATTTTCTCCATCTTTATAAATACTTTTAAATTCTAGGTGAATTTAAAAAGTAATTTCATTAATATATCACTAACCTATAATATAAAATAAAATTATATATTCATATACAATAAATAAATAAATAATTATATATATATAAAGAATAGAGATGATGTAAAAATAAAAAGGTTAAAAAAGAAAAAAAAAATACTTTTCATAGTCTCTCATATTTTATATTATACATATATTACATATAAATATACACTTCTTAATTTTTAATTAAAAATAATAATTTGACATTCAAACCCATTTAATAAGGTTCTTGGAATCTACCATACTGAAGTATGCAAAGTTGATAGTTGATGTTTCTTAATCTATGCATGTATATTTTAGTTTCATTTTTTAAAAAATCCTATTATTATAGTCCTCAAAACCACTTCATAGTTTTAACATCACTTATTTAAATTCATTAGAATATATATTATGTTTAATATATATATATATATTAACAAAATTCTTAGTTTTTGAAGTGTGTAAAGGTGGCAAATATTTATTTCTTAATTGAAGAAAAAAATGATAATTACATGATTGAACCTGTATTTTACGTATATCATATTTTTTCAAGATTATTATTATAATCCTCACAACCTCTTCATATTTTCGATATCACTTATTCAAATTTATTGGAATATATATAATGTTTAAAAAAAATATTAGCAAAGTTTTTAGTTTTTGAACTTCGTAAAGTTGACAAATATTTATATCTTAATTAAAGAAAAAATGATAACTACATGACTGAACCTATATTCTATATATATATATATATATATATATATATATATATATATATGCAAATCTCTCCATATTCTCAAGATTATTTATTCAAATTCATTCGAAATTGTTATGTTATTGTAGAGGCCCAAATCTCTAAGCCCGGTTCGGATTTAAAAGTCCAAATCCAAAACTTTCAACAAGACATAGTCCAGGCCTAGAACCAATTGTTCAGAGGGACTAAGCCCGCATTCTTCCGGGAAACTCATTGGCCTAACACCTTCCGAGGCCAGTCAAAGCTGACTAAGCTACCTGCTCACTGAAACCCCAGATCTTGCGGATATCCTTCTGCGAGGATCTCGGCGAGATCCACCTAACGGTCTATCGATCCTCTATAAATAGAGGATCATTCTTTGAAGAAAGGACGGCCATTCATTTACCAAAACTCTTCAGATATCTATACTCAAATTGTATTAATCTCTTATCACACTCCGGTGCTCTGCATTCATCATCGATTACATCCAAGGGTAATACTTTTGACTTCGGCCATTGAGTTTGCCTTAACCAATCAAGCCCAGAGCTCACTCAGGTGTCTGTTTCCTTCCGAGTCACTCACTTCCGGCAAGAATGATCACAATCAGGAAGTTAATATTTACTCTAGTGCTTTCTTTAAAGTTTATTATTTAAGTCCAAGTCTGACTAAAGCGTCGGAGTGCCTACGATAGACATCACACCGGTGTCTCCAGGTTCGCTAGGGCGCTTCTCTTTCCATTTTGTAAGATCCCTTCACGTTTGGAATCGGTCTCCACCAGACTCTGAATTATCCGGTCCAGTTAGTCCGGATCAACTGTAGTTCCAAACCACTACAGTTTGGCACCCACCGTGGGCCGACGATAAGTTTCCTGAAAAAACTATCTCTTTCATGTCCTAAATTTTAAATCTTTATTTACCATATTGTCCATGGCTAACGATTTAACTATAAGCCTCCGAGAGTATGTCTCTCGCTTCACCAACGAATATATAAAAATTCCAAATGTCGTTGAATCGACTGCAGCAACCGCATTCCGCAAAGGTTTGCACTCATTCTCTCGTCTCTATGAGTAGCTGACGGAATGTGAGCCTCGGACTCTAGAAGAATCCCTCGTAATCGTAACTCGGAAAATCAAATTAGTAGAAGATCCTGCGAGGAATGCAATGGCCAAGAATAGGGCTAATGGCAAGTTTGAGCAGCACGACAATAAGCCTCGCAGGGGAAGGTTTGAGCCATACAAAAGACACAACCCTCGCCCTCATTCAGGTTCTTCCCAAACTTCAGGTAGGAATGGTGAGAACAAACCAAAGCAACAGGTTAGAGCCTATAACCTAACCATAGAGCCGAAAGCCCTAGTTGTAGTAATGAAGGACATGGGGTCCTCTGTTAAATGGCCCGAACAAATGCGAACTCCAGCACACCAAAGAGATAAAAATAAGTTTTGTCAATTTCACAGTGACCATGGCCATAGAACGGAGGACTGCGTGGCATTACAGTTTGAGGTAGCCTCCCTACTAAAAAAGGGACGCCTACGCGAGTTCTTGTCGGAGAAAGGGAAGCAAACTCTTGAAAAGTCTGGGGAGAAACATCACGAGTCGAAAGCAATCGAAATGTCTGACGAGGCCCTAGAAGTCAAACGGATAATTGGTGTTATTCATGGCAGCTCAGTAGTGAGCGCAATAGCCCAAAGTTCCGCAAAAAGACATGCTCGGGAGCTCATCAACATCAACGAGGCTTCCGTTCGGCCAGGTAGAACCCTTCTTACCTATGAATTATCATTTCCTGACCAGGACATGTAGGGACTTGTAGATCCGCATCACGATGCGCTAATCATCACTCTACAAATTGCAAATTGCAAGTTAAAAAGGGTTCTCATTGACAACGGAAGCTCCACAAATATCATATTCTTTCCGGCACTCAAGGAGATGCATTTGGACGAGTCGCTTATCGTCCGAGACACCCCATATTGAGACATGGTTAAAAGGAATTGAATTGTTACCCATATCACCAATGTGCACATTGTTTTTTGGGAGCCTAGAACTTGAGGACAACCAAAGTTAAGCGTGCTTGGCATGGAACAATCTTGGGATGGGTGACCTTCTGGGAAGTTTTCTCGGGAAGCATGCGAGTGAGGAAAAAGCATGTTGGAAAGTGTAATGGTGGTCTGTGGGGCTAGTGGTCAGACTTAAGACCAGTCAACTAATGTCGTGGCGCCCTGCCACCGCGCCTCGGGTTCATTTTGGGGCGGGGGTCGGATGTTACATTACTCCAGTACTTCAGAACTCAACTCTCAACAATGCTACAAACTAAATCACTAGCTTTCACCCTCTCTTCTCTTTTAGGTATCGATTTTGTCCATCACTTCTCTAATTGGTTATTAAGAGTGACCCCCGCTTCAAAATCATCCACTTTTCTCCTTCGCATCTACCATCGTAGCCGGATTTGTTGAATCTTTAAGGAATTTGTTGGCCTAAGATGGAGCTTTGCAGTTGTATTACTAGAGCTAAGAGAAAAACTGTCTCTACCGAATATTTTTTCGGTTGGGTGAACCTAATCTAACCTATTTCCTCTCTGTTTCTCATTCTAAGGTATTTTGTATAATTAAATAATTTCTTACCTCTTCTGTAGAAATAAAAATTTGAATTATTTAGATATTCTATTCTTGGTATTGGAAGCTTTCAAGAATACATTACTATAAATTAAAAACAAAAATAGTAAGAATGTCAGCCGTAATATATGAACATTGGTTTGATGTTTGCTTGATTCATGATTATACTTAGGTAAAGAGAAGCATAAGTCTATTAGGATATTTATAAACTGAAATAAATGTAGGTTACTAAGGACATACAGGAAGATTTATTTGACATATCTAAGAGTATCGTGTAGAATGTATGAATGTTTACATACTACGGATGTGAATATATTAATATGTAGTTATATGATAGTTGTTGTTATTGTGGATTTGAGTTGCATTTGAGGTTGATGAAATATTTTGAAACAAAAAAGTGAATTATGCAGGTAATTGATAAATAATAAAATTTTGGGTATTTCCAAAAAGTAGTTTTAGGTATGGTTGTAATAAGATGTAAGTATAGTACATTTGGGATGAAAATGAAGATTCTTGGGTCATTAGTAAGGTGTTTTAGTCAGAACAGATTGTTTGTCCTTTGATAGAAAACAAACATAAAGAATTTGAGTTATTATATATGTGAGAATGATTCTGGGAAAGAAACAGGAAGCGAAAATGTAATGAATGTTATGCTATGTCATTGAGAGCATTATGGTTGGAAATGGAGATACTTGAAATGAGGAAAATAGTGTAGTGTATTTAAAAAAGAAGATGAGTTTATCATGTAGGGATAAAGTGCAAGTGGGAGGTGAACACACTGGATGAGTTGTGATTGGTGGGCAAAATAATATGTAACATCCGTAAATTGGGCCTAAATTTTAAGTCAATTTAAATTTTTTGAAAGTTTGATTTTCGATGCTTTCCTCATCAAAATAAATCGAAATATTATTAAGGGCGATGATGAGATTAGGAAAAATTGTTTTGAAGAGAAAAAACTAGGATCAAACTCCTTTATTTAAATTGGAATTAAATATTTAAAAATGGACTTTAAAATCGAAATTGGGCTTTTTGGACAATATGTGATTCAATTGGAAGTATAGAGTCGAAATTATTTGTGGACTTAGAAAAATATGAATTTTGAATCGATGGTGGTATTTGATTCAAAACTTGAAAATAAATTTTTGAAGAAGCATAGAAGTATCGAGATTGAGTCTCGGTGGAAAATAGACCCAAAATTGAATTGGACCCAAATTTGGCCCAATCCAAAAATAAAGCCCGCATGTGTGTATAAGAAAACACACCCCACTACTCACACACTCATTTCTCCTCTATTCTCCTTCTCCCCCTTTTTTACATTTTCATCTTCTTCTCCACCAAAACCATAACTTCTATTTTCCTCTCATTTTATCACCTCCATCCACCAAAAACACCTAATTTAGTCTTTCAACAACTTTCAAAAAGATCATTGGTTGCTATTTCGAGTCTCTTCAAAACTTTGTTCATCAATGTGTGTTGTATAAGTGTTAGAGGATGTCTAACAACTCACTAGAATTGCAAAAGGCGAGTTTTTTACTTGGAATCGATGGATGCAAGGTTCATATTTCCGTTTTTAGCCTTATACGATTTATTGTTATTGATTGATGCTTAGAATTCATATTTAATTGCTAATATGTCTTGAAATTGGTTAAATAAGATAACCATTCAAAGCTCGATGTGATGAGCATTATTGTCATGATAGGATATTAGAGCACATATGTGTTTCACATTGAATCATGCTAGGCGTTGCCCTTAAGAATTGAATGATTGGATGGATTACATCCATCTTGTATGTGTATGTGATGAGATTATGGTAAAGACTTAAATTTATATCTTGCATCTTTGGTTGATTGCTAATGGTGATTGATGATGATATGTGATGAAAAATTAAGACTTGAAATGCATGATTATCAATTTGGAAATAATTGGACTAATTGTCAATTGATGGCCTTTAGTGGCATATTGAGCTTAAATGATGCTAATGCCCTTGAAGGGTCTTGTAACATATTGGAAATGATGAGAAATGGTTAATAAAACATGATAAAGAACTTAAAATTTGATCTTGATATTGAACTTGGTATGTTATTGATGATTGATCATGATGATGTATTGATATTGTCTTGATAATGAACTTGAAAATGCTCTTGAGGATGAACTTGATGGATTGACTTGAATATGGACTTGATAATGACTTGATGTGAATTGTTTAATTGTAAGTAAACTTGATAATAAGATGATATTGTTATTGATATTGAAATTGAGATGAACATGCTAAGAAAGCAAAGATGACTAATGATCATAATTGAACATATACATCTAGGCGAATGACCTTTATATGTATCTTATTACCTTACTTGTTTTATAATTGGACTTAAGTAACCAATGGGCATAAATTGGTTTAACTTGTAATAATAATGAATATTGGTGATCTTGGCCAAATAAGGGCCTATGTATGTCATGTGTATGATTGGATGTGTCTTGATGTATGTTTGATTGATCGACCCTTAGTCTAACCCCTTTGTTGAGTCATTTTAAGGTGTATTGTTTTCTTGATGTCTATACATATACTTGTGTGTATGCTAGTGTAAGTGTTAATTTGACTTATAGTGTCAAGAGAGATTATGATATGGTTTTTGGGTTAAAAGTGGGTTGTTGCTCTGAATTTGTTAAGAGATATAAAAAAATCAGTGTGCCACAAAGTTAGTGTGACAGGCTATGTGATTTGAGTATGTTGATAAAATAAAGAATCAGTGCTCCACATGGTCAGTGTGAAACCACATGAACAAACCTTGTAAGCTACTATTTTTTAGTTCTAATGGGAGAAACCACAGGGACCTTGTGGATATACATGGTTAGGATGTTGCATGCTGTTACTCTTAGTTTTCACTTGTACTTTTTATTTATTTCGATATATGTTATTATTTATTTATTATTATTTTTAAATGATTTAGTGGGTTGTTTTTATCCTTAAATTTTGAAAACTCCTCTTAGGATACTAATCCTTTCAAACCTTGTTTATCTAAGTATTGTAAGCTTGAAGATTACTTATTTAGGATAGTGTTATTCCATTTATGAGTTATATGATTGTAAATTGACTTTAAATTTTTCTAATCCTACTTAATCTCTAACATGCTCGATTTTATGCTCTTACACGATTGATTGATATGATTGTTTGATTGAATGACTTCTTTTTTTAAACAGACTTTAGAGGGTTCAATAGTTGCATATGCTTATTCAACTATGCCCGTAAAATTGCAAGGTTTTCAATTTACGACAACATTCAATTATTTTTTAAAATTGAGCTTTCATAATTTAAGAACACTTTATTGAATTATCTTTTAAAACAATTACGGAATGTTCTTAGGAGTGTTATTTTCTCATCAAATAATCAATTTTCTTAAAGAAAAGAGTTTTGATAAACAACACACTTTTGTAGTAAGTTAAAGGACTCATGCAAAGTCCTAAGTTCATGAGGACGCCCTTAATGATTTCTTCTTTTAATAATTTGTTTGAGTCATTTTCTACCAATTTATTTTGTTTCCTCCAAAGGTGAAATGGATAACGATATTGTTTTGATAAATATGTTTTCGTAATGCATTTGATCACACTTGGATTTTGTAACTTGGTAAACTTGGGAAGGTTGTCAATTGATTGGTTGCTCCTTGTTAGAGAAGTGTCATGTGTCTAACCCTAAATAACGAAATGTTACGTTAGGTCAAGTTCTCTTTAAAGTTGGGTTGTTTAGACTAAATGGGGTTTAGCTCTTGATTGATTATCTTGATGGTTTACCTTGAATGATTGATTGAATGTTGTTTTATTAATTGATTGTTAGAATTCAACTATTAATAACATGAGAACTGTGATTAATCTTAATAATTGGTAAATCATGAAATGGACATGTTTGCGTGACATAATATGTTATGATTATTGCACTAGTATGGATGATTGCTAGGAATTTCTTGTACTTGACTTCTGTGTGATAATGTGAGCTTAGAGATGTTAACATTAAAAATGCATTGTGTATGAAAGCATTAAAAATTGATGGGGAGGTAAAAGTATTTGTACGTGTATGTTTGGGATATGGAATGCAAACTAGGCATGCGCCTGATCTTTCTTTTCTTAATTTTCATTTTTTTCAATAATTTTTGTACGTGTATGTTTGGGATATGGAATGCAAACTAGGCGTACCTTCTTTTCTTATTTTTCATTTTTTTCCAGTAATTTGTTTATAGGTTTGATCGACCAAGGAATATGGTTCTTAAGCCTCTAATGGTGACGGATTTAATTTTGTACTTATATGTATTTAAAAGCGCTCTTCATGTTTGTAAAATGAACTCATGATTTATTTGCTAAATGATTGTAAATGAAAATTTTATTTTCTTGAAGTATAGATATGCATTATTTATTTGATTTCTAATCCAAAAATTGTATTTGAGAAAATATTATGTTTTAAAGTCTTCTGCACTTATTGTAACACTCGATTAGTTTATTGAAAATTGTACTTAAAATTGTATCGTTAATGTGGCGATTGAGCTTCTCATCACGGTCTCGGCCAGGGTAGGGGTTCGACGTTACATAATAAGTAGAAAAACAAAAGGTGACAACTATATTCAACATACTTTGACTAGTGGTGGAGGCCCAATTTTTCTAAACTATCATCTTCCTTCCAGAATTTATCTGATCACTGTGATTGCTCATCTATTATCTATATAACTTATTCTTATGCTGATTTAGTTGACATTAACTTTTGTTTCTTGTTACTTATATTTGATCTACAAAAAGTTTAATGAACCTAATTAGTTATATAATTTACTTGAGTTACTCAGTTTTTCTATTAATTGAATAGGGATGTTATCAACATTTATCTACTCTACTACTCTCTTCTTATCATTTTTTACCTCTATAAAATATACACTCATTCTAAAATTTTTTTTATCTAATTCAATTTGCAAACAATCTTCTTATTCTCATGGTTATTTTTAAATCTCTCAATTAGTTCACGAGAAAATATTTTTTGATTTAGGATTTATTTTTAAAATGGAAACAAAGAAGATGGAGAGATGTGTGTTGTAGTATTAAAGTGCAATTTAATATGATTATTCACATGCTTTATTTTAATAGATATTTATATTTGTATATGTGCTTGTTGCTGTAGGGATTTTAGAGTAGATTATCAACCTTATTAATAGAAGGTGACACATTTTGAGTGTTTTGTTAAGAATGTGTAGGTGTGTGTATCTTCAATTTTTAGTTTTATTTCATGTTATGCGAACTGATTTTCTTTTTTTCTTTTTATGTGTAAACTGATATATATGGTTGTGGTTGTTGTTGTTTCTAAATGAAATTTGATGTTTCATCATAACAATGAGTTATGTTCATCCTTATGTTTTAATAATTTGATAATAATATTTTGGTTGTGTGTTATCCATGACTCTTATAACTTTAAAATTGATAGCATAAGTTTCACTTCAAAACATGTCAAAGCATAGACTGAAATCTTAGTTATGTTTTGATTTTATTTGAAACTGTTTTTTAGCTTAAAAATGAGTTCCATAGCAACTGGTTGTTCAATAAGTGGGGCTTAGAAACTTTGGAGATCCTGTGGTTCTTAGGATCTTAAAAAGTTGTTTAAAATAGGGTTGAATTGGAGATTAAACTGTTAGAAATTCCAGCCTTTATCCATTTGGTCCCATCAAAGAATGTCGGTCCATTTATATTTCATTCAATTATCTTTGTTGATTTTAGCATGTTATTAGTTTGTGAACTTGCTGGTTGGTAAAATGACTTAAGCCATACTACCACAAGCCCATGTATTCTTTATATTCAATTCATTTGTTATTTCCACAATCAATGTGGAATTCATATTTCCAACATAAACTACCACACAACAACTATATTTTTATTTATTATGATGATTGGTTTGTAAGTTATTCAATTGAGATCTACTGCTTTAAACCTTTAAAGGGTTGTTTTTTCCTTCAAAGTTTGGATCATTGTAGTTGTGGTTTGTGGTTTAAATTTACATTGTGGGTTTTTTTTGTTTGGTGTTGTTTGTTCTTTTTTAATTATTAAAAATCAGATATGTGCTTTAATGAGATGTTTAGCTTGTTAGTTCCATTGATCTGATGTGTTATTATCAATCATGTTGGGACTAGTTGTTTAGTTTTTGATATCTAATTAGAGAACTTTTAGGATTTGATTATTTCATTTTTATGGTTTCTTTTAGTTATCTTGGCCTACCTTGATTTAAGCTTTTTGAATCTAGCTTAACATGTCTGAGTGCTTTGTAGATCCTTGAATAAGTTCTTGTTGTGGGGACCTTCTTGCTCTGTTTTCAAATACTTTTTACTAGTTTCTTAATTGTTTCTATCCTAAATTGATTATCACACTTGTAGGAATGCCCAACAAGCAAAGTAGGTTTAGATTCTTTACATATCAAGGTTTTAGCTAAGTTAAACCAATTTTAAGTAACTTGCAAGTGAAAAGTAGACAAAAAGCTCAATGAACCAATGCTATGAGATCTTATATACTTGTGTTGAACATGTTTCTTTAATTGATTTGTTTCTAGCCAAAACATTTCATTCATGGTTTCATGAACTAGTGACTGTGTTATAAACTTTTTGTTTAATGAACCAATTGTCCCAAAAAATTTGAAATATAAGTCTTTTAACTTAAACAATATCTTGTATTCTCACTACAAGTTAGGCTTTGGTTTGTGCAATGGAGCACTGTGTAGTTGCTGAAACATTGTGTAGTTGTTGGTATTTGAATCCATCGCACTCATTTTGAAAAATAATTTTGTATCATCATTCATTTGAAGCTAAATCTCTAAGTTATTTTTATTGTAATTTATAAGAATGAACATAGTAATGAACTCAAACTTTAGGTACATTTTGCTATATCTAGAATTATTTTTTGAACATGTAATTGGATTAAATGATTACAAAAGAATGAAGAAGATTGGGAGAACTAGAAGATGATAGATTTTTTAATTTTAGTATTTCCAAACTAAATTTGGATAGTATAATTGGCACTTGAATGTTATTCTAGCTAAATCTCGGGGTCAATTGCTTATGTTATCTTTGAATCCAACTAGATGATTTGATTTTTACTAATGGTGTTGTTATTTTAGAAAATTAAGATTATCTAATCATAATGTGATGCAATTTTAAAAAATGAAGATTATCTAATGGTATGTGAAACTTGGAGGAACAATGAAGGTTCATATTCTATGAATTAATCACTTTTTAGTATTTTTGACGACATACTTAGATTGGTTTTAGTATGATAAATGTCGAAACATTTCGGTGTCTTGAGTATTGGTCAAATGGAAGAAAACACAGCAAAGACTAAAAATTTTGTTGAGAATCTTCTAACAAGACTTGGCACGTTTTGAATTGCTTTACTAAATGTAAATAATCAAATTTTCATTCATGATATTGTGCAGTTACTTTTCAAACTGATTTGAATAAGTTGTGTCATGTAGTTTGATTCCACTCTAATGAAGTTTGTGCCCTCTTTCGAATTGACTAAGCATCTAATAGCTTCATTTTTAATATTATCGAAGTATTTAAAAATCTTTAAGGAAAAATATTATCATCAATGTGTCAGGAAATTGAAAGTTCTAATGGAAACGATGACACAATATTAAGAAAATTTTAAGATTCTAATGGGAAGGTTATGTTTGTTACCCATGTTTGTCACCTCTGCTTTCATATAAAGATTATTACTTATATGGGTAATTTCACACAAATTTTCATTGAAAATTGAATGAAGCTCTCAATCTGAATGATAGTTGAGTAACACACATTAAAGGATTTTTTTTTTAATGTACATATCTTAGGATCCACCAATATAGTAATTTGGTTAGTTCTACTGCTTATAAAACTTTATCATGTGTACCAAATGTCAATGTTAAAATTTGTTTAAGAATTTTGTAAATTAATGTATATTAAAATATTAATTATATATGATTAAGAATAAAAATTAATTATTTTGAATTAAGAGTAGAATTAAATAGAAAAGTTGTGAATATTTACAATATTCGATAAGAAATTACATAAAATATTTTTTTTAAAAAACTTAATCACTTAAAATTTACTTCTTAACCTATTTTATTACATAAATTTATTAAATTACAATTTATTTACTACGATAAAAAGAAAAAAAAATCCTATAATATTCATTTTTTTTTGTTATTCTTTTTCCTTTGTATTTAATCTATATATATATATATATATATAAATATAAAGCGGCACTTTCAGCAGGTCCCACCAATCTGATGTGGCGCGCTGGAAGTTCCACATTAGGTAGAAAAACTCTAAAATTGAGTAATTTTGAAATTTGTTCATATTGGGCCAATGAGAACAATACATGTGTCATTCTTACTCTCTCTCCTCTTTTTATACTCATTAATTTTCTCAAACTTTTATATTCCTAACTCTTTAATTATTATTACTCTCTTTATTAATTGAAAATAAAACATGTCAATCAATTATTATTACTCTTATTAATTGAAAATAAAATATGTCAAAATAAAACGTAGCTTTTTTTATTAGTTTTATGTCTTTTCATTCTCCATGTTCGTTCGGCTATCTCATTATAAATATTTGTTTATCCTTTTATTTTATCACATTTTTCGATGCAATTTTTCATTTCTCTTTATTTCTTATAGATTGTAATGCTCTTTTATATTTTTAATTTATCCTATTCTCTATTCTCTTTATTCCTTTTATCTTATTCTCTATTTTCTCTTGATTTTATGAATTTCAATTTTGATTTTAGTTATATTTCTGGGATGATGCATTTTGTATTCTTAATTTCTCATAATTTTATCAATTTTAATTTTGGTTTATTAATATTTTTTAGATTATTACAATTTGTAAATCGGAGATCCATTCATTATGGATATTCTATTACAATAACATCATTTGTTCAATCTCAAATATTTTGAAGGTATATATTCTTCTTTTTAATATTTTATTCTCAAAATTTTCAACTTTATAAAATTTTATCATTATATTTATTTGAATTATTTATATATATATATATGGGGCTATTGATTTTGAAGAAATAGAGTGAGAGAAGGATGCATAAAGTCATGTTTGTACTTCTCAGAGTTTGGAGTTGGAATTGTTCTTAAAGTGATGGTTATTTGTGTTTTTTTTCTAGATTTTTTTTAAAGGTTAATTAGTTTGTACCAGAGTTTAGATTTTTTTTTATTTATTAATATTAATATCTGATTTTTATTTATTGCAATGAGAATGTAAAATGGTTATTGTTTATTTTATTTCTATATATATTTGTAATTTTGTTGTAAGATTTTTTATTTTTATTTTTAATTTTTTCTTTTGTGTTTTGATTTTTGTTAATAAAATTGAATAATTTTTATATACTCCATTGAGCATGGAAAAAATTAGCACACAGTTCAAGTAAAATTAATAAAGGTATATGGTAAGAGAACATAATATGTTAGATCACTCTTTGTTGAGGTAGTATAATTTTTTTAATATTATTTTTATTAATTTTTTTATATGTTATTGATTTTTTTTAATTATGTGCACAATTTTATAATAATATTTATTTATTACATTATATTTTAATTGATTTCATTATTATTTATATTATTCTAGATATTCCATAATATGTTGGATCACTCTTTATTTTTTTTTTATTTCATTATTCTAGGATTAATTTACTTTCATCAATTTTATTTTTTTAAAAATTAGTCCGTGATATTATAAAGAAATATTTCATTTTCTCTTTAAAAAATTATTATTATTATTATTATTACTACTTACGTAATTGTTCATGTTTGATTTTAAGAACTCTTAATTATATATATATATATATATATATATTATCTTTATTTATTTAAAATATTTCTAAATTAATTCAAATAAATATTTTATATAGTTGAATTTATTTTTTATATTACTTATCACATTGTTATTTATTTAATTTTACTTATCCAATTATTTATCTTGAATATAATGTGAATATACACAAAATTCCATTTTCCCCTCATAATTGAATGATATTTTTAAAAACTTTCATATCTCAATTTACTAATATCTTATTAAAAGTTATTTTTTCTTAAAAAATTAATATATTCAAACCAATTAATTATATAATCAATTTAATATATTCTCATAACTTTTCTGTTATTTATTTACTTACATTTTGTCAGTAATTTTGACTTTTCATTTTCCTCTAGCTACCATTAATCACTTCCACGCTTTCTTTTTCTTAGTATATTGACTACTTAGGAATCCAAAAACCTCTTCACTTCATTCTTCCATCAACGAAAACTCTTCTTCACGATCTCATGGTCTGTGTCATCATCCAGACTTTTGTCTTCACAGCCAACTGGATTAATAACATCCAATTCACTCGGATTTGGGTTTATGGTAGTCTGGTCATCAAGAAGGGTCTGTGCACAAGATGACGACAACAACGAATGTGATATACGGTGACGAGTTCGAGAAAGGAGGTGAAACTGGGGTTTAAAGTTATCAGATGTGTAATCTAGATGATGATAGAAAATATGTTAAGGAACTAAGAGTGAGTTTATTGATTTGTTAGGTTAAATTTTTTGTTGCTTCTTTTGTTTAGCATATCTATTTTGAATTAAAAATATGATGGACGTATTGTTGATTATGTGATTTCTTTGTATGAATAGTTATGATATGGGGTAGCATGTGAAGAAAGAGATGGTTTAAATTGTGTAAAGAAATTAAATATGCCCAACATTGAGATTGAGTTTTTAATTATTAGCGTTGTTTTACTGTTATCTATAGAAAATTATTTGGTGAAAAAAATTGATATCAATTACTTAAGTGGGAGTTTAACAAAATACCAATAGCTTTGAAAAAAAAAATATAGCATGGTAAAAAAGATCAACAAAAATAGTAATAATTTTTTTAAATGAACTGATTAACATATATTATATTTTTAAATACTTACTTTAAATATAATTATATATTTAAATATAATATTATAATATATTTATATAATTATTTAATAAAATAAATAATATATATAAAAATAAAATTAAAAATAGATGTATAACTCGCGCAAGGCGCGAGTAATTCTACTAGTTATCTATATATTTGGGTTTAGAAAATATAATTTCTCAAATATATATTATTTTATCACTAGTAGTACTATTATTCTTCCATGTAGAAATGGAATCTACACGTGGTATAAACATATATTGTTAAACTTCAAAAATTTGTTACGAGAATCGCTATTTTTAATAAGAAAATACCCCACAAAAATAGTTACACCTCCCTACTACTCCCACTAAATATCATATGTTGGGGTCCCTCCTTAATTGAGAATATTCTAGAATGTAGTAGAGCATATTGGAAAATGATGGATTTTATCTAGAATATGGTGGAAGGATAAAGAAGTATAGAGTTATCTAGAAGCATGGGATTATCTAGAATCATCAAGTTTCTAAAGGAGCTTGTGGAAAATTCTAGAGACACAATCATAGCCACACATTTAGGAGGTGCAATATCCACCACATGTTAAGGAGGTGGAATTGCCTATAAAAGGGAGAGATCCTCATTTGTACAAACCATCCTTAGAAGCTTGAAAACACTTCACTTAGAAATCCTCTAGTGTAGAGAGAAGTGAGAGTCATAGCTTGGGAAGCATAAATCCTCAAGCTTGAGTGAGCCACAAAAGTGTGAATGTATCTTCTAAAGTGTCTTGTACTCCCTACTATTATAATAGAGAAGAACCTCCATATTGGAGGATTATAAACTCTTGTTCTCTTATTGCCAACCTAATTTCTTAGTGCCCATCTTGATTTCACAAAGAGGGAAAATTTGAAGTTTCCCAACATCATAGTCCAGTATCTGTATAAACGGGTTGATGGACTTAATAAGACTAAATGCCACTAAAATTATTTATTATATATTTTTAAAATTAAAATAACAATATTAGAGATCATTTTCTATGCAACGCGCGAGTTTTTCACTAGTTTAGAATAATGCTACAGTGTAGCCCACTTTTGTTGTCTACTCATACGTGGCAATTTTTTATTGAATGATAATAAATTAAAATAAATATAAATTAAAATCATGCAGTTATAAATCATCATGTAACACTCGAACCCCCGCCCGACGGAAAGGGAACACGGAACTCGGATGATACAATCGGAGACTGATAATAAACATACAGATACATAAATAAACAGATATACAAAAAACGGATTTACAAAGCGAAAATCAAATCTGAAAGACAGATCTTTTAATTTCAAAATCAAATAGTTCAAACTAAATCCAACATAATTCGAGAATAAAATTCTTAATGTTCAGAAGTACTTAATCTGAAAACAAATCCCAAAACATGGTGCAGCGGGTACAAAACAGAAATAGGTCTAGCTAAAGTAAAACAAAAATGCAATCCAAATCTGAAGAGGATGCCATGCGATGCTCGATGCTAGTGATATCCTGCTATCCCACCTGACTGTCTAAACTCAGCAAATTCCATACCCAAAAAGAGTTCAAAACATACAAAACAAAAATGAAAACAACGAAGGGTCTGACTATCAATGTCTGGTTAGTAAGCCAATGCCCAACAAACACACACAGATGCATCTTATTAAACAGATAACATGTCACACACATATGCAGTTTAGTTAACAACCAAAGGATACAAATAGAAGCAAACAAGTTGATTATCAAATCAAGTTATCCCAAATATAATCCCCTTCAAGTGATCTAAGATAAGTGATTACAGATTATTGCATTTACTGTCTGAAAAAGTCTTTACAGTTGTCAAATTATTTTCAAAAGAGAAATCGAAACCGAATAGTAGTTCGGTAAGCAGTCCGGCATGTAATTCGGTCAAAGAGCACTACCAGACTTACCGAATTGTAATTCGGTAGGTAGCTCGTTCAGAGAACAATTATACGAATCCAAGGAAGGTTTAAGTGACAGTATATTTCCTAATCTAGTATGAAGCTCGGTTAGAGAGTTTCAAATCTCCCAGACATGCCGAATTGTAAATTGGTACCTAGCTCGGTAAAGAGTTCGGTCAGAGAGGTTGAACAGTCTTCTGAGACTCATACCAAACTATAGTTCGGTAGCTAATTCGGTTAGGAGTTCGGTCAGAGAGTGAATCTAATGATCTCAAGGTTGACCGATTTGTATTTCGGTAACCAGCTCGGTAAGGAGTTCGGCCAGAGACCATCCTACGTCCAGTTTTCTAGTTTTTAAGTGACAATTCGGTACCTAGTCCGGTATACAGTCCGGTTACGGACACTGGGCATATTTTTAGCCTAGTTTAAATTATATCTTTCGCCAATCAAAGTCTAGCTATCCAATTGGGTCTATTCCTAGCATTTACAGCCAGTTAGAAGTCACAATTCATACTATCCAAAGTTAAAACCCAAAGACAATAACGAGCATCAACATAATCAAACCAAAATATGGCAAATATACATAGTCAAAAGCAGAACGAATCCATTATCACATAGTTCAGATTACCAATTTATTTAGGTGTTTAACTTACCAGGCCTGTCCTTAGTTTAATAACAAAATCGGGAACAGAAACAGAAAGATAGGGTTAAACCCTCAGAGATAGATCAAAGATCCCAGAAGTGATGTCGTCGCATCCAGACAGTGAGCAAAGCTCCAGAAGTGATGTCGTCGCATCCAGAAAGTGGTTGGCAATCAAGGCCATATACACTTTCGTGCATCGATGTATACATCTAGTTTTCCCTAACAGTATGCTGATTTTATCGTATTAACCTTATGACAGGACTTTAACAGGTTACAGAGTTCCAATTTTAGATTACAACAAATAGCAGACAGATAAAGACACTAGTTCACATGTCTGATCATAAACAGATAATATGGAAGCAATATACCCAAACAATTTATGTCAAATGCAGCAGACTATGCTAATCAAATCAAATTCCAGCTTATATCAATTAACCAATTTTACAAACAATCAAACAGACAAAAGTAGCCAATCGTAAGGGCGTAAACATGACTACTAACCTTATTCGCTAATCCAAAATCCACCGAAATTACTCCGGTTGACGATTCCCAACTTAGTCTACACCAAATTAAGGATAGAACCCGTCAATTCCCAAGTAAAGCAAATTAGAGTTTACAATAATCAAAAATCAAAGTTTCAATTAAAACCCCAAAAGACCTAAATCATCTATATTACAATCCTAGGGTTTCAAAACCCAAAATCAATTGTAACACAAATCCCAAATCGCCAAACCCTAATTATAGTTAAAATCCCCAAATCAATAAAAGTTGATTCAAACTATAAGAGAAGAAGAATCGTTACCTAGATCAGGTAGAAATCGAGGTGAGTGCAAAATCCAAGAGAGATCCTCACCAATTAAAGCTTAGAATATGTGATGAGTGTGTGTTCTTGATTTGAGAGAAAAGATGTTTACGTAAAAGCTTTCTTTCTAGGTTTTGTGACAAATGATTTCTAAAAGCATCTTTTTATATATATATATATATGGGTGGTTAATATCACCACCAACCCACAAGTATATAAATTAATTTAAAAACAACCCCATTTTAGAAATTAATTACGAAATCAACTCAAATATCAAATTGTTTTCAAAACCATCCCAAAAGTCAACATAATCAAATAATTTGGTCAAACCGGAAAAGTCAACATTTTTTCAAAATTGACAATTTTACCCTTATGACAAAAATAAATAAAAATTATTAAAAATTTCAAATTAAACAGACGAATAGCCCCAGATTACGGACGTGACACGTCACGTATGAATAAATAATAAGAGTGAGTTATAAAAATGGACTATATATCATTACTCTTAATTTTAATATACTTTATATAATTAAAAATATTGTAATTTAATATGTGAAACACACCCAATCATATTTTAGCGTGGTATGTGAATATTGAATTTTTACTCGGATGAACATGGCACCTAAGGATTTTTTTTTTATCTTTTTTTTTTTTTAAATCAATGTATTGATTAATCAATCAAGCTCATTACAGAATGAGGGAAGATATTAAACCACTCTCTAACGTTCACCATATTTCGAGATGCTTGAATTAATTTATGAGCAAACCCATTGGCTGAACGAGAAACATGTTTTAACATTACTCCACTGTTAACTACTGAATACAAATGACGCCCCATCCTTATAATATCACCAAAAATTGAAATATCCCTATTAATTCTTCCAGTAACAGCCTGCACAACCACAAGACAATCCCTTTCTAACACCACTCTATGCTAACCCACATTATCTATCCAACTGAGGGCTTCCTTAATTGTCATTGATTCAGCCTCCACAACCACAAGACATCCCTTTCTAACACCACTCTATGCTAACCCACATTATCTATCCAACTGAGGGCTTCCTTAATTGTCATTGATTCAGCCTCCTTTGGATTTAATGCTCCTATAAATTGTCCAATCTTCACCACCATTACTGCTCCAACAGAATCGCGAGCTACTATCCCAAACTCATGCCTTCTACCTTCAACTGAAATTGATGCATCCACATTAACCTTCACATATCAGGTCTAGGGATGACAATGGGGGGTTGGAGCGGATTTTTGGTCAACCCGAACCCGCCCCGGCAGTTTTATAAATAATCACAACCTGCCCCAACCCACACCGCCGGGTTCTTTCCCTACTAAAAAAATCTAACCCGTGCGGAGCGGGTTTAAACCCGCCCCGTTCCATCTCAACCCGCATTATTATTTGAAATTACTGAAATGATAAATAATAAAATATTATATCAATATACAATATTTAAAAAATTATAAATAACATTAAATTTTACACGATTAAAAAATTAAAAAACAAAAACACATTAAATATTGAAAATAATATTAATTATATGATATTATATTATAAAATATATTTATTTTGTAATATAATATAATAGATTAATTAATATAATATATATATATATATACCGTTGCGGGGCAGAGTTGATTTTGATACAATCCGAACTCGTATTGCCCCAACACAGATTTTTAAATAAAATTAAATCCATCCCTGTGCAGGGTGGGTTTAAATCCATCCTAACCGTGTTGAAACGGGTCGGAAGCTCGTGGTGGATTTAAATTGCCATAGTCAGGATTTTGCCGTGTAGCCACATTTGATAGCCACATTTGGTGCTCGAATAATCACCACACCATTTAACCTTTTCCAATTTTCAATGAAATGATTTGCTCGTAACTACACTGTCATGATTGACGTCAACTATTGGTTCCACACTACCTCGTTTCGAGCATTCCAGACTTTACCAGTTAAAGCCAATGCCACGTCTCCATCATTTATCAGCCCCATTCTCTCTGTAACTGATTTATTTAGTTAAAAAATATTAATTCAAATGTAGAGTTCGAGCAATTTGCCTTTAGAAAACTACGGGGGTGTGTTGGTAATTTCAACGAACGGTGTAGATTAGAAATTAACGTGGTTTGTTTAGTAAAGGAACACACACAATCCAAATATAAATAAAGAACCCCAATTGGCAAGTGGAGCGAAGTTTCGGGAAGGTGGTGGAACGAAATTAATACTACTAGGGAACGGTCCAGGCCAAAGCAACCATGGAAAACGGAGGAGTGACGTCAGCTTCGGCGGAGAAGCAACCAGGAGAAGGAGCAACGGCATCGTACACTTATTGGGTGAGGGAAGCGACAGCGGATGCGGCTCCTCTACCTGTCCCCAAGAAGCTTGATCCAAACGACGTCGTCTCCAATCAGCCCGCCATTCTCGGCTCCGTTTGGAATTCGGTATATCCTTCATTTTCTCTAACGCTATTTCGTCTTATACAGTCGGATCCTCGCGAATTTAAACGAATCTTGTACTGTCTTGTCAATCCGATATCTCTGTAGTTGTGTTAATGTTTGGTTTATTTATATAGGCTGGAACCTGGGAGGAGAAGAATCTTAACAAGTGGGCGACTGATAGGATAAAGGTCTGTATGTCAATAAACCAGTAAGCATTTTCTGTTCTTCTGGTTTCTTCTGATTTCTGGGCTTTAAGCTGTCGATGATGTATTGTGGTTTAGTAGAATTGCTTGCTAGGGTAGATTGTTAGATTCTGTTTTTAAATAGATTTGTGTATATGTTGCTTATTTATAATTTGTCATTTTGGCTTTCTTGCAGGAGCTGCTTAATTCAGTTGGTTCTTTGGAGTTCTCTGGTGGTAAGGCAGAAATAACTGAAGTGTCAAGCTGTTCTGGAGACGTGAGTACTTGTTGTTGTTGCTTTTACTATAATTATTTACTTGTATGAATATATTGTGATTTTGGTTGTTTATTCCTTGTTCTTTTCACCTTCTTGATTTTATCTTACGCGTAGGGTTTGCAGTTAGGTTTGTTGCTATGAAAAATGTGATTGTGTGGAATATCTGTGATTATAGTATATGTAGAGGGAACTGGGGTCAGACCTAATTATCATTTTTAATTTTTTCCTATATGAAGGAAAGGTCTGACTTTGAGATGTATCCATGGTTGTTAGTTGCACCTGTGGCTGACCTATTTTAGTGGTATATTGCTTTCCTGCATATCATTGTTTGGTTTCATGTGGGTTGTTGGAGATTGTGTTTGGTGGTTTTTAAAGTGTATGATCTGTAATAAATAGCAAAGGAATTCATTTCTTTTAATTGTTCAAAATACAGTATTGCATTGATCATGATTTTTCTTACTTTTCTTCATTTTTCCCCCCATTTTTCTAGTTTTATTTAATTTTTCAGTTTACTTGATGTCTATGCTTTGGTGAATAGGCCTTCTTGGTTACTGTGAGAAACAAGAAACGAGTTGGCTACAATTATGAATTGACATTGAAAGTTAAAGGTAACTATCAATGATTGTCTCATTTTGCATTTTATATTTTGGTAGTTATAATTTAATGAAAATGGTAAATAGGGGAATGGACGATTGCTGGGGAGAAAAAGACAATCAAGGGCCACATAGATGTTCCGGAATTCTCATTTGGGGAGCTTGATGACTTGCAGGTATGTAATACAGTCTTTGATTGTTATAGATTGTTATAGCTGAAGGTTTTGTGATACATTGTTGTCCTACTTAGTTGACATTAACATATTTTGAGTTTCGTGAGTTTTCGTGAGTGAGACGAACGCCGAACGTCCTCTTTTCTTGATTTCAGAGTTGAAAACTGAATAGGGATGGTACTTAAACTATGCTTTCCGTAGTGAATGATTTCATATATTATCAATTAGACTGTTGGATGACTGATCTTCATAGGTCTCTTTGAACTTTTTAAAAATTCTGGATCTGCTGAAAATTTTAAAAACCTATAAAAACTCTGGATCTGCTGAAATTTTAAAAACCTGTAAAATTTCTGGAGAAAAATTTAAAAACCTGTGTGCCGTATATTAAGGTTTTTAAAATGGCAAGATTAGTTCTATTGATTTAAGTTAATTTAAGTTATGTTTATTAATTTTAATGCCAATGCCAGCAGTCTGCTGGCTATTTGCACAAAAGACATTAAAGCGATGGACTTGGTTAAACTCTGTCTGGACCTTTTTGAACTTCAGGTACTTCTATTTAATAGCAAATGCTACCTTGACTTGTAAATTTTTTGTGAAATGGTATTGGTGATTCGAATAAATTTTGATGAAGTAAAAGCTATGGTTAAATGGGAAAACAGCTAAATGAAAGTAATGAGATTTCTCTTGGGTTTTCTGGACAAATGCATCTTGAAAGCAAAATCCAAGTGTACAAGCTTCAAGATTGAAGTTAGTTGAGTGGTGTTCGTAGTGGCCAATATTATTGAACCCATTACTCAGTATTTGACAGGTGTTTTCACGAGTTCAAGTAATCAATGGATAATCAGCTTGTACATCGACTGATTAGTCAACTCACTTAACTGGAAATTTCAACCTACTAGCAGCCAGTGTTTGGTTTTACTTGAGGAGCTTTAGAGAGCATCATAGGGACAAAACTTAGAGTTGACATGATTTGACATTCTACCTGCATTGGGTATGATGCATTTGCTTATTTGAAGA
Source organism: Cardiospermum halicacabum (assembly GCA_031304145.1). Lineage (NCBI taxonomy): Eukaryota > Viridiplantae > Streptophyta > Magnoliopsida > Sapindales > Sapindaceae > Cardiospermum > Cardiospermum halicacabum. The sequence continues at coordinate 5,742,524 of CM062396.1, read as the reverse complement.
AATAAATGTATTTACTTTGTTTTCGTTTTTCACTAAATATGTTTTTCACTAAATATGATAGCGAACTGCATTGAGTAGGATGCATTTGCTTGTTTGAAGAAGTAAGTGCCATTGTTTGTCTGTAAATAGGATAGAGAGTAAACTTCAGTCTTCTCCCTGATCTGTATAGTTTAGACTCTTATTTGGTTAACTCCTTGACACATCTTTTATGCTATGAAGGCTTTATTTTAGAAAATTGTCATATTTTTGTTCTTCACATTAGTTCTTTCTGTCTTTTCTCTCTTCATTTTCCTCCCTTGAAGTTACATCATTGTTATACCTGTTGACTGTTGTGTCACACATGCTCTGGGAAATGGTTCTGTTTGAATAATTGAAACTTAAGCCTAGGAGATCCAAAATCCCTAGATAAGCCATGTCATCTTTGATTTTTGGATACTGAACCCATTATCTACAATGAGATCATAATGTGCATAGTGTATCTTGCATTTTTGACGTGTGACATTTGTTTATTGAAATTGACTTTGCTTTTTATGTATTGTAGATGCAAGTGCGGCTGAGTGAGGAAAAGGATCTTTTGCAACCGGATAAGCTGCAGATCAAAGAAGATTTGAAGCTGTTTTTGAAGCCTGTTCGCGAAAGACTGCATCAATTTGAGCAGGAACTTAAAGATAGGTAGGAGAGTGAAGACTAAGTTAACAACCGCCCTGGTTTTGTTCGTTACCGTCAATCTGTAACTGTATTGTATAATTTACCATCATTGACAATCATTTCTAAGGTTTTTAGCATTTATTATGGATACTCATGTTTCCTCGATATAGCTATGAGTGTACGCCAAACAAATCGAGATCAGAGAGGAAATAAGTTTTGCATTTGGCTGATTAAAATGCTTATAATGCATGTAATGAAACCAATCCTATCTCTTTGGGACTTAATTCAGTCATCTGGTTCTTCAATCCAGTTTGCAATTGAATAAATGAACCAAACAGACACAATGGATTAGTGCAAGAGATTACACAGTATATACACTTCAATGGAATATAAACCAACGATCACACTCTTATTGTCATTAACTTGATTACTATTATCAGGGTGTTTAGTTGATTGAAAAAAGTGCAACACTTTCGTCAACGGTGATTGCAATTATACTTGTAATATATTCTATTGACAATTAGATCTGGTAGTCTTATGTCCAGTTGGGTAAATCAGTTGCAGTTACTATATCACCATCATAAGCAAATAACCACAAACCTCCAACATGCAATGAAAAACACAATGACATTTAACTGAAGCACTTTCTTCCAACAGGACAGTAAGTAATCAAAGTTCAGTCTAAAATTAAAGATACAGTACTATGATACCAAACTATTGTCTATGGATGTGAAAGTTGAGAATCAAATAGAACAAAACTGTTTTACCTCAGGTGTCCTTCTCTTTAGAGTTCTTTTTCTTGTCTGACCCACTGAGAGCTGCTTTAGTTTTTGCCCATTCTTTAATGGAAGCTGCACTTCTCATGAAGGAGCAAGTTTCACCTATCTTAACACCTTCATAAGATTTCATCCTTTGCACTGGAATATTCGGTTTCTCCACGCCAATGACAGAAGTTTCGTAATTGGTTGAAACATTCTCTTTGTTCTTCTCCAAAAGATCTTTAGCAACGTCCACTGGAGTATCCTCTGCCAAGTCCTGCTTTACTATATTGTTCAACTTGATGTTCTGATTTTGAGCATCTTTACTCTCATAAGATGTGGATACTTCATGCTTCTCAAAAGTTATATTCGGGGATATCTGAGTGATGCTGAATGAATTGTTATTCTCAGTAACCAATTGTGTCCACGGCGATTTTTGATACCATGAACCTTTGCCAGACTTGATTGATGTCGCATCATTGTTAATAGATTCAGTTTCTACAGGAAGCTCCACAGGTTTCTTCTCCTCTGACTTGTCTTCCAAGTTCTCATTCATAACTGTTATTTGATTTTGACTGTTGGCTGCATTTGCAGCATCTGAGACATCTAGGTCATCAGATGCATGTTGTCCTTCATTGGCAGATACAGTCTTCAATTGATTCGAAACATCAAATGCATCATTATCCATGTCTCCAACACAGATAACTGATGATGACTTCTGGGGCAATGAACAATTGGTAATTGATTGTTTGACAGGTTCTTCTGATTCAACAGGTTGAGCAACTGTGGGCTTCTCTGACTCATTCGTATTGTTTTTCAAACTGTCATCACCCTGTGCAGAATCAAACACTGCTTCCTTTACACTACTAGCTCCATTGAGAGGTGATTTCCTTTTCTTGTTGGGAGAAGTATTCTTTTTCCGTGTTTTTGGCACATCAGTAGAAGTTTGAGGCTCAAGTAATCTTGGCCTCTGAATAGTCAACAAAAGCAAGAGACTTTAGGCCAGAAGGAGAAAGGATATTAAAATTCATCAGAGGATCTGAAAATGAAGGAACAAAAGAAACCATACCTCAACTGCTGCAGAGATTGTTTCCAGTTCCTGGCTAGTTGGTAAACCCCGTCTGCTGTTTTTCTTTGATACCACATTAACTATGAGGTCATCTTCATCTTCATTCTCATCCAATTGGACATCCTCAGCTGATTCCAAGTCATCATCAACTTTTTGGGTTGGTGTAAGAGTGGACACTATATTAGAAATACTAAATACACTGCTGTCCTTGTCTCCAATAAGTTTTCTCCAAGATTGTTTCTGGGACCATGAATGACTAGTATTTGATTGCTTAGAATTTGACTGCATTTCAGTAGCCTTCTTCACTGACCTGTTTCTATGCATTTCCTCATTCATATCACCCACAGGTTTTGTAGACCTGGTTTCATACTCAGTGCTTTCATTAATAAGTGATTTCCTCTTCTTCATTGCAGGTGAAACTAGGTCATTCTGAGTTGTTTCACTTTTGGAAGATTGTGTTTCATTGAACAAGGTATTCTGAAAAAGTTAAAAACCAAGGAAAAGAATTCAGTTCAAAATATAAAGCCAAAATAACGCCAAAGTGAATGACAAATAAATAAAAGTAGCAGACAATAAAAATCCTACCTGTCTTTTCTGAGAGATGGTGGGATCTTGTTGGCACCTTGACAAATCCATACCAGTTTTTCCCCTTGATAACACATTTGTTACAATGTTATCTTCATCAGCTTCATTCTCGGCATCTGGTGCAGTTTCACCATTGCATGTAGCACTTGAAAAAAGTTCCCTTCCAAAGAGTTGGTTCATGACTGAGTTCATTAGGTTGATCTCTTGCTCATCTATGATACTACCATGATCTTCTTCCAAATGATGAGTTCCTTTTTCTTGTTCATACATCATACCACCATTTTTATCCTTGAAACCATGAGTTTCTTTCTCTCGTGAATTCCCAAAAGTAGCCACAAAATGCTCTTCACAATCACAGAAATAGGTTGGTAAAGGAGGGACTTCAATGCGCTGGAAACTGTACTTGTGCTTGCCAGTTCCACTAATGGGCAAAGGCTTAACCTGCACAAGACAAGTAGTAAATTTATAGAGATTCAGTGAACTCATTTCATTTCTAGAACATATGCCAAACAAATCAAACTGGTGCCAGAACTTTATAGAACACTACTGATTACCAAAACCAGAGATGAGAACTATTCCCTATGCATAAGAGTTGATATACTTCAAACGATTCAAGATAACTTGATCAAAACAACCAAAATATCCACTACTACTATATAATAAGGGAACAACTACTGCCTATTCACACAAAGTTGATAGAATACAAAGGAGTATAAAATGCTCACTTTGCGTAATTTGGGGAAGAATAAGTTGAGCTTGACATTGCTGTTTTTGTTGAAAACATTAGCTAAATTTTGTTGAGTAGGAATAGGTGGAGAAGTAGCAGGAAGCTGAGCATCTTCAGACCACTCTCGTTTCATGCGATCAAGATAATGTTCCTTGGCTTTCTCAAGCCTCAATTTTCCTCCTTTCCACGCGCAACCATTATACTGTCAAGATAAATAAGAAAACCACTATGTTGCTCACATAAAACCACTAAGTTGCTCACATACTAGCACTAAGTTACAACATTCATTAATACCAATATATCATTATATAGAGAGAAAAACCTTGCTAAACAGCTTGGAAAGTGAGTTCTGTTGTGAGGGAGAGAAATCCAAGTAGGCAAAGCTACGTGATTTTGTCCTGATGATCTCCACGGACTCTACTTTCCCAAGATGAGAGAAGATGCCGTTGAGATCTTCGCTTGTGATTCTCTCTCCTATACCTCCAACATATATTCTAATTTTCTTCACCTCTTCTTCTTCTGGATCTATTCCCTTATTCTCTGCCATTGCTTTCTTTCACTCTCTTCCCAAATTTGTAAATCTTAGTAATGAATAAAAAATCATTGAAGCAAAATACAATGTAGAATGTACAAACATATGATGACATCAGCTCACAAACAAAAAATACATCACAGAGAACCAAACACTATTGTAGTATATAGTATTAAGCAGCCAAAAAAAACATAAGAGCAACAATAAGTCTAACAAAAAAAATATTCAACCTCAATCAGTCAAAACTATATTTTCTAAATGCACTAAATTTTACATTCTCGTGTTATCTATCAGTACTTTATAGCAATCAATGAACTTACAAGTGCATATATGTTTATTAGTTTTACAGAATGTAACTAATGTCACGTATATGCACAAATGAAGTTTCTAATCAAATGAATGAAGACAGGACCAAATCTCAATAAATTCAACTTAGTAGAAAACAATGCACAAGTAAAAATCTCTACTAAATAGAGCTCTATTGGTAGAATCTCATACATCTATAAACAACATATACCAATATTATTAATGTATGAATTCATTATACACACAACAGCGAAGTAATCAGTCTCATTACCAGGTGCCTAGATGTGTCTTCGAGAACGGCGGCAGTAACGGATGGTGGCCACCGTGACGGCAGCAAACAAAGAAGATGTAAAAGAAGCGAGGAGCTGAATTAAGAAGAAGGGAGGTTGAGGAAGAGTTATTCATCGACAACACTACGTCGTTTTGACGGTGTCATTTTTTTGTTATGACCAAAATACCCCTGAAAATGTTATAAAATCTGAGCCAAAAACAAAAACAATTATAGAGAAGAAGGAGAGGATAGTCAAATTACATATGCAAACATAGAAGCTGTAAAGAAGTCGGCCCGACAGATAACCGGATAAAAGCAAAAATCGCCAGGACTGTGAATAACGGGTTGAGTTAGCTAGGGTTTTAATTTTCCTTTTTTGAAAAATTGAACGATAATGGATTCATCCTCTAATGAACAACCCAATGCAATGCAGGTTTTTACTTTCTTTAACTTCTTATTTAATTTCATTAACGAATTCTTTTATCAGTGTTTTGTCAATTAGGTTTTCGTTATTTGTTTTGATCGATATGACTGTTGGAGAGTGCTGTTTGCAGGAAATATTGCTGGAGTTTCGTGCCGGTAAGATGAATTTTGAAGGGAAGCGAGTTGTCCCTGATAATCGTAAAGGTCTCGTCCGTATTGCACTGGTATTGCTAATTCAGCTTCACTGTTTTAGTTTCTCGTGTAATGCTTTCTTTGTTTTTGTGTATTTATGAGAATATAGGATTGAGGATATTTTTGCATTGGATGTAGTTTGATTATTTTTTCCCTTGGTTACCTTTTTCTATAGGGCGAGGAAGGGTTGGTGCACTTTCAGTGGCTTGATCGCACTAATAATGTTGTAGAGGATGTATCCTTATCTTTGTGTATATTTTTTTTCTATCTATGACTGAATTTGTGTTTGCTTCGGTTGCTAGTTTCTGATGTTGAAGCTGAATTATTTTTGTGCTGATTTTAGGTTCTTTAAATGGGTCTAGAGCCAATATTCGATGATAAAGCTTATGTTATAGTTTCTGGAATATACCAAAAATTAAGTGAGAGGACGAAGTTATTTAGCTCAGTTGATTAGAGGGTAGCTACCTGGTGGAGCTTACATTTGAAATAGCCTAATAATCAATCCAATTAATAAACCATTATGTCTACATTTCAACCAACCCTAAAGGTCTGTGCTGGATTACCCAGTGTGCAGGTTGAACTTAAAGTGTGTCTGGAACGTTACAATTTTATCTAGACTCAAATCTAACTATTATTTTGGAAGATGACGTATCATTATACTAAACTTAATTATTTTTGTAGTAATTTGCCTCTTCTTATTGTTTCCTACTGACATTGCTTGCTTCTACCCTAAGAAGCCATCAATTTTCAATTTATTTGGGCCATTCTTCATTTACGAATATCTTTGCTAGCCATTTGGAGAAGTTTCAAGTTTAGATATGCTGATATGAATTGGCTATGGAACATTTGAACTAAAATGAACTAAATTGGTATTTGTGGTTAATTACATTAAATCAAATTTTGATTGATGGAGTGAAAAATGAATTCGTAGGATGCTGTTAGTTTTGTTTTTAACTGTGGTCCACTTTGGAATCTAGATCCAACCATGCTGTAGTGATTATGTCTGGTTGCTTGAAAAAATTTTGACCATCCTCCTTCATTCTGATTCTTAGTGTTGGTGTGCTATGCCAATTGTTCTATTCCTGTTTGGTAGAGCATCTTGCACTTCCTTGATAATATGCACTTCAGGATCAGATTATTTTCCCTGAAGAGGCAGTGTTTGAGAAGGTACCTCTTTATTTTAGCTTTGTTTATAATGTCCAATGTCAATATCATCTTAAATAAATTTATATTTATTGTTTGTTAAATGGACCCAGGTTAATCAAGCATCTGGAAGGGTCTACATATTAAAGTTCAACACCGATGATCGAAAATTCTTCATATGGATGCAGGTTAGTACCATTTAGTGGTTTATTTCTTAAGGATCTTTGTTATCAGTGCTCTGAATCTTACTACCCTTGTTGTCTACATCTTTTCTAGGAGCCTAGAGTGGAAGGTGACTCTGAGCTGTGTGGCTCTGTAAATTATTACATCAATCGACCATTAGGTATTTAAATCTGCTTTTGTTTTTCAGGTTATAGTATTAAGGCATTTCAACCTTACTTCATTAAGAGTGTCTATATGTATATATTAATAATCTGACTACTTTCAAATGTTAGGTTTATCATAGTTTTGTTTAGTCAGTGAATTTCAATACTTCACATAACGATGCAATCTTTAGTATGTCATTAAGGTGTTTGATTGATGTAATATTAATATTATTTTCAGTAAGCTTATTTGTTTGTTTCTATTCAATACTTGTATAAATTAAAAATATGTAATTTTTCATTTTGTTTTTCTATGAAGTTTAAAAGGGTTTTGTATTGTTTATCTGTTCCAATACATCATTTTGTTCATGTACATGTTTGGGTTGTCTTTTGTTTTACCCTAGTTTATTAAAGCATCTTTACTTCAGCTGATGCTCATGTATTCCTCTAACCCATTGTCACGAGATGCATAGTTATCTTTCTATCCGGATCTACCAATTGAATTATATATTGTTTGCAATGTAGCCAATTTTATTTAGTGAAGTTTGTGATTTAGTGGTTCGCAGGTGTCATTAATTGCAAATTAGGTTTTGCGACTGCATGAAATTTCTAATTTCTAATCCGATATTGTGGTCTATGTTATCTCTGGTCTGCAGATTTCCTCAATGAAGAAGAGCCCGATGCTTCAGTTCCTCTACAAGTTTCTGAAGATATGGTTGAAGATGATGTCTCATCAAGGTACTTACTGTAACAAGTAAATGTAAATTTTCTGCTGCATTTAAAATCAGGTCGAATCTTGCTTTGGGAGCTATTTGGAACTTCAGAGCATAACTGCATAATTAACATGACTTTAGTGGCTGAAGCAAGGGTTGACAATATTTGAAATGTTATATGGATATTTGATGGATGATCATGCTCGAATTGAAATTCTTTTCTTCTTTTTCAGAACCGGAAATTTGGTTCTACCTAATCTGGGCACAGAAGTAATTAGTGATGTAACCTCTTCTTCGACTGGACCAGTGAAACTTGAAGATCTGCAGAGAATTTTGAGTACCATAGAACCTGCTGGTACTATTCCCTGTCCATATTTTTGTTGGACCTGAATAAAGTTGTCTGGATTTACTGTTATTGTCTCTGACCAGTGATTAACTGATGATCATGTTTCAGGTGTGGTTGCAGATCCAGATGGAGGTATTAAATCTGTTACATGTATTATATTTTTATTCTATAGGCATTAGTTAATAGAGAATACTTGGTGCGAGAACATGAATTTTTGACTTCATATCTAGAGTGGCTGCATTGACTGCTTGGTGAAGGCATATAGATTAAATGCTGTTACTTTTTGTTAAGGACTTTCATATTGTCTAATTTTGCTTTACCTCAATTAGTTAATATTACTGATGAGTTAGACTCTTTGCATCTGTAATAGTTACTTAAACATCCAACTTCATAACAGTACTACTTTTTATTTGTTTTGCTAGGTTTTGGATTAGGTGACTTATTTAAGCCGGAGTTGATAATGCCATTGATTGGGAATTTGCCAGTGGAACAAAGATTAGCTCCTTATTTACCTGAAGTATGGTCTGCTTTTCTGTTATAATCTTTTTCTGTATTCTTTTATGTTCTTAAACAACTGCTAGATAATTTCATTACAATGTTGCAGGATCATAGGAGTCCAGAGGATATACTAGAGCTGCTTCAGTGCCCCCCTTTTCGTCAACAAGTAGATTCATTTACATATGTAAGAACTAAGAAATCTGATAATGCTCTCACTTCCTATTTGGCTGAGCGGTAATCATCTATAATCATGTGGTTCCCTTTTTCTCTAGGTACTCCGTACTGGGCAGATAGATTTATCTCAGTTTGGAGTGGACCCAAGTAAATGTAAGTGATCTGAAATTCAACTCTCTTAATTTGCCATTGTTCCAGGGATCAGATACTGCCTACTTAATATTCTATTTGCCATAAACTTTGTTTTGAATGATCAAGGCATAAGGCTATTGACTGAATCTTAGTAGTGTGTCATTAAGAAGGGTTTTTATTGGGCATAATTGTTTTGAGAGAGGAATAACCGTGATACATTTGCTGTTACATAAATTTCGAAGTCAAAGTGATGGTTAATATTTTCCCATCGGCTTTTGTTTTGTTTTATTTTTTGGGTGCTATTCGTAAAAGTAACTAATTAATGCAGTTGATACTTTTTATCTTGTAGATAAGTTCACTGTTATGTCATTCCTGGAGGCACTTGAAGACTCTGTTGCAAAAACCACCGAAGCTGAAGGTCCTAGGCAAGATGAAAAGGATTTATTGCCTTGTAACAAAAATGATAGGATGGACGAGAGCTAGTATACAGGGAGCTTGGCCCCGTTCATTTATTTAGCAAGGGGAGAGAAAGCCTCTTATTTGGTTCTTTCATAAGCTCCCCATAAATCAGGACAAAGAAGGTTGAGGATATTGGAAGTTAGGGTTAGAAAGTGTTTGATATAAGTTAGTTACAATTGTGTTGTATACATAGAATAAAGTTCAAAGTTTTTTGATGAACCATTTATTTGGTTGTATGCTATTGCTTTGGGACTCATACGTTATCAAATCTCACTCACTGCTTCAATGATCTTCTGCAATGGTGCACATTTTATTTTTAAAAAAAATTATTATTATTTTAAATTTTATTTTAGAGATGAGAATATGTCACTTGTGATCAATTACTATTGAACATAAACCTATACTATTGAACATAAAACCTTATAAGTTAAACGTGTCATATGAAAATGGAATGTTTAAGGCTAAAAAAAGAAAAAAGTTGCAAAAAGGAAAAAAAGAAAAAACCTTATAAGTTATTTTAGAGACCTTTTTCCAAGGTTATTTGATATTATATCAGACGCATAGAGACCAATACGAAGGAAGCAAAGACAAATTTAAGCGCGCCACTTTTTCTTCTTTGACAGTAAAACCCTAAACCCTGCGTCATCCATCTGTTCATCTCTTCTCCACCAACAGTAGAGATGGGAATATTTGAGCCGTACAGAGCAATTGGATACATAACAAGCAGCGTTCCTTTCTCAATTCAACGACTCGGCACCGAAACTTTTATCACAGTTAGCGTAGGAAAAGCCTTCCACATTTACAATGTACGTATACTCTTTCGCTTTCTGTTTTCGTTAACTGTATTATGTACTGCGTTTGTTAATTCCATTTGTTGATCGGTTGTTGCAGTGCGCCAAGCTCAACTTAGTTGTCGTTGGTAAGTTTGATTTGTCTATTTTAGTTTGTTCTCTTTGCTATCGAGTTGCTGCTCTGTATGACAGATGTGAACTTTTTTTAGGTCCTCAATTTCCAAAGAAGATTAGAGCACTTGCTTCCTACAGAGATTATACATTTGCTGCTTACGGCAATGATATTGCTGTTGTTAAACGTGCTCATCAGGTTAGTTTTTGCTTTTGTTTTGTTTAGGCTATTTTTGTTACTTCTTGTGGTGGCCGCTTGTTGAAGTGATGATGGGTTTGGTATGTAGGTTGGGACATGGAGTAGACATGAGGCTAAGGTTAATTTGTTATTTTTATTTGGGGAACATATTCTCAGTGTTGATGTCGATGGTAATATGTTCATGTGGGCATTTAAAGGGATTGAAGGTAATCTTGATCCTGTTGGGCATGTTAAACTAGATGATAATTTCACCCCTTCATGTTTGATGCATCCTGATACTTATCTGAATAAGGTAATAGTTGTTGTTCCTGTGGAATTTTATTTTATTTTTAGTTTATTTAGGCAGCAAAGAGTGTCTTTGTTTTTACTTTGAGAACATGCGATAGGTTATCCTGGGTAGTCAAGAAGGTTCCTTGCAGCTTTGGAATATTAGCACGAAGAAAAAACTGTATGAGTTTAAGGGGTGGGGATCATCTGTCACTAGTTGCGTTGCATCACCTGCATTGGATGTTGTTGCGATTGGTTGTGCTGATGGAAAAATTCATGTGCACAATATACACTGTGATGAAGAGTTGCTTACGTTTACACATTCTACACGAGGTGCTGTTACTGCATTATCATTCAGTACAGGTAGGCTTTTTATTTTTTGTTTCTTATTTGTTGTTGTTAATTAGTAGTTAAATGTTGTTTTGTTATTGTTCTTGTTATGGGAGTGAAGTTTATATAGTTTTATTGTTTTTTTTCACCTCTTTAGATGGGCAGCCTCTTCTTGCATCTGGTGGTTCGTCTGGGGTAATAAGTATATGGAATCTTGAAAAACGAAGAATTCAATCAATTGTCAGAGAGGCTCACGATAGCTCGATAGTTTCACTGCACTTTTTGGCTAATGAACCTGTGCTGATGAGCTCATCTGCAGATAATTCAGTAAAGGTATTATCAATTAATTTCTATCATTTTTATTATGAGCCTTTTCAATGAGAGTCAATTAGAGGAAAAAGTATAGTGTGAACCTGAGTTATGCCCTTTAATATGTAGTATTATCTTGCATTCTCACCATAAGCAATGATATTTATAGAAAAGCAGGTCCCAAACTTTGGTGTAAGAAATTAGGAACATAAGTTTAGGATTTTCTGTTGTTCTTTACTTTCATCCACCAATGTTGCAAAATACAGATATGTTCTATTGTTCAGAGTCTAAGGAAAATTATATAATGATAGGATGTTAATGAAAACATGTACATATGTTTATAGAAAATATTAATAGTAGATGTAATGTAGTATAAATATGACATTTTCATAGGAAATAAATACTAACGAGTAGGACCAAGTCATAGATAGTGTTTTATGTAGAATCAAGCATTTGTTTCTAACATGATAGAAACAAATATCTAGACTTCGTCAATCAAGATTAGCAGAGAGACACACCGGAAATGGAAGCATTTGAAAATTATGTCACTTGTTGCTATGTTTTACTATTTGAAAATCCTTCTACTTATCTCCCCTTTCTTTTTTAAACTTTATTTTTTATTTTAAAATTATATGGCAAATTGCTGAACCGTCATTTTCTTTTTAAGAAGTTTGCATTGGTTTTGCTATTGGTTGGATAAGAATTATTTTAACTGGTTTATATCTTTATATACTTGATCTTTCTCAACAATATATTTTTGTGATGTGTGCAATATTATTTTTTATGTGATTTTGAAACATAAATAGATGTGGATTTTTGACTCAAGCGATGGAGATCCTCGACTTTTACGATTTCGCAGTGGACACAGTGCTCCCCCACTTTCAATTAGGTAAATGTGCTGTCATATGTTGTTTAGCAAATATCTTGAACTTTTCCAATTAATAAATTCTTGGTTTTTCCTTCCTTGTTATGCGAGTGTTTTTCATGTGGTACATTTCCTTCCTCTTTTCATATTGAGGCTACTTGCATCATGTAACATTTTTTGTTCAAGCTTCATATGCTCTGCTGGATTTTTTGGATTTTTATATGCTTTTATTTTTATTTAAAATCTACTTTTGACAGATTTTATGCTAATGGAAGACACATTCTGTCTGCTGGTCAGGACCGTGCATTTCGCCTATTTTCTGTCATTCAGGTCTGTTCTTAATAATATTATAATGTTAAAATTATTTAATTATTGTCTATTTCAGTTTATAGATAGATGCTCTAGTTTATCTCTTATTGGTGTTTCCTTACTCCGAATTTCCTTTTTCCCTTTTACTGGCTTGCAAGATAGGGTATACTTGTTTGAGATCTTACTGAATTAGTTAAGTGTCTGTTTTACTTTTCCAATATTTTAGAACCAACATATTTAGTTGGTCTGGCACTTGTTAAAATTGAATGTGTTGATACTCCATATTTTAGTCAACTAAGTGACGTGATATTTTTGTGCTTGAGATCACTAAAATTAAATTTATGTAGAAAAGTACATTCTTGATTTCCTTGAATATAACCAAAGGTAAAATTTCCAACTAAATCTTGCTCAAGAGTAATTTTATCCCCTCTTTTATTCTATTATGAATTACTAGATTAAACTTCTGCTTGCTTCAATCTTTCGATGTTTCAATTGTTCCAATACTTGTATGACCTCCTATTTTCTCTGCAATTTGTTGGTCTCCATTTTCTTTGGGAAAAAGATTGATCATCATTTTATTTCTACTGCGTGACCAGGATCAACAAAGTAGGGAACTTTCCCAGCGACATGTTTCTAAGCGGGCCAAAAAGCTTAAATTGAAGGTATGAAGTGGTAGTGCAATATATTGTTTCAATATTCTATGTGCAAGTCTTTTCCGATTATTAAATGGTAACATGGTAACAAAAGAACGTAGCCCCTTTAATTTGTCATACTGAGTGTTGTAAATTTATTATTTGAATTGTCTCATTTCTTAGTGTCTAGACCGTTGTATTCTTATGTTGATGTGGAAAATTTTTCCTTTAGCACTACAATTTAGCTAGGCTTGAAAGATGGTTTCAGATCTTTTCGATGTCTACCAGTTCAATAGTTGCATGCCAATATATTTGATGTGATTTAATTTTTAATTTGCCAATAATTTTTTAAGAAAATATATTAAACTTTCTCTAACTTTATTGAGGTTCTTATATCTTACATTATTGCCAAATTTCAAAGTATTAGATTAAATGTTTTAATTACTTGATTGCTTTTTATTTGCATAATTGCAGGAAGAAGAGATAAAGCTGAAGCCTGTCATAGCATTTGATTGTGGTATGCCCTTCCTCTCTGAGAGTTGTAGGAAATTTTTGGTGCATTCAATCTCACATTTTTGGTGCATTCAATCTCACATTTTAAGTTGTTCAGTGTGATTTAATCTTGATATATCCTATGGACCCTTGAAGGCAAGTATTAGGTTCAGGAAGGTCTCCTATTTGCTTAGTTGTGGTTGAAATTGAATTTAGTAGGGGTCAATACTAAAAGCTTAACTATGTTTTTTTGGGGGGTATAATATGTTTTTCTCTGTAATTTAGCTCTCTAGAGGTCGTTCATGCAAAGGCTCATGGTAGTTTTTGTTTCTCTAACCTTGATAATGCATTGTCTAACTGGATTCTTCACATTACTGTCAGCTGATGAAGAATTTTTTTATTGGAAATAAGTTCTTAGATCCATAATTATTTTCTTCTTAGAAAGATGCTATTTAGAAAAAATTTCTTTTATGTTGCCTCTTCTGCTACTCTAAATATAAATTATCTAGAGTGTTTTAAAATGTGGTTATGTAATTAGCAGAATATTTTTCTCCTTTAATTGTCTACGGTCTTCTTTGATGCTTGACGATGATTTGCACGGTAGCTAAGCAGTATGACATATTTTAGTGGTGCTTCTGGCATATTGTTATGATTCTTGTTCATGTTTGGTTGATTATTGTGTTATATATAATTTTGGTTGTGGCACTTTGATATTGAGTGATGATTTATATTTTTACGGACCATAATACTATTTGTTTTCAGTGATTAATTGATGTTTACGATGTGTTTTGGGTTAGATAGTATGAATTTTTTAAATTGAAATTAAGAAATTTGGGGAAAAAGAGTCCATTCTGTTTTTCTCATAATTAATGTGTAGCAGTGCATTGTTTATAACAAGGTAATATTTGATTGTCACTTTGAATCACATCACTCATTTGTTGATATGCATAAAGCTTATTGCTTAAATGTCCAGAGTTAGTTATTTTTTTTTACTACTGATCTTTAAAGAGTTAAGAAAATAATAAGATTACTATCTCTATGCTGGAAATGTCAGCTGAAATTAGAGAGCGAGATTGGTGCAATGTGGTTACATGTCATATGGATACTGCTGAAGCATATGTGTGGAGGCTTCAAAACTTTGTTCTTGGTGAGCATATTTTGAGACCATGTGCAGAAAATCCAGCTCCGGTTAAGGTGAGGTTGAATTTTTTCCAGTCTTTTCATATGATTTTATAGCATGTATAGTAGGACACTAATTCAAAACATTAGAAATTATTTGTAGATTACATAATATGTTTTTCTATGCCGTGTGTATATTGACTTCCTTCAATGTGATAATAGGCCTGCTCCATCAGTGCTTGTGGCAATTTTGCTGTTCTAGGGACAGTAGGTGGTTGGATCGAACGATTTAACCTTCAATCAGGTATCAGCCGAGGCAGTTACCTGGACATTTCAGAAGGAAGAAGTTACGCCCATAAAGGGGAAGTAGTTGGGGTTGCTTGTGACTCGACTAATACCCTAATGATAAGTGGTGGCTATCATGGAGATATAAAGGTGTGTATTATATCTCCTTAATCTATGTTCTGATAGCTTAAGCATGCATATGGTTACTTGCTTGTCTGTGTAAGAACTTCAAATTATTTTAACTTTAATAATTATTTGTTATATTGAATTGTTTGTGCTAATAATTTGCCATAGGGTGAACAATACCTAAAGACTGATGAACATTAGCTTAGGATTATTTTATCATAATGCTCACTTTCGTAATACCTAGACTGGTTAAAGGAGATCATTCTAATTTACTTAAGTTTCTGCCAGGAATGTCCTAGACAGATCTGAGCTCAATTTGCTTATGAATTTTGACCTGTCTTTTACTTTGAACTCGAATATTTTAGTCTGTTGCAGTATGCTAATGATAATTTATACAATATCATTGCTTAGCCTGTGATGAGCCTTCTTTTACTTTTCCTTTATAATATTCATCTCCACCATCATACCTCAAAGTTACACTGAGCATAGAAATAATAGAAACTAATGACAACTGACAGAGGTTAACAACATTGGTAATCTCTCCTAATATTGACTAGTCGATCAAATTATGTAATTTAAAATGTATCTGCTTGAACTCTTGTTTTGTCCCAATTCTACTGTTGAATTATTCGCGCCATTTTCAGTATGATTCTATTATATGGGGTGAACAGCAGTTTCTCCGCTTATAGTTAGATTGATTGGATTATGCGTTAGGTTTGTCGCCTTATGCGATTGTATCAGTATTGCTACCAACATATGCTACATATAAATATATGCTTTCTATTTTGTGCATCCTGTTCACTTATTGATTTTTCTTGTGGAAGAAAATTGAGGGAATGTGGCACCCATCTATAAGACAACTTTTGATGTTTCATTTCAGATCAGTTTGGAATTTTCTGTTTATTTCTATAATGAGAAGTATTTTCCAGATCTAAATTTATTATTTGATTACATGATAGTGAAAGTTAAAGAGATAGAGATGAATTGTAACACTTACTATTACTGGTTTCATTAAAGTTACACTCTTATATTTTGAGTAGGTTTGGGATTTTAAGGGGCGTGAACTAAGATCCAGATGGGAGATTGGTTGTTCTTTGGTTAAGATTGTTTACCATCGAGTTAATGGTAATTTTTCATTACGATATCTTTGTTTCTCCTTTATTATCTCCATTTTTCTTAACACCTTGTCTTTACACCTCTATGGTTATTTTATGTTCATTGGAATGTAATATTGCTTCTTGGAAATATTGTGCAGGCCTTTTGGCTACTGTTGCAGATGATTTAGTCATCCGCTTGTTTGATGTTGTGGCCTCACGAATAGTCCGTAAATTTGAAGGTCACACGGACAGAATTACTGATTTGTGTTTCAGTGAGGATGGGAAATGGCTTTTGTCATCCAGTATGGATGGGAGTCTCAGGGTATGGGATGTTATCTTGGCAAGACAAATCGATGCTATACATGTTGATGTGGCAATTACTGCTTTATCTTTATCACCAAATATGGACGTTCTAGCCACCACTCATGTTGATCAGAATGGAGTTTACTTGTGGTATGATGTTTGAACTATAATATTCTCATTTGGTGAATGGTTAAAATATTGTATATTTATATAACTGGAACTATCTTCTTAACTGAATAATGTTTATAATTTTTATCAGGGTTAATCAGGGCATGTTTTCGGGATCTTCTAACATCAATGTTTATGCAAGCGGAAAAAGAATCGTGAGCGTTAAACTGCCTTCTGTATCCTCAGTAGAAGGTGATGCAGGACAGGATTCCAATTCCAATGAGGCTGATCTGAACAGCATTGAACCCATAGATTATTCTGGTTTCTCAGCATCTAATCAGCAGATCCCAGATCTAGTTACTCTGTCATTGTTGCCTAAAAGTCAGTGGCAAAGCTTGATTAATTTGGATGTCATAAAGGTTACCACATTTTCAACCCATTAATTCTTAGAATAGATTTTACTCAGCTGATGGTTTAGTTGGCACTTTATGTGTATACTGACATGTCATTATCTCTTACTCTTCATTATATCTATTTTCAGGTCCGCAATAAACCAGTGGAACCTCCTAAAAAACCTGAGAAGGCACCTTTTTTCTTGCCTTCGGTTCCATTACTTTCTGGAGAAATATTATTTAAGCCAAGTGAGGGCACCGAGGAGAAGGATACAAAAACAGAGGAAGTGGTAAACAAGACCAGATCCGATATGTCACAATTGCAATTCGTTCATCTTCTTCATTCCTCCGCAGATATGAAAAATTGTTAGCTTATATTTTCTCTATCATTTTAATTAATTCAGATTTGTTTATATACAAACGAAGAGAACATATCAATGTCTTATATCTGCTTATTTGAATGATTGTAGTTCCGATATTCACTGATTATATCAAAAGTCTATCACCTTCAACTTTGGATATGGAACTCAGGCTGCTCCAAATTATAGATGATGACAATCAGCAAGATGTTGAAAAAAGACACGAGTTCATCTCAATTGAAGTTTTTCTGGATTATCTCATTCATGAGATCACCTACCGAAATAATTTCGAGTTCATACAAGCAGTTATTCGCCTGTTTTTGAAGGTAAAAAATTCCTCTATGCTCCTACAATGTTGGTATTTAGTGTTCAGGTTCTGGGAATGTCATATTCTCTACTTTTTCTTTGTTCAGATTCATGGGGAAACAATACGACGGCATCCAAAATTACAGGAGAAGGCAAGGAAGCTTTTAGAAGTACAAGGTAGGATATGGGAAAGAATGGACAAATTGTTCCAAAGTGCTAGATGCATGGTGACTTTCCTCAGCAACTCTCAGTTTTAAGTGTGCTGAATTGAAGGTACGGCATTTTTGTTCTGTGACCTGTTTTGCCAATGCAACTCTCATTAATTATATACTTTAGTTATACTGGAAATGATAATTTTGCCTGATTAGTGCTGAGCTGACTCGAGGCTTATTTCTTTAGACTCTCTTGTTCCTCTCTAAATATCAGGTCGGTCTGCAAAGGAAAACAGACCTGCTGTTGTTTGTGAATCTGTCTGTTATTTCTTTAAACGTGGTTTGATAACATGAGGGAAAACAAGCATGCCTAATATAGAGTGCGAGGTGCTTGGTAGGTTCGTAGTCTTTAGTTTTTCAATTCTTGTAATGGTCTATCATAGATTGCTGCCAATTCATGAATCAAAATATCAAATGCTGTTGAGGCTTCACTTGCGTGGGTCTATTTTTCATATTATGTGGTTGTTCAAACAGAAGCTATAATGGAGAGTGCTAAATGTAAGTATGAAATCATTGCTTGTTTTGGAAAATTTAAGATATCTTATCCTGGTGGAGCTGGGACAAATATGATCATAGTGCATTAATTGTTGATTTTCTTCTGAATGGTTGTTGAAGGCTGCTGCTGTCAAGTCAAATTGTGGACTTTGAAGACTCTTTCTTTCAAGCATTGCCTAATTTTTCCTATTGATCTCTCCATCGCTTTCACTTTATTGATTTTCCTAAAATCCTTGAAAATCTAACATCTCTTAATCTTGGACATTTTGATTTAACAAACAATTTTATAAATTCTCTTATTTCTAAGTAGACTTGGCAATTTGAAGATCTGTCAAATTTTAAATATGTTCTCAAATTGTCTTTCTCAGGAATTTGAGCAAGAGTAGTCAACTAATTGGACATTGGATAGATAAAATCCAAAGATACAAAAATGTACAAACTCTTGATTTCTGGAACAATTCTGTGGTCCATGGGGAGCTAAGAGATTTTGGATCTTTCCAAAGAACAAGTTGAATAGAACCCTATCTCTCTCTCTCTGCATATTATTGTATTTATTTATTTAGTTATTGTTATTTTGATTTACAAGTATTATTATATAAGTAATTAGTTTATTATTATTATTTTTTTAATGTTCTCTTCTAAGTTCTTCGACTCAAGTATGGTCGGATAAATGACGCGGTGGTTACTTTTTAAAATTTGAAGAATAAAAAAAATATGGATATCTGAATTCTTCAGGTTTTAAAAAGTACACCACGCCATTGTCTAATCACTCAAACCTCTGGATTGTTGTTGGTAGCTAGAGATGAATATGGAATAGGCTTTTCGTGAGATGTTTGCAACATACTCTTTTCTTGTAATGGTGCTTCTTCATCATCATGCTTGGTAAACCAGCATCTTGACTTATTAAAATATTCAAGATCGGAAGACTTTTTCTTAAAAAGTTTTAGTTTTTAATATATTTATTATATGGATAAATAAAGATTAAAAAACAAATTCGGTAAATACCACACCCTAATTTAGTAAATACCGTACTTTTTTCTATTTTATCATTATTTTAATTAATTAATATATTTTTAATTAATTAATATTTTAATTTAAAATATCTTAATTCAATTTATATTTATCGAGTCAGTGATTTGATTTAAAAAGACTTTATATGAATTCTTAAGACTTAGTTTTGAAGTTCAATTGGAACTGTTGTAATGTTTACGTGTTACTGTAGTTTAATAAGAAAATTTAAATTTCTTTTAAAACAAAGTTCTTAAGTTATTTACATATAAATAGAGTCGAATATAATACAGTCTTTTTAGGGTTTTTTATCCTCTTATTTTTAAATTTTCAAAATAATGATAATTTTTTAAATATTATTTTTAAATTATATGTTTTTAAATTAAAAAACTTAATAAAGATAAAACGGTAAATTATAAAGTAATAGGGTGCGGTATGGTGCATTATTTACCAATGCCCTTAAAAAATCTTATAAATTTTAAATAAATTAAATAATTTTATAAATTGTGACGTAAATTATTTTTAATGTTTAAATTTTAATTTTATAAAAAAATAATAATAACAAAACAAAACAGATTATTCAGTTTAGGTTGGACTTTATTTTTTCATACTAAGTGTCACAATTCTGTTAAAATACCACATAAAAAATTTCAGTTATATAATAGATGAATCATGAATGAAAGCATCAAATGTTGTCGAGGTTCCAATTTTGTCCTTTGCGTGGGTCTAGGTGTGATATGTAGGGGTGAGCGTACAGGTTCTGGTACCGCTGGTTCTTTATTCTGAAGAACCGGTACCATTAGTACTTAAAACCAGTACCGGTTTCAATACGGTTCCGTTACCAGTTTCGGTTCCAGTGGTACCGATTATTGGTATAGTTTTATAATTAAACTTTTTACAATTAATCCAATTATTAAAATAAAAAAAAATTTAAAAAACTCCTATGAAATCACTGTTGTCAAATTTATATTTAAAAAATAATTATTTGAAATTCAATATAATAAAACAAACCTACACATATAAGAAAGTTACTAATATTCTCAATTACCATAATCAATTTGTTAAATTGGTTCTCAAA
Source organism: Cardiospermum halicacabum (assembly GCA_031304145.1). Lineage (NCBI taxonomy): Eukaryota > Viridiplantae > Streptophyta > Magnoliopsida > Sapindales > Sapindaceae > Cardiospermum > Cardiospermum halicacabum. The sequence goes on along the minus strand of CM062396.1, from coordinate 5,722,032 downwards.
TTGCATACTAACAAACTCCAAAAAATTTCACTAATAAACTTAAATTTGATGACTACACAGAGAAAATAATAAGTTTAAAATTTTCATAACCTTACAAATTAATTGTGCATAATTTTAAATAATAATAATAAAAGTTTTAAATATTATGCACACTTGAGTCTAAACCGCATGAGTCTAAACCGCATAGCTCTCCATATTCTACATTTCAATTTTAAGAAAAAAAAATTAAATTAATTAATTAACATACACTTAGTAATTTAACATAATTTAATTGTAATATAAAAAAATATTAAGAAATTAAATTAATATATAAGGTAGATTGTTCAACCGAACACATCTGGCATTCCACCTCAACTTTTGGAACAATAAATTGTTTATATAAAAATTACAATCGTGATATACAATTTGAGAATAAAAAAGAAATTGGGAGAGAAAAGAACGATATACATCGTAGAAATAAATTCGCCTAAAAGATAATATTTTATTCTATTTTATCACAAAAATCGATTCTTTTACCGATTCTAGTTCAGTTTCGGTACTAATTTCGGTTCCGGTTCGATTCCATTTAAGGATCCGGAACCAGCACCAAAAAAATATAATTTTCAATACGGATTCTGATACGGTTCCAAATAATCGATTCTTTTATGGTATTACTAACCGGTCCGATTTTCGGTTCTAGTCCGGTTCCAAAAGTGACCATGCACAGCCCTAGTTATATGTAAGGTATAAAACCATAGTACATATTTGAAATATGATGTGATTATAAATAATGAAATTATTATGAGTTATCAAGAGAGGCTTGATCAATGACTGTGCCGTGTGAATATGAGATATTGGATGCCCAATATTACCTCATAAACCACAAATTACTTTGATTTTGACTAAATCGTATTTTACTCAACAATCCAGAAACTTATAGCCAATAGCATTGCTTGACATGAAACGGTTGGATGTGTTTGGATTTAACCTCAAGTGAATTGGTTTTTTTGGAATTCTGGAGCATTAAAGGTCCTTTGATGGTTAGTATTTAAAATAAATAAATAGGGTGAGTACGACTGGGCCAAGGTGGGCAAACAGGCCCAAGCCTATGAATACGAGGCAATGTTCATGAGCTTCAATTTCCATTTAATTTAATCCGACTCAACTGCTGGATATACAGTTGTAGAAAATTTCGCAGCATTCTAATAGTAAAAAAAACATTAGAAGAAGTGAGAGCGAAATTCCCATTTATACGGGTGATCTTTTACGATCCCGATCAGACCAGTCATTTCAACGATCTTCCAAATAAAATAAAAAAATTTATTATACATTTTATGAGGGAATAATTAGGTTACACTAATACTAAATATCAAATAACTTATTATTATTAGACATTATTATTCATTTAACTAATTAATATTATTTAATAATATAAAAAAATTGAAAAGATAAAATCTCCACATATTCACTAGCTATTCTCACCTCCTCTAATTAATAGGTGAAAGCAATTAACATTATAATTTAATATTTTAATTAACACAATAGTATAATCTATATATCTCTATGTATATATATATAAAGCAGAATACACAAACATACTTTACTTCAAATTCCGTCATGTAACATCTACTTGGAATTTTCAACCAATAAGACATCGCCATGTGGATTGATTGTCATGTATTTTTTTACCTTTCACATTCCCTCACTCCTTTCATTAAATTAAATTAATTGAGCATCATTTCATTTCTGACTTTTCATTTCATTTCTTCTTTCACCTTTAAATAAGTTCAATATAGGGTAAGTATCACGTTTTTAGATTTCATCGATAGCCATTTCTAAATCTCTTCCTCTCATTTCCTTAAGTCGAACCACTGCCATTATTTTCATTTTTTCCTCTCTCTATTCCTCCACCTTTTCTACCTCCAATCACATCCATAAGAAGAACAAAAACCTAAATCAAACCAAATTAAAGGCAGTGGTGACCTCTGCGTGTGAGTCCATCAATAAAGGGAAACCCTTATAATGCTATTTTGCAATCTGTTTTTCGTCGTCGATTGTTGAATCAAGTAGTTGACCTCACATGTTAGTGTTTGTTGTTTGTAGTTTTGTTATTATTTCATATGGGACGGTGTGGGGAAATAAGTGAGTTTTGATTTTGCCATTGGTGATAGTTTCTTTTTGTTTGGGCTTTGACTTCAACAAAGAAGATATAAGTGATTTTGAGACAAAAACTGGTTCCTGTTGCGGTATGTTTATTTGTTTATGATTTGACTTTATTTGTTTTGATTTTCGCTTGGAAAATGTTGTTCTTCGTATGTTTTATGTATATATTTTTTTTCCTCCGGCTATAATTCATATGATTTTTTTCCCGTTCTTAAATTTATTTTATTTTAATTCTTTTAAAGTTACTATATTTTTGTGCTTTTTTATTCATAACAAGATATAGAGAATGAAAAGATGGAAGAGTATCTCAAATGCTAAATTTTTTTAACAGTAAGAAATCAATTGAGATCATCTAATATTCACGTAGTTCAATATGCTATTATTAATTTGTTCAATCAATATGATTATTTTTGTTAAATTGTAATATTTTTATTTTATTTCTTAATTTTTATAATAAAAATTATTAATTTATTTTTATTTCATCTTCCTAATATCATGGTTTAATTAATGGAATTTTATGGTTTAATTTTAATTTATTTTCTTATATTTCTTCTTAATTAAATGCTATTAATGTTATTGATTAACCAACCATTTCGAATTCTGTAACTTCTCATTTGACGAATGTATTAATTTTAATTTATATATTGTTGGATATGAGCGGTGCGGGAAAAGAAATGAGTTTTGATTTGACGATTAATGATAATTTAAATTTGTTTAGGCTTTGATATGAGCAAAAAATATATAAGTGATTTTGAGGCAAAAATCGTTTCCTATGGGGTATATTTAAGGGTTTATATTTTGATTTTCTTTGTTTTGATTTTAGTTTGAAAACTATTATTCTTCGTATGTTTTATGTATTTTTTTTTTCTCGGGCCATAATTCATATGAGTTTTATTTTAATGTTCTTAAATTTATTTTATTTTAAGTCTTTTAAACTTACTATTTGTGTGGTTTTTTTTTATTATTATTTATAAAATTTTAATTCATACCAGGATAAGGAGAATGAGAAGACATAGAAGTATGACAAATAATAACTTTTTTTTTTTAAACGGTAAGAAATTAATTGAGATCATGTAACATTTATGTTATTCAAGGTGCTATTATTTGTTTAGTAAATATGATTATTTTTATTAAATTGTAACATTTTTATTTTATTTCTCAATTTTTAGAATAAAAATTATTAATTGATTTTTGTTTCCTCTTCCTAATGTCATGGTTTAATTACCAGAATTTTATGACTTAATTTTTATTTATTTTCATATATTTCTTCTTAATTAAATGTTATTAATGACACTGATTAATCAATCATTTCGAGTTCTATAACTTTTCATTTGACGAATATATTAGTAATTTATTAATAAATCAACTGAATTCGATCATTTTATATATTTGTATTTTATTAGAAACTAAAGTAAATTGATATCATATAAATTTTTTGATAGTAATAATTGTTTAATCAATGATTTTTTAATTAGATTAATATATATATATATATATATATATATAACAAAATGAGGTAGTAGTCATCAGCTTCATATAACTTCAAAAAAAAATTGTTGTGTATTTGATGCTGACTTTAGGATAAAGTTGATGAACCAAACAGAACAACAAAACAAAATAGAGTTCTTGGGTCTCTTGCAATGATATCCATAAAACATCTTATAAATTAGGGTGGTACATCTGCTGATATATTTTTAATAACTATGCATATATTAAAGGGGTTGGACTCTAACCTAATTGGTTCAGTTTAAGAAGGGTTGAACTCTAATTGATTAAGATTTAAGAGGAGAAGGTTGAAGATGAACCTGTTTATAAAGCGGTTGGAGAGCATGTCTCTACTATTTAAATAGTTTGTTTGTTCTTCTATACGGTTGCCCTTTTCTTTTTTCTAATAGAGAGGTTGCTAAAGGATTGATGAAACACTAGCCCGATATCATTATAAGTGTACATCCATTAATGCATCATGTTTTGCTTTGTATCTTGAAGGGTAAAGGCCTACTTGAGAAGATAGTTTTTACTACAGTAGTTATAGATTTAAGCACTTGCCACCCTACATGGTGAGTAGTTAAAGTGAGAGTTCTATTGTTTCCATTTCCTTACGTAGGTTCCATAACCGTTATTTTATTTTGGGAATTTTGACCCGACTTAGAGGAGAACTTGATAAAACAGAAGGTAGCGATTACCAGCACTCTGAAGAATTTCTTGAGAGAAATCGCCAAGGTATGTTATTTGATTTTGACTCACTATTTTGGATTGATTTAGTGGACTTGAAGATGGTTTGATGTGGTTAGTGCAGTTAGAGGTGTTTGAAAAAACCTTATTCAGAGTAATTTTTAATGAATTCAACTTTAACAAACAAAACTAAAAGAGTGGAAAATCAGGGAGTAATTTGCTGAAGGAAAAAGTCATGAATCAGAGAATTAGGAGTAAGCTGGATACTGAAATACAAGAGTGATGTTGAACCATATGAGCATAATAGCACAAGTGGAGATCTCATCTTCTAATTGGCAATGGCCAGAGTCTTCCTCTCATTGATTGATGGTAAGTTTATGAGTTGATATTGAATCAACGCATTATATTTTTTTAACTATTAGATGAATGGCCGCAGGTAAAATCATAATCTATCATAATTTAAATTAAATTTTTTAATCATGTTTTATTTTATTTTTAATTATTTTTAGATTTTTTCCATTTTTATATTCATATTTTATAAAATTTAATTGCATTCTAGAATTAAATTTTATTTTTAATTTCTTGTAAAAAAATATTTTATTAAAATTAATCAAATTTTAATTAATTTAATTACTTGATGTCACTTACATTTTATTATACCATATAAATATACCTTCACTGAAACTATTTACATTTTTTGAGTTTAATAAAAAATAAAGTTCCATATTATAAATATTATGTCATATTTTTTTAAGTAATATTTGACTTACACTATTTAATTTTTTTAATTATACTATTCAGTTAATTCAAAGTTCTTACAATAAAATGTATTTAATTTACTGCAAATAAATATATGTCAAATAATTATTACCCCAATTTTTACATATATAATAATAAATTAAATAAAAATAGGGAAAACAAAATAATTTACTTAACCATTTAAAATTTACTCATTAGCTATTTTTATTATACAAATTCATTACACTCCAATTTATTTTCTATAATAAATAGAAAAAAATAAAAACAAAAATTAAAATTGAGCAAATTATTTTATTTTATTTTATTTGTTTAATTTTTTTTATTTAAAATACATTCTCCGCCTAAAATATAAATAACTATTTTTCTCCGTTATTTAAAAAAAAATAGATAAAAATGCATTTCCCGCACAACGCGCAGGTATGTATCCTAATATATATATATATATATATATATATATAAAGCAAAATGTGCAAACTTGACAAGGTCTCCAAATCCGCCACGTGGCATCTACGTGGCAGTCATAACGAATGAGATATCGCCATTTGGATGACAATATTTCTTTTCCTATTATTATTTTTTATTAATTTAGTTTAATTGAGCATTGATGTTTCATTTTCATTTCATCTTCACCCTTAAAACTTTCTATCTTCTTTATCATTTGCTATTATCTTAAATATCATTCATACTTCTAACTCACTCTCTCTCCCCTCTTTTTCCTCCCATTCTTTCTTTTTTATTCTTTGAGTCTATTCTCATACTCTCACCATATTTTTTTTTTTGAGAAAAATCCTAATAGGTCCGGTAGATCTTCAAATTATTCTTCATAAAACCCATTAGAAGTGGTCAAATTACTTAGATGGAGCGACGAATATGGTGACGGTGATGAGTTTGGATGATGTGGTAGGAGTTGCGGCGATTGTGGTCTCACTTTTGGTGGGTATGGTCTAAAATTATATCTTGAGAAGAAGAGGACTTTCGGGATTTGTTAACAAGTTTCCTGAAGTTGATCTTGGAGGTCATGCTGATGGATAAAAAGTTAATTTTATCGGGGTGAGTTCATTGCTTTCTTAGGTTAAATTTTTTTATTGATTCTTTTTTAGCTAGCATATTTGTGTTTTTTGAATTGAAAATCTTGATGTAAATTGCTGCCTTAGATTTAAACTTTTAGTTTTCTTAAATACATTTAAAACTATTACTTTCTTCAGAATAATTGTGTAGTATAATAGTCAGGTTCACCTTTCCATTTTGTAATTCAGTTTTATTCTCCATCTTCAAATCATCTCTTAAATCAAAATATAAGGTGCTACTCTAATATTTTGTTTTTATTTATTTTGAAACAATAAAAATTGTTTTGATGTTTTTCTTTTCATGTATTTTTATTTTGAAATTTTCAATTTCAAAATTGTAAGATGGATTGATTTCAATATATTTTCCTTTTTGTTGTTGTGTTATGTTCTCTTTTTACTTTGTGTGACTTCCACGATGACTTTAATTTTATTTTTAATTTTTTACACTCCTCCAACTTAAAAATGGTAAGATTTTCATCCTACCAAAATTAATATTTAATTTTTTATTTGTAATATTTTCTTCTCTTTTACGAGGTGGTCATACTCTAAACTATAATTTTATATCTCATTTTTTAATATCTGTATAATTTTTTTATTTAATTGGATAAGCCATATTTATTAGAAACTTATATTATTAAATTTTATTTATAATTTATTGCTTTTTATGATGTAACTCTTGATTTGTTAGTTTAATAATAATAATAATAATAATAATAATAATAATAATAATAACTTGATAAGAGAATATGAAAGAATGTCTTTAATTTTTTTTAGTAAATGATAATAAATTAAAAAAATTTAAAAAATGAAAAGTTAGAAATTTTGAAAAGATTTTAATTAATTTTATGATTAAATTGATATTAAAATGATAAATTAATTTGATTTTGTATTTAATTGACTTGAATAAATAAAATTGATTAAAAAGATAATATCCTATAGAAATATTAAATATCCAATAACAAAAATGTAAAATTGATTGGTTATAAAATCTAAGGGTGTGTACGGGACGGGTCGGGACGGGACGGGAATTGATGTGTCCCAGTCCCGTCTCGAATTTTAATCGGGACACAGTTTTGTGTCACATTCCCGTTCCCGAATTCTAATGTCCTGATTTTGTCCTATCTTGAAATTTTTGGGACGGGATCGGGATGGGTTCAGGAATCTCCAAACTTAAATACAGAAATTAAAAAATAAAAAATAAAAAACATGTAATTGTCCAAACTATTAATCTAAGCAGTTTAATAATTTTATATAACACTATATACGTTTAGGGTTAAAGAAACATCACAAATTTATGAAATTAATATATTACAATATATTAATTTTAAAAGTTTGGGATGGGTTCGGGAATTCCCGATTAAAAAATACTTGTCCCAGTCCCGATCCGAATTAAATTTGGGAATCAAATATTTGTCCCGATTGAAAAGTGGGTCGGGACGATTCTGGTCCCTAATTTTCAGGACAGGTTAAAAAATCCGGAACGTCCCGACCCACACGTACCCCTAATAAAATCCACAAACTTTCGAATAATAAAAATAATGTATGATATAATTTGAATAATGAATTATATGTTTTATACTTGAATGAATACTTTATTAAAATTAATTTAGTAGGCTACCTTATATTATATGTAAAGAATTATTAATTTATCTAATGGTACATAATTCAATGGTAAGGTTATCCAATTGTAATAAGATAATATAGAATATGAAATAATAAATTGAAAAAACCGAGAGGTATAGTAAGGTTATTCAATAATAATAAGTTAGTGAACTATAAATAATCAAATTAAAATAAATAAATGTTGTTTTATTTTATCTTCTTTTTACTTTACTATTCCACACAACTATGCAACTATGAGTGAAAACAAAATTTACACACATATGTCCTACCAAATAAGTATACTACTAATTTAATCACTTAATTTTCCTAAACTCTAATATCATAAACTAATATTTTTTGAAAATAAGTTTATCATAAACTAAGATTGTGACGTGAATCATTTAGATTAAAAATTTCCAAGTTATCTTTTTGAAAATAACTTATTTTACATTTACATAATTAAAAATAATAATAATAATATCATCAATAACCCATTTAAAACTTTTATATATATATATATAAATTTTATGATTACTTTTCCTTTTTTATATTTAAAAATTATTAATTAGTGTTTATATCATTTTGAAAATTTCTTTTCCAATTCTAAAATTATACGCCATGATATTTTTTTTCTTTTTAATTAAGACAACTGATATGAATTTATTATTTTAAAGACAAAAAATGATAAAATTATTTAAGTTTTAAAAAGGATAATATTAACATATCTCTAGGATGATGTTAGAATAGATTAGAGATAAAATATGTATTAGTTTAATGACAACATTTTAAGGATTAAAATTTACATAACTAATATTGTGTAATAATTGCTTAAATATTTTAAATTTATTTATATCTTTTTAATTCATTTTTTTATTTTAACATTTCAAAACAATTAAATAATCATACTTATAATAATAATAATAAATAATAATAATAATAATAATAATTTATTTTTAGTTATAAAGATATGTGCTAATTTTTTAAATTGATTTTAATATTATGAATTAATATTACATATAATATGTGCTTTATGTTCAAATATAAAACTGCATATTGATATTCACAGTAATTTTATATTTAATTAATTTGAGAGTAATGAATATGCATTTTAAATTATTATGCATTTCAAAATTAAAATTATATTGTGAAAAGTTTGTAAGCTATAACATAAAATGATAAATTTAAATTATTATTAACATTTTTAAAGACGAGTGTATAATTATACTCAATATTCTTATTTTTTATTTTTTTATTATTTATTTACGCAAGTTGTTCGAAGTCAAAAAAATTTTCAAATTTTTTAGGGTTCCTGATAACCCCACAAAATAAATTTGACCACTTGTTAATATGGTTATGATAAATAGATTTATTATTATTTTTAGTTTAGTTACTTCTTTTTAATAAAATAAATTTGAAACCCTATAATAATAACAATATTGATCGATTTTAAATTCTTTACACAACAACATACAATTCCAGTTTTTCATCTTATATTTGTTTGTCTATAAACCATAAATAATAATAATAATAATTGAAATATTTTGTTTGTTTATAATTAAAATAAATAAAAGAAAAAGAAAAAGAAAATTACTTATGATTAGTTTTCTACCTGTTGATAAATAATAAAATATAAATAAATAAAACCGAGATGATTTCATTTTACAATTAATTTATGGAGATATTCGATTTCCACCATTTCCAATGATTTGAGTTTGTATTCTATGTTTTCCAAGAAATATGGAACTCAATATGAATTTTCATTTCATTAGAATATGTATTAAATGATTTGGAATTTTCTAGCAACAGATAAAATTAAAATTCTTATACTTTTAGAGTACTAAATTAAAATTTTAAAATCAAATCATATCACTCAATCTTAAATGGTGAAGTTATTTAATTATATTATTGTGTGATTATGAATAAAAATAAAAAAATACTGACACATGTTTAATATAAAAATATATTAATTTTATATTAAAAAAAATGACAAACTCCGTGCAACGCACGAGTTTGTTATCTAGTTATTAGTATAAACTAGAACATTAAAAGTTAATAATATTTATATTTTATTAAATTATAATATATAATTACATCAAAAATTAATTTAAATAGATCTTAACTTCGCGCTTTGTGCGAGAATTATGTTATTTATTATTTTTTAATATATTTTAATTAAATTATAAAATAATTGTAAAATATTAGGTAATAGAAAATTTTTTAAATAATAGTTAGTTTTTGTGGCTCATTTAAAATTTTAAATAAGGACAAATTGTACCATTCAATTTTGTCAAATTTGGAAAAAGTAAAAAAGATTGTCCTTCATTTTATTTACACTTTATTATCTTCTAGAAATTTATTTAATTTTATAACTTATAATAGTTCTAAAATCAAAATCGAGATTATGAATGGCAATTTAATTCTTTATTTTATTTAAGTATTATATTATTATATATTCCTAACTTATAAACTCTTTATTATCCATTAAATGTATAAGTTACTAATTGATATTTGATAATAATAAGTTATTTGATACTATTAACATTAATTTGCAGTTATTAAGTCTTATTGAAGTTATTAATTAATTAAAATTTTATTTTATTTCAATATATTTGTTATATATTTATTATATTAAAACAATTAAATGTAGATAGAAAATGAAAAGACTAAACATTATTGACATAATAAAATATTTATTAACTTTTATTATTATTATTATTATCATATTTTTTATTTTTTATTTCTAATTTTCATTGATTTTTCACATTAAACTATTTTTTAGTTACACTTATTTTCATTAATTTTTCACATCGAGCTATTTTTATTTACATTTATTTCATATTCATTACATTTTTGTCTATTTTATACTTTTAATTTGTATTGTAATAATGACATTGTGTAAATAATATGAAAATTGATTTAAATTCGTAATAAAAATGAAATAATCTAAGACATATCATATCATCTAATTATGACAATATATATATATATATATATATATATATTTCAATCATACATATATTCTTTAAAAGGATATAGGACAAACTACTATAATATTTCTTTTTCTTTTTCTTTTTTTTGTTTAAGTGGAGGAAATAACAATATGTCACATATATTTTTTCATGAAACTAATAAAACATAAGACAAAAAAATATATTAAGAAATAAGATATAAATTTAAACAAAATACATAAAAGATAATATAATATAATATAACAGTTCAAGCGGGAGGATGTAATATGAACCTAACATGCCAGAGAGAATTGATGAATTTTACCGTAAGATAGACAGAGTAAGAGGAGAGAGTTTTGTTAAATCCAAATCGAAAAAAAAGAAATAAGATCTCGATTTCATAACATCAACAATAAATCTCTAAAAATAAAAAATAAATAAATACTAAATATATGGAAGAACTCTTTTACATAATAAACGAAATATGAAATACATAAGAGAATATCGAAATACAGGTGAGAGCATTGAAGTTTGAGTAAGGAACATTTGTTTGAAGAATGATTTATATAGAGATGTTAATCGGTAACTGCATATATGTTAGGAAAGTGTAGAGTCTCAAAATTTATTGGAATAATAAAATCATAATTTATGTATAAATAATTATACAACTTTAATATCTCATAATTTTCTATATTCAATTTTAGGTAGACAAAGTGCTCATGGACAATAATATACGGAGATGATTAAAAGTAAAAGTAAAAATGGATTTTAAAGTTTAAAGAGTTTTAAAAAATGGCATAAGCGTAAATAATACTTAAAAATTAGTCTAATCTCATAACTATGAATAGAAGGATTTTAGACATTCCACGTAGGTAAGTTTTGAAATCCTTTTATATAGATATATAGATACTATGAAGTCTACTCTTTGTACCTACTTTAGACCTTGTTTGAATCTTTTAAGATCTAAAATTAACTACTAAGATTAAGAGACAGGGATCGAAACATACCTCTTAATTTTTAACTTTGTAGGGTCTTAACAATTAACTCGCTAACCCTACTAACACCTCTTAATACCCCCTAACAAATTACAAAATACTCAATTGCCCCCATAATCTCCAGCCCTATCAATTATTAGCTAGTTAGTTAGTAATTTATGGGGACATGTTAGTCATTTAGGCACTATTAGCGAGTTAGCTACCAATGGATCTAAACAACCCCATTTAATTATTAGCAAGCTAATTGTTAGCATCTCTTAACAATTAGTTAGTTAATTATTAATTCTTAAGGGATTCAAGCAGGGTCTTACCCTTACGCGGTAATATATGATTGGATATAAATTTTACAATAATTAATGCATTAATTTGTACACCCAATCAACTTTTTCTATTGAAGAGTAAGCCAAAAAAATTGGTATGAAAAGTATACTACTAATAATTACTCTAAATTGACATCTTATAAATAGTAGAAAATTTTAAAATGGAATATAATTACACTTTTATGGCAACTATATACACTATTTGAATTTAATATACCTAATTATGCCAAATGTAGGGTCAATACACGATTATAATATTCTCCAAGGGCCCAAATTGGAAAAATATTTCTGTATGCAGAATAACTAATCATACAATTCTTGTTGAACACTCCCATGATTTCCTGTTTTAGCGACGTCATTAAAAATCATCAAATTATACTAGTTGAGATAAATATAGACATATTTACAAATGATTTAATTGTGTTACCTGTTGTGGGAAATCTCCATTATCAAATTGTGAATTCAAGAGGACCTTAGCTGCTTGATGCAATGGTACTGGATCCCTAAAAGCTTGTCCTGCTTCTATCAAAGATAGCATTGCCCATGATGTGTTCACATTATGTGACTTGTTTTCTTCCAGATTTGTATACACCTGTCCATCCATCATTTCCACAGTTTAGAAGAAAATACTTATAAAAAAAACTTTATAAAAAGTAAAAAGAACCTTATTTTGGGAAGAAATATAACTCTCTCCCCAACCACCAGAAGACAATTGTTTGGATAATAAGAAATGAGAAGCTTTTCTGATGGAATTGCAATTTTGATAGGTTCTGCCACCACTCACCAACCCTCTTATCCCAAACCAAGTCCCATATGTGTAGCAAACTCCCCATGACCCATACCTACATTCACAAGGTTATTTTCATCATTTTCCTATGTAGTCCCATATTATTCAATGTTTTATATATACCATGAGCCATCAGGTTGTTGTATGTTCTCAATGAAGTCGATTGCTTTTGCAATACATTCTTCTATCTCTTTCTTTCTATGTTCTGGATGATGCTTCATGAATGCTATAAGCCCTTGAATCGCTGCTGATGTGCACTCTACATATCTGTATACATACTTTATATTTATATTCCAAATTCAAATTTCAGTTTACCATATAACAGATACCAATTAGTCTAGTGCCCTTACGGATAATCTATAACAATGTCTCCAAATGTTTCTGCTGGATTGATAATCTGAAACATCACATAAACCCTATCAATGTAACTTCTTGATTGATGTGTTTTATTTATATGATTTGAGTTAATGAAATGTTGTACCTCTAACCATGGATAAGATCTTGTCAACTCATATGATGCAAATCCTCCATTTTGATTCTGTAACGATAAGATGATATTAACAGCATCATATAACCTATTTTCCGATAACTTTTCTCCTACAATGGCCATAGGCATCTTTGACAACAACATTGCAACCTTCAAGCCTTCAGCAGTACAATCAGATACAATCCAACCATTATCAGGAGTAGAGAAAGGCCAACCACCTTTTGATATATGTCTATACCAATTGCTTCCATCATAAGAGCTATTTTCCTTAACTTGAGTCTCTTTAATAAAATGGTGAGCTTTCATAAGCATGGAACCATATTCATCAATAAGTTTAGTAGCTTCAATTGCTTGAACAGCTAAAACAACGTCCCATAATTGAGAGCCATTGTATCCTTGCATTTTCATACCATCTTCAGCTATCCAAAGGTAGTCTTTGATTCTATGTAGATGACGTTTATAGGCGTCTGAATTAGGATCCTCCACCCAACAACATAGCATGTTGAGTACTTTGTTAACGGGACCAATGCAAATATAATGAGTGTTTTCGTCTTCATAGTGAATGTGTTGGATGACTGTTTGAAGAGCTCTTTGTCTGATTTTAGAGAATGGCCATCTCATTAGAAGAGGTTCTCCAATCTTGTTCAGATAATCCCAAAGCATGTCTTGTATCTTTGGGTGTGGATAATATAAGTCTTCCTATATTCAAAAATCAATTAATATGATAATTAATGTGATATCCTACTAGTCTTGCTAAAAAAAAAATTATTTTATTTTATTTTTTATAAGAGTAAGTTCTTAAATACATTTTACCATAAAATTAAATTGATAGTTGAAATAACTATTAAAATTAAGATACATAGATACGTTTAGCATATTTAGCATATATATATTTTTAAAGGGTTATTTCAAAAAAAAAAAAAAAAAACCTCTATTTTTTCAAACATTTTACTTTGAGCCACCAGTTTTGGAAAGTTTTGCAAAACTACTTCCAGATCCAAAACAACTAGTAGTTTTGCTATTAGATAGGTAGTTTTGGATAATTATGATGTTTTAATCATTTTTAAATTTTCATTTAATAATTTTAAATATTTATCTTAAATTATTAAAACATCATAATATTCCAAAACTACCCATCAAAATCTCAAAACCACCCATCCAACAACAAAACCGCTAGTTGTTTTGATTTTAGGAGTGATTTTTTTACAAATCTTTCCAAATCCGGTAGCTCAAAATAAAACGTTTGAAAAAGTAGTGGTTTTTTTTTTAAAATAACCCATTTTTTAAATAAAAAGTAAGGTTAGGGAGTTTTTTACTTTACAGATATTACTCAATGCTCACCTGTCCAACGGTAGATAATTAATTTCTTCGTTGATTTTATCATATAATTAATTCTTCATAGAAAAGTAGTTGTCATAGGAAATTTTTAGCCATTATTCTATTTAAGTGGATAGGAAATCGGAAAAGAGTTAGGTGGTGATTTGAGCCCAACTAACATGTGTATATAAAGTGGGATGATTATGTCAACTAAGAGCACTTCTCATGCTAATGTGAATTGGAGTATACGTGGACTACAAATAAAGGAAGACTACAAATAAAGGATGTCAACTGATATAATACCTAAATTTAAGGAAGAGAAAAGAGTTTTTAATTGATTATGCAATTCTTCTTTTTTTGATATGAAATCTATTAAATGTTTGAATTTCATTAGATAAAATATAACTAAAATTAAAAAAAAAAATGGTGAGTTGGATGTGGAGAAAGAACTCTACAAATAGAAGTTCTAGTAGATAAAGTCTACACTACATTTATTATTCACAATAGCATTGGAAATAGAAATTTCTCCATATCTTCTAAAAATCTCAAGATGTGCAAATGAAAAAATGTACAGCCCCATCGCAGATGCTCTAATAGTTAATTGGTCTAAATTTTTGTAGATGGTAATTCTGGATCCCTAAATTTTTTCTAAGATATCTATTTTTAAAGAAATCAAATTAACAATATCAAATTTTGAAGATGAACCTAAATTAATAATATCATTTCGAAGATGTAATTATTTTAAAATTAGTTTGACAATAAACT
The DNA here is from genome assembly GCA_031304145.1 of Cardiospermum halicacabum. NCBI lineage: Eukaryota > Viridiplantae > Streptophyta > Magnoliopsida > Sapindales > Sapindaceae > Cardiospermum > Cardiospermum halicacabum. Next base: position 5,706,671 of record CM062396.1, on the reverse strand, counting down.
AATTAATATAATTAATATTGATCATATTTAATTTATAATTTGTGTTCAATGTGGAAACTGATCTTTCCTTATATTATATTTTACTAAATATATTTTGGTGACGTGAGATGCAATTTTAATTAAAAATAAATTTAGTCAAATTCTTTCATCCAAATTTATTAATAATATATATATATATTTTTTTTAAAAATTGAGAGCGAACAGATACTAATACTTAATTATTAAATTAGATTATTTAATCTTATTAGATAATTAATCAATAAAAATTATTAAATTTTATTGAAATAAATATTTATTTTAAATAATTTTAATTAAAATATATTTATTAATTTTGAGTGGAAGCAAAGTATAAATAATAATTTGTTTTAATAAAGTTTAATAATATACATTCTACGATAAAAAATTTATTATTATTTTAATATAATTATTTGGCAAGGTTTATTTTATTTCAATTTATAATATTAAATAATTATACATTAAATTTGAAAAAGTATACATATTGTTATAGTTAATTTTACTTTTTAATATAATTTATCAAACAAATAATTTTTTTTAAAAACTCATATATATATTTTTATGTAGATTAGTTTGTAATTTTATTGAAATAATGATCATGTATATACTAAAAGTCAAGAATAACTGACCTTGCAGCAAAGATTTCGGCAAGAATCCCAGTGAATGAGGTGGTATGGTTGGACATATAACTCTCGTCGAAGGGAAAGAACAAGAGAGTTGATGGTCCCCACAAATCTTTTAGCATATAAGAATGACAAGGGCAAATAAATCATTCTGGTGTGACACCACATCTTTCCGGGATGAATAGGATTCCAAGCATAAGGCATCAGCCATATTTCCGGCGGAATAGGATTGTTTCCACTCCAATCATATACACCCAATATGGATAACCACATCTTACCCCAGGATGGAATGAACACAGTCCCACCCCTATCGTGTATCCAATTCCGACCTTTTTCCATGGAACCATCTCCTCCATTTACTTCCTCTCCCAACAATCTCAATGTCACATAGCATAGAGTTGTACATAGCATTGTACTCTCACCCTCAATATGTATTCCCCAGCCCCCATCTTTATTCTGAATTTTCATATTTATAATTTGGTATTAAACTTCAAGTAATCAGTTCACTTTCTAAATTTTAAATCTAAAAAATAAAAATAAAAAAATTAAAATAATTTAATAATCAAATATTAACCTTATGTTAAAGCAAAACCACATCATATAACACATTCTTCAGAAGTGATGCGAGTTGATATTAACATGAGTTGTTTAAATGAATTATTTGGTGGCATATGATGTTAGCTGTTGATATTAACACCAATTATTTAAATAAATTACTTGTTGTCGCATTAATTTAAAATTTGAAGGCATCTTAGAAACCTCTGAACTTGATTATATTTTTCAAGTTAGCCCTCCAACTTTACGAAAGGTCAATTTAACCCTTTAACTTTTAAATTTTGTGTCAAATGAGCTCTTTTTGCTGATGTGGAGGGCATAATTGTCATTTTAAAGTTAACACTTTTTGCTGCCAGATCAGCCTCCACATCAGCAAAATGGCTTAATTGACCCATCATTTGGAAGTTGAGGGGCTAATTTGACCCTCCGTAAAGTTTGAGGGCTAACTTGAAAAGTATAGTCAAGTTCAGGGGCTCCTGAGACCCTTATGCCAAATTTAAATGACAGGTATAATATCATTATGGACCACCGGAGTAATTAAATTTTAATAAAACATATTATCAATGTAATTATAGGAAAAATTTTAGCAACCATCCCATTTTTAAAGTATTTTAAAAAATATAAATATTTTAAAAAATATTTTAAAACAACTTCCTACTTTATTCGTAAATAGATTTTAAAAATTAAGTGAGTGATTTTAAATTTGTCTATTTTGATTATTTATTAATTGATATATATATATATATTATTCCTAACTATGAAATAGTTGTAATTGTTTTATATAATTGAGGTTATCAGTTAGTGCAACCAAATTTTACTTTTTAAATTTTAATATCAATAATAAAATTATAATTTCACCTCCAAATAACATTCATGTTTCTAATAACTAAATTATAAAGTGATAAAATAATAATTTCAGTACTTTTACCCTCCACTCCATTACTAGGTTGCACATAAAGATCGAATGCTGTATCGGATGGAAAGAATTTTGTATTATTATTATTTTTTTAAAATGTTCAACTCGATTTTTCTATTTAATTCGGATGGATTATATTCATTAAAGTCAAAATCGAAAATTTAAGTTTAATTTGGTTTTCAAAATAAATAAAATAAAAAGAGTTCATAAAAATTAAAGTTTTATACCATACATATAATACATACTACATATATAAATTGATTTTATTTTTAGCCATTTTAAACTTTAATAGTATTAAGTTAATAGACCATTCAAACTTGGTTTAAGTTTGTAATTTTTTTGAAAATTTGAAAATTGACAAATAAACAACATGTCCTTATAAGCGCGCTTCACTAGTTAATTTAAGGCTGGTGAACACAAGCTGCTGATGCCGTGAAGCACGTTTTTAAGGGTACAATTTGGTTCATTTTTTAAGTTTCAAACTTTCAAAAGTTTATAAACTTAAATAAAGTTTGGATGGTTTATTTAATTAAAGTTAAAGTTTGAAAATTTTATATTTTATAATTTTTCCAACTAATTTTATAGAAATTAAATAATGAATATAAAAATTATTTAACTGAAATTTAATAACAAGATGATGAATAATTTGTATTTTAATATAAAATTAAATACTAAAAAATCGAGGGAAACTTGATTGAAAATTTTATTTTGATTTTATTATCGAATTTATTTGATTTAGTTCTTAGAGGTGAAAATCTAAATATTTTTATTTAGTTAGAATTCACCAAAACCATATGGAAACCTATAAAAAAAAAAATCCGTGCACATAAATCTTAATAGTAATGATGTTTTAAAAAAGTTTATTTTGAAATAATTTTAGTAGTTGAAGTTTTTATCAAAATATTTAAAAGGGAGGAAAAATAAAAATTTTGTACATCATACCTGATGATTATAAAGGTAACGAATCATTTCAGAACGATGTTGTAGTTGAAGGATAGTATTTAAAGCACGAGTTACGTATAAACCTATCACCTGATAAAAATAAATAAAATAGATAATTAAATTACTTAAATAATAAATAATTCATAAAATATATTGGAAATTTAATTTTCAAATGAAAATTTTTTATTTTTAAAATATAATTTTTTTTATTCTATTCAATTATAAAATTCATACTATTTTATTTTGGGAGGATTCATAATGTCCCCTTCCTGTTATTTTTGTTATTATTTATTATTTAAAAAATATATATATAGAAGAAGGTATAATATATAGTATATGATAATAACATACTAGACCAGGTAGAAGAAATAAAGGGCCACCATAATCACCAGGCCAAAAGCCATCTTCAGTCTGTAATGTTGAATAGAATCTCAATGCTTTCCTTATTGAATTCTTTACAACGGCCTCCTCCTTATCTCCTATTTCTTCTTTTTCATCAATTCCTCTTTTACCCTCCATATCACCCTTTGCAAGCTGCATATGTATTAATATCATTATTTTCAGAAATAAAAATTAAAAAGAAAAGCTATGAGTATGTTTAGGACAACACCTGAAGTCTCATTAAGAGGTCAGAGCTGTGTTTGGTCTGGAAACGATTTTGAGTGAAGTGGTGACGAAGTTTATCTACTTCATAAGTAGCATGATTATGATTATGATTCGGATTCGGATTCGGATTCGAGTCCCATTCCCATTCCCAGAATTGTCTTCCCACGTGATTATTCACACTCTTCTCCCATTCCTCATTTCCCTCTGAAACCTTAAGCCTCCACATCTTCTCTTCTCTATACAACACACTTAGCATTCATGGCCTATATATAGGCCCTGTCTGTTCCAATACTCTACAATTACTAAAGTGTCCCTATACTTTATTGGATTTTCAGTCTCCTCTGTTATACTTGGCCCTACTTGTAATTTAATATTCAGTTAGTTAAGAATGTGACAAGGAAAAATATTGTGTTTATTTGTTCTTTCAGATTCCTTTTCTATTAACACAATTCCATATTGGATAAATCCATTGTATGCGACATGTGCTGATGCCAATATAATAGAGAATATAAATTAAATTAAAAACAGTTAACAAGATTACAAAAGATAAGAGATTGTCATTTCTTTCGAATAATAATACTATATTTTTTGGGACAACTTCCAATTTAATCTATTGTTTTGCTGGGGCTCTCAGAGTTGTCCACAAGTGTACAAGTTAAATCATACATTTCATACGGCTAGTTATTTAATTAAAAATGGTTATATGATAGGTTGTTGAACTTTTATTAAAAAAATTATATTGTTATATCAAAATTAAAAATTTTAAAAAATTAATTTTTTTAATTTTTTTTAAAATAGACTAAAATGACTGTTTTACTCTTCAATATTAAAAAAAAAATACATAGTTATATACAAAATTAAAGTTTAGTTTTATGGTATGTAATACCAGAAAGTAAAAATTTTGTCTGCTTTCAGGTAGTACATACCGGGAAGCTCATTTTTTACAATTTTTTTTAAAGTTTACTTTTACAATTTTTTTTTTAAAAAATGGTTCAAAAATAAAAAAAAATTAGGATTGATTTAAAACTAAAATTAAAAAATTAATAAGATCTATTTTTGCAAATTTTCACTTTCAAAATAAAAAATGTTTTAGTATTTTTTTACTTTTTAAAATATAAATCATTTGTTATTTTTAAGATACTATTTGGTGGAAGAGAGAAATAAAAATTAATAAGTATCTTATACACTTTCTTTATTAGTAAGTTGCATAGTTATAAAAAGTTTTATATTTTAAAACAAAATTAGTAGTAAATAGAGTCGATTTCATTTAAAACGTTGTGGGAAAACACGACTAACTTTGATACTACTTGCTGAACAAATCGGTGATCCATTGCAGCGGAGACGAGTATTGGTAGGTAACCATAAAGTAAAACAAACATACACAAGATAAGAATATAGAGATAGAAAATAAGACACAAGAATTTTACGTGGAAACCCAAAACGGGAAAAAACCACGGCTGTTAGAACGACGAGAGACTAATTCATTATGTAACAATAAAGCAACAATTACAACAAGAATATCGCTCTCTCACTCTCCAAACCAATTACATTGGTCACAGTCTCACACACAAGCTCTCCCTATGTGGCTCTTACAGGATAACAGGACTCAATCCAAAAATTCAAGATCTCCATGGTCTTCATGGTTCCAAAGCCCCCAATCGGGCACCTCCCAAATCTAACCAACTAGATCTATATTATTCTCTTAAGATATCTAATCATAATACAAGCACCATATTTATAGCATTAGGTTACTTAACCACAAAGTAATCCTAAACTATTAAGAAAATCTTTTCCTATTTAGAATTCTCAAGGTTCTCTTTTTCCTAATTAGAAATCCACTTTAGGAAATACCATTCCTAATCAAATATGATACTTCCAAAATAGTCTTCTAGTCTTTTCCTAATTACGAACCAATTATGGATACCGGAATATACAAAATTCTTGTCACAATCCTAACAAAACGGATAATCAATTTTGTACTATTTTGATTAGATTAGCATGTAATAAAGTAAAAAATGAGAAAGATTGAGAGTGCATTTAAATTAATCAAATTTAAAGTTAGTAATGAATGAAGTAAACAACCAATTCAATTAAGCATTCAATACATTTAAATAATCCATTTATATACATTGATCATCAATACTAAAAATCATAAGTTGATTTAGTAAACCAATTATAAATATTAACAATGTATCTAAAAACCTAGTCTTCTTTTGAATTTTTAGATTAACTGGGGCACGATCCTTTAAATCAATCATTAATCTATTAGAACATAGATAGCGTCAAGTATTAAAAAATACCAGTGGTCATTAATAATGAATCAACATGGTCATTCGTGACACTATGATTATGAAATCCAACACTACTTAAGTTAAATGAATCAATTAGAAATTTAATTATTTGACTTGCAGAATATTAACATGCTCAATTGACGAGTAATGCACATAAATTAATTGAATAATCTAACATAAAAAAAATAATAGGTAATTAGATAACATAAATACCAAAAGACATATACAATGGAATCCTAATCTCATAACACGTATAATTGATCGAATAACTTTGCTGGATTAAAGTAGGTTAGTACCTCATGGTCATAGTTAACATCATTGTCTTAGATAAATAAAAATAATAACTCTTGTCATCTCTCGTCTTTTTGCTCTAGTTCTTGAGATCCATTTGATGTTGCTCTAAATACCTAGTCACCTAATAAACTTATGAGAATGATAGTTTAATCACCAAGAATCAAAGAGAAAACTCACAAAATATCAATATGATAAGTTAAGGTTTTGATTTTGATTTTAAAGGCAAACTTAGGGTTTTAAAATTTTATTTTCAAAAAAGGTCTCGAGAGCTAATAATGTAACACCCGAACCCCCGCCCCGACGGAAAGGGAACGCGGAGACCGGATGTCACATGCGGAGACAAATACAAACATACAGATAACAAATAAACAGATATATACAGATCATTCTCAAATCTGAAAGACAGTTATTGTGAATCCAAATTCAAATAGTTCGAAACAAATCCAAAACCAATCAGTAGTTTGATTACAAGTTCCAAATGAAAGGAAAATCACATAAAAATATCCCAAAAGTACCTAATCTGAAAATCAATCCAAAACATAGTGCAGCGGGTTCAAATACTAATATAAGTCCAACAAAATAAAACAGCAATGAAATCCAAGTCTGAAGAGAATGCCATGTGAATGCTCGATGCTAGTGATATCCTGCTATCCCACCTAACTGTCTGAACTCAGCAATTTCCATTCCCAAAAAGGGTTCAAATATACAAAACAAAAATAAAAACAATGAAGGGTCAGACTATCGATGTCTGGTTAGTAAGCCAATGCCCAACAAACACATACAGATGCGTCTTATTAAACAGAATAGTATGTCACACACAAATGCAGGTTAGTTAACCACCAAAGGGGTACAAACAGAAGCAAACAAGTTGATTATCAAATCAAGTTATCCCAAATACAAAACCTTTTAAGTGATCTAGGATAAGTGATTACATATTATTTCAACTAGTTTTCCTTAACAGCATGTTGGTCTTATCGTATTAACCTTAGGACAAGACTTTAGCAGATTACAGAATTCAATTTACAGATTACAGACAGATAGCAGACAGATATGGACACTAATTCACATGTCCGATATATGCAGATAAAATGGCAGCAATATACCCAAGCAGTTTATATAAAATGCAGCAATTTAAGCTATTCCAAATCAGAATTCATCTTGTATAAATTTAATCAATTTACATACAAGCAAACAAACAAAACATACAAACGTGGGGGCGTAAACACGGCTAATAACCTTATTTGCTAATCCAAAATTCACTGAAGTTACTCCGGTTGACGATTCCTAACTTGGTCTACACGAAATCAAGAGTAACTCATAAATCCCCAATTCGCAAAAGTTAGGGTTTATACCCAAGAACAATTCAAATCAATTAAAACCCAATTAAGACCTAATTTATGAAATCAACATCAAGGGTTTCAAAACCCAACCCATGAAGAATATAAATCCCAAACTGATTTTTGAAATCATACTTAAAATCAACAAATCCTATTATGAACAAAATCCCTAAATCAATTAATGTGATTTAAAACAAAAGAGTTGTAGCAATCATTACCTATATGAAGAAATCGAGGTCAATACCAAATCCCAAGCGAAAACCACATAAGAAGTTTAGAAATATGTGATGGGTGTGTGTTCTTGATTTGAGAGAAAAGATGAATACGTAAAAGTGACTCTTTCTAGGTTTTGTAAATAATGAATCAAAACTATTCTTTTCAATATATATATATGGGTGGCAAATATCGCCATAAACCCACATGTTTTCATATCAATTAAAAATAACCCCATTTTAAAGTTAATTACATAACTGACTCAACTATCAAATTGTTTTCAAAACCAACCTAAAAGTCAACTTAGTCAAATCATTTGGTCCGAAAAAGTCAACATTTTTCTAAAATGCCCATTTTACCCTTTAATGATAAAATAAATAAAAATCAAATAAAGTTGCAAAATAAATTGACAAATAGCCCCAGATTACGGACGTGACAAATAAAACATGTTAAATTGTATATTAACACCAATTAATTTAAGCAAGAGACGAAACAAACAGAATCAAAGCAACATATAAAGGTTTGTCATGGTTCACTATTAAATCGACTACTCTATGTTAAACTCGTAAGAACTCTTATCTACATTAAGGAATTAGAGAGTACATCTACAAACACGTAGATTATAGTTAGAAATATAGAAAAAAAAAAAAAACAACTAGAAATAAAACCTAGCTGAGCTCTTGCAAAAGATGAAGAAGAAAATAAAACAAAACATCTCAGTTGCTCAAGAGAAACAAAGTGAGCTTATATACCTAGGTTTTAATGAATTGGGTATTATTTTTGTTTGCGTTGAGGTTTTGGAGTAAAGTCACCACTCTAATTCAACAAGTCCACCTCCTAACAAACTAAATCACAAAGATAGACCAATCACCTATGTTATTAAAATATGAAATAACAACATATATAAATTACAACAAAATACAAGAATATATCATTAAACACATACTTCATATAACTTTAGTTATCATTATTAGTCTCTTATATCATCGTATTCCAAATTAGTATTTAGGATCTCGATAGTAGTGATCAGTTCTATAAAGCTTCTCCTAGATTTTTTTCCATTATTTCTTTCTTTTCACGTTCTTATTACTTATTAAATTCAGTCTCATGATCTCTATAATTCTTACCAGTCTTGATATGATTGTACAGAGATGGTGTATATAACCCTAACCCTCACCAGTTGTACATTAAGCCTCTATATCTCCTTTCTATGCCCTTACTCTCTTCAGAGTATTACACATCATTATTGCAAAAATGGGTGAATGAGATAGATTGAGTTTATACATACAGTATAATTCTTATACGTGACAAATTATACTATAGTTATATGATTATAATAAGTAATGATCATATGTAATTACATGATTCTGTTAAATTACAAATACATATTTGTTATAAATAATGAGTTGAATAAATAAGGTGAATTCCCCAGTTACATTTACTAGTGGAAAGTGTGACAAGTGCTACTTGTTTATGTAAAAGGGATGATGACTCATGTTTACTTTGCCTATATAAAGCATTAACAATCCAATAAACGTATCGGTTTTTATATATAGACGTTCTCACTCTTGGTACATCTTATTACTACTAGGATTAAACCATATGCAAGGTCAGTGGACTTCATTTTGGTAATTTATTTTTACTTTTCTCCATCAAATATAATATGATGGAGGAACAAAACACCATACCCTCAACCATGTCAATATTTTATGACCCACAACCGAACCTAATTTTGAAAAAAGATGGTCATTAACAATTAACCGAGCTATAAAAACAGACAAACATATTCTACACTATGGACCGAATAGTCACAACCATACTAAATCCGCTTGATTTGATTGCTTAAAACTCCAAAGAAGAACAATTTTCTATGTCAATTAAACTCTCTAAGGTTGGGATCGAAGTGAGCTTATACAAATTTTGACGTGAAAAAATGGCTAATCTCGGCTCTTACTAATATTTAAACGTGTCAAACGGGGTTGATTGAGTTAAACATGTCGAGTTTTATCAACCCAATTATATCACACAATTTGTAGCTTAAGAGTGTACATCTACATATTACTTCTAGGAACTAATTGTGCTAATGATAAAGAAGACAATATATGTTTAGTATAAAGATAAAGTGAGTTATCACCATTACTACCATTTTAAAATAAGTAATATAAAACCAAAAGTCTTAAATGCCATATCTCTAAGAAATAGGCATTTTGTAGGTTCGTCTAATCCCCTTAAAGGGCCATCATTCATAGCGAACTCGTTGCTCCAAAAGATGCTATTATGAATCACAAGCTCAGGTTGAGTGGCGGATGGTACAGTTTTCCTTGATCATAACCTACCAATTGCAGTGAAGCTTCTTAAAGTTGAAGATTGATGCAGATGGTAAAGAGTCCCTTATATAGTACCCACATCCCTAGCTTGATTGATAATAGCATCCTGCAAAGATGAATCATACATACTAAATATATTACATACAGAAAAATTCAATTAACACTAAAAAAATATTAAGTGGTTTGCATATATTCATTGCTCAATCCTACAATGGAAATAAAGGGAAAACATATAGCCTGAACTTGACCATATAGCAAAGCTGTAGGAGAAATATAATCCTCATTGCACAGGTTATACATATTTGGTATTTAAATTATATAGCAAAAGTTTACAAAGGAACTTTTAGATAAAAAAAATCACAATTTCGGAGCCCACCTCTGATTTGCTTAATCTGCCAAGTATGTTGAATGGTCACCTACTTGAATCAATTTTACACCTAAATCTTAAACACAGACTAAATCCAGCCTGGCACTTTTAGGAGACACCTCCAACTAATCTAAACTTTACTATGGTAAGTTCTAGTCCTAAGCTGACATTTAAAATGTCATCATAAAGGCGCAAAATTTTAACATGCATAAAAGAAATACAAACACAATTGAAAGCAATAACAATATAGAAGGTAAGCATCATTTCTAATTCTATTATAAATTTCAATCATTCAAAAGTCCTTGATTCAATATGTATAACTTAAATCAACCAACTCCTAGTCAATAACTTCCAATTCTAACCTCCATATTAGAATAAATCAAATCAATCACTAAATGATAATAAATACCTCATTAAGTGGGGTGAATTGAATCCAAAGCTAAACATAATAAAAGATATACTTTAAACTGATCCAAATAAATTGAATTTTATTGTTAAACAAAGTGATATATTTCACGTACATGCTATATAATATTCTTGATGACCTCTTCTTGACTAATATAGTACTCTTAACGATCAGAGTCAGAATTAGAATCAGGTTCATTAGTAAAGTCACGTTAAAGACTTGTTCAAAGTATTCTTCTTTCAACATTGTCCTTGAAAGGCTAGTCCTTGAACTGCCACTCTTTTTCCAACATAAACACGACTACAACTTTATCCTAATCCTCAGTCTTCAATGCAGAGGGTTTACCCCTCACCTCATTAGCCTTAACCACCCGATATCTATCTATATTGAACTTTTTATAGACCATTACACAGTCTGATCTAACTCAATTTATGTTCTTCACCTCCACATCAGTGAGAATAAAAACATATCTTTTAGAAACTTCTTGACACTATATATGGTTATCAATTCTGGAAAGCACTTGATACAAAAATAATCAGCACTCCCTCCCTAATTCTGCTCATTATAGTTGTAACATCTTCAATTTGGGGCGTAGCTTCAAAATCCTCACTCCACCATACCCCAAACCTCTATCATTTAGCCCACTAACTAATTCTTTGCTACCGTCTTTCCTCAACCGAGACTCAATCCTCTACTTCTCTTCCCTTCTCGTTAAAGAAATAAAAACATTGTAAAAGTCATTATTTTTGCACTCCAAAACTGTTTCATAATCCTTTAATGGTCACTTGATCTATTATATGGAGTTAATTTGGCCGATGAGGTAATCGAAAAAGGGCTTCTGATCAGGGAAAGTATGGTTCGAAGGTGGATTGCTTGGGTTTGCAACATCTGTTAAATGACAGTTCTGTAATACATGAGTAAGAAAAGGGAAAAATTAAAAAAAAAATAAAATTAAACAAAAGGATCTAATTGTAAACTCACATTCACACTTTATATATATATATTATAGATAGAAGAATATCTTTATTCAAGATTTAGCATAGAAGTTAAAATCAATTACTACATATTCTCTTAATACCCAACTAAAATTCATTTCCATTTAATATTTTTCTCTTCTTCTACATTTTCTATTTTTTATTTTTTATAATAATATTTTGATTATAGACACGTATTCTTACTTTTATTTTATAAATAATAAATTCTACTATTTAATGGGTAATTTTTCTGATTTATTTAATTGAAATTTCATAATACGTGACATAGTTTTATGAGTCGTCGATTGTCTTTAGCATTCCGTGGGTTGGTTATCTTCAGTGTGGTTTGAGTCTGTTCAATCTAGATACATTAAAATAGTGAAATTTGATTGCAAATGAAATTGTTATAAGTTGAATTTGGATTAAACATAGTAGAATCTGATTTGGATATGAAACTATTCCTATAATATTATCATGAAAATAATGGTATATTGTACTACAGTCCGGATCAATTAAACCGGATCGAATTTATAGTGGAAAACCGATCCAAGCAAAGGTATTCTACAAAAGCAAAAGATAAGTCAGTCCTGGATGTAAATAAGATAAATAGAAGGAGAATTAAAAAAGGGAATAACTTCCTATACTTCTATATTCCTTTCTAAAGATAGGGAGGCAGTATGACAACACCAAAGAGTTTAAGACTTGACTATTCGTAATCAGGATCATAAAAGACATCAGAGTATTGATGGAGATTTGAGAGCAATTGTGTAGCAAATTCGGCAAAGTTTCTGTAAGTAAGAAATGATGTCAAATGAGGACGGTCACATTTCTATTTATAGGAACCTGAGATAGTTATTGGTCAGATCTACCAAGATCCTTGCATAAAGATCTCTGCAGAATCCAAAATTTCCTCAATTGCGTATTTGGCAGTTGAGGGTCTTTTGATTGAGATTGAATCATAATCGTCTGCGAGGAAGGTTAGGCTTGGATTGTCTAATTCAAGTGGACCAGTTTTGTCCGGAATAGCCCACTACATATATAATAGATATTTCAATACTTATTTCATATTCACATGTAATCAATAATCTAAATATATAATATATTTGTGTAATATAAAAATTCATTCAATATATTTATATAACATGATAAATAGAGATGGCATTAGAGATGGATGCAAGTAGGAGTATAAAAAAGTTAGTGAAAATTCGCAAAATTAGACCTTATCAACTTTTTTGTTTTAGTTTTAGACCAACCCTAATTTTTTTCCACTTTTAAACTTTATTATAAAAAAATTATAAAAATAAACTTTTAAAATAAAAAATTACAAAAAATGAGCTTCTCAGTATGTACTACCGGGAAGCATGCAAAACTTTGTCAGCTTCCCAGTGTGTAATACCGGGAAGCAAAAAAATCATTTTCTGGTATTACACACCAGGAAATTGACTTGAGTTTTGCCTGTTTCCTGGTGTGTAATACCAGGAAATGATTTTTTATTTCCTGGTATTACACACTAGGAAATATACAAAATTCAAGTCTGTTTCCTGGAGTGTACTACCGGGAAATGATTTTTTTACTTTTCAGTATTATACACCGGGAAATTAAACTTCAATTTTGCCTATTTCCTGGTATGTTTTACCGGGAAGCTGCTGTGTATTTTTTTTTAAATATCGAAGGGTAAGATGGTCATTTTGGTATATTTTTGCAAAAAAAAAAAATAAAAGTTTAGTTTTGTAAAAATTTTAATGTTGGTCTAAAAATATAAATTTTTAATAAAAAAGGTTAAAAGTGCAAATCACCCAAAAAATTATTATAATATTAAAAGTAAATGTAGTGGTTCAAACACTACAATTGGAATTTGGTCTGACGGAATCGAATTGTATTAATAGTGAGGAACCGATCCAAGCAAAGATATCCTATAAAAAGAAAGAAAAACGTCCTACGAACCTTAGGAATACCAGTGTGTTGTTTTCCGTTTGCACTCCGAGACTCAAGTCAGCCTTGAATGTGAATAATATAAGCTGGAATGAAAACAAAGGAAAGAAATTAATTCCTTTATGGTTATGTTTCTTTTGGAAGTAAAGTACGTTTACAAGGTAGTATCGAGGAGCTTACAGCTCTAATCATCATGACAAAGATGATGATGATTGGACCAGAAGTTAGCACCAAAGTGTTAATCGAAAACCTAATAGCAGTTGAGTAGTAATTTGGCAGAGTTGTAGTGATAAAAAAATAATGCCAAACGAGGAGGGTCATGTTTCTACTTATAGGAATCTGAGATAGATGTTGGCTGAATCTGCCGAGATCATTACGGAAGGATCTCCACATAATCCGGGATCTTCTCAGTTCACTATAAGAAAAAGGGGCAATGACAACTGCTGATAACTATTAACAGGTGACATTAGCAGCTGCAAAACCGGCTGAGGAAAGGGGAGCTGTTAAAAGTCAGATTATTGGCAGCTGATTTTTGCCAACGGTTAATAACTTTTAGCAGGTGGTATTGCCAGCTGTCAATATTATTTTAAAAAATTTATATATAGTTAATATTATTTTATATTATAAAAATATTATTATTATTATTATTATTATTATTATTACAGATATTAATTACTACATACAATATATATTTATAAATAAAATAAAATAATACATTTAAATACAAACAATTTAATCCACAACAACACTAAACTAGTTCATTAAATTTATTGAACATAATAATGTAATAATCAAACATTTGCATAATATAATACATAATACAAAATTAACTTCTACCTTAACTTCAAGCTCTCCTCTTCTACTCTATCTTCACCTACAAAATTTTCAACCTACATATACCATCTACACAATTAAATATGTAATATTTACAATATAAAATTAACTTAAACATTTGATTACATATATAAGTTATTAAAAATTAATACAAGTATTTATAAACTAACTTGAGAAAATAAAAGAAATATAATAAAATAAAATAAAATAAAAATTACCTCAATTTTTTGAATGGAGCAAGCTAAGTTGTCTTGAAAATATATTGAAATCCATTCTAACATTTTAGAATGAGAAGGAGGAATAGAGAAGATTGTTAATTGAAAGAGAAAGAGAGAACACTAAGAGTTGAAAGTGGAAAGAGAGAAGATTAAGAATTGAAAATAGAATTGAAGAGAAAATGAGAGTCAAGTTGTTTTCAAATAGATTTTGATTTTTTAGCAGTTGCTCATGCCAGCTGCCAAAAGTTATTAGCAGCTGGCATTATGAGCTGCCAAAAGTTATTAGCAGTTGACATTGCCAGCTGCTAAAAGTTATTAGCAGTCGGCACCAACTAAGCCAGCTGTCAAAAATTTTAAAATGGGCGGGAATTATCCCTCCAATTGAAAATATATGCAGCTGTCCATTTTGAACCAGCTGCTAAAAGTTATTGGCAGCTAACCTTAGATGGGCCAGCTGCCAAAAAAATTTTTTATAAAAGAATTGGCAGCTGGCCTTTAAAATGTCAACTACCAAAAGTCATTGGCAGTTGGCCTCAAATGGGTAAGCTGCAAAAAATGTAAATAGCAAAAGAATTGGCAACTGACCTTTAAAATGTCAGCTGCCAAAGTTATTGGAAGCTAGCCAAAAAAGAGTCAGCTGCCAATCACTAGCTGTTAAAAGTCATATTTGTTATAGTGATTGTGTATCTGGTAGTTGAAAGACTTATGATAAGATTTGGGTTGCATGAGTCGAGCAGACGATTAGGCTCGAGCCTTGGGCTGGAGCCTGATTTTTCTTAGGCTTGAGCATAATTTTTCTTGATCATGGACTGAGATTTTGTAAAGCCCGAATCCCTACCTGACAAACAGATGCAGGAAGACGGACGATACATCAGACAGACAGAAGATAATATAATAGAATAAACATAAAGTATACTTAAAAATCAAAGCTGAAATATCAATATGATTATTATCCAAAATCCTGAATGAAATCATCTAACTATAAAACCAAACACTGTTCCAAGCCAACTAGATATATATATATATATATATAATCTGAAAGTATGAGTTTAACTCTAATTACAACTGAAAATAAAATGAAAATCCAATACGTAATCTAAAAGTGACAAATTTGAGAATAATGCCAGAATATAAAAATGAATGTCAGAGCTGATGTATGCGAATGATATGTGTGTCATTGCTACACCACCAGTCTGTCTGAACACAACATTTTCCGTCCCAATAAGAAGCAATTAACATACAAAATAAAAAGGTGAAAACAAGTTTAGATTATCGAATATCTGGTTAGAAAGTCAATGTTTAACATCCACATACATGATATGTCTTAATTAAACAAAATAACATGTGCACAGAACATATGCAACCTACCTGAGCACACTAGAATCCCCAAGACAGAAGTAAACAAAGCAGTTCTAAAATCCAACAACTCAAAAATGATCTAAGACTATACAGATTCATTATTTATCATTATTTAAGTACTCTACATGAGCCGAATACCCTAAAAGTCTCTAAAACTTAGAATGGCTCTAACTTACTCGTTTTAAGTTCAATTTAAGTCTATTATATCTTTTCGGAAAGGGAATTACGAGATGAAAAACTTAAAAAAAATGTGATTAATGCCATAGGTCAAAGTCGCAAATGAAGCATGTCAAAATTGTATATTTAGGGGTCAAATTAGCTAAATATTATTTTTTACTAGTTTAGTCAAGTTTATTTCAGTCGTTTATGCTTATAAACCACGTATTAGACTTTACGAGACCATATACTAATTTCTTAAAGTTTTTTATACACCCTGAATTTTTATGTTAGAGTCTAACAACATCAAAACAGTTAAAACAACCTAACAATTGGCGAATTTATTTGGCAATAGATTATCTACCTAAGAGGATATCACCTGAATTTTAGCGATAAGAGAGTGTTTGGGAATAGTTATCGCTATAAGTACCACGCTAAAGGCAAAGCATAGTTGACGATAGTATTGCCTGAATTTAGCGATGGGAGAAAGTGTTTAGGATGACTATTTTTAGAAAATACCATGTCCATGGTGAAGCCTAGGTGGCGATAGAAGGGTGCAGATTAAGGCATCTCCTAATAGTTGGCGAAACTAATTGGCGAGAGCTTATCTTCTTGAGAGGGTGTTGCCTAAATCTTGGCGATAAGAGAGTGAGTAGTATGGCGATAGAAGGGTGCAGATTAAGACATCGCCTAATAGTTGGCGAAACTAATTGGCGAAAGCTTATCTTCTTGAGAGGGTGTCGCCTAAATCTTGGCGATAAGAGAGTGAGTGGTAATGGATATCGCTAGAAACAATTTAGTTTAGAAAATTAACAACAAACAGGTAGCAGGATCATAGATCAAAACTGAATATCAATAAATAACATCAAACATAGAATTAACAGTCCAAAAAATATATAAGATTTTAGAGTTCATCAGTCTAGAATATATATCAAATTTTAAAGTATATTAATCCAGAATGTACATCAGATTTCAGAGTACATTAGATTATTATTATGCTTGTCCTTAGTTTAATAGAAAAATTAGGAACATAAACAAACAGTGACCAGAGCTTCAAAAAATAAGTCAGAGACCCATACAGATTGATATCGTCATATCTAGACAGAAAGTAGGCAATTCAAGACTAGTACGTGATTACGTATCGATACATACATCTATCCCTATAGAATGTCGGTCTATCACTATTATATTTTGAACAAGACTTCAGTTCCAGATTATAACAACTTTTAATTTATCATTTAGACAATAGTAGAATATACAGATTATTTCAACAATTTAATTCCAGCAATTTCGCAGAGCAATCCTAGTACATAACACAACAGAATTATATAATCATCAGATTATGCAGAACAAACCAGTATCAAATTTGAACCTAATAGAGCTAACCATATTCAATTCCAGATATATGTTTATACTTCCAATTTGATGCAACATATAGAAACAAACAGAAATAAATATAATTGTGGGGGTTTAAACACGAATACTACCCGTAATTCGCTAATCCAACAGCAGGGCTATTTCGGTTGATGCTCGCCAACACTGTCGCCTAACAAAGATCAAATTGAGAAAAAAAATCAATACCAGACTCAGATAGAATTTTGTAGGTTAGGGTTTCGAAATTCGCGGACCTTAGAGACATCAGAATTAGATAAAAAAAACTTGGGAATTATGTAGAAAACTTGTAGTTCGAAAATCCAAATAAATCAGAACTTAGACCTACGAGATTTCCCTCGAATTCGAGAGAAGATAAACCCGATGAACAACCCATAGAATCCCCTTCGAATAGATAGAATTGTTTGGACAAAAATAATGGGATGAAAACTTCGACTAGAGTTTATTATCTGAATTTGGAAGAAAAGAAAAATAAGGGTTTTTGGTGGTTTGAGGGTTCTAGACATGAAACCTAATTTTTACCCTACTTAGTTCTAAATTTCCAACAAACTCCACCAATATTTTTTAATTGAAAATTGACCCACTTTAAAAAGTAATTACAAAGTTTGCAAAAAAAAAATCTCCTTTTATTTCAAAATTATCCTCGGAATACATGTTAGTCAAATAATGAAATAAACTAGCCCCAACTAATGGATGTGACATATTTGCCGAACCAGGCTCAGACAAGAACAACCCATTACAGTCAATAAAATTAATAAAATATGATTATCTTATTAGATTAAATATTTTAATTATAAGTATATAATATTTCTTTTAAAAGTTATTAAAATAACTTTTAGAATTTTTTTATAAAAATACTTATAATTTAATTTAGTGATAATTTTCACTTTTGAACCAATCCAAAATCAAAATCTTTGTTTTAGCTCAACGTTAGAAATCTTTCAAAAGTAAACAATTATAAATATTTTTTGCAACAAATAAACCAAGTTTTCTATTTTACCCTTAATATTAAAAAATAAAATAAAAATAAAATCCAAAAAATAGAAAAAATAAAAACAAATCAGAATTCCCAATCTACCCCTCTGTTAACCGTTTGAATCAAAAACCATATCTCCTCCCTTGTCATATTCAACGTTCACTACTCCGACATCCGGTCTCTCCTCTTCTCCACTCTCTACTTCTCCGGAAGAGATCCCATTTTCAACTTTCACTCCGTACAACACTCTAATTCCACAAATTTCCTCTCCAATTCCGCCAGAAGATAAATTTATTAATGTTCCTCACACAATAGGAAAAAATAATCCCTAATTGTATTGAAACCCTAACATTTACAATCCTAATCCATCACGTTCTTAGAACACCAAATTCAACCTTGTTTGTCCTTTAACACTTCATAAGCATGTCTGCATGTGTCTCTCCAATATATTTTTGAAAATTCATCTTCCATCACAACTCATAGGTATATTTTTAAAGTTTTTTCATTCTTGAGCATGGTAGTGTTAATGTTATGTTGTAGGGGTGTAAAGGTCTTGAATATATGATTTTAGAGTTCATGGTAACGTCAATATAGATATTAGATAGTGCTTGGAGTCAATTGTATGGTATAGGACTGCAATCTTACGAGTTAGGGTTGAAATTTCCGATTTTATGTTTTCCAGCGATTTCCTGGGCTCCATACCTGGAAAGTGTCCAAAATTATACCATTTTCCGGTGTCCATGCATGGAAATAGATCTGCACTTTTTGTCAGTAATTTCCTGGTATCGACACCGGGAAATAGGCCAAATGAGCTTCTATTTCCAAGTGTCCATACCTGGAAACTGCTTTGATGAATTATTTTTTGCTGCGTTTAAATAATTTGTGTTTTCTTTTTTCATAAATGGGTTTGAAAAAGATACTAGTGTACTTAAAGTTCGTTGTGGAGAGTGTAAAGATCCAAGGCATACCATTCGCACGTGCCCAAACAAACATATCAAAGTTATAGATTTAGAGGAATCATCACATAATGAAGATTTGATACAAACAGCGAACCCCCCAGTTGAAAGCTCCTCCGGGGATATACTATTCCATCCGGAAGCTAATTCACCCCATTCTCCTTTACTTTAGATATATCACTTTTGTTATGAGTTTTTTGTAGCATCATTTATCAAATGCTTTCTGTCGAATATGGTTTGGTTGTTGAATATGGTTGGTTGTAAGTATGATTTTGAATGAAAAATTTATTTTGGAAAAATGAAATTATCATGAAACAGTATGTTTCCCTCTTTCAGGTCCTCTTGCGCGGTATATGTATGTAAGTACATACATATACCGCGCAAGCCGAATCAGAAGGGAGACCATGTACTGTATTTTTTAGAACTCTACAGCTGATGGGGAAAACTTAGACAAGGATGAGTGGTCATAGTGGTTGAATTTGTAAATATTAGTGTGTTTATAACATTGTTTTTCTATTAATATTATAGTAAATAACTTTGGTTTTTTGTGAATGTTAGAATACATAACTTTGTTTTGTTGTAAATATTACTATGTTTATTGAAAATGTTCTGATTACCTGTGTTATATGTGCATCATTTATGTATAGGTGAAAATAAATTATAAATAAGCAATGATATGTTTCTAGGTAAACGTACCGGGAAATGGCAACCACATATAAGTGTTTTCCGGTGTTGAAGCATGGAAACCGGAACTCAAAATGTCAGTTTCCGCGTCAGCTTACCGGGAAACTAGACCCAAATTTACCTATTTCCCGGTGTGTATGCATGGAAACAAGGCATGTGTTTTCTAATATATATACCGGGAAATAGTTCATTTTGAGTATTGTTTCCTGATGTTGAGGCATGGAAACTGGACCTCAAAATGACAGTTTTCAAGTAATCATACCAGGAAACTGGACCCAAATTTACCTATTTCCCGGTGTGGAGGCATGGAAATAAGTCATTAGTTCCCTAAGATCTAGACCGGAAAATAGTTCATTTCGAGCATTGTTTCCCGGTGTTTAGGCATGGAAACAAGTCGTTGGTTTCCTAAGATCTAGATTGGAAAACAGTTCATTTTGAGCAATGTTTCCCAGTATGAGACCATGGAAATAGCCATGTTAATATATTAACTAGCTCTTAACACCCGAAAACGGAACAAAATTGACCTGTGTCCCAGTGTAGAGGCATGAAAATATGGCAATGGGTTTTCTAGGTACAGACAGGTACACAGTTCATTGTGAAAATGGTTTTCTTGTTTCCATGGTAAGATACCGGGATGTAGTAAATAATTAAACTATTTCCATGGTTTAGAACTAGGAAATGGTGAAAATATTTACAGATTTTTGGGTTTTGGGAGAGAGAAACTACCCATTTCATTTATATTTTTAAAAAGTCAAAACCTGGAAATGAGTATAAAGCTCATGTCATTTCCTTCCATGAATATTGGAAAACTAATGTAAGATTGGGTTGTTTGCAGCCCTTAATACCGGAAAATCAGTCAGAACTTAAACCCGTGACAGTCTGTTTCAATCCTTGCATGTCGGGATACAGGCAAACAAAAATTTAGTTTCCATACCGGGATACAATTTGCCTTGAAGTACACTAGTGTCTTTTTCAAGCCTATTTCTGAAAAAGGAAAAAGCAAATAATTTAACGGTAGGAAAAACCGATGCATCAACGCCGTTTCCCGGCCTACAGACCTGGAAATAGAAGTAATTTTTGCCTATTTCCCGGTGTTGACCCCAGGAAATCACTGACAAAAAATTCATGTCTGTTTCCATGCATAAAGGGAGGGAAATAGTCAAAATGAGCCCCTGTATCCCGGTATGGAGGCCGGTAAATGGTTTCCCTCTTATGAGGGGTGGAAACTTGCCTTCTAATAGACTATTTCCTGAGCTTCAACAATGGAAATTACTGATAGATATTATCCTATCTGTATCCTGGTATTGTGACCGGAAAATAGGTAAAAAAAACCACCTATGTCCCGGTACGGATGTCTAGAAATCAAGAAATTATTTACCAGCATGTGTCACGGTATCAATGTATGAAAATTAAATTGAATCATTTCCAGCCATGGACACCGATAAATGGTGTTAATATGATACAGTTTTCTAGCATGAACACCTGGAAACAGTTGGAAAATTACATTCGGGATTTTCAACCCTAACTCGTCAAATTGCATTCCAATACCATACAATTAATACGAAACACTATCCAATATCTATAATGAGGTTACAATTAACTCTAAAATCATTAATTCAAGACCCATAAACCCCTAGACCACAAGATTAACTCTACAATGCTTAAGAATGAAATTTTTTTAAAAACATATCTTTCAGTTGTAATGGAAGATGAAGTTTCTGATACGTAGTGGATAATTATGTGCTGATATTCCTATGAATTGTTAAGGGGCAAATAGGGATGCATTTGTTGTGAATTTGGTGTCCCAAGAATGTGGGGAATTGGGATTGTGAAAGTTAGGTTTCCAATACAATTGGGGATTATTTTTCCTAATGTGTAGGGACCATAAGCAAATTTCGTGAGGGGCTTTTATTAAATATGGTGGGGTCTATATGTGAATATTATTTTTGAATTCAAATATTTAAATTGAAGGGCATAATAGACCTTCCATATCTTTAAAACAAATAAATTTAACTTAAATTGATTTTTTAGTGATAATTTCTATTTTTGGGCCGATTCAAAATCAAAATCTTTGTTTTAGCCCAACATTAAAAATCTTTCAAAAGTAAACAATTATAAATATTTTTTTGCAACAAATGAACCAAGTTTACTATGTTACCCTTGATATTAAAAAATAAAATAAAAATAAAATCCAAAAAATAGAAAATATAAAAACAAATCAGAATTCCTAATCTACCCCTATGTTAACCGTTTGAATCCAAAACCATATCTCCTCCCTCATCACATTCAACGTTCGCTATTCCGACATCCGGTCTCTCCTCCTCTCCACTATCTACTTCTCCGGAAGAGATCCATCTTCAACTTTCACTCCGTACAACGTCCAAATTCCGCAAATTTTCTCTCCAATTCCGCCAGAAGATAAATTAATTAATGTTCCTCACACAATAGGAAAAAATAATCCCCAATTGTATTGGAACCCTAACTTTTACAATCCTAATTCATCACGTTTTGGAACACCAAATTCAACCTTATTTGTCCCTTAACAATTCATAAGCATGTCTGCACGTGTTTCTCCAATATATTTCTGAAAATTCATCTTCCATCACAACTCAAAGATACGTTTTTAAAGTTTTTTCATTCTTGAGCATGATAGTGTTAATGTTATGGTGCAGGGGTGTATAGGTCTTGAATATATGATTTTAGAGTTCATGGTAACGTCAATATGGATATTGGATAGTGTTTGGAGTCAATTGTATGGTATAGGACCGCAATTTTACGAGTTAGGGTTGAAATTCCCGATTTTACGTTTTCCAGTGATTTCCTGGGTTCCATACCATTTCCCGGTGTCCATGCATGGAAACAGACCTGCATTTTTTATCTGTGATTTCTTGGTATCGACACCGAGAAATAAGCCAAATGAGCTCCTATTTCCAGGTGTCCATACCGGGAAACTGCTTTGATGCGTTATTTTTTTCTATGTTTAAATAATTTGTATTTTCTTTTTTTCAGAAATGATTTTGACAAAAGACACTAATGTACTTCAAGTTCGTTGTGGAGAGTGTAAAGATTTAGGGGATACCATTTGCACGTTTCCAAACAAAACATATCGAAGTTCCGGATTTAGAAGAATCACCACAGAATGAAGATTTGACTCAAGCAGCGAACCCCCTATTGAAAGCTCCTCCGGGGATATACCATTCCATCTGGAAGCTAACTTAACCCATTCTCTTTTACTTTAGATATATCACTTTTGTTATGAGTTTGTTTGAGCATCGTTTATCAAATGCTTTTTGTCGAATATGGTTTGGTTGTAAGTATGATTTTGAATGCAGAAATTTATTTCGAAAAAATGAAATTATCATGAAACAGTTTGTTTCCTTCTTTTAACATATGGAATCTGAATATTTATATACTATTTTCGGTATTCAGACCGTAAAAATGTCAGTTTCCAGGTCAGCATACCGGAAAACTAGACCCAAATTTACCTATTTCCTGGTGTTTATGCATGAAAACAAGGCATGTGTTTTCTAATATATATACCGAGAAATAGTTCATTTTAAGCATTGTTTCTCGATGTTGAGGCATGAAAACCGGACCTCAAAATAAATGTTTTCAAGTAATCATATAATGAAACTAGACCCAAATTTACCTATTTCCCGGTGTTGAGACATAGAAACAAGTTATTTGTTTCCTAAGATCTAGACCGGGAAATAGTTCATTTTGAGCAATGTTTCCTGGTATGAGACCTTGGAAATGACCTTTTTCAGATTAATTTAAGACCCAAACAAGCTAAAATACACTTGAGACCATTAAAGAGTCCAGCACATATCATTTTAAACTTGGAGTTTTGATGTTCATTCCAATGTACATGCAAGAGTAGCACATGATGGACTATATACTACTACATAGGTCATGCAGAACACCTTATTTTTTGAATTTTCCAATGACGATATTTTATGATACAATTGCGTTCAACTAAGTGAAAGAAAGTGTAATCATCCACAGTTAGCCGTTTAAAGCTACTAAATATCAAAATTAAGCAACTTATGTAACACAAAGTAGGTCATAAAAGCGTGCATTGGTATGTGAGAGTTGGGTTAAACCACAAAAATTCTCTCTAATGGTAGTAGTGGGTATGGCAGGTTGTTTGGAGTTGGAATTGATGTCATTGAATATCGGAAAACATTGTTTTCAGGTCAGTATACCGGGAAACTGAACCCAAATTTACCTATTTCCTAGTGTGTATGCATGGAAATAAGGCATGTGTTTCCTGAGATATATACCGGGAAACAGTTCATCTTGAGCATGGTTTCCCGGTGTTTAGGCATGGAAATAAGTCATTAGTTTCCTAAGATCTAGACCGAAAAATAGTTCATTTTGAGCAATGTTTCCGATATGAGACTATGGAAATGACCTTTGTCAGATTAATTTAAGACTCAAACAAGCTAAAAAAACACTTGAGCCCACTAAGGAGTCCAGCATAGATCATTTTTAACTTGGAGTTTTGATGTTCATTCCAATGGACATGTAAGAGTAGCACATGATGGACTATATACTACTACGTAGGTCATGCAGAACACCTTGTTTTTTGACTTTTCCAATGATGATACTTTATGATACAATTGCGTTCAACTAAGTGAAAGAAAGCGTAATCATCCACAGTTAGCCATTTAAAGCTACTAAATATCAAAATTAAGCAACTTATATAAACAAATCAGGTCATAAAAGCGTGCATTGGTATGTGAGAGTTGGGTTAAACCACAAAAATGCTCCCTAATGGTAGTAGTGGGTGTAGCAGGTTGTTTGGAGTTGGAATTGATGTCATTGAATGTCGAAAAACATTGTTTCCAGGTCAGTATACCGGGAAACTGAACCAAATTTACCTATTTCCTAGTGTGTATGCATGGAAATAAGGCATGCGTTTCCTAAGATATATACCAGGAAACATTTCATTTTGAGCATGGTTTCCTGGTGTTTAGGCATGGAAACAAGTCATTAGTTTCCTAAGATCTAGACCGGGAAACAGTTCATTTTGAGTAATGTTTTCCGGTATGAGACTATGGAAATGACCTTTGTCAGATTAATTTAAGACCTAAACAAGCGAAAATATATTAGTGTCTTTTTGAAGCCTATTTCTGAAAAAGGAAAAGACAAATTATTTAAAGGTAGGAAAAACTGATGCATCGATGCCGTTTCCCAGCCTAAAGACCTGGAAATAGAAATAATTTTTGCCTATTTCCCGTGTCGACACTAGGAAATCACTGATAAAAAATTCATGTTTGTTTCCATGCATAAAGGGAGGGAAACAGTCAAAATGAGCCCCTATATCCCGGTATGGAGGCCGGTAAATGGTTTCCCTCTTATGAAGGCTGGAAATCGGCCTTCTAATAGACTATTTCTCGGGCTTCAACAATGGAAATCACTGATAGATATTATCCCGTCGGTATCCCGGTATTGTGACCGGGAAATAGGTAAAAAAAACCACTTATGTCCCGGTACAGATGTCTGGAAACCCATATATTATTTACCAGCATGTGTCACAGTATCAATGTACAAAAATTAAATCGATTCATTTCCAGCTATGGACACCGGGAAATGGTGTTAATCTAGGAGAGTTTCCTGGCATGGGCACCAGGAAACAGCTGGAAAACTACATTCGGGATTTTCAACCCTAACTCGTCAAATTGCATTCCAATACCATACAATTAACACGAAACACTATCCAATATCCATAATGACATTACAAGTAACTCTAAAATCATTAATTCAAGACCTATAAACCCCTAAACCATAACACTAACTCTACAATGCTCAAGAATGAAAAAACTTTAAAAACGTATATTTGAGTTATGATGGAAGATGAAGTTTTAGATACATAGTGGATAATTATGTGTCGTCATTCCTATGGATTGTTAAGGGACAAATAGGAATGAATTTGTTGTGAATTTGGTGTCCCAAGGATGTAGGGAATTGAGATTGTGAAAGTTAGGTTTTCAATAGAATTGGGGATTATTTTTCCTAATGTGTAGGAACCATAAGCAAATTTCGTGAGGGGCTTTTATTAAATACGGTGGGGTCTATATGTAAATATTATTTTTGAATTCAAATATTTAAATTGAAGGGCATAATAGACTTTCCATATCTTTAAAACAAATAAATATAACTTAAATTGATTTTAAATTAATTTTTTTAATGAGAGGGGTATAAAGGTCTTCTTGGTTCATTTGTTGTAAAAAATTAATTAGATTGTTTAGTATTGTAGAAAATTTAATCTTGGTTTAAAATTATAATGAATTTAATTTTTTGGGCTACTTTTGTAAATCACCCTTGATTTTAAAATTTTTTTAATGGAAGGGGTATAAAAGTCTTCTTGGTTCATTTGTTGAAAAAAATTAATTAGATTGTTTAGTATTGTAGAAATTTTAATTTTGGTTTAAAACTATAATAAATTTAATGTTTTGGGCCCCTTGTGCAAATCACCCTCTAATTTATAATAACAATTAAAACAATTTTGATTAATAAAATTAGCTTTTGTAAAATAATAAATAATCATTGAAATATTATTATTATTATTATTATTATTATTTATTCAAGATAAAATAATAAATATTTTGTTAAAATATTGTGCATTATTATTGTTATTTTATTTTATATATTTAAAGGATGTTTTATTTTTAATCAATTAAAAATTTAAATTATATTTATAGATAATCAAATTTTATTTTAAATAAATTTATAATTTTTTTAAAAAAAATAACCAAAGTACTCTTCATATCAATTCTTCACAATTTGAGTAATATATTTTTTAAAAAATAATCTATCGATTTGATTTAATATAAAATTTTGAAAATTTCATTTTTTTTTAAATAATTGTTTCATACTCATTTTACGAAATAAAGTTTAAATTAAATCCACGTAAACCCGACCCACAACCCGAAAATTTAAACATTTGAAAACGTACGGTTCGGAACAGATCTGAAAAAGAGAAAGTTGTCGGATGAATCCACGTGGCACAAATCAGGCTCCTGAATTTCGAAACCAAGATTAAAAGCGCCAAAATTTAAACCTCTGAAGCCAAAGCCAAAACCAAAACCAAAACCAAGAAAAAAGTATCTCTCTCTCACTCTCTCGAGGTTCGTACTCTTAGCGCTCCTTTCAATTATTATTATTCTACTAATAAATCATTAACTTTTGGACTCTTCAATTTCTTTAACTTTGTCTTTTTCTGTGCTCTTCCATGAATTATTTGGTTAGTGTTTTAGGTTCTCAGATTTGGATTATTCATAACTAAACAAGCATAATCTGGTTTAATGTGTTTTTGTTTGATTAAATCTGGTTTAGAATTGAGAAAATTGTATACTACTTAACAAGCATAATCTTAATTTGTTCACATTTTGTACAATTTTAAAATAATATTTATAGTGTAAGTTAGGAATATTATATGTATATATGTGTATAGATATTAGAGCAATTGGATGTAAAAGGCGTTTTCAAAAGATATTCTATATCATGAAAGGGAGCATTTGACCTTGTAGGAAGGAAGGAAAATTTTTGAATTTTTTTTGAAATGACATTTTTACCCTTTGTTGTAGTGTTTTGAACTTACTTGGTTTTGAACAAATTGACATGTGAAGTGAAGGTAAGAGAGGAGGAGGCAGAGGTAGAGAGGCATGGAATGAGATTGTGGTTGAGTGATTTGGTACTGTAGATTATTGTCAAAATGAGGACAAGAGGAGTAGGAGGAGGTTGTTCTAGCAGTAAGGCTAATCCTCAACAGGTGACATTTGAGGCGAAGCAGAAAGTGATAGTGGCGCTAAGCAAGCTAGCTGATAGAGATACTTATCAATT
This sequence comes from Cardiospermum halicacabum, assembly GCA_031304145.1. Taxonomy (NCBI): domain Eukaryota; kingdom Viridiplantae; phylum Streptophyta; class Magnoliopsida; order Sapindales; family Sapindaceae; genus Cardiospermum; species Cardiospermum halicacabum. The sequence continues at coordinate 5,678,450 of CM062396.1, read as the reverse complement.
AGCAGTGGATGAGCTTCACAAAACAGCAGAGTATTTAACCCCAGATAAGATTTCCCTTTTCCTGTCATGTATTTTGGATACTGATTCTCATCACAAGACTGCTGTTAGGAAGGAATGCATTAGGTTAATGTCTACATTGGCTACATTTCATCACCATCTCATTTCACCTCATCTCTCCAAGATGGTTGCTGCTATTGTCAAGAGACTCAAGGATTCTGACTCTGTTGTTAGGGATGCTTGTATTGAAGCTATGGGTGTTTTGGCTGCTAAATTGACTCCCCCTCCATATGATGGTGATTCTGTCTTTATTGCTTTAGTTAGGCCATTGTTTGAAGCTTTGGGTGACCAGAATAAACAGGCTCAGTTTGGGACTGCTTCCTGCTTGGCTAGGGTTATTGACAATGCCTATCACCCTCCTATTTCTCTGTTGCAGAAAATGTTGATGAGAACCATTAAGTTGCTTAAGAATCCACACTTTATGGCTAAACCAGCTCTAATTGATTTGAACAGAAGTATTGTTCAGGTTAGTTTGTTTTTGTTCTTGCATTTCCTATTGGGTTCCTCCTTTTTCTTTCTTTGAAGAGGTTAGGTGAATTTTTTGACTTTATGTTTAGAAGAAGAAAATTCTACTATGAGTTTATGATGTTTTTCTATCTTACAGTCACAAGGTGCATTATTAATACTTAATTATTTTGTATTGTTTTAATTATTTTGTATTGTTTACTCTATGATGATTACATATAGAGCTTGACCAAAGAAGGCATTTGTTTTGATTCAGATTAAAATGTGACAATTTACTATGATTTGATGTTCTATTTCCTGTTAATGCAGTATCTTTGGTTGTAAAACGTGGTTGTCTGTTTACATATAGTTGCATATGATTGTTACTACTGTATCAGTGTGCGAAACTGCTATTTCAATAAAATTTGGGAAGTTACTCAATCTCAATTTTCGGCTGTATTGGAAGTACTTCATTTCAATTGTTGGTTTGGATAATATTTTCTTAATACATTTTAATAATTTTTCATCATTCAGGCAGGAGGTGCTGGAACTCAAAATGTTCTTTCAGCAGCAATTGGTAGCATCCAAGAATGTCTCAAAAACACTGACTGGACTACTCGCAAAGCTGCATCTGTAGCACTAGGGGAAATTGCCTCAAGTGGTGGATCATTCTTGGGAACTTTCAAAGCCTCCTGCATCCGCTCCCTTGAATCATGTCGTTTTGATAAGGTTGGTTTCGATTGAAAAACTATGCTTGTAATGCCTAAGCTAGATCTGTAAGAGGCTCTTTATGTTCTATATAGGTGAAACCTGTTAGAGAAACTGTGTTGCATGTCCTACAGTACTGGAAAACTGTGCCGGGTCCTGATACTCCTGATCCTTCAGAAACTGGATCTTCCATAAAAGGTTTGCTTCCGTGTTCCTATCACTCAGAATTGTGTCAACAGTTGTTGATATAATTCTATACCCTCTTGTTTTAAGGGGCAGTTTCAATTTTAAATGTTCTAATGATCATTCTAAAACTAGTCTGGACTTGTTAAAGCAGAGACATGTTTCCATTTATGCAGCCATCCGTTCTCAAACCAAGTTTCTCGTGAAATTTTGCAACATTATAATCATGTATAACTATCTGTGGATAATAATTATTACTGTTTAATTGTTCACCTATTTTGTAAATTACAACCCCTCCTTAGCAATGATATAACTTTACACCTTGAAAAAGTACAACTATACAGAGAAGAAGACAATGTAGAAGAATTTTTTGGTCATACATTGTCTTAGATAGCCTTATTCTGTACTGGTTTGGGCTTAAAAGAGCTGACTGTTATTATTATTTTCAGCAAATATTATTTCTAGCATAGAGAACTGGTCTATTGCAATCTTAGATAGCTTTTTCTTTATTTGCATGCTCTTAATCTCCTTTCACATTATATGTTCTATCTACTCATTATTTTCTTGTGTTCAGAAAACTTCTGCAGAGGTGACTTCAGTGGACTAACAAGTCCCATTGATGATGCCGTAGGAAAGGACAGACCACTCAAGAAAATTGTTAGAGATTCATCAAATCTAAGGTCTCCCTTGTCTGTTAAGAAAGTATGCAAAAACTATTCAGAAAATTTACAAAGTGCTGAAGCAGACAGTTGGCATGTTGACATTGCAATTCCCAAAACTTATAATGGTTCTTTAGCTCACCTTCAGAATGAAGAATCTGAGGGTAGTTGTGTCACAAGGACTGTAGAAAGGATGATCATTCAGAATGAAGAATCTGAGGGTAGTTCTACAAAAGTTTTAGAAAGAAGGAGAGCTGATGTAATGAGTGCCCACGATATTGACAACGAATGCATGTCAATTGATGATAAGCAAGATTGTTATTCCGTGTCTGATCTTGCAACTGAGAGCTTTGATACCAAATTTGTCACAGTTTCACGCCAATGTCCTGAGGATGGTGGTTTGAAGAACTTAATTGGAAGGAACCAATCTTTTAGAGCTGAAGACAGTATTAGGGAGGAACAGATATTCTCTGATAAGATACGAGACCGTAGAAGTCTTGACACTACACTGACAGAGGCTAGTTCTCACACTGTGCATGGATGTTGTTCACAGATGAAAAATGAAATAGCATGCATTCAGAAGCAATTGCTAGAGATTGGAAGCAAACAATCCAACTTAATGGATCTCCTGCAGGTACAAATGTCCTGATTTAAGTATTTTGTGTCATTATATGAACAAATTTTCCTCATTAAGTGTCATGTTCATCTCTAGGGTGCCAATGATTCAATAAGTACTTGAAAAGTTTTTTATTGTTATTCTAATTGTTATATTATTTATTTATTTACTTATTTTAATTTGTGAAGTATTCTTCTTCTCTAGAGACACTCAGTTTATGCTTAAATCTTTTTACGCATCTTTAAAGATTCTATTGCTATCACTTTCGTTCTTATAAAATTTGTTAATTGATTCACAGGTTTTTACAACTAGCATCACGGGCACTTTGTCCACACTGCAGTCTAAGGTTTCAGGCTTAGAGAATGTGGTCGATAGGATTGCTCTGGACCTTGTAAAAAGTGCTAGATATGCAGACTCGGTTAGTTCCAAATTAATGAAGCAGACACAAAATATTCCTACTCCCAGGCTCTCGGTTTGCTCTCCTAGGCCATCTGTGGATATTCGAAGTAGGCAACCTTCAGTTCTATCAACAAAGAATTCCGAGATTTGGGAAGAAAAAACTTTTGGTAAGAGCAGGTCAAACAATTCTATCAAAGATGGTACAGAAACATGGAGTAATCCTGCAGTGAAGAATGGTAGAAGTGCTTTGGGGAGGGACATTCAGATAAGTTCAGGTTTGGGACGACAGGTAGTAGTTCAAAATCAAACTAGAAAAACCAATGTTGTCTTTGATTATGCATCGGGCACAAATCCTAGACAACACTATTCAGAAAGCAAAAATAGTTTGTGGCACTGTGTGAAAGACTATCTGTGTGAAGGAGATCTGGACTCTGCTTATGCTGAAGCTCTGTGTGCTGGTGATGAGCTTGTCTTGTTTGAACTTCTTGAGAGAACTGGCCCTGTTTTGGAGAGTTTATCACACAAGACCGTCAATGATCTTCTTAGCACTCTGGCGTCCTACTTCCTTGAACAAAGGTTCCTCAACTCCATTGTCCCATGGTTACAGCAGGTAAGTTCGGCAAATGTATATATCTTCTATATAATGTTGTTTGCATCAATTCTAATGTCTGTTTTTCAATATCAATGTTATTTTAATCATCTGCTTTTTGACCACTGAATGAGATAGGTGTTACCTGTCAAATGAAATAATGTTAGGTTAATCATTTTACAAATAACATATGCTGATGCTAATATAAATTCCTGTTAGGTACGCTTGTTAATTAATACTAAACACAAATAGCAATTTAAGATCCTAATTTCATTAATTATTCTACTTTTTTAGCTGCACTTGTTAAAGTAGACTTCAGTACAATGTAGTTCTATTGTGTTAAACAGTTTACTACAGCCTAGATGAATGAATCAGCCACAGATTCATATGCTCCTGCTAATTCCGAATTACTGAGGGACAAACCATGTTTTAAAAATCATTTCAGTCTACTAAGTGATTTTTGTCACGTTGTCTTAGAAGTTCTTAGAGAATAATCAATAAATGGTGGTCTATCTTCCTTCTTCTGAACGTCAAATATATAGAATGCTTAAAATATGCCCATGAATTAGTATCAGATCACTTTCAAAGTTCTTATTTCTCATGATTGGTTGTGTGGTGGTGTCTTTGATTATCTGACATTTCCAAACAGATAATCGCTGACTAGGCCAATGAGAGTCATTACCTTTAACTGTTGCCTTTTTCAGGTGGTACACTTGAGCACAATCCATGGACCTAACCATCTCGTTCTCTCTGGAAAAGTGAAACAAGAGTTTCTGTCTGCTGTTCAGGAGACTCTGAAGATGGAATTTTCTAATCCTGCTGACAGAAGATCTATCACTAATATGGCAACCAAATTGTGTCAAGCATGGGGTAAGCTAAATTTCTTGCCGATAATATAACTTAGTATTTCATCTTCTAATGTCTTAGCAAACAAAAAACTTTTAAATGCTGAGTTAAATATTAATCATTGCTCTTCCATCAAGGTACTTATCTTATTAATCTGCTTATTTTGCAGGTAATTGCTTTTGATATTAAACAGAATGAGAGCAAAATGATTCAGCTTCACTAGAATTTGCTGCTTTCAAGTAGTGGAACTTGTAGTTTGTAGGTAATGCTTGGATCTGTACCTCTTAATATCTAATCTTGACATATTTCTTTCACCGAAGCAAGAGAAATGCTTTCTTTAGTTGATGTTGATATTAAAAGCTCTTGAATCTTTTAACAAACCACTGGCTGTGAAATGGTATGCATTTGCGTGAACAAGTATATGAAAAGTTCATGTCACGTAATGTTGGTTTCATTCATGTTTGCGATTTCTGAGCATATTTGTGTACGCTTTTACTTATGATAAAACTAAATAAATATCACCTGCAATTACACCTTTACATAATATTATGTTCACAAAAAAGCAACACAACAGAATCAAATGTAATTTGGAATTCACCAAGCAGCAGCAGTCATCTGTGCTTCTCGCCCTAAGCTTTTCACTGGAACCTGAATCTCGTAATAAATAGTTACAACACTAACTGAAATTCTTTACAAGACAACGTGAAGATTAAACTCAAAGCAGCTGGCAATGGCTTCCAAAACAGATCAAATCCGCTGATAATGAACTTCTACAACTTGTACAGTTTTTCATGTTTACCCATGAATGGTACGTGTTCAATGTTGGCCAAAATTGGTTTCTCTTGAGTTTCGACCTAGGACTACCAAGAGAAACCATAACCGTCCACTCATCTTCAGCCAGAAATGCTCCTTGTTCAATATTTAGAGGTAGGGGTAGATCTTGTACAGTTTATGTTCATATGAACTTAATGTCGGGCTGATGCTGACATAAACCCCGCTGATTCCATAGGTTGGGGTAAGACATTTCCACATACAAAAAGGTCTTCCGGAGGTTCACTCTTGCTTCTTCCGTTTCCTTGTCTGCTTCTCCTGCTCTCAACATTACTTTGGCTTCTTTCATTCGCTCCAGGATTAATTCCTCTTGGAGCTTCGTACAAAGTTACAGGATTGGTCCCACTTTGAATTGTAGCATCTTCATGTCTTCTCACCTCTGTTAGAATAGTCTCCAGTAATTCAACTACCTGACTCATAAGGGGCCTACCTTTTGGATTTTGACTAAGGCATTGGTATGCCAGATGGGCTACTTTCGTTGCGATTCTATCTGAGTACTGTCCTTCCAATCTAGGGTCTAAAATTCTAAAAAGCTTCTTGTTATGGTTTAGAAGTGGGCGAGCCCACTCAACCAAATTGTGTTCTCGGCAAGGTCTGTTCTTATCCACCGCTTTTCTACCAAGGAGCATCTCAAGTAGCACTACTCCATATCCATAAACATCACTCCGTGCTGTTAAATGTCCTGATAAGATCAATAAAAGCTGTTTTAGTTTATAATCTGAGAACCAGCAACCTTTTACAGCTCAGTGTTTTAAGAAATGAGAGAGAGTGCAATAGAGCCATTCATCTGCAAGATTAGGATACACATTGGCCTCAAACAAAACGTAAAGCAATTGATAGAATTACAATTATAAAAAATAAAAATAATAAAATATATATATAAAAGTTGAAAGCCAACACTTCTTGCACAGGAAATAGTGACTTGATTTTCCGGACCGGTGGTGGACATTCGGGAAAGTCGGGCCGATCGGGTGTCTTCATTCAAGCGAAGATACAGAAGAAGAACGAAACAAAGTGAAAGGCTGGGGGGCAAGGAAAAGAGTCGAGTCGATCAGGCTCGACGACCGGGAGAAGCAAAACGAAATAAGGATTTGGCCGAAAAAAAAGCAACGCTATGGATACCATGACCGACCCTCATGCCATGCTTCCTCCTCTTGGTACTGGAGTAGCTGTCTCAAAAGGAGGGGAGAGGCTGAGGCAGCCGCCTCTGGGTGGACATAATCGGGTGCGCTTCCTCAGTTCAATTTTCTTAAGTTAATGCACAATCTTATATAAAAAATTATCCTAGGACCAGTTCGAGTTTCTTAAAACATTACACAATATTATCTCAAAAAAAATCCTAGGAACACACCATGTAGGTGTCAAGTGTTAAATCACCTTGTCAAATTCACTCTAAAACTCCTCTAGTGATAAACAGATAGAGTCAGAGAAATAATTCCCTGTTTATATAGCATTATTAATAGTAGCAGTAACCCTGCAAAGTAGAAATAGTCCAATGAAAAAACGAATTATTTCGTAGCCTCAGAGAAGCCAAAAATTTTCTGCTGCTAAGCATGAAAGAGAGTCGTTCTAACATCAAAAGGGTATTTGGTTGAAGAGGCTGACATCTGAGAATCATTTCTCTCGGACTATGGTGCTACAACACTATAAAGCTACCTTGCAGGAAAACCCTTATAAACCCCTCACTAGTATCTTCAGTTATTGATAACATTGTCCTATTCTTCAGTCACATCCACAGTGACTATAGCTTTAGACAGCTCATTCAACCCTAATTATTGATAACTTATTGCAATAGCGAAAGATACGTAACAAGTAAATTTTAAACTAAACCAAAATTATTGATAACTTATTGCAATAGCGAAAGATAACAAACCTAAAGCCTCAAAGATTTTTAAATTAACTATTCCTGAGCTACTATAGAATGCTAATACTAAATCAATTAGGAAAAACATTTTAATTAAATCAAACTAATATTAAAATAATTAAGAAATAAACTCCTAAGTATATAAAGAATTCCACCTTTAAAGGAATTGCACATCCTCCTACTATCAAGCGTTTCAACAAAGAAATATTTGGTTTCCTTCTATCCTGCATAAGAGATAGTTTAGGTTTAAACATTAGGTACTTGGTTTCAAACAAAATAGGTATGCTTATAGTTTTTAGTTTCTCTACCATCGACTTCATTGTCGAGCCTCTCCATTTCAACCTTTGACTGCAATGAATGGAGCTAGGCCTTGAAGATTTGTAACCTTAAGGTTCAAGTCAAGGTTATCGGAGACTAAGGTTATATTTCAAATCCTAGGAACCAATTAATTTAGAAAGAAATCAGTTGGAATAATAGGTGGGTACTGGTTGGTTAGTGCTGGTATGAAAGGTGTTTACTATTGTCCACAACTAGGGGAGGTTGGAAAAGGTTAGATCTGGTTCAACTGTTGAAGGCATCTCTTGAATATTTCAAGTGGTTCCCTTCATTCCAATAAAACTTATGAACTTGTCAAATCAGCCATCCAATTCGGAAAATAACTTTTCCAATCTTTCAAGTTGTTTGAAGGTTGCAAACCTCTTGTAAATGTCAGGGCTTGTTCCACTGGAACCTTCATTGACAATTAGATGGAGGCAAGTCTTGCTCTGTACCAATTGACACAATGGAATACTGTTCTCAAATGAATCACCTAAAAGAAATTAGGTAAACATAGATGAACTAAACCAAAAGTTAGGTGATAACTTGTGAAACAAGCAAAAGAAAGAAACCAAAACACTCAAAGTCTTTAAATAAACTAACCCTAAAACTAATAGGATACTAATACTAAATCAATTAGTAAAACAAGTCTAGTATAATATCCTAAAATAATTAAGAATAAACTCAATATTATACAAGGAGTTCTAACTTTGTAGGAATCCTTTGTCGCACATCACCTAGGTTTCTCTTTTTCTAATCAATATCTTATAAACCCTACACCAGCACACTGATGAAAGATATCAAATCTCAACCTTAGCAGTTAGCACTTAATATAAACTCAAAAACCAAATAGCTTCTGAAGGCAGAATGCAGAACAGCTAATCTTTTTTCCTTCTCCCCAAATACCCACAATGGCTCCAATATAGAAAGATTATTGACTTATTTTTTGTTCTATAGTCTGTTTGGTTCATATATTCTTACAAAAGAGTTTTTGTGGTGCCATGACTTAACTTCTAGTTGAATCATATGTCATGATTATTGTATAAGCACTGTAATTTAAAATAGTTAGTGATTGAAAGTTAGTAACAAGTTTATGTTAAGATTATTAAGTGATTTAGGTAACACGAGTTTGAGATCAAGAATTAGAAATTTTTGCATGGAGATAGACAAATCAGAAAATTGAAAATAGGAAAACTAGAATATAAGAATGTCAAACTTTTTACAAAATCTTATAAATAGATGAGAACTTTTGTATCTTAGGTTCATGTAAACTTTTAGCAGCAGAAAATCCATGCATTCTCATTTCTCAGTTTCCAGCTAAGCAATGACATATATGCTTATGAATTCCATTATGAAACGGGAAAACTTAGTAGTGAAGTTTTAGTAATTTCTCACCAGTCATCACATACTCAGGAGCAGCATAACCATATGTGCCCATCACTCTTGTAGACACATGGGTCTGATCACCCATAGGACCATCCTTTGCAAGTCCAAAGTCAGAGAGCTTTGCATTGAAATCCTGATTATTAATCATTGAAATCAGAAAATGTAAAGGACATCAGCGTAAATAGTTATTGCTACATAAGAAACTGGAATTTCATCTTTCTATTTCCACCAAAGAAATTATGGGTTGAACATTCTACTTTCCCTAATTGTAAATCTGTCTTCTATAATGAAACTAGAATTAGGTTTCACTAATATAAGAAAGCTTGAATGCTCCTCATTACTCTTCACAAAAATTTGACTGCCAAACCAGTAGTCTAGAGCATGGGCAAGTTCGAATGCATATAATTTATCAAGACACAAGTAAATAAATGGTGACTAACCTCATCCAGCAAGATGTTAGATGTCTTGAAATCACGGTATATGACAGGTCTCTGAGCACCATGAAGAAAAGCAAGCCCTTTAGCTACATCTAATGCTATTTTTATTCTTCTTGCCCAAGTCAAAGTGGTAGAAACTCCTACCAATAAAGAAGAGTAGAATTACAAACAAGAAATCAGCTCAGGTTCTATATACAGATAGAAGTAGCTAAAACACCATCTGTGAGCAAGAGCCCACTTGTGTATATCTATCGCTTGAACGAATGATTCATCAGACCTCTCTGTATAACTATCTTCTATCAGATTCATAAGTAAATCAAGTTTCAAGTATATATGCTTGAGGTTGAAAAAGAAATAATAAGTTAAAAAAAAGATATTAGAATTCATAGAGCTGAAGAGTTGCACACAAACGCAAGACCCCACCTTCTAAAAATGATTGACAGACCCAACAAATTTCACCCCTACAACATAAAATTAAACTGAGAAAGCTGTCCAAATGATTGTTATCTAGCACCGCAAATAACTAGCTGGGCCATTCACTTCTTTCCATTGTAATCTAGCTGAGTTAAGTCCACTATTATCGAGCATAAAACATTATTATTGAGAGTTTTTAACATAGAAATGAACGGAAAAAAAAGAAACACTTACTCCGTAACAGATGCTTTTCAAGACTGCCATTAGCCATGTACTCATATACCAATAACCTATGCTCATCCTCACAGCAATATCCAATCAGCTTAACAAGATTCGGGTGACGAAGCTGTCCTAAATGATGAACTTCTGCCTGCAACAAAAGAACAACCAACACCCAAATCACAAACCTCTCAACACACCAAACCAAACAAACAGCCTAGAAAACATCTCAAAAGAAAGAAAAAATACCAGCCATTCTTTGTCACCTTGGAACCCACCACGACTCAACTCCTTGATGGCAACAGTAGTAACCTCTTTATAAGAAGACCTAATAGTCTCATCCAAAAGACCTTTATAAACAACTCCAAACCCTCCCTCACCAATGATCAAATCTGGTCGAAAATACTTTGTAGCCGATGTCATCTCCACATATGAGAATATATCAACATTACTATACCCTGGATTCGCCCTGAGCTCATTGACATTCCTAGGAGTAGCCAAAATCAGCTGCTGTCTACCCTCATTATCTCTTCCTATAAAGATCGAAACCTTAACGACCTCAAATTCGTCGAAATTGGCAATCACATTGAGATATCAAATTTCAAAATTAAATAATAATAAAAATCATTACCTTCATTTCTAGAAGAAGAAGAAGAAGCTAGCCTGCGAGAATGACGTTGACTATGTCGATTCTCTGCAGTGCTGAAACAGGTCCCCATGAAATCTAACAGGAGAAAAGGCTCCCTGCCATTTGCTCTTCATCTTCTTCCCATTGTGGATTTTTCACAGAGAATTTGAGATCTCGAAATTCACGACCAACACTGACTGATTCATCTATTTAATTGAATTTAAATTAATAATAAAGTTTTAGCAGTGAGAGAGACGAAGAGAAGAAAACAAAGAGGTAAGGGCTCTCTCTCTCTCTCTCTCAGGTTTGATCGGGTTGGAGAAAAAGCCGCCAAAAAACGCCAAACACAGCTCTGTACGGTCTACTCCAATTCTTTTGTGCTTTATTACGTCTTTGCCATTCTTGACATACTCCTATAAAAATAAACATTGACTATTTTGGATAGTGGTTCAACTAATATTCATAAAATAGAAATATTATTCATATACGATCTAGGTGGGTCATTTGCGCTCTTAAACGTCTAAACAATATTAAATAAATAATTTAAAATATTTAAATCAATAATATAAAATATTTTACAAATATATTAAATATAAAAAATATAATGATGTGTAGTTTTGGATTTTTTTATTAAAAAGTTATATTCAATTTTTATATCAAATTAAACTTTTTGCAAAAAATTTTAAATGCATTAAATCATAATTATAACCATATTTTTATGCACTAAAAAGATTAAAAGTATATTAATTTATTTATATTATGTATAAAGTTATATAAGTCATTTTTTTTTTAATATTTGAATTCAATTATCAAAATTTTTTCAAAAAAATACCCTATCAAATTAAAAAAAAATTCCAAAAAATTGAAAAATTGTCCCCTTGAAATTTTAAAATAATAATAATAATGCTCGACTTGTATGACCCTAACTTATACAAACTTGTATAACCCTAACTTCGTGTAATATTTTACCTACTTTAATTCTACAGTTTTTCAGTTTTATCAAATTTATATTTATATCTAACCAAAATAACGCAACATTCTTCTTCTATTGATTATATAAGGTATGTTTTATAAGTAATAAGGATTTTGGACATGGTAAATATGGTGAATTATAGAATATGTAGATATTTTTTATTTTAAAATGTTTGATAATAATATCTGTATAAAAAGATTGTTATTTTGATTATTTTTATGGTATCGTTGCTATAGTTGAAATGTTGATTTCTAACAAATGAATTTTTTATAATAACCTTTGCAGGTTCCCGGTGTCATAGGCTGGAAACCTCTTTGTCTGCTTCTCGATACTCCGAACAAAGAAGCAAATGAAAATTTGCACTGTTTCTCGATATCGGGATTAGGAAGTAGACTATTTGCTTCTTAGTACGAACACTGTAAAATTATTAAATATGTAAATATCTTTCCAAGTTTCAGGACTGGAAAGCTACTAGGAAATTCCTCCCCTCCCCCCCCTTTTTTTAATATATTTGCTTTCAATTTAATTTTTCTTTAATTATTTTTGTAAACTGAATTTTTGTAGGGATGAGATTGAAAAGGATCGTTGTGAAGTTTAAAGCGAATTGGGTAGATGAAAAGTACAAAAGTTGTGAAATGATTGTTTTACTTCTTGATATTAGCATTTCACTTTCCTAGTTTGTGGAAAAACTACGTACAAAATTGAAGATAGAATCGAATTTGGAACAAGTGCCTAAAGAATCAGCTCCATTGGAACATGACAGTGGGAGTACATAGATTCTTGATCCTTCGATGCCCGAGTCATCGACTCGAAGAGGTAGAAGAGTCCCCATTTCCTGATGACGTTATGAGATTGAAGGGAAAACGTTCATGATGGCTTCACACGATGGTGATTAACCAAAGAACGTGAAAGAAGCTCTCAATTCACCCGCTAAGGATCTATGGATGAAAGCCGTGGAAGAGGAAATGAAATCGATGAAAAGTAACCATGTCTGGGACTTGGTTGACTTACCACCAAAACGTAGAGCCATAAGAAATAAATGAGTCATTCGCGTTAAACGAAAGGCTGATAGTTCGATCGAGAGATACAAGGCAAGATTGGTGGTGAACGGCTATACCCAACAAGAGGGCATAGATTATGATGAGACATTCTCACCTATAGTGAGATTCGCTTTTATTTGTCTAATCTTAGCCTTAGTCGCACATATGGACTTGAAATTGCATCAAATGGATGTCTAGACCACTTTCCTCAATGGAGGACTGGAGGAAGAGATTTATATGGAACAACTTGAGAGTTTTATAACTAAAGGCAAAGAGAAGAAAGTGTATAAACTCTTGAGGTCCATTTATGGACTCAAACAATCCTCCAGGCAATGGTACCTGAGATTTCATGATTCGGTGATGTCATATACACTACAAGATAAATGTGTTTTAAAGACGAAATCAATACTTCTCTAAATAATTGAAAATGTCTCAAATGATTTTTAGAGACGAAAAATAAACGTCCCTAACCAGTAGTCGGTAATAGTATATAGAGACGTTTGCTAAAAAAAGGTCTCTAATTGTGTAACACCCGAACCCCTGCCCTGATGGAAAGGGACGCGGAGATCGGATGTCACATGCAGAATAGATGCGGATACATATTTAGATAAATAGATACAGATATACGGAACAAATATATCAATTCGAAATCAAAACTGAAAGACAATTCTTGTTATTCAAAACATTTCCAAAATAAGTAGTTTAACTACAAGTTTCAGATAAAAGAAATCAAATAGAAATAACCAAATGTACTTATTCTGAAGTCAAAAACCAAAACATAATCCAGCAGGTACAAAGTACTGAAATCAGTCCAACCAAAATAAAACAGTAATGAAATCCAAGTCTGAAGTGGATGCCATATGATGTTTGATGCTAGTGATATCCTGCTATCCCATCTGACTGTCTGAACTCAGCAATTTTCATTCCTAAAAAGGGGTTCAAAATATACAAAACAAAAATGAAAACAACGAATTGTCAGACTATCGATGTCTGGTTAGTAAGCCAATGCCATACAAGCACACACAAGATGCGTCTTATTTAATAGAATAGTATGTTACACACATATGCAGGTTAGTTAATAAACATAGGGTACAGATAGAAGCAAACAAGTTGATTAACCAATCAAATTATCTCAATTACAATCCCCTTTAATTGATCTAGGGTAAGTGATTACAGATTATTTCGATTACCGTCTGAAAATGGCTTAACAGCTGTCAAATTATTTCAAAGTGGAGGACCGTTACCGAATTAAGAGTTCGGTAAGCAGTCCGGTTAGCTATTTGGTCAAAGAGCATCACCAGAGTTACCGAAGTATATTTCGGTAAGCAGTCCGGTAGATAGCTCGGTCAGAGAACAATTATACGAGTTTAATAAAGGTTCAAGTGACAATTCGGTTTCTATTTCGGTATGAAGCTCGGTCAGAGAGTGTTGAATCCCCAGAGACACACCGAATTGTAATTCAGTACCCAACTGGATAAAGAGTCCGGTTAGAGAGGTTGAACAGTCTCCTAAGGCTTATACCGAACTATAGTTTGGTAGCTAATTCGGCACTAAGCTTTGACAGAGAGTATTTCTAATGATCTCGAGGCTGATCGAATTGTATTTCGGTAACCAGCTCAGTAAAGAGCTTGGCCAGAGACCATCCTATGTCCAAATTTCAAGTTTCAAGTGACAATCCGGTATACTATTCGGTATCTAGTCCGGTTACGGACACTGGACACAATTTCAGCCTAGTTCAAGTAATGTCTTTCTCTACAAGTTATAGCTATATTCTTATCGCCTACAGCTAGTTTGGAGTCAGAGTTCAACTGTCCAGATGTTAGAACCCAAAGAAAAGAACCAACAACACCAAAAATCAAACCAACACATGTCAAACATTCATAATCAGAAACAGAACAAATTCATTATCACAGAATTCAGATTACCAAATTATTCAATGGTGTTTAACTTACCAGGTTTGTCCTTAGTTTAATAACAGAAATTGGAAACAGAAAACAGACAGATAGGGTTAAACCCTCAGAAGTGGATCTAAGATCCCAGAAGTGATGTCGTCGCATCCAGACAGTGAGAAAAGCTCCAGAAGTGATGTCGTCGCATCCAGAAATAGGTTGACAATCAAGGCCATATACGCTTTCGCGCATCGATGTATACATCTAGTTCCCTACAGCATGCTGGTCTTATCGTATTAATCCTAGGACAGGACTTTAACAGATTACAGAGTTCAATATTCAAATTAACAGACAGATACGGATACTAATTTACATGTCCACATATAAGCAGCAAAATTCAATGGATACTTGCAAAATTTTATCTAGATAGAGTACAGATATAAAGGCAACAATTATACCTAAACAGTTCATATTAAAATGCAGCAGATTACACCAATCAATTCAGATTTCAGCTTGTATCAATTTAATCAATTACACACAAGTAAATAAACAAAAGCAAACAAACGTGAGGGCGTAAACATGGCTACTAACCTTATTCACTAATCCAAATCCACCGAAATTACTCCGGTCGACGATCCCCAACTTGGTCTACACCAAATCAAGAATAAAATTCATAAATCCCCTAATTGGGCAAATTAGGGTTTACAATTAACCAACAATTAAAGTCTCAATTGAAACCTAAAAGACCCAAACTAAGTAATTTACATCAAGGGTTTCAAAACCCAAATCATTAGAAACAAAACCTCAAATCAATTTTCGAAATCAAAGTTCAATTCATCCAACCCTAATTCAAATCAAAATCCCTAATTAATATAAAGTTGATTTAAATCAAAGAGTAGAGAAATCATTACCTAGATTGTGAAGAAACCGAGGCAAGCACAAAATCCCAAGTGAAAGCTTGACAAACGGAGTTTAGAAATTCGTAGACTGACTTTTTGATTTGAGAGGAAAATAAGAACACGTGAAATCAAGTTTCTAGGTTTTGGTGACAAATGAATCCAAAAGCTTTCTTTTCATATTTATATGAGTGGCAAATATCGCCACAAACCCACATGTTTCAAGTGGTTTTAAAAATAATCTCATTTTAGAAATAATTACAAAATTGACTCAAATGTTAAATTTTTTTCAAAATAAATCGAAAAGTCAAACTAGTCAAATCATAAAGTCAAACCGGAAAAGTCAATATTTTTCTAAAATGCCCATTTTACCCTTATAACAAACCCACATGTTTCAAGTACTAAAATGAAAATAGTAAATTATATTAAAAATTGCTATATAGTCTATTAATCAATCCTAATAATAATAATATTAATAATAATATTATTACTAATAATAATAATATTATTATTATATTATTTATCAGTTGAGCATTTTTTTAAACTAAAAACTTATTTAATTATCATTAATTAGAAAAAAATAGAACTTTAAAATTGGATAAATTAAATTTTAATATCTTAATAAATATAATTAAAAATAGATAAAATTATATAAAATAGCTCAAATAAATTTTAAATTTTCAAAATTAATCCAAAAAAGTTTTGTTTATATTTATGATCCATTAAACTTTAATTTTCAAAAATAGTCTTTCATTTTTTTTTAAATTGAATTACATCATAAATAAAAATTATAAAAGGATAAAAATGAAAATTTTCATTAAAACTAACCTAACAATAATAAATCTATAATATAAATATTATATTATATAAATATATTTTACCGCGCAAAGCGCGGATAATTAACTAGTTACCTATATAAAGTAGATTGCGTAGACTGCTACTATAATACCTACAAAATATATTAAAATAATAAATTTAACTTAAAATGTATTAGTGCAATAAATACTCATAAAATTTGGAAGATGGAAAATAAACTCATACCTATTAAACCAAAAGAGAATAGTTTTGATAAATTCTTTATTCTTCCATGGATAGACCAACATCTTCCCTATATTTGAAAATTAGAAAATATGTAAATAATATTACATTTTTACAATACAAAATTATATTTTTTAAGTGGCTATTACCTGTCTGATGTTGATTCTGACTCATAATCATTACCCAATAATTTACGCAACAAAATGATCACGTCTTTCTATAATGGTATCAGACTTTTCACGATCTTTGATAACTTCATCCAATTTCTGTTTCAACTGATTGTTTTCATCTTGCGATTGTTGCAATTTTTCTTGAAGTTCTCGAATCTTTTTGTTTGTACGACACTTAGAAGAAGTTGATGGCTTTGGTCCATAACCCAGACATTTGACACAACCAGAACGTGTGCCAAGAACACAATCACATATTTCATCAGATGTTAGTGAGACATCATCTTCTTGCAGATTCTGAACAAATTGCTGCATTTGTTCCTGAAAATAAAAAAATAGAATGATTGCCAAATTAAATAAAATAGGTCAAACAAATAAGAGAAGTTATAGTAGTAATCTAACAAAAAATATCGTATATAAGCACACTTTCTAACTAAACATTTTTTCTCTACTCAACAAATCAACACTCAAAGTAGGATTCCAAATTTCATAGTAGAAAACATGATACGTATCAAAATCCAAAATAATCCATATATATGCTCTTTCCTATATGAATACCAAAAATGAAAATTTTGATTGATCAACAACCATACTTCTTTCACACAAGGATAAAAATGACAAAGTGAACTTGCATTAATAACCAATTTCATATCGAAATCAAAGGGTATACACTGTCCAATTTCCTTATTTTCAATTTACTCTTGACGAAAGACTAAAAATTAATAAAAAAATAAGAAAAATACTCAACTATAAAGAAGAAGTATAAATCATGATAATCTACACTAATGAAAGGTATGATTTAAGTTTGTCAAAAGAATATGCTCTTTAACTCAAATTAGAAGTCCAAAAGTAAAAAAAAGTCCAAATAATCATGTATTCATTAGACAGAAAGTGATATTTTCATTGGACTGTTCCATTTTCTCAACTCTCACCAATATCCATGACTAATACTTAAAATAACTAAATATACTTACATATTTTGCCTCAGCTTCATGCGAAGTCCATCCTTTCCCTTCAGTATAATGAGTATGCTTATAGAATTTTATTCGATCATACTCTTCGCCATTCTCTTGTTTCTTGCTCTAAGTGAAATCACAATGCAATAAAATATATTTTAAATGAACTAAGTGAACTAAAATAAAGAGGATGGAACTTACAAATTCATGTAGAATAGACAGGAATGCTCGTGTCCCTTGGTTATGTGGTACTTTCATCTTTGACCTACTCAATGTTGATTTTCGACATTTTTCCTAAAATGCATAAATAAAAGAATTAACGACTCATTAAAAATAATAAATAACAAAGTAGATGTAAGTTATTATTTTATTTACTTATACCTGAACATATGGCAAAGACCAATAGTTGCACAAATCCTTCCACTCATCATCACTTACTTTTGATGGATTTTTCAAAGCTTCCTCATGCGTTTCATAGGATTTGTAATGTTGATGCAATGCATATTTTTTATTACGAAGTCGAGTACTTAGTAATCCTTTGATGCTTTTCTTCACTCTATCACACTTATCCAACCCATCAATATCAAGTTTCATCTAACTTACAAAAGGATATATTTATCACACTAGAAAGACTATCTTACTCATTTAATAAAGAAGAATAAAAATATCACCAATTAATATTGATAAGCATTTTGCACAGAAGTTTATGACTAGATGTGTAAAAGATCATATACCAATATTTTCCTCTTGATTTTCTGAATCTGATGAATGATTAGCTTGTGTCGCAGATTGATTTGATATGGTGTTTGAAGTTTGATGTGTAGGAATAGGCATTGAAGTAGGAGCATCTACAGAAGTTGGTATATCTGTAGAAATAGGAGCAGCCGTAGAAACGATCTTCTTTCTTCTAACAGGTGGCATTATACCTTAAAAAAATAAACATCAAACTTTTTAAATTACATACATTTAATATAATATAGAATAATATATCCTAATAAATAATATAATACAATTACAATGTACTTAATTTACAAAATAACATATCCAATTTGTTTACTTACATAAAAGATAACATTATTAAACATGTACAATATTAGCAATCAATCATCTTCCTCGTAAATTTTATTTGAACTATCTTCATTGGTCCAATATTCTTCCAAAGTTCTATCTTCTCGGTCATCTTCAACCTCTACAACATCAACCTGCTCTTGATTAATCATGTGAACTACTTCTTCACCATTAACTATTTCAGCTTGCATATCAACTCTATAAAGTGGTGGCAATTCATTTTCTTCCATAATTGCAGCTGAACTAGCAATATCAATATCTTGATACTCATCATTATTAACACCTTGGGTATCAATCTCACTCACAATCTCATCATCTAACTCATCAATATTGAAAATATGTCTATAGTCAAAATTTTGAACAATCTTCCAATTATGACCTAATAGTGGATCATTGACATAATACACTTGCTTTGCATGACATGCCAACACAAATGAATCATTCTCATACCATTCCTCACTAGTGTTAATGACCAAAAGATTGTCATCTTTATGAACACTTCTTCTATCACCAAGATTGAACCAATTACACTTAAATAGGACAACCTTTTTTCATCAATATAACTGAGTTCTATTATATCAGCCACAATGCCATAGGAGTCTATTAATTCATCTTTATGATTTTCTTGAACAACAATCCCACTATTTTGACTTCTGAGTCGAGATTCACGATCTACCACGTGAAATCTAACACCATTAGTAATGCATCCATAGTACTTTTTAACACATATATGAGGACCACAAGCTAGTGTATATAATGACTCACTTACTCCATGTACTTTACGATTGTACAAGTCAAGTATCTACAAAATTGAAAATAGAAATTATGTTAAGTGACTATTTTATGTTCAATAACTTATAAGAAATAAAGTTATTTGCTAAAGTCTATCAATTATGTAACTTACATGTTGTCTAAACCATGATATAAAATTTTCATTGTGGATTTCATCTACATCAACATTGTTGAGTATCTGTAATTTGGCTTTATGTTTTCTACAAGATGATTAATCTATATGAAAAATAAAATAATTATATGAGTATATGTAATAATTTATTAATAAGTACTTACTCAATATAAGGATCAACTTCCTCAGAGTTATTTAAAATAAACATATGAGTCATGTTTAGTTCTTTACTTGGTAACTCAACATATTTTGATGCGCCAATTGGTTTATATCTTTGAGAGAAAACTAGCATATTATCATTGACTTGCATATCATAATTTCTTTCCTGTCTATTAAATTTAGTCTCTATACCGTCCAAGTACATGGAACAAAAAGTTAGGCATTCCTTAGTTATAGATGCCTCTGCAATTGATCCTTCTGGTCTTGCTCTATTGCGTACAAATTGTTTAAGAGTGCACAAGTATTTACCAATATGGAAACAAGGTCAAATAATAATACAATGAAAAACAACTAAATATTTGGATGAAATGATTACCTCTCAATAGGAAACATCCATCTAAATTGTACTAGACCACCTATGTAACACCCCATATTGAGACAGGGTTAAAAGGAATTTAATTGCTAACCATATTACCAATGTGCACATTGTTTTTCGAGAGCTCAGAACTTGAGAACTCCAAAGTTAAGCGTGCTTGGCTTGGAGCAATCTTTGGATGGGTGACCTTCTGGGAAGTTTCCCGGAAAGCATGCGAGTGAGGACAAAGCATGCTGGAAAGCGTAATGGTGGTCTGTGGGGCTAGTGGTCAGCCTTAAGAACGATTGTGAATGATGTGGCGCCTTGCTACCACGCTTCGTGTTCATACGGGGGCGGAGGCCGGACGTTACAAATGGTATCAGAGCAACCATGCGACCGCGAGTGCGCCTGTGGACATAAGAGCCCCGGGCATTCGTCTAGCGGTGGTAAAGGTTCTGGGAATGATGTGGGTCAACCACAACGAGGACATTGTGTCCTAAGAGGGGTTGATTGTAACACCCCATATTGAGACAGGGTTAAAAGGAATTGAATTGCTACCCAACTCCAAAGTTAAGCGTG
Organism: Cardiospermum halicacabum; assembly: GCA_031304145.1. NCBI lineage: Eukaryota > Viridiplantae > Streptophyta > Magnoliopsida > Sapindales > Sapindaceae > Cardiospermum > Cardiospermum halicacabum. Next base: position 5,657,831 of record CM062396.1, on the reverse strand, counting down.
ATTGGCTTGGAGCAATTTTTGGATGGGTGACCTTCTGGGAAGTTTCCCGGAAAGCATGCGAGTGAGGACAAAGCATGCTGGAAAGCGTAATGATGGTCTGTGGGGCTAGTGGTCAGCCTTAAGACTGATTGTGAATGATGTGGCGCCTTGCCACCGCGCTTCGTGTTCATGCGGGGGAGGGGGCCGGACGTTACAACCTAATCTCGCTTCGACTGGCAAGTGAATTGCTAAATGTACCATCACATAAAAAAAAGCTGGAGGAAATATCATTTCAAGCTTACAAAGTATCAACACAATATCATTCTCCATTTGCTGAACATCATCATGTCTTAAAGTCTTGCAACATAATTTTTGAAAAATTCACCTAGTTCAGCTAAAACTTTAACAACATCTTGGCGCAAAGCTCCACGAATGTCAATGTGTAGCAATCTTTATAAGAGAACATAACTGTCATGAGTCTTTAATCCAATTATTTTTCATCATTGATATTTACACGACGAGAGATATTAGAAGCATATCCATCTGGAAATTTAACTGTATTTAAAAATCTACAAAAGTTTTGTCTATCTTTTTTAGACATTGAATAACAAGCAGCTGGTACATCATAAGAACCATCATCTCTTTTTTGCAAATACAATTCTTTTCGTATTTTCAAATCCTCCAAGTACAACCTTGCCTTGATAGTATCTTTTGATTTTCCTTCAATTCCCATTATTGTTCCTAAGATGTTTTCACATATGTTTTTTTCGGTATGCATCACATCTAAATTATGCCTTAAGAAATGTTTCCAATAAGGCAAATAAAAAAGAATACTTCTGTTACTCCAATTTAATTCCTTAGTTGTACGCTTGCGCTTTCGATTATTAGGATGTTTTTCAGGTACATTATCAGAGAGGAAAGACATTTGTTATAGCAAATCATTTCCAGATAAGCTTATAGGCGGTTGTCTTTTCTCCACTCGGTCATCAAACTTTCTGCTTTTTCGCCATTTGTGTTCTGATAGCAACCATTGATGGTAACCCATATCACAAATTTTACTTCTTATCTTTAAGGAGTTTGTATCTTTATTACAAACAGGACAAGCTTATACCCTTTGGTGCTCCAACCCGATACATTAGCATATGCAGGGAAGTCATTAATAGTCAATAAAATAGCAGCATGCATTTGAAAATTTTCCTTAGCATATGTTTGCACACAAACCTCCCATAGTTCCTTCAATTCATTTATTAAAGGTTGCATATAAATATTGAGGTCTTTTCCAGGTGCAGTAGGACCAGGTATAAACAAAGATAGCAGAAAAAATGGCTCCTTCATACACATCCAAGGAGGGAAATTGTAAGCTGTTAATATAACGGGCCACATGCTATAAGAGTTGCTCATTTGACCTAAAGGATTTAACCCATCAGTTGCTAAACCTAGTCGAATACTTCGAAAATCATTTGCAAACCGCGGATACTTATCATCAAAATGTTTCCATGCATCTGAGTCTCTAAGATGTTGCATCAAATTCATATCATTTGTGTACTTATCTTTATGCCACCTCATATCTCTAGCAATTTTTCTAGACATGTATAGTCGTTGCAAACGCGATTTTAAGGGAAAATAACGCAATACTTTATGATCTATCTTTTTCCCTTTTGAGTCATTAACTTTCCATCTTGAAGTGCCACAAGTTACACACTCAGTATGATTTGCATACTCTTTTCAGAAAAGCATATAGTCATATTTACACACTTCAATAGAAATATATCCTAAACCCAAATTTTTTAACATGGTTTTTGCATCATAATGAGACTTTGGAAGTGTGTTACCCTCTGGCAATGCATCCTTAATTAGGTCAAGAAGCATATAAAATGATTTATACTCCATTTATTATAAACTTTCAAATGGAGTAATTTTACAACAAACGAAAAAGTTGTAAACTTTGAGCAACCTGGATATAATTCTTGATCAACTTCCTTAAATAACTTTTCTAACCCTTCTTGTCTAATATTATCCAAGTTGTTGCCAACGTCTCCACAATTTTCTGCAAAATTAGACAAGTCATTTAGCATATTGTGGATATCCTTCTCCCTACCACCACCCACTTCATCGTCCTCACTCAGCATAAAAACATATTCACTTCTCACTCTCACATTCATAAATTAAACCATCAAACCATAAATTAGTTTTCGTTGATAATAGTTTGGTGTTAATTTGAATTTATTTTGGTTATAAAATAAATTGAAAAGTGTATTATATAGATTTATTTAATTGAATTTTTTATTGATACATCAATCACTGCAAAAAATTATTTGAATAGCTACAGTCGATTTCGTAGCAATTGCGTAACTATTTTGACCATTGCCACGGATTTACCACAAAAATGATTTCGTAGCTAAAATCCTCGTCGCTAACGTGTTAGCTACGGAAAATTATTTTCGTAGCAAAGAAGTTACGGATTAGCTACACATATTCCGTAGCTACATGTCCGTCACTAAATTTTCCATAGCTATTGAGTCGTAGCAACTTTGTAGTTAATTCATAGCTAATGGTCTGTAGCAAACCAACTATGGAATAGCTACAACCAGAAGTCTGTAGCTAATGTTGCTTGTTACAAAATGTAACATCTTTGATGCTTCACCCTTGTCATGGGTCCCACGCCAACCTTACGGTCCACTCACATTGGTGTGAGCCCGTGGGGCACCCATGGTTAAGGCCTCAAGCCCTACATACACCTAGATATCATTTCACCTTCCGCGGAACTCACAACCTTTTGGGATGTAAGAAATGGGGAAACGTACTAAGTACCAACTGAGCCATCGGCTCAATTAGTATGAGAATGAATTTTTAATTTATCAATAGTAAAATAATAGATTTTTAATAAAAATAAATATTAAATATTAAAGAAATTTAAATTTTGATATATAAAATACTTCAAAGAAAAATGTTAAAAGTAAATTAGTATAAAATATATGAATATAAATTTAAAAGGTATGTTGAATTTTATAAATTTTGAAAAAGAAAAAATTAACTAAATTCGTAGCAATAAATACAAATTTTATGATATATATATATATATTAAATAATTAAGAAAAACTAAATTTCTTTTATTTTATAAAATCTGTAGCAAAGCTTCTATAGCAAAACAAAAAAAAAAAACAAAAAAACTTCGTAGGTAATAATGCAATTGCCTTATTGAAACAACTACTATAACATTGTCACAAAATATATGTATTTAGCACTGTTATAACATTGTTACGAAGTATCGTAGCTATGTTCTGTGCCATTGTGGCGCCAAAATAATTACTACATATTGCACTTGTAGCTAGTGTTGCTACAGTATTACTACGAATTTTCTATAGCTCGATTTCCCGTCATGTGGCGCCAAAATAGTCGTTACGTACCTAAATTTTGTAGCTAACTTTGCTACAAAATTGCTACGAAATATCCGTAGCTACGCATTGCTATGGAATATCCGTAGCTATAGAATTACTACGGAATATCAATAGCTACAACATTGCTACAGAATATCGGTAACTACGGGATTGCTATTGAATATCCGTAGTTACATTTCCCTCCGTTGGGCGCCAAAAAAATGACTACATATTACATTCTGTAGCTACTGTTGCTACAACATTGCTACAAAATATCCGTAGATATATTTTCTGCCATTGTGGCATCGAAAAAATTATTACGTATTAAAATTTCGTAGCTAGCATTGCTACAACATTGCTACGAACTTGCTACGTTAACATTTTAATTAGAATTTCAATCAATTCTGTAGCTAGTCCATAACAAAACCGTCACTACATTGCTATAAAAAAAATCCGTAGCTAAATTTCGTAGCTATTTTAACATTTTCTTATAGTGAATATAATTAAAATTAAGATTATTATTTACATTAAATGTAGATAGTAGTATATAATTTGTAGCAAATGTTCAAACTTTATAATTTTAATATTGATAATAATAATTAATAAATTAAATAATATATACAATATTGTATATATAAATAGAATAATTATAAAAACTACTATACATCAATAAAGTTAAACTTTTTCATATTACCAAATTTACATGATGTGTGGTATAGATAGAAGGAGATCCTTGTGTTGACCTATTTTTTTTTATAAATTTGTTCTCATCTCGTCTTTTTTTTTTTTTTAATTGTTAAATTTTGATATAGCATAAAATTATATTGTTACAATTACTTAACCATTCTTTCATTAGTATTATTACTTTTGAAAATTTTCATATAATAAATATTTAAAATAATTTAATATCCATAATTTACTATATGTAAAATATTTGAATTCAAAACTGAATTATAATAGTATTTTACAATATAATAGTAAAGAAATTAGAAAAATAATTATGAAATAAAAAATATTAACTTTAATTGATTTTCAATATCTGATAAGATATATAAGTGAAAATTATAAAACTTGAAAAGATTTTAATCAATGTATTTATTAATTTATGTTAGAATGGGCAATTAAATTGATATGTATTTAATTAACTCAAATCAATTTATATTCTTGAAATCAAATTAAAAGAAAAAACTAAACTAATACAAAATTGATATTGTATTAAACTTTTGAATAATAATTACATTACTAAATTGTAGTAGATATCAAATTAATAATAAGTAATATTTTAATGAAATAGTTATAAAATAAAGTATAATAAAAATTAGACTGCATTAATTTAATAGTGATTGTGGAAGGTAATGAAAATTTCTAATAGATTTATTCAATATATAATGAGAATAACAAATGAAATGTATTTTGTATATATTAAATATTAACAATATAAAAATAATTGAATTTATTAAGAAATAAATTAAGATAAATAAATCTATAAAAAAAATCCTAATTTATAAAACTTTCAAATATAAATAAAAATAATATTTCAATACGGAAAAAAAAGTCTTAATGGAAGGGAATAATAATAATAATTTTAAAACAAATAAATCTTTATTTATTTTGTATTGCATAAAAAATAACTAAAAAAAAGGTTCAAAATGGATAAAATATGAAATTATTAAGATAGTGGTTGAGAACCATCATTTTATTTGAAGGTAAGGAATTCAATTTCATAATTTCATAATTTTAAATTTGAAATTTAATATCGATTTTCAAAAATTTCTAGAATTTGAATTTCAAATTTAAATATTTATTTGAAAAATAAAATATTTTAATGTTATAATTATAATATGATAATTTTAATAACAAATTTAAATAACTTTTATTTAAAAAAAAATAATCATATATTTCACTCATACCAATAAATTAAATTTTCGAAAATAAAAACTATTGACTTTAATTAATGAAGAGAGATGGGATAATTAATGAGGAGAGAGTGGACGAATTTATGAAATGAGTTATTTTAAGAGTGAATGTTGATATTTGGTAGTACTAATGAATTAAGGTGAATTTGATTCAAATTTATTTTTTTAGTTTTCTAGTCATCCATACAATAAATTTGTACGTAGGCATATTTTAATAAATCATAAGAAAAAATTGATAAAATTGATAAATATAATTAAATTGAAAAGTGAATAGATTTTTATAAATTGAAAAAAAAAATATGAATATAAAGTAATCAAATAGTATATAATAAAATAAATAAATATTCACTATAAGTTATACTTATAATTAAAATATTTAAAAGTCAATTTTAATAAAATCAATAAATATGTCTTTAATATAATAGTTAAAGATATTAGAGGAATAAAAGAAACGTTTGTCATTAATTGATTTTTAGTAAATGAAAATAAATTAATTTTAAAATAAATGAAAAGTCATTAGAAGGATTAAATCGATTCTCTATTTAATTGATTTGAATACATTGAATTGATAGATAGTAAATAATAGTGTTAGTGAGATATTAAATATTTTAATGTAAAATAATTTGTTCAAGATATTTTATAATAAATATTATTATTTATAAAACTTTATCGTATAGGAGACATAACTTTTGCCAACACGTGTTTTCAAAGTATATTAAAATTTTTTGAATCAATTTTAAGAATATAAACATACCTAAAATTAGTCCAACAAAATCATAAATATGTAATATTAAAATAGTAAAAATTAATAAAATATATCATCGAATCAATAGAGAGTCATTCAAAATATTAAAATAAATTCAAATATTCAAATCCATATTTGTAAAAACTACTAATTCATAAGAATATTATATTTAACTACTAATTCGTATGAATATTATATTTATGCTAATTGACATACACAACACAAATACTATGCTTAAAAAAAAGACAGATCAAAAGAAAAATTCATAGAATAATTATAATTAAATGGATATCAAATAATTAAATAATAATATTGAATAAAATAAATAAATATGATAATACAAAGAAAAAAAAATTATATCTTGATGTCCTTGATGAATATCCAATATTTCTAAATTTGATATGCAAAGTTTTCATCTCAGTCTTAATAATAGTCAATGCGCGAAACTATCGTTCTCCCTTAATCGCCGCTTTAAAAAATAAAAAGAAAAAGTTACATTAAAACAAATATATAACCAAACTATACCGAGAATCAAAATCCAAATCGAATTTTAATTTCACAATTTGAATTTCATATAATATTCAATAATTAAACAGTAGAATTTAATAAATAAATAATTAAAAAAATATTAAAATAAAATTATGCTCTTACGTGGATTCACTATATTCCATATTTGATATGTAGAGATTCGTTCAAGTTTCAATAATCAAGGCATAACTATATTACTGGGAATAGACCTTTAAAAAAATGAACTTATCTATGAAATGATATTGTAGTTAAAATAAAATGAAAAGACAAAAAAAGGAAAAAAAAATAGAGAGAATATGAAAAAAAAAAAGGTAAAAAAAAATATCATAACAATAAAATAACATATAATATAAACTTAAAACGAACATCACCTGAATTGAAAAATATTTGAGACGTGAACAAAACCAAAATATAAAAACCGTGGTATGTAAAAAATGGCTTTTATAGCAATAAAATTAGAATGAAAGGACCAAAGCAACGTAAGAGAGATGAAATGAAATAGTGAATTAAAGACTCTATAAACAAACGGACGTGATAAAAGAGATTAGAAGAGGAAATGAAAAAAAATAATTAATAGAAATTAATAGAATTTTTTTCTTTAAAGCTCAAACTCACATGTTGTATTTTTAATTAATTAAAATTAAAGTAAAACTAATAGTACACATGTCGCTTTTTTATTGGTAAAATTTAACCAAATTTCAAAAACCTCTATTTTCGGTAGTTTTCAACCCAATGCTGAACTCTCAAGCGTGCCACGTCAATCATGTGGGCCCGCTTGAGAGTTCCGCTCTATATATATATAGATTGAAAGAAGAGTCAAAAAGGGTTTAGGTACTAATGTAGTTCTTAAATTAGATAAATTTATTTTTTTCAATAGTCATTTTTAATAAAATAAATATAATAATGATATAGTAGTAATAGTAATAGTCTTTTTCAAATATAGATAAATTTATTATTATATAAAAAAAATATACTAATTTATAACTAATTCACATAAATGAAAATTATAATTTTTAGGCATAAGGGTCTTACAAACCCCTGAACTTGATTATACTTTTCAAGTTAGCCCTCCAACTTCACGAAGAGTTAATTTAACCCCTTAAGTTTCAAAATTTGTATCAACTAAGCTCTTTTTGCTGATGTGGAGGGCTTAATTGACATTTTGAATTAAACATTTTTCGCTGCCAAATCAACCTCCACATCAGCAAAAGGGCTTATTTGACCCACCATGTGATAGTTGAGGGGCTAAATTGACCATTCGCAAAGTTTAAGGGCTAACTTGAAAAATATAGCCAAGTTTAAGGGCTCCTGAGACCCTTATGCCTAATTTTTATTATTATAGTAATTCACACACACATATATATATATAATTTATTATTCTATAAACAAATATATACTAATTTATAATTAATTTACATAGATAAATTTTATAATTTTGATTATTAGATTAATTTATAGGAATTGTTTTGGGCAAATTTTATTTTATTTTTTGTGATATTTTTGCAATTGTATTACAAAATTTAATATTCCATTATTTTTTAGGGACATTTTATAAACGTCACTAGAGTTACATCAAAATGGAGGGAATTTTTTAACACAAAATTTTAGTAGTTTTTGTGACATTTTATAATTGTGTCGCAAAATTAAGGATCTATAGTTTTTTGAGACATTTTATAAATGTCCCTAGAGTTACATTGAAATGGAGGGAAATATTTTGGCTCAAAATTTTGATAGTTTTTGTGACGTTTTACAAATTGCGTCACCAAAATAAGATAAATCTATTATAATTCAAGGACACTTATACTTGTCAATAAAATAATTGCATTTACTAACATAAAATTTTGTCAGTAAAAGTCTAATTTTTTCTTCGCTAATATGATATACAATTAAAAACGTTTTGGTTGTAAACATCGCAAAAAACTAGATCATTAGGGATAATCTTCAATTCGTCACTGTAGAAAACGTCTCTAATTCCTATATTTGTTGTAGTTTCCAAATGACACAAGAAGACCATTGCGTTTATGTGAAGAAGTCCAGTGACGATTTTGTGTTACTATCATTATATATATACGACATTCTCTTGACTTGTAACAATAAGGACATTCTGTTGTCAACGAAGAACTGGTTGTCGACAACTTTTAAGATGAAGGACATCAGTGAGACTGCCTATATACTAGGAGTCAAGATATCAAGGGATCGTAATAAGAGTCTCTTGGCTTTATCGCAAGAGCTCTATATTCAGAAGATCCTTGAATGATTTCATATGGCTAATTGTAAGCCTATGGATCCACCTATTGCAAAAGGGCAGAAGTCTTGAGATGTGCCCCAAAACTCTGCAAGAGCGTGAGAAAATGCAGAAAGTTCCATACGTAGATGCCATCGGCAACCTGATATATGCTATGCTATGTACAAGGCCCAATATCTGCTATGCAGTAGGGCGGACATGCAGATATTAGTCTAATCCAAGACAAAAACATTGGATTGCTGTGAAACGTGTTCTAGCATATCTAAAAGGCACCTCGGATTATGCACTATGTTACCAATGTGGTGAAAGCCATCTAGTAGGTTACACTGACGCTGATTGGGGTTGCGACTTGACGGGTGTCAAATTCGTTATATTAAATTAACCTGTAAACACAATAAAATTGTAGCAAATAGGCTCGATCCACAGAGAACGGAAATCAATAAATGTAATTGTAATGACCAAATCAAACTAAATTGGGGTTTTGAGAATATGCAAATATTTAAACTAAAACTAAATCAAAGATTAAAAGCCAATTATAATTGAACATCCAGCTAAGTCGATTAAGTGTTGATCATCGAAACTAAAAATATCTGCGCCGTTTAATAGTCACAGTTATAGTTATTGACAACGTGCCAGATAACCAATCCTTTCCTTTTTTAGACTGACCGGATACGACCCTTTGAATCGATCACTAATCTAACGTAGACCGCATGAAGAACTAGAAAAGACCCGTGACCATATCTAATTGAATCAGTATGAAAGTTTTTGAATTATGATTATGCACTCTCAACACTACCTAGGTCAAATTAACTACGAGCTATTTGATGTGCAATGTGTTAATTCTAATTAATCAATCAAGGGCGCACTTAATTAATTAATTAGAATAACATGTGCATTTAACCATGCCCATAGAGAACACACAAATATTAAACAAGCATATAAATTAAAACACAATTCTCATAACACGTATAATTGACTTAGCTGGATGAGACTAGTTTAGCACCCCATGGGCGCAGTGAACATCATCGTCCTAATAAAATTGATCATAAAAAGAAGGAAGGGAACAAAGTATTTTTATTCAGAAAAAAAAAAAAACAATCCTAATTCTAATCATTCAGAGTAAATGTATACTCTGTTACAAAACTGAAAATCATTAAAAATCTGCTCATAATCATTATTTGAAAATTTTAAATTCAAAATATAAAATCCTAAAAATACTATCAGTTTATTTACTTTTTAAATAAGTCTTCAAATGAAATCTTATTGACTTTGACTCTACTTTGGCAATTGTTGTCATTAATCCTCAAAAACTTACATATTTATATAATTGTCTCCAATCTGTCCAAAATCACAAAAATAGATAAATTAATAGTAAATCTTCAATAAAGTCCAAAAATAAAAAACAAAATAGTGCAGGAATAATGTCAATTTCATGCTTAATCACGATTGGATGAGAGGAAGACAACTTCGGGTTGTGCCTTCATTCTAAGTCATGGAGCAATGTAGTCTGCTCGGTGGCTGTCCAATTTTTTTTTGGCTCAAAAGGTTTATAGATGACTTATATGAGAGTGAGCCAAAGTCTGTCACTATATATTGTGACAGGCAGACAGCTATTGCCTACACTAAGGATGTTAAGTATCACAGTAAGTTTAAGCACATAGAGACTAAGTACCACTTTGTCAGGGATATAGTGACAAAGAAACATGTAACAGTCGATTATATATCTACGCATGATATGGTAGCTGATAAGTCTAGAATTTACTTATACTTTATATATTTTGTGAGCTTAAATGCAGAGAAATTGGACTTAAAGGTTGAGATATTGAATGAATTTCTAGTGATTCTAGACTATTATTTGAGACGGGGACTTGGATGAAAAGATTTGGAAAAGGAGCTAAAACAAGCAAAATATCAGAACAAAGAGGGGCCAAATAGAATTTCATCCAAAGGCTGCTGAATTGGCGAAATGTTTGATAAGCAAGAAGAAGTCGCCTAGATACTTTGCCTATTTGCTCAAGAAATGAGGCGAAATAAGAAGGCTAGATATTCAAATCTCGTCTAAGGGATATAATGATGAAGGCAAGATGGGAAGGATATAGCTCTGAGAGAACCCAAGAAAGGCAGTATTACTAATTCTCGCCTTCAAGAATCGTCACACTTGGTGAAATTCTCAGGCACCAAAAATGTATATCGCCATTATGTAGGCGATAAGCTAAGGCGACATTGGAGCTATCTCGCCAAGCATATTTGTTAGAAGATTTAGAGATGGCAATAAAGAATTAAATCGTCTGAAGGTTAGGCGAGATGAAAAGCGATCAACAGGAGAGTTTGCCTAACAGAAATTGTGGCTGGAGATATTTGTGAAAGTCGTTTATGTTTCAGGTGAGGAAACATGCGACATAAAAGAAGAAAATTGCTACCTCGCCTATTTGTGTTGCTTTATGCTTTTTATTTCAAAATTGCCACTGAGCAAAACTCTATAAATAGGAGCTGAGATGAAGCAATAAGGACCTTTTGACATTCTGTTATTTTTAGTGAAAAATTCTAGATTCTTCTAAACGCTTTATTCTATATTCTCAGAGAAGTTTCTTGAGGAAATTTTGTATTCTGTTTTCTGTTGATCATAAAGATTTAGCTTGAAGATAGTGAAGCATCAACTGTGACAGAGTCTAGCTTCTATCTTTCTCGGTAAGATTTAGATCTTAGATGCATATTGATGATGATTTTGTGCTTTGATTGAATATATTAAAGCAGATATGCTAGGCTAAAAGCTCTTTTGATTTGCTAAATTCTGTTGTTGATTATCATTCTGATTGTATGATTCTTGTTCAATTATAGTCATATTTACTTAATTTTCATGAGCTGGTTGAATTACAAGAACGAGAGTTACGTAATCTTGTTGATTTGAAGCTTGATTTAGACCAGAGATGGTGATTAGGTTTCAGATTTGAGAACAGAAGATCGTTGTTCTAGAGATAGACAATAGATCTAATTTTCTACAGATTGTGCTTATCAGTTATATAGATTGTAGTATAAAGATATATGCACCTATATAATTGAGATATGTTAGATTGAATCGAGAGATCTTCTAATAGATCACTACTGATGATCTAGAGTATAAATATGTGATTACAAGTTGAAGCATATATTAGAAGATAATAGATAGTAGAGACTAGCAGATCGACAAATTTACAGTTTGAGATCATTTGCAGAACAGAGTACAAACTTATGTTAACAGTGGATGAATGTTATTAGCGTCTTTAAAACACAACAATTCTATGATTCTTATGATCTGATTTGCATATAGATTCTTTTAGCAATTCATTTGAAATCTTGATCTCAATTTCGCTTCTTAACTAACAATCCCTGTGGAGACAATATCTTAAATACTACATTAGACGTTGATAGGAGTTCTGTTTAGTTATTGTTATTTTATGTGTCAGAATTATCCTCATCAGTAGCAGACCCATTTACAAAGGCTGTAACTAGAGATGTTTTTGTCAAGCATTCTAGGTCTTTGGGTCTACATAGGTTGTAAGGTCTTGGATTGTTATTTCTATGTTTTAATGATAATTTTTTATCTTCATGAGTTTCTGGCATATAGAGAGTTAATTCATCCGAGAGTATGTCGTCAGGTTTAAGAGACTTACGCACTTCCACGCACAGTTGCCTTTATTATCTTGTGATAATGCAAGATGAGATCTATACACTTATGTTTTGAATAGGAGTTTCATGAACTAAGATGAGTGTATAAAATGTCGCCTTGACATAGACGTGAAGATGAGATTCTCCAAATTGGATTGAGAATCGCTCATGAGAACCACAATCATGAGACCAGACCAGCCAGACTAGACTTCTGAGTCATCTCACTTGGAAAGTAGGAGTGATCAAGTCTGAGGAATAGCTTTGTGCTATCGTTCGGACAATGAACTAGTATAGTAGACATACGTGCCCAATGTAGTGGCAAGGTTCATTGTCGTGCATGATTTTATACCGTACGAGCTGAAGTTGACCCTATGGGAGATAAGTTTGAGATATTGTCCCTACTCCTTATCGTGCAAAGTCTCATATTATTTATCCTTAGTACAATCTCTTTTGTATCCGGACTATTGAGGTAATGACTGTGTCATTGGCGTGTCTTTCTATGGCTACGGTAAATTCGACATATGTGACATGACTGTGATGTTGGTTACTTTCATTGACTTTCGGGACAGGAGCGAATTGGAATACTCTGATTGTTTTCACACTATTTAAAATCACACTTTAGCGGACTGGTTCTTGGGAACACAGTAGTGATTAGAAGTACTTCGAAGTTTTCAAAACATTGATTCGTTTGGGACCGAACATGTCTGAAGTGAATTCAAATCATAGTAGTATGGATAAGAAATGAATTTCGAGATTATTCTTCTTTATTGAAGAAACTGGTTCATTTGGTCACATTGATTATTTGTTGTATAAAACCAATTGATTGATCTACACGTGTTTTCTCTATTTATGTCTTGACAGTCCTTAGTGGGTTGTGCCTCTCTTGTGTGAGTGGGAGAATGTTGGACTTGGGGCTACTAATGGACTGGCCCAAGCCTTATATTGAAGTGGGCTTGGGGCCATTGGGCCTGAGTGATTGGTCCACCCAATATAGGCCGAACTCAAGTCTCTTACTTGTCCATTTAAGTAATGGATAAGTTGGATAACATCTGATAAGAATTCAATTATTTGAATTCGAATCAGTTTTAGTTCAAGTGAACTAGTTATGGACTACTATAAATAGAGTCCTCCTCTCCACTCTTCAATCATCCCAAATCCTAAAGCATTCCAAAACGTGAAACACAAATATTATTGTGAATTGAAACTTTGAGAGGTTTCCAAGACGTAAAGAGAAGGCTTTTTGAGTTCGTATTCGAGAAGATCGATTAGGGGTTTTAATTGGTGGATAGTGAGTTATTTCCACGAGATTCGACTTGACCGATTGACCGTAATTGTTCTAATCTTATTTCCATTGTATTTATGTATGCTGATCTGTTAGTATGCTTATAGGATCAACACATTCATTTGTCACAACTTCAATAAGAGATAGGTATCAAATTGTAGATGACATCAACTTACATTTTGCTATAAATGATTATATTGAACACATGTATTTATTTGTGGATACTCTATCAAAATACAATAGACCTTCTGTACAAGTCATTGGAATCATTCCTCATATTGATGTTGCTGAACCGAGTATGGATATTGTCATTCCTAATGCCGACAAAATACATAATGCTTTTTTTTATATTAACGAACCCAATGCATTTCATACGGTTGAGGAATTGATACATAATACCGAGGCAGTGGACGGTACACGGTCTGAAGGTGATAAAAATGAGCATGATTATTTGATAGATATGGACGATTGTCCGGACATCAGCTTAGAGAGTGAATAAATTATTCACGTCATAGCATTGAATGAACTGGGTTGGGTATTATCGTGTGCTAGTTGTTATTCATTCAACCAAGAGATCATATATGCACTGTCAGCTCCGGACTATTCCGCTTCAAAAGGGTGAGGCATTTAGGAATAAAAAAGTCATGAAAGTATCTATTAGGAAGTATGTTTTGGATGACAAGTTCTCGACCAAAATAATTTGTTTTAACACTCTTCGATTTAAAGTGGAATGTTCGGATGAAACATGCCAATTTGCATTTCGTGCTAAATGATATAGAGGCTCTTTATTGTGGCACGTATTAGAGTTTGCACCAAAACATTCATATGTGCCAGGTAAACATGCCTCATATTATCAGGCAGTGAAATCCAATCTGATCGGTAATTTATAATCATCTCGAGTTACCGTAACCGATTACCATCCTAAATGGGTTTAGAATGAAATGGAGGATCACTATCAGGTCAATATTGAGTACACCAACGCATGGAGATCCCTGCAGCATGCTTTGAAGGTTGCATATAGTGACAAAGTTGACTCATATTGAATTATACTGGCTTACTTTGCGTAGTTGATATATTGAAATTCAGACATTGTTACTTCCCTATGTACTAAAGGTGACAATACTTTCTTATACTCATTTTTTGCTTTAGAAGCATCGATTAAAGGTGTTTTTATCATATGTCCGTTCGGTAATTGCCATGATGCAACACAAACAAAAAGAGAGTGTAAGGGGATGATAATGACTACAATTGCTCAAGATGGTAACGACGGGATCTATCCCCTAGCTTTCGAGTTTGTAAATGGAGAAGACAATGCTTCATAGCGATGGTTCCTCTTTAAGATGAAACGAGCAATCGGAATGCTTGTTGATTTTGTCCTTATTTCGGATCGCCATAAAGTATCATCAATGCCATCAAATATGCCTACCTCGATTTCCCGGATGTTATATGCTACTACAATTTGACTAATAACTTGAAGCAATACATTAATTAGCGGAAAACCGCATGGTTAGCTGCATGTTATGCTCATTCGAAATAGGAGTGTGATGCTCTTTTGGATGATATATAACAAGTGAGTCTAAATATTTTCAATGAGTTGAAAAAGACTGATGAGGTTAGGTGGGTGCTTATTGTCTCAAGAAGAGGTACGTTATGTTGACTTCCAACATTGCAGAATCGACAAATGAGGCCATGAAGAAAGCGTGAAGGCTACCTACTACAACTGCAAATAAATTTTAAAAAGTCTTGACCCAACGATGGTTTTGTGAAAGATGGGAAGTTGCTTAGAAGTTGGTTACCACAGTGACACCTAGGGCTATTAAACATATTGAAGATCTTGATAAAGGCATCATGAATATTTACTGCTTGACTAATACTTGAAGGTAGGCGTTATCAAATGACACTTGGGGAAAATGTGTATGTGGTTGATTTTGAAATAAACTTATGTGGATGTAAGGTTTAAGATTTTGATCATCTTCATTGCTTACATGAGATTGGTAGCTTACGTGGAACTACTGCTACCAGGTATTTCATTTGGGTTACTTTTAATTTTCTTTATTTTGTAATATCATTTTATTTAAATTTCTAATGGTATTTGATTCGAAAACAATAGGTTGATGAAGGTTCATCCCCACACCTTATGTCATCAGTTCTATAGTAAGAAATGATGAAGTTTTCAGGAGTTTTAGAGATAAAATAGAATAATCCGTGTGTCGAATCCGTCAAAGATAAAATAGAATAATCCTGCTAAATACTAAAGACAGTAGTAAACAGGGTCGAACCATAGAGAACGATATAATCAATTTAAATTCTGTGAATAACAGGTGAAGTAATTAAGATTTTGGAATTGATAGGCAAAATAAACTAAATTTAAATTGTAGAGAAATTAATCAGTAGAAGAAACAATCCAGCAAAGTCTACAACCAATTATTATGTTGATCATCGAATCTAAGTATAATTATTTCAATTCAGTAATCATAGTTATAGCAATTGATGTCGCGCCTAACCACCTAATCTTACCTTAGCTATTAGACTAACCGGACAAACGCCTTCTAATTAGTCCCTAACCTAATCAGTAACCTCGACAAGTGCCTGACAGGTTCAACTGTAGATTGCTTTAAGAAATAGAAAGACCTATGGTCATAGCTAACAAATCAACAAAGCGCATTCATTAACCTATGATCACAACTTCACACAGCACGATGTATCACTCTGTTTGCTACCTGTGTTAACTTAATTAAACGATTACGTATTTAATCTTGTTAACTACTTAACCTAATTGATCAATTAACCGACCGAATTAACTAATCAAATAAATAAACACATTCAACCAAAACCATGAACAACAGCGAAGTGATGAATACTGCAGAAATAAATATTAAAGCACAAATCTCAGAACACGAATAATTAAACTAATATTCAAAATAACTTAGCTAGCTATGATCATAGCTAACATCATCGTTATTAATTCAGCGTTCAAACCTAAAATGGAGAAACTAAATAAACCTCAGAACTTAGAAAATAAAACTGAGTTCCCTTGCATCGTATTAGAAACTCTTATTTAAACCTAAAACTAGAAAAATCAGGAAAGATCAAATTCATTCCTGTAAAATCTATCTTGAAGTTTAAAACTCAAAACTTAAACTAAACAAATCATTTGATAAGAAAAACAGATTCTTCAGCTGACTTTGACTTGGTAAATATATCTGCAGAACCCATAAATCTTCCAAATTGTAATTTAACCCTCAAACTGCATAAAAATACCAAATAGAGTAATTCAGTACAAAAATCATCAATTTAGTCAAACAATCATGGGAGAAATTAACTATAAATATTGCATATTTTGTGCATTGTTAATATTAATTTTTTTAATATTATTTTAGTTAATAATTGATATAAAAATATTAAATATTATTAAAATTATTACTTATTTGTATTATTAAATATTTACCACATTGAATTATATACTATTTGAAAGTAGTAGTGCAAAATATACTTTATAAAAAATTAAAAAATAATTTTTTTAAGATGTTCTTTTACGTCATTTTATAATTATATAAATATCCACTAATACGGCTATTATTAAACGGCTAATTAGGTATCCATAAATCAAATAAATTGAATAATCTGCTATCAATTAATAAACCAATTATAAATAAATCAATATGTACATTAAAAATAAAACTTTTTATAAAAAATTAATTTTTATAATATTGATGTAAAACTGCTCTTCCTAGTTTAATTTTTCTTAATAATGAGAATTTCCACTATTTTTATTTTTACTCCCTAATTTAGGGAGTATATTTTTGAGGAAAATTTGAAACAGTTAGAATAGAATATTGCAGCAATTCCTGAGTATCAAAACCCTAACTGACATTTCAAATCTCAGAAACCCTCAAGCACGGGAACCAAAGCAACTCGTCTTCTACAATGTCTGAAGAAACGAACAGAAACGTGAGTTTCATATAACATATTATATGCTTTTTGCTTTTGTGTAAAATTTCCTTCTATTACGATTGATCTTCGTTAAATTGGACAGGCGTTTTTGGAGATTAAAGCTCGAATGATTGAAAACACTGGAAAATTGAAACAGGTACTTTCTCCCCCTGCTTATTATCGCTATATCATTTGTATGCTTGCTGTTGATAGAGTATAATTGATTAAAGAATCAGGGTTGAAGTTTTTGAATCTAGACACTGTAATTACTCGCCTTTTTTTTTTTTTTTTTAAAAATAAATTTTTAAATTTTACTTAGATGATTGCGAGAGTTGTTTGTGAGGTTAAAATTTTTCTTCTCATTTTTTAATTAATTAATTAATTAATTTTATCTTGTTATGATTTTATCTGAATATGAAGCTTATGAATGGAGAATCTTATGTAATTTCAAGTGATTTAGATAGTTCTGCGATTCTCATCTAATTGTAATTGTGGTAATTGAAACTGAGGGGCGGAAAACAATTATTTTTAGAGTCATAAGTTAAGAACACATGGCATCCATTCGTGGTAGAATATTTTATGAACTTATGTTTGAAGTATGGAGAAGTGAGAAAATAGAAGATAGTGTATATTTTGTTCATTGCTTTTAAGAAAACAAATGGATGTTGAAATAGGATATGATGGTTTATACTCCTGTTAATTGTACACCCATATCTTGGCAAATAAGTGAATAAAGTTGCCTTTGTTATGAAAAAAACTTTC
This sequence comes from Cardiospermum halicacabum, assembly GCA_031304145.1. Classification (NCBI taxonomy): domain Eukaryota; kingdom Viridiplantae; phylum Streptophyta; class Magnoliopsida; order Sapindales; family Sapindaceae; genus Cardiospermum; species Cardiospermum halicacabum. The sequence continues at coordinate 5,639,419 of CM062396.1, read as the reverse complement.
AAGTTGTACAATTTATCTTAAGGTCTTAGAAATATAAAGCAACTGTGACATTTTTAATTTTTGGGATTTGCTCTATACTTGAGTGAAAAGTAGGAAACTGATTATATGCCGAATAATAATAGGGATAAAGGGAAGGAAATATGTGGACTCTATAGAAGTGGCCAGACAATAAGATTATTACTTAATGAGTAACTTTAAGTGAGGTGAGGAATCAATTTTTTTGCTAAATGTTTAAACTTCGAAAGTTAGGTGAGGAGTGGATGTTTGTTTGAGTGATTAATGTTTTCTTTATGAGTTGTGGCTGTCTGAAGCAACTGCCAATTGATTTGGAATTCTAGTTTCTTTTTCCTTTATAACTAGCAAAGTTGGAACTCTTTATTTATCCAATCCTGTGTGTTATGTTATTATTAAGGATTATTAGTTTGCCATAATAGATATGGATAATGAATAACAATTTTGAGGAAGCTCCATGGATTGAATGCTATTTACATGTTGAGCAGCATGTATCCTTTACAATTTCAGTTGGAGCAACAGTGTGGATTATGCATTAAGGTTAGAAGCAGCAAAAATGAATAAGTTTCTCCAAGGTCAAGAGTACTCTTACCTGAAATTGTGAATGTTTGACAGTATTTGGATTTAGATGCTAATGGATGACGTTGCTGATACTTATCATGGTTTAGAATAATACTATGCTAATGCAGTCTAATTTGGAAATGTCTTGCTTTTTTGTTTGTTTTCCTTAGGGTAAGATGGTGCTAGATAACTCTTAGGTAGACCTGCAGCCGCCAGATTTGTTCAATGACCCATCAGAATTTGTTTATTTAGGCATTTTATGCTATTTATTTAAGTGATAATTCTTTTAAATAGGCCTTTTAAACTTTAAAATACAATTATAGGTCTGTTTTAAAAAAATTACAAAAATAAACTTTTAAAAGTTTGGTTTTCACTCCATAGGCCTAATTTCCCAAAATACCTCTGAAATTGCACTATGTGAGCTATGCTCATAGTGAACGGCCTATGGAGTGAAATTCAAACTTTTAAAAGTTTATTTTTGCAAACTTTTCAAAATAGACCTATAATTGTATGCTTGAACTTTTTGTAGCCTAGAAGAAAAAAATTCCCTTTATTTAATGGATTGTTTGTCTCTCTTTGTCATTTTGGGTGTCTTTCAGTTTGTTAGGTTTAGTTAATTATAAGTTACCTTCTTTATTGTTGTTTGTATAAGGGAATGTATATCCAGCTAGACCTTTTGTTGAAGGTTTTGACCAATGAACTTAAATTAGGTGATAGTAAGGACTATAACTGTTTTGCCTGAAGTCTACAAGCTTATTGCTTCCAGGTGCAGAATCAGATGCGAAACAAAGAAGGGGAAAAGAAACGTGCGTTCTTAACTCTAGAGGAGTTGCGCCAACTGCCTGATGATACAAACACATACAAATCTATTGGTATCCATTACGGCCTCTGTTTATTTTTCCTCCCCCTATATTTGGCATTCATTCCTGAGCAATCAGTCACTTTTATCATGCTTTATTCTGGCTCTTGAATCTAAGAAGCTGTTCTTTCATTTCATGCTTAATTAACCTTCTAGACTGCATATGTATACAAATAAGAGCATGTATGCATATACTTTTGGATTTATAATAACTATTATTATTTTTCAATTTGTTTTTGCATGTTACTTGTTGAATGCAAATCATATATTTGACTGCCATTGTATTTGTTATTTTGCAGGGAGGATGTGAGCACTTGACTACCCAAATGAGACATTGTGTATATATTTTGTTTGCAGGAATCATAGATGATCTAACCCGTTTGTTCTATGTTTTCTCTTTTTCTGTCTCGCTCAAATTTGTATGGCCAGGTTTGTTTTAGAGCCCAAGTCAGTTTTAATGAATGAGCAAGAACAAAAACTTAAGGATAGTGAGACTGCAATTGCCTCCTTACTGGTATGTCCTTTCTCAATTGCTTAACCTTGTTCACTGGATTCTATTTTAAACTTTATTATCAAGAAATTTTATTAAACAAAGAGTTAAAATTTATAAAAATTGAAGGCTGATTACATTTTTTGAGATCCATGAGATTTTACACAACCTAATAATAGTTGTTATCTAAGATTATATGTTCTGCAATGTTGTTAATTAGGTAATTTGTATCAGTAAGCAATTGCATTCTTTTTCCAAGAATGCATTAAGCACAACCTGTCAATCATCTCACTTATTATAGTTAGTTAGTTAATGATATTGTAAAAGGTCATTCATTTTCACTGCTGAAAGGAAAATGAATAACATACTAATCCATTAACAATTACTTACCTCTAAAATTATTCCTACCTTTAGAAGATTTTATATTTACTTGTAGACAGTGTCCTAGTGAATCAGCTGTTCAAATTCAGAGGAAAAAAAAAATCAACTGAGGGAACACTATAAGGCCCCGCAAAAGATAAAAGATGGAGCTTTCTATCAGTAAATAATGAGCTGAAAGCCAATTTTACTCTTATCTGCTGTGTCTCTGGCTCTGCTATGCTATTCTTACCAGTTGATGTGATATCATCTTCTATTTTGTGACTATTTACAGACCTCAAAGGAATACTTGGAGAAGCAGAAGGCAGAGGTTGAGACCAACTTGACAGAGCTGATTCAGCAAGATCCGGGTCTTGCGCAGCAAATCATGTCTATGACTGTAATGTAAATTTAATTCAAGAAGATCCAGATCTTCTTATGGAAAATGAAAACTGTTATACTGGTTTATTTGGCGTCTAGATGGTACACTGTTTCCAGTTTTTTGTTGTGTAATTTTGTGAATTCTGCCATCACTGGCTTCATTATCTAAATCGCCCAACTATATTTTGATCAAGAGGGCCACCCCAAATAATTTGTATCAAAACCATCCGCTCCACCACCTGTTAATATATAGATTTGAGGAGAGGAAAACAAGAAAAACAAAGAGATCAACGGGATAAGCTATAAAGCCTAACCGGTAAATCCATGTCCCAAAAACAAACACATACAAAATGCCTTAAAATTTGTAATTTGTAACACTAGGATGAGCACACAAGTGATTAAGACAAAACACCACAGGACCTTACTTCGCAAGCAAGCAACCACAAGCCAACAAACTCAAGAATTAAAGAACTCAAAAAGACATACCACAATTAAATCCCCCTAATATGGAAACTATATGCTCCTCCATTTTGTTCATTAGAGAGTTACTTTCAGTGATAATGATGCACAAATTAAGGTAACTTGCACCGCAAGAAACCGAAACCATAAATCCCATAGTTCGGGTTAACACACACTTGTGCTCGGAGAAATAAAGATAGCATAATAGAGGTAAAATTTTCCTAACACAAGAAATAACACTTGAAGACTATGACACTTTCAAATTTTTATTACTATTTTCTTTAATACATTTAGTGTACGTTTGGTACGCACGATAGGATTAGGGAGGATTGGACTATTTTTAAGAAATAGGATTGGATTGGATTATTTATAAAAATGTATCATGTTTGGTGTGTAAATAGGATTAAGGAGGATTGGACTATTTTAAAAAATATAATATAATTATGTTTTTTTTAAAAATTATATAAATTATATATATCATGAAAATAATATAAAATAATATATTCCAAAATTCTATTTATAATTTTTATTTAATAAGATGTTAAATATAATTATTTATTTTCTTGATTATTTTAAATAATTTTATAAATTTTTATGTATAAAATAATTTTAATATAATTATTTATTTTTAACTATTTTTTTAAAATTTTATTTATAATTAAAGAGGTGAAAAAATGAAAAGAAAGAGAGAAATGAAGAAGGGAAAAAATGAAAGCCCACTCAATCCCATAAAATTGTTGGGATTTAATAGTGATGGGTTGGTGAGACTAAATTGCGAGGGGGGATTATTTAGTCCCACCAGCTAGCATTACCAAATATGGGATTAGACTAACTTAGGACTAAAAATAGTCCTAATCTGTCCAATCCCATGCACCAAACATGCACTTATTGACAGATGACTAGACGTGAGACTTGGTGTAGTATTTTCGGTATTTAAATATATATAAAAAAACAATACACCCCAATAAAAAAAATTATAATTAAATAGTAGACATCATTATCAACACTATATATAAAAAAACAATACACCCGAATAAAAAAAATTATAATTAACTAGTAGACATCATTATCAACACGTGACCGCAAATTTTTTTCCAAAACGGACTTATAAAATTTTACGAATATTTGAAGGAGTTTGCAAATATTTTTAAATATAAAAACCAGCCTAATAAATTATAAAAAAATATAAATAAATAGTGAACATCAAAATGATCACGTGCTCACAAATTTTACTCAAAAGGAATTTAAAATGAAAAGTACGGAGGTAAAGAAGTTCATTCTCAAAACCTGGAAATTTCAATTCTAGTTGTGACCATCTAGGCCATTTGTTTAGTTCCAAAATACAACCGTATGAACTCTAAATGTAACCAAATTTTAAACATGATATCAATGAAAATCAAACAACATAATCTTGCAAGCCACTTGATCAACGAACCATCCGTTTGATCTCTCGAAATTACACAAGTGACCTTCATGATCATATTTTTATGATAATATAAGAAACACAATTATTGAAATGTAAATGTGATGCAAACCAAATTATTAATTTGATCCTATAGCGAAATGAGTCTAATATGGCATGGTTAATTTAGGCATCAACCAGACGATTGCCATTGTATGTGACATCTCAACTCTACACCAAATAACTCATAAACTACCCGATTGCCTCTACGTGCAACAATATGCACTATTTCACAACTAACTCAAAAGTCAAGCACAAAGAAAAAACACACACTAATACATTCAAACAACAATACTGCAAAGCCATCCCCCAAACACATAAACGAAACCATAATCGATCAAGAAAACATCATAACCAAAACAAAGCATAAATTGCCCAAAACCAAAAGATGCATCACTGCTAAATAATAAAAACAATTTCATTAATCAACATGTAGCCCGAATAGTCTACTCGATAGGTGAAACGGGAACACTATGGACCGAAATCCCACTATTAGATCAATTCCATACTTTTTCATTATAAACACAACATAAATAGACGGGAGTCTCAATAACGGACCAAAGCCCCACATTTACACCGAAGTCTCACTAATTTTGGCATTTTCTCTCTACCAAAACACCGCAATGGTGCTGAAGTACTTCTACATCCCTAAGGTGCCTTTTCATCACAATTTCTAAAAACTAATGGGCTATTTAGAGAGTTTCACTTTTATATTAATCTAGTTTAACAAATACAGCTCTAGTCATGGCTAAGAATCACAAATATATCAATAAGTCACACCCACAACAAGGACCAACAATCACAACAACACACAAGTAGCTCCACACCAACTATTTCTTAACAAACCAAATAAAGTCTATAACAGGAGTTCTGTTTCTAATGCCAACAATAAGTTATAAAACAACCAAATGTAACAAATAAAATACAGGGCGAAAATCGGTTTACCAACCTCAATTGCCAAATCCAAAAATCACCAAAAGTGAGCCTCCTCCTCCTAGCTTTTTTGTTCACTTCTGGGTGGTCTCCTGAAACCCCGAATGGAATAAAATTACAATTACTTTCACACTAATCATTTTTCCCCAAATCAACAATAAATCATGAATTAAAAACAAAATTCTCTTTACAATGTGATAAAATCAATGAAGAAAGGTTTAATTCATTTGAAAACTCTCTTGGCTTGAAAACATACTTTGTCAAAAATCACAAAATTACATAAGTTAAATATTCACTTCAAAAACCTCTAATAAAATTTTGATCAAATAAAACATAGCATGTGTAGAGAATTTTAGGGAAAAATCATTATCCCAACATAGAACCCTAATTTTTACTATTCTCAACCTAATACTATGGCTAATACAACAAGATGAGTTTTTAAATTTTACCTTCACAAGCCCCAATTGACACACTCATAGTTGTCTCATTGCCCCACTAACAATTAATCACAATCTAAGCTCCTGAAATTATAATTTAAGAAGGGTTCACGCTTAAGTCTGTCAAACAAACACCCTCACACCTAAACTAAGAAATTGTACTTATCTGAAGTTGGTAGGAAAGGAATTTGGAGAAGAACCTTAATTTGGTGTGTATATGGGTTCTAATGGGCTAGGCTCTAAAAATTGAAAGCAGTGAAATTCATTTTTTTTCTACCCAATTCTCTACCCATCCATTTGTCTCAAATAAATATTTTAAAGAAATTTAAAGAACCAAATTTATAAAGAATATAACTAAAATCAAATCAAATGATTTATAGTTATAACCATTAAAATTGACTCTCCTATAATCATGTGTAATTATATATATGATGGAAATAATAATATGAATATAAATAAGATAAGAATGAAATTTTGTAAAGACTATTTATTTTTTTTAGAATTGACTCATAAAAACCGTTAAACACTTTAAATTAAAATCTAGACCTAATTAATGAACGTTACAATATTATATTATTTCTTCTACTTTATATATATATTTTTAATATTTTATATATACAATTTATATTCTTATTTATAAAAGATAAATAGTAATAATACATATAAGTAAAATCATACACATATATATATATATATTAAAATGGAAAAGAAAAATGAAAATAAAAAAATATATATTTAACCCACCAATTCAGTCCATAAATAAATTTATTATGAATTATATTAAAAGAAATAAATATATACATTAATTAATTAAGAATTAAAAATAAATTTGATATTTAAAAAAATTTAAATACATAATAACATAAAGAAATTATTATGGTATTTTAAAAAAATTAATAAGAATTAAGGATATTTTTATTTAAGAAAAGAGGACTCCATTGCCAACCCAGTCATAAACTTGTCTAATACTTTAATGACGTCATCTAATTTAAGTGAGGTTATTTTTATTTTATTTATTTTTTAGTCGCACTAAGAACAATTATTCACAATATATATTTATGTAATACTTCCTCTTTATTTTTTTAGTAGCTACACTTGCATAATAGCCACTATTCATCTATGATCTTATTTCGTATGTTGTTATTTATACATAAAGAAAAATATAGTCAAGTGCGATTTTGTTTTATTCGTTTTAATGTCTATTTTCTAAATATAAAATTATTATAATTTTTTGTCGTGTATAATTAAAGATATTTACTGTTAAAGTTAAGCATCGAAAAGCGTGTAAACAGTAAGTGTAGTGAGTAAAAAAAAAAACAGAGGTAGTATATTACAATTGCTAAATGGGTTAAAATGAATGTTGGTGATGTGTATTTATATGACACTTTTCGTTACTTTTGTAGACTTTTAAAATCTTTAAAAATTTGGTATATCCAATCATGACTTTTAAAAGTAATGAGGTATCTAATTATGACTTTTATAGACTTTGAAAAAATCTATAAAAATCTCAAGATATCTAATAATGACTTTTATATACTTTTTAAAAGTCTATAAAAATCATGAGGTATCTAATTATGACTTTTATAGAGTTTGTAAAAGTATTAGTGTATCTAAAAATTTATGATTTTAAAAGACTTTCATGCCTTGCAGACTTTTATAGATTTTCGTGGAGTTTTTCATCATAACTATAAATATTGAAGTTTGTGAATTGTCTCTCACTACACCCAAAGATTTTCAAAGACTTCCAAATATTAACAGGTAATAACCGTATTCCTTATTCTCAATCCTACACACACACACATATATATATATACAAATATAATATATATATATATATCTTGACTTATGAACTACTATTATGATTATGAAGTAATTGAATTACAATTTTTTTATCATGTCCTGAAGATTGTGAATTGTTCATTACTTCATCCAAAGATTATCATGTTTTGAAGATAATACAGGAAAACAGGGTGAGACTAGCAATAGTCAATCGGATTCTATTTGAAGGTTGACTCAAAATATCAACAAAATTACTCAAACCATGGAATCACAAGTGGCCAAAGAACAAAGTTGTTAGGAGTTTATTAAGGAGATCCCATATTTAGATAGTGATACTCTTTCAAGGCACTTGATTTTTTAGAAACTAGAGCGAAGAAGTTTGAATTCTTTGACATGACACTTGAAGACCGTGCGTGTTGGATAACTTTTCAATTAAAGAAATAATATTAATTTATCAAATTATTCATTTTTTAGTTAATTAGTGGACAATTTTTATTTATTATTTTTTTATGGATGATTGTGTTATTATATGGTATTGCTATTTTGATTGATAAAGTTTTATTTATTTGAGTGGTTAAAATTGTGTATATTTTAACTACACCAATATATATATATATATATATATATATATATATATATATAAAATTTAAAGAAATGAGTAATTCTAATATGAATTAAATGAATGAATGAAATCAAGGAAGGAGAAATTGACATAAATTATGATGTAATGGTTAAGGTTTGATTGGTTGCAATTCAATGTGCTATTATCCTTCTAAATTTTAATATGCAGTGTGATCATATCCAACGTCCTCCAACTAGGCATACAAACATGTCACTTGGGTATTTTTTACATATATAACATACCCCGAGAGGATCCAGATGACTTTAAAAAAACTACATAAAATGTATCCCAATGTGTTTCTAAAGTTATGCAATACAACATATTTGAAGTTCTCAAAATTAATCAATTAATATTTGAAAGTCTACAAAATCTTAAAAATCATTTATAGAAATCTATCTAAGTCTATAAAAATCATAAACAGTATTTCTATGAAAGTCATTGATAGATTTATAAAATTTATAAAAATCTATAAAAATCTATAAAAATCATTTACTTTTTAAAGTTTATAAAAGTTTACAAAAGTCATGAAAAGTCGTGATTAAACCATAGTATAAAACGTGATTATAATATTTGAAGTTAGTGATGATTTTTTTTTCTTTTTAAGTATCACAATTAATTAAATTAATATTTTATAGATTTTTTTTCAAAATAATAGATTGTTATTTATTAATTTAGAATTAGTGTTTAATTTCTCTTTTAGATAAATAATCATCTTTAATTTATATTTAGTTTTTAAAATCTATATAAATATAATAAGGAGGAAGCATGCAAACACATGCATGTGTAGTATTCAATATTTTTATATTTTTCTGATTTTTAAATTTTTTTAATTATATTTTTAAATAATTCATATTCTAATTCAATCAAATTCAAATAATTTCTAATTTTTTAAATTAATAATATAATATTTTTCTGATTTTTAAAATTTTAGTTTTTCTAATTATCTTTTTAAATAATTAATATCTTAATTCAATTCAAATTCAAATAATTTTTAATTTTTTAATTAATAATACAATATATACATATATATCTGATTTTTGATTTTTTTAATTATCTTTTTAATCTAATTCAATCCCAGTAGTATTCAATGTTTAATTAGGATTGAATACTATTTGAATTGAATTAGGATATTATTTATTTTAAAATAATATATATAGATTTTTATTAATCTATATAAATATAATAAGGAGGAAGCATGCACATTCATGCATGTACAATATTCAATATTTTTATATTTTTCTGATTTTTGAGTTTTTTAATTACCTTTTTAAATAATTCATATCCTAATTCAATTCAAATTCAAATAATTTTTAATTTTTTAAATTAATAATACAATATTTTTCTGATTTTTAAATTTTTAGTTTTTCTAATTATCTTTTTAAATAATTAATATCCTAATTCAATTCAAATTCAAATAATTTTTAATTTTTAAAATTAATAATACAATATATATAAATATATATATATATACATGATTTTTGAGTTTTTTACTTATCTTTTTAATCTAATTCAATCCAAGTAGTGTTCAATGTTTAATTAGGATTGAATACTATTTGAATTGAATTAGGATATTACTTATTTAAAAATAATATACATAGTCTTTTATTAATTTAATTAAAATACAAATATCTAATCCAATCCAAATAGTATTCAATGTTTAATTAAAAATAATATATATTTATTTGATTCTTGAATATTTATTAATATTCTAATGCAATCCAAATACTAAGTTTTTAGCCTATTTATAGAAATAATTAATGAACTTGAAATTTACGCTTAATCCAATATTCGTTTTCTTCATCAATATTCGCTTTCTCCATCATCTTAAAGTTAAACTCTTTTTATATTTTGATTTGATTTATCATCTTAAGGTTCATCTCCATCAATAACTAATAACTTTTTTTTTTTTTTTCCAGATTTTATCCCGTATTTCAATGGATTTCGTGTTTCTTGAGTGGCTGAATTTTATAACTTTTTTTTTTTTAAATTTCAATGGATTTCGTGTTTCTTGAGTGGCTGAATTTTATAATTTTATCTAGTGTTGTTTTGCAGATTTAGGGGAAGAACAAAGGTGTTTTGTTTGAAAAGTGGAGGAAAATAAGGTAGGTGATCACGTTTTCTTATTATGGTTGTCTGGAATTTAGGAGTTACAAGTATATTTAAGAGTACGACTCAAACCATAGTACAAAAGAGTTTTAAGAAGACCAGTCAAGAATGTGGATGATATCCAAACATAAAAAAAATATTGGTTTATCAATGTATTCAACAAACGTAACATGTTTGTTTAACAATATGTTCAAAATGTTTGGTTATTTTATTATTTACATGTATTTTATGTAAATTTCAAATTTGAACTCAAGTGAAATAAACTATCCAATCAATAGTTGTGGTTGATCTGAGTTCTTTTTTTTAATTTTTTTTAATTTTTAATTTTTTAAATTCATGATAGTTGAATATATTACATTTCAAAATAAAATAAAATAATACGCCATTAAATTTTTAAAAAATTATATTACATAAATTTACAAATTAAAAATACAATATAAAAAAATAAAATTAGGATCAGTCCACTATTTTTATTTATTAGTTATTGATTTAAATTTATTTTTTAATTTAAGTAATATATTAAATTTTAATTATATAAAAATCATTAAATATTTAAAATTTATAACACATGCATTTTTTAATTAATTAAAAACTTTAGATATATATAATTTAATTTTTAAAAAAAATTACGAAATAAATTCGACTGCGCTTCGCGCAGGCAAACGACTAGTTTTAATATAATTACCAAACACTTAAACATTTTAATATTATATTCCAACGATGATTTTTTTAATTCATATGTGATTTCAAGATTTTTAAATCGAAAAAATAAATAATTAAACATTTTATTTTTAAATTTAAAAATAAATAAAATTCAAGAATACATATATATATATATATATATATATATATATATATATAAAAGATTGATATTGAGTCAAGATTCTTTCTAAATATATTCTCACCATATACTATCACAAGAATTTGCCTTGATCATAGAATTGATGCAAAAGAGCACAAAAATCAACAATTATTTCTATTATTTTGAATTCTCAACTTAATCTAAAAAATAATTCTAAAAAAATATTATAAATTCAAGTAACTCTTTTTATCATATAAAAAACGTAAATGCTTAGAAGATCAATTCAAAAACCAATTGAACGACTATCATAAAATAAAATTAAACTTCTAACTTGAATAACAATTACTTCAAATATAATATATCACCTATAGAGTTAAATAATATTGTTTAAAATAGAAAAATGGAAAGGTACACTAATGTTACTTCTGGTAAGTTGAAGAAAGGTCCACACCCTCTAATTGAAATCGAATCAACTCGGTCAAAAGTTAAATTGAAACATCAAATTATTCAACATAAACTTTTAATTCAGTTCGAAGTTAAACATGTAAAAATTAAATTATTTTCAATTTAATTCGATTTTAATAAAAAATAAATAAATCAAAATTGTTCGGATCAAACATATCACGACATCAGAAATACAAGAGAATAATGTCTTGTATATATAATATTCAGAGAACTCCACTATAAGACCTTTTGGGTGATGGTATCTAATGGGACCATCAAACGACTTACCCTTTTAGTAGTCCTATGGTTTTGGCCGCAGGTCATTTGGACGATGGGTTTTCATAATGGACTAATGTAATAAAGGCCTTGATTTCTAGTTAGGCTGATATCTGGTCCAGTGCTCTTAGACTCATGGTCGAATTTGTTGGATTTGTTCATGGAACGGCCGCATAGTGGGCTGATCATCTCGGCCGAAATTCTGACCCAGCATTCTTCTAGAAGAATCGGCTGGATCGAGTTGGGTGTCGGTTAGAGATTCTTCTGATAATCTCGGTAAGCTAGTCAGATTTCTGTTAGATTTACCTTTTGAGATAAGGTAAAAGGGTCCTCATATAAAAGGGGGACTGGGGAGGGGGGAATTTGAGTTTTCTTCGAATCGCATTCAATGTAATTGAAGAAAAATCGCAAAATATTGAATCCTACGACCGAAAAACTAGAAGGAGAAGTCTTAATCTTAAAAGGATTCGGAACCCTATCAGAAATTGACCCCAACAATATCTAAGAATAAATTCGTATTGGTCCGACCCTGTTCTACAAGGGACAATATTATATTAATACGGGAGTCGAGGAGCAAGTCCAACAAGTGATTTTTTTTTTTAAATTTAAATTTGATTTATGTACATATTTTATCTAGTTCTCTTTAATTTTTCACTAATTAAATTAAATATTTAATTCTTTTAAATTTTTAATTTTGTATTTATAAGATTAAAAATATTTAATTATCGAAGAGTATCTAACAAGAAACTTAATTTGGAGAAACTTAATCTGAACAAACTTATACTGTGCATGACTAGGGGCATGCAGAAATTGGACCAGACCGGATTTTAGACTGGGACCAGATGAAAACCGGATCGGACTAGGCCGGATCAAGGTCTACCGTTCCAGTCGTTAGGTTTTCAGATTTTAAAATTCGGATTTTCGGTCTAGTTCGGATATACCTGGATGAGACCAAAAGACTCGACTACTTAATAAAAAGATAAGGACACATGGATTAGGGTTTGTTGTTTCTTCTTCGACTTTCAACTTTCACTCACAAACTTCACAAATCACACAGGGACTAGGATTTGTTATTTTGTGAACTTTGGACATTTGTAACTCATATTGTAATGTAAGTTTTGAACTTTGAACTTTTATGGTATAAACTTTAAACTTAAACATTTGATATTGTGTTTTCCCATTTGTAAATTGATCTGGTTCAAAATTGAAGCTGAACTGAATAAAACAGGTTTGGTCCCTAGTCTAGCAAAATTGATGATTTCGGGTTTTCGAGTCTTCCAGTTCCAATTCGGTCCAATCCAATTTTGGACCGGTGCACACCCCTATGCATGACTTTGTTGGTTTTATTGATTTAATATATATATATATATATAAATAAATAAATAAAAGTACCATCACAAAATATTTTTTTACTGCTTTTATTAATATAAAAATCAAAAGTAATAATTTAATATCCGCATATTATATATATATATATATATATATATAAATTTCTAGTATATATCATTTGAAAAATTTTCAAAATTTGACTTATAAAAATACATATTACTTTTTCTTAGGTAGGGAAAATATAAATTTATTTTTCAATAGTGCTCCTCCTTAACCCATGCTCCAACTCGATCCTAGAATTAAGGAAAAGGTTTCTTGTCACCTACTTAGGAAAAATAAAATAAATATAAATAAAATGATAATTTATATAAAATAGGACCAAACTGAAAAATCAGAATAGGACAGGGGCCTAATTGTGAAACCCCACGTCTATCTTATATATCTATATGTTTGAAAATGCAAGTCAAATAAGAAAAATAAATAACAGTAAAAACAAAATTAAATTTTATTTTAAATATACTACAAATGGCAGAGACCTGCAGATGCAATCTCCTTAAACAATAGTTCTCTGCTCTTGGTGTTGTTTGTGTTAGAATTAATATTCTAAACGTGGTCTAAATATATAAATAGAATACATATGGCGGTCAAATTATATACTCAATTAAAATTATGATCTAAATTTAGATTATTGACTATTGAGATATCGAATGGTTATAGGAATTAAAGTGTAGAGACCTTTTGTATTTCTATTTTGTTGAATGACTGAAATAGAAATTAACCTATGCAAAGAAAAAATTACTTTCCTTCTGTAGTGCTTCCTCTAATTTCATTCTGTATTCCTAGAAGATTACAAACCAACGGTTCGTCATCTTCAAATTCCCCATACGATGATGTCAAAAGTACACAATTGATTTCTCTTCAAATCCTATTTTGATGGTTTAGTAATTGTCACATGATCTAGGATTTTGTGAGATTTATTGATTTTCACATGATCTAGGGTTTAGTGAGATTTATTGATTTTCACATGATCTAGGTTTTCGTGAAATTTATTGTTCAATTTCTTACAATTGGTATCAGAGCCATGTGACTAATTGCTAAACTTTTGGATTGAATTGTTATTCCATTAATTAATTGTTATTGCTTGGTAATAATTTTAAAAATCAGTTTTTGGTTACCAGTTTTCGAAATCATGGTATTGTTGTTGCGATTTACAAACCGTCCAAGGCTGTTTAACACCAACTATGGATGACAGTAGGTAGCCGGAAATTTTTATGATATTTTGGTGGTCATCGACAATGGCAAACGACATTGGCGGCGACTGAACGTAGACCATTTATTTTAATATATATTTATTATTTTACCCCTACCTTATATGTATATTAAATTAGTGTCTATTTTTTTCTTATGATTTGATCTCTAAATTTTGTCTTTTAATGATTGCATTATAAAATTTCAGGGCTGGCTAATTTAATTATTTCTGTATTTTGACAATTATTATTTTTAATTATAATTATTTTAGTTTGATTTTTCAATTGAGTTTGATTTTTTGGAATTTAATGTCCTTGTTGTGTTTGATATTTATAAAATTGAATTAGTTGAAGCAATAAGTCACCAAAATGACCTCTATTGTGTAAATTAGTTTGTTTGGAATATTAAACAAATGTATTAAAATTCATAGTGGGTAGTATATCAGCCCAAAGGAAGGTTGTTATCTGGCTGAGTTTTGAATACATATGTGGCAATAAATAGGTGATAATTATTTTTGTTTTGTTTTCCATGTGAATAATAAGTCAGCCCAAAGGAAGGTTTATTATTTAGCAAGACTAAATTATCAATATTTGATTGGTATTTGAGATACCAATTACAGTTAATTATTTTACGTCAAAAGATGAAAATATTAGTGATGTGTCTAGTATCTTGTTTCCATTATTTGAACTCTATTATTGTGTTTTGTTTCATTTTGTGGATCATGAGCTTATTGTCGTTATCTTGTTTAATTTCTCTATTTTCAGCTGGCATGACATATAATCCTAATTCTGTCCCTATGCTTGAGGGGTCAAACTTCAGTTGATGGAAATTAAGCATTATGATTTATCTAGGTTAGATAGATTTGGACCTTGCATTCAAAATGGACGAACCTGCTTCTCTTACTGAAGAGAGTACTGATGCTCAGAGGGTTCAGTATAAGAAGTGGGACGTTCTAATCGCTTAGGTCTGATGATCATGCAACAAGGAATCCCAGAAAATGTTCGGGGAGCCATATCCGCTGGAGAAAGTAATGCTAAAAACTACCTTGCCAAGCTGGAGAAAGCCTATGTCAAGAATGACAAGGCTGAAGTAGGGACGCTTTTAGCAAAACTAACCTCCATGAGGTATGCTGACAATAATAGTCTTCGAGAGCATGTTTTGAGCATGTCTCAAATAGCCAAGAGGCTAAACGTTCTTGGTTTGGTTTTACCAGATGAACTTTTAGTGCATTTAGTTTGAATTCTCTTCCACCTCAGTATGGGCAGATTAGAACATCCTATAACTACCAACCGAGCAAATGGACTCTTAATGAGCTTATTGCTCATTGTGTTGATGAGGAGGAAAATATGACGACTAGTAAGAAAGAGAGTACTCATTTGGTTTCTTCAACGGGTAAAGGCAAGAACAAGAAAAGAAAGAAGTCTGTTGAGAACAAGACTACTGAAAAGACTGTTGTTGTTTTAGAGCAAAAGAAGCCTAAAGAACCAAAATGCTTTTTTTGTAATAAGGCTGGATATGTAAGAAAAGACTGTCCCAAATATGCTGCATGGCGTGTTAAGAAGGGTAAGTACCTTGTTTTAGTTTGTTTCGAAGTTAATTTAAAATCAGCTCCTAGAAACACTTATAGGATGGATTCTGGTGCTACTACTGCTCATATAGGTGTTTCATTGCAAGGTTGCCTGAACTACCGAAAGCCAACTGACGGTGAAAGATACGTTTATGTAGAAACTAGTGATCTGGTGGAAGTTGAGGCAATAGGAAATTTTAGATTATGTTTGAGAACTGGTTATTTCTTGGATCTTATAGATACTTTTGTAATTCCATCTTTTAGACGGAATTCGATTTCTGTTTCTTATTTGGACAAATCTAGTTTTAATTGTACTTTTGGAAACAGTTTATTTAGTTTATCTATGGATTCAAATATTTTGAGTACTGGTTTCTTGAATGAACGTGATAATTTATATATGTTGGATATTGATACTTGTTATCTTGAAACACTGCAAGTTAGTACTAGAGGTACCAAACGGAAGCTGAATATGGATAACTCAGCTGAACTTTGGCACAGACGTTTGGGTCACATATCTAAGTCTAGAATTGAGCGTCTTGTGTCTAATGGTATCTTAAATAAATTAGATTACACAGATTTAAAATCTTGTGTTCAATGTATTAAAGGAAAACAGGCTAAACAAAAGAGATTAGGTGCCATCAGGTCATCCAATGTCTTAGAATGATACATACAGACATCTGTGGCCCATTCTCTATAGCAACTAGGAATGGTCAAAGATACTTTCTATCATTCATAGACGATTACTCACGTTATGGGTATCTATATCTCATTCATGAAAAATCGGAGTTTGTAAACTTTTTTAAATCTTATAAAGCCGAAGTTGAAAATTAACTCGAAAAAAAGATTTAAATATATTAGATCTGACCATGGTGGTGAGCACTATGGTAGATATGATGGTTCAAGTGAACAGCGTCCAGGACCTTTTGCACTTTTCTTACAGGAATGTGGTATAGTCCTTCAATACACAATGCCGGGTACACCCAGCATGAATAGTGTTTCTGAGAGACGTAACCAGACTCTTTTGGATATGGTGAGAAGTATGATAAGTTATTCATCATTACCTGAGTCACTGTGGGTAGAATCATTAAAAACAATAGTATATCTTCTCAATAGAGTACCAACTAAAGCAGTTGCAAAAACACCTTATGAGCTTTGGACTGGGCGTAAGCCTAGTCTTAAGCATCTTCATGTTTGGGGATGTCCTGCAGAGGCTAGGCCTTATAGGCCTAATGAGGGAAAATTGGACTCCAAAACTGTTAGCAACTACTTTATCGGTTACTCTGAGCGATCATGAGGTTATAAGTTTTATAACCCTACTACTAGAGCTATTTTTGAGACGGGAATTGTAATATTCTTTGAGGGTGTTGAATTTAGGGGCAGAAATAAAGAAAGAAACATTGTCTTTGAGGAGGAATCGAGTCAAGAACACTTAGTGTCGATTCCTGTCATCACTCTTAGTAGTTTTTAGGTTCCTACACCTGTCACTGTTCAAGTTCCAATACAAGACAATGTTGAACAACCTCTCCACCAAGATGGAGAAGTTATTCTTCCTCAAGATCAATCTCAACAACCTTAAGAACCTGTGCCTTTAAGAAGGTCCACTAGAGAAAGAAGAAGTGCTATTCCAGATGATTATCTAGTATTTCTTCAGGAGCATGAGGACACTGTAGACATGGTAAATAATGATCCGGTCAGTTTCTATCATGCCATGCAGAGTTCCAACTCTCATAAGTGGATTGAGGCAATGAGTGAAGAGTATAAATCTATGCAAGACAATCAAGTATAGGATCTTGTTCAATTACCTAAAGGAAAGGAACCTATTGGTTGTAAATGGATATTTAAGACCAAAAGGATTCTAAAGGTAATGTGGAGAGATATAAGGCTCGTCTTGTGGCTAAAGGCTATACTCAGAAAAAAGAGATTGATTATAAAGAGACCTTCTCTCCAGTTTCTTCAAAGGACAGTCATGGCTTTAGTTGCACATTTTGATCTTGAACTTCATCAAATGGATGTTAAGACTGCATTTTTTTAATAGAGACATTAATGAAACCATATACATTGAGCAACCAGAAAAACTTTGTGTCTGGAGACCCAAAGCAACTAGTATGTAAATTAAAAAAAACTCCATTTATGGGCTCAAGCAAGCTTCTCGTCAGTGGTACTATAAGTTTCATCAAGTAGTTATCTCATTTGGTTTTGAGACAAATGTTGTTGAGAATTGTGTGTATCATAAGTTTTGTGGGAGTAGGTTTATCTTCTTGATTTTCTAAGTGGATAACATACTTTTTGTTACTAACTGTAAGGACTTATGGCATGAAACCAAAGTTTTTCTTTCAAAGCATTTTAAATGAAAGATTTAGGTGAAGCTTCTTTTGTATTAGGAATTCAAATACATCGAGATCGTTCTCGATGTATTCTTGGATTATCACAAAAGAACTATATTGAGAAAGTGCTTAAGAGATTTAGTATGCAAAATTGCAAACCAACAGATACCCCAATCGCTAAAGGAGATAAATTTAGTCTTGATCAGTGTCCTAAGAGTTAACTTGAGATTCAACAAATGCAAAAGATCCCTTATGCATCGGTAGTTGGGAATCTAATGTATGCTCAAGTTTGTACTCGTCTAGACATTTCTTTTTATAATTGGCATATTAAGTCGATATCTCAGCAATCCAGGAATGGATCATTGGAAGGCAGCCAAAAGAGTTTTGAGATATCTTCAGAGAACTAAGGAACGTGTGCTCACATATAAGAGATCAGATCAGCTTGAGATCATTGGGTATTCTGATTATGATTTTGCTGGATGCCAAGATAGTAGAAAATCCACACTAGGTTACATTTATCTCTTGGCTGGTGGTACTATTTCTTAGAAGAGTGCGAAACAAACTCTTATAGCCACTTCCACCATGGAAGCAGAATTTGTAGCATGTTATGAGGCATCAAATCAAGCTATTTGGTTGAGAAATCTTGTCACAGGGTTGCGTATAATTGGTGGTATTGAAAGGCCAATGAAGTTATATTGTGACAATAACTCAGCAGTATTGTTCTCCAATAACAAAATGAGCTCTTCTCAATCAAAACATATTGAAATTAAGTTCCTGACTGTGAGGGAGAGAGTATAGAGTGAACAAATATCCATAGAGCATATAAAAACAAACTCCATGATTGCGGATCCACTTACTAAAGTAGTAATATCGAAGGTTTTTCATGAGCACACTGCTCATATGGGTATCATATTGTTTAAAATTGTCTAGCTTTAGTGGGAGTTTGGTCAAATATATATATATAATGGAATGCTCCATTTTTGTTTTGGATATTTTTTCTATTCATACATGGAATTGAGTACTCATTTTTTTTCTTTATTACACTCTGTATTATTTTGTGTTAGATCTCACTTTAGTGTGACCAGTTGGAAACAGGCATGATTAGATCATATTGCATGCAGTTCACATGCTACATTCCTATGATAAATCTATGTCGTTTGGGAGTATTGGTGATTTGATTGATGATGGACTTAGTCATGGGAAATGACAATTGTCCCTTCAGTTCCTTATCAATATAACTAATGGACAAGATTTTTATGGATATATTGTATGACTATGTTTTGAGCTCACTTAATGTGTATGTATTATATTTGACATAAGTTAGCCCAAGTGGGAGATTGTTAGAATTAATATTTTAAATGTGGGTTAAATATATAAATAGAATACATATAACCGTCAAATTATATAGTCAATTAAAGTTATGGTCTAAATTTGAATTATTGACTATTGAGGTATCGAATGGTTATAGGAATTAACGTGTAGAGACCTTTTGTATTTCTATTTTGTTGAAGGACTGAAATAGAAATTAACATCTGCAAATAAGTATTTATATGGTCGTGGTCTCCTGGAAAAAATATATGAAAAGAAAACATTACTTTCCTTCTGTAGTTTTTCCGCTAATTTCATTCTGTATTCCTGGAAGATTACAAACCAACGGTCCGTCATCTTCAAATTCACCATACGATGATGTCAGATACACAATTGATTTCTCTTCAAATCCTATTTTGATGGTTTAGTAATTGTCACATAATCTAGAGTTTTGTGAGATTTATTGATTTTCATATGATCTAGGGTTTAGTGAGATTTATTGATTTTCACATTATCTAGGTTTTAGTGAAATTTATTGTTCAATTTCTTACAACTTGAAATTAGACGGAGACTGCCCTAGAATATAATCCCCAACTCTCTTTGATTGTGAAGCAACTCAAATATAAAAGTGTCATGCAAAGAACAAATGAGTTATGATGATAGAAAGAAAGGAAGAAGAAAGAAAATTGAATTCTTCGTAAATTGATTTCTTTCTTTTTTTTATAATAGGACAAAAGTAGTTATGTTTTAATAAAACACAACCGTTGAAAAATTATGGTAAGACACAATAGTTATTTGTGTCGGTTTTTTTAATAAAAAATTCTATTTAATTTTTAGTTTATTAGTTTTGAATTTCAAAATTAAATACAAAAGATATAAAAATAAGTTCTGCGGCCTTAAGAAGGCCCCATGTGTCCCAATACCTTTCTTTGATTATATATCTTTTTAACCATATACATCTTTTAAATACAAAAGATATAAAAATAAGTTCCGCGACTTTTAAAAATTCAACAAAATTGCTTAACAACATTATACATTTTTTAACGATATATACTCTTTTCATTCCTTTATCTAACCAATATAGGATAAGTACAATTAGAGTAGCCTGAAAAATCGAATAAATTAGAGGGACATTTATATGATTATAATACGGATAAGATGTTAGGTATACATTCGACAATAGGACAAGTAAATTAGAGTAGACAGAAAATTCAATAAATTAGAGAGACGTTAATGTAAAATAGGAATTTTTTTATAAGCGATTCGTAGACAACTATTTGAAGTAACATTTTGAAAATCACTAATTAAAAAGTTTCTCCCAAACGATTAAATCACCAAATTGCTAATGAAAAATATAATCGCTTCTCAAAATGTACCTACTAAACACACACTAAATTGACTTATAATTTTTAATATTGGTGATTGAACAAATAAATTGATTAATTAATTTTATTGAATACTTAATTCAATTTATTGTTAACTTCATTAATTTTAACTTTTAATTTAAATAATTAAAATACACTTTCATTTTATTTATTTTTACTTTTTTATCTAACAATCTAATTAAAATTATTCTCGTTCCCATAGAATCGACTCTGATTATTACAATAGTAAAATTGTTATTTAGGTATGAAATATATATTACCCAATTCGATACCTATTGCATAACTATTTTGAATTTAATATGTAGCCGTATGAAACGTGTGATTTGGCTTCCAATACACTTCTTACACCTCCCAGATCACGCCAAAATAAAAATCGCCCAACAATAGATTAAGTTCCAAGTTTCCTAACTCATGTCCCATACGTTGGATTTATTAAAAACAAAAAGTTTTAAAATGTTAATTAATTATATTATAGATGACTTCATAATCAATTCTAATTCTAATTCGAATTCGAATTCGAATCAAGAAATTCCATCCATTTTTCCATTTAAAGGTGTTTCCTCTAAAATTTTAAATGTACTTATTTATACTTGATATAAATACGAAGTTGAAATAGGTTATAATTTTATAAAGTACAGGGACACTTAAGTAATTGTAGAGTATTGGAACAGACAGGGCCTATATATAGGCCATGAATGCTAAGTGTGTTGTATAGAGAAGAGAAGATGTGGAGGCTTAAGGTTTCAGAGGGAAATGAGGAATGGGAGAAGAGTGTAAATAATCACGTGGGAAGACAATTCTGGGAATGGGAATGGGAATGGGACTCGAATCCAAATCCAAATCATGAAGAGGAGCGAGAGGTTATAGATACACTTCGTCACCACTTCACTCAAAATCGTTTTCAGAGCAAACACAGCTCTGATCTCTTAATGAGACTTCAGGTTATTGCTTATATACTCGTATATATATATATATATATATATATATATATATATATATATATATATATTTATATAATGATATTAATATAACTATATGTGTAGTTTGCAAAGGGTGACATGAAGGGCAAAAGTGGAATAAATGAAAAAGAAGAAAAAGGAGAGGAGGAGGTTGTTGTAAAGAATTCAATAAGGAAAGCATTGAGATTCTATTCAACATTACAGACTGAAGATGGCTTCTGGCCTGGTGACTATGCTGGCCCTTTATTTCTTCTACCTGGTTTGGTACGTTATTGTTATTGTTATTATTATCATCATATCATATCGTATCGTCTTTTACATATATAATAATAATAATAATAATAATATAAGTAGTATGGATCTCATATCAGCAAAAGAAATTATATAAATTCAAATTTGTTTATGGTTATCAAAATAAATTAAATTAAAGTTTTACCGTAGAATAGAATTACATACACATAAAAAAAACATTTAAATAGAGTAAAAAATTTTATTTAAAAATAATTATATAATACATTTTTTGAATTATTTATTATTTAAAAATTTAATGATTTATTTTATTTATTTTTATCAGGTGATAGGTTTATATATAACAGATGCTTTAAATACTATCCTCCAACCACAACATCGATCAGAAATAATTCGATACCTTTACAATCATCAGGTACATAAATTAGTGTTTTTTTTTTTTTACTAATTAATGTTACTATAATAACAATATTTAGAAAAAACTTCTACTTCTAAAAATATTTTAAAATAATTAATTTTAAATTTTAAATAAGTGATTTTATTCTATTGAATAGTATTTTTTTAATTGAAATGGGTATATACTCTCCTTCTTTCTTTTATTATTATTATTATTATTATTATTATTATTATTATATTCATCCACTTTAAAATTTATTTTTCTAATAAAACCAAGAGTTGGTTTTGAAATATTTTTAAAAATAAAATTATTATTTTTTAAATAGAAAGGTGTCTACAAATTTTCCTATAAAAATATTTGTGATGTATCCTATTAAAATTTAATTATTCACGTGGAACACTTATTATATTATATCATAATTATTTAAAGTTTAAGCTAACATTATATATAACAAATAGTTCATTTAAATAATTGTTTTAAATTATAAATATAAATAATGGTAACCATATGAAATTCAGAATAAAGACGGAGGATGGGGATTACACATAGAAGGTGAGAGTAGCATGCTATGTACAACTCTATGCTATGTGACATTGAGATTGTTGGGAGAGGAAGTAAATGGAGGAGATGGTTCCATGGAAAAAGGTCGGAATTGGATACACGATAGGGGTGGGACTGTGTTCATTCCATCCTGGGGTAAGATGTGGTTATCCATATTGGGTGTATATGATTGGAGTGGAAACAATCCTATTCCACCAGAAGTATGGCTAATGCCTTATATTTGGAATCCTGTTCATCCCGGGAAAATGTGGTGCCACACTAGAATGATTTATTTGCCCTTGTCATTCTTATATGCTAAAAGATTCGTGGGGACTATCAACTCCCTAGTTCTTTCTCTTAGACAGGAGTTATATATCCAACCCTACCACCTCATTGATTGGGATTCTTCCAGAAACTTTTGTTCCAAGGTCAGTTATTCTTATTTCTAATCAAATCTAATATAAAATATTGTTTTTGTTTTTTTTTTTTAAAAATATATTTAATCTACATGCATTAGACTGATTTAAACCAATTCTATTAAAAATAATAATAAATTTAGTTGTAATATATATGCATATTTCCAAAATAAATTTATTAAAATTTTTATTTGAATAAATTACAATACAATATTTTATTTTTAATTGAAATAAAAATGAACCAGCTCAAATAATTACACTAAAAAATAATAATAAGTTTTACAATTTTAATATAAATTATAAATTTTATTAAAATAAATTATTATTTAATATTTATTTTCACTTGAAATTACAGATATATTTTAATTAAGGATATTTAAAAGTAAAAATTTTATTTTAAATTATACACTCTAAATTGAAATTAGAAAAAAAAGAAAAAAGACTAAAATAAAATACTATCACTAATCCATAAGAGTTTTATTGTGATTTTATATCCTCTAACATAAATATTAAGGTAAATATTTATTTGAAATAAAATTTAATATTTTTTTATGATTCAATGAAGTTGAGAACATAATTTAGTTATATGATATAACCAATTAATTCAATTTAATAATGTACAATTAGTACTATTTGCAAATGACAAAAATTCGGATTTGCCCACATTTATTTTAATTAATTAATCTATTATATTTAATTAAAAATTTTATTAAAATTGCATCTCACAATAAGACAACAACATATTTAATAGAATATTAGATAAGAAAAGATCAGTTTCGAAATCCAACGTAAATTATGAATTAAATATAGTGAAATATTAATTGTATTATTACTCTACTCTCACTCTTCTTCTAACATTTAAATATTCAGGACAGATCACTCTCACTCTTCTTCTAATATTTAAATATTCAGGAGATAACGTATATGTTTGGCCGTTTGTGACCGGAAAATAATCATTTATGGATAGCGAAATTTTAAATATATTTTTTCTTCATATTAAATTTATATATTTAATAATAATACATGAATGTAAATTTAAAATGGATAAAATGTATATTTAATATTTTACCATCTAATAAGTGATTATTTTATAATCACAAACAGCCCCAAATGTATAATTATTTGCTAAACATGTATTCATAGTACCTGATGTGTTTAAAATATTACTCCTAAAAAATAATATAGCATGATTTGTTGGATAACGTATTAATTCTTTATACTATCGGATTTTTGAGTATAGGAAGACCTGTACTATCCACATCCGAAAATACAAGACATACTATGGGGTTGTCTAAACAAAGTTGTAGAACCTCTTATGATGAAATGGCCTTTCTCTGAACTCAGACAAAAAGCTCTTCAAATAGTCATCCAACACATTCACTATGAAGATGAGAATACTCATTATATTTGCCTTAATGCAATTAATAAGGTACTCAACATGATTTGTTGCTGGGTTGAGGATCCTAATTCAAATGCCTATAAACGCCATGTATATAGAATTAAAGACTATCTTTGGATAGCTGAAGATGGTATGAAAATGCAAGGATACGCTGGATCTCAATTATGGGATGTTGCTTTAGCCATTCAAGCAATTGAAGCTACTAAACTTGTTGATGAATATGGTTCCATACTTATGAAAGCTCACCATTTTATTAAAGAGACTCAAGTTAAGGAAAATAGCTCTAATGATGGAAGCAATTGGTATAGACATATATCAAAAGGTGGTTGGCCTTTTTCTACTGTTGATCATAGTTGGATTGTATCTGATTGTACTGCTGAAGCCTTGAAGGCTGTGATGTTGTTGTCGGAGATGCCTATGGACATTGTAGGGGAAAAGCTACCGAAAAATAGGTTATATGATGCTGTTAGTGTCATCTTATCATTACAGAATCGAAATGGTGGATTTGCATCATATGAGTTGACAAGATCTTATCCATGGTTAGAGGTACAAGATTTTATTAAATAAAATTATATAAATAAACAACATCAATCGAATAGTTATATTGATACTACTTTTTATGTGATGTTTCAGATTATCAATCCTGCAGAAACATTTGGGGACATTGTTATAGATTATTCGTAAGAGCTAATTGGTATTGTTATCAGTAAACGGTAACCTGGAATTCGATTATGGAATATAAATATAATATGATGTGTGTATGTATGAAGGTATGTAGAATGCACATCATCAGCAATTCAAGGGCTTGTAGCATTCCGAAAACATTATCCAGAGCATAGAAGGAAAGAGATAGAAGAATGTATTGCAAAGGCAATCGAATTTATTGAAAGCATACAACAACCTGATGGCTCATGGTATAATAGGATATTAATATTTGCATATGCATGGAAATATGACTAAAATAACCTTGTAAATGTAGGTATGGTTCATGGGGAGTTTGCTACACGTATGGGACTTGGTTTGGGATAAAAGCGATGGTGTGTGGTGGTAGAACCTATCAGAACTGCAATTCCATCAGAAAAGCTTCTCATTTCTTGTTATCTAAGCAATTGGCTTCTGGTGGCTGGGGAGAGAGTTATCTTTCTTCCCAAAATAAGGTTTCTTTTCTAACTTTTTTTTTCACAAAATAAGGTTTGTAAGTATTTTTCTTCTAAACCCTAGAAATTATGGATGGATAGGTGTATACAAATCTGGAAGGAAACAAATCACACAATGTGAACACATCATGGGCAATGCTAGCTTTAATAGAAGCAGGACAAGCTTTTAGGGACCCAACACCATTGCATCAAGCAGCTAAGGTCCTCTTGGATTCACAATTCGATAATGGAGATTTCCCACAACAGGTAATGCATAATATTTGTGAATATGTCTATATATTCTTAATTAGATACCTTCATATATTGTAATTTGATTATTTTTTAATAATATCTTGTCAATAGGAAATCACAGGAGTGTTCAACAAGAATTGTATGATTAGTTATTCAGCCTACAGAAATATTTTTCCTATATGGGCTCTCGGAGAATATTATAATCGTGTATTCTGTTTGGCATAATCGGGTTATAACTCGAGATAATGGTTAATAAAAATGTAATGTTAATGTTATGATTGAGAAGGTTGTGATTTTTGAGGCGTGAATTATTATGGAAAATATATACTTTTTAAAATCTATTCTTTAATTAGTTTTTTCTTTTTTAATGAAATAATATTTTAAAAAGTACAAACTTTTCATTATTTAAATATTTTATGTTTAAATACAACACATCAATTTAAAAGTGATATTTTTCCCACTATACCAAAATATATGTGAATAACTTTTTAGACCAAAACCAATAACTTCTAGACTATATCATCGGTCAAAAATAGAGGATTCAGTACAAATTTATGTTGGGGTGTCAAACATAATACCATATTGATAATACATGGGGATAATGTCTTGTATATATAGTATTCAAAGAACTCTATTATTATCAGACATTTTGAATGGTGGTACGCAAGAAAAAGTCCTTGCAGGCTCGACCCTGACCCAAAGTGGATGATATCATTCTAATGTAGGTGTTGAGGAGCGGCTCCGAGAGGTCTAACAATTTAAACCATTTCAGACTGTTTTGGTCCAGAATGTGAATATTTTGGACAAAATACATTATTGTATACTTATGAATGCACTTCATCTTCAATCTTTAACAATTGCCATTTTTAACCATTACAATCTAAAATCGCAGCTTCTAATGTCCTAAAATAACCTTAATTGAACTTCAAAACCCTAAAGCAATACTAATAATGAATTTGAACCAAATCCCTAAATGACATATCTAGTTAAAGTCAATACTAATGCGTGGTTCCAAATACAAGGTAATAGGAGTCGAAATTTGAACCTGAACAAATATATAATTATAAAATAGAATTCTTGAACTAGAAAACTCAAAAGCCAAAATTCAACCAGCATCATATCCCTCAAAATCGATGAATTGCGCGACTTTCTAGTTGTTTTTCTTTTTGGTGAATGTTACTTCAACCCCCGCTAGTGAATTTCTAGTGATTTTGAGGGTTTAGAATTGCACGAATGAGAATGGGGAATCAGTCTTGAATTTTGCTTCAAAATATAATTTTGGAAGGTTTGAGTGTATGTTGATATGGGGTAATTTGTATTATTTTATTACTCAGATTTTTTCAATCCCTTTTTATTTTAAAAAATTATAATCAGCTACAATATAAGAACAAAATTTGAAATTTGGGTATAGAATAAAAAGTGGGTGAGTAAGTGACAGAGTAAGTAGCAATAGAGTTTGTTGTTTCTATTATACTTAGAACAATAAAATAAAATAAAATTACTGAGCCAACATAATTCACTATCTGTCCTTAAGAAATTTTTATTCCCCTCATGGTATCCAAGGTTAATAGAATACTTCCTCTCAAGATAGAACGATAATTATCTCATCGGGGTAGCAATTATTGAAACTCTGATAAATAACAAACTCAAAATGGCGGCGTTATCACATTTGACTCAGACTTAGAATGAAATGAAATAAAGAATTTATACAATTATTTTTCTATGTTTTTGCCAACAGGAGATTTGTCCTATTTATAGGTAGTGAGAGTCTATTCGAAAAAATGCATTAAAGCATTACAACTCTTTGAAAAGTTACAATTGTTGGAATATTACAATTGTTCGAAACATCCAGCTATCCATTCACACCTTATCCAACAATCCACCACATGAATGGAGAATGATAAATTTTTAAAAACTCTATGCATAAAATTGTGTGATTTACAATTAGGAATTAAATGCCTTTGAATAAGTAGGTTTCTCTTTAAACTTTTCATAGTGAACATATATCGAGCATACTCGGATAATTGGTAGATGCAATATCTTTGAACCATCGACTTTTATTGTATATAAAGACAATATAAGTCACAAAACTAATTTCTATCCGCCATTTGGTTCTCATTGTTGTGTTCATTTTAGTCATGAACATCACCTGGTCTGATGAGTGCTTAGAGAATTGGCCTTCTTTTATTCTCCTTGAAGCGGCTCTCACTTCATAGTCACATAGGTGATTTCTAAATGTGTATTCCATAAATATACAATTTGACGTCACATAGGATTTCTAAATGTGTATTCCATAAATACACAATTTGACCAATGTTGCATCAAACTTAGGAATCATTAAAAATCTCTCTGATCAGGTTTATCCTAATTTTCTAAATATTGTTTAATCATGAGGATAGGTTTAATAAATTTTATAATGTTAAACCGTCAAGCATAACCTTGTTTTCTCCTTGAATCTAGATCTCGGGATCTCCAATCTACTAGGTAGAGTTACCACTATGACGACTTGTCCTAGGCCACAGTCCCATTCCCCTTGATGATTTCTCAACTAACTCTCTAGATAGGCCTTTTGTTAATGAATCCAATATGTTATCTTTTGATCTTACATAAGCAATTGAGATAACCCCACTAGAGATTAATTTTCTAACAGTGTTATGTCTTCGACGTATATAATGAGATTTTTCATTATACATAACACTTCTGGCCCTTCTGATAATTGCTTGACTATCACAATGTATGCTTATCAGAGTTAATGGTTTTGGCCAAAATGGAATATACCTTTAAGAAAATTTGAAGCCATTCAGCTTCTTCACCGGCTTTGTTTAAAGTGATGAACTTAGACTCCATGTAGAACGTGCAATGCATGTTTGTTAAGATGATTTCCATGATATTTGATGGAGGAATTTTGATACACGTCTCGAATCAATGTCTGATTGTAATATTTAAGATATCGTCTCTACAAGGATTGCATTTTTCAAAGAAAGAATGGATCAAGATTCAAGGTGAATTATTGAAAGAATCATCAAGAATAAAGAATTGTAATGAATCATAGAATTTTTAGATAATATTGACAGTTCAGTAATAGAAAAAATAAAAACTAGTACTTCTCAGAGAATTGATTCAATAATAAGTTCAGGTTGATCTGCTGATCTCAATTGCCTACTCTCACAGTCATATGTGTAATTCAATATAAGAATTAAAAAATCATCCGAGATCATCATAATTGATCAATCAAAGATCTCTCGATTCAATTTGACTTATCCTAACTAACAAATTGCATATATCTCTATAGTACAGAATTGCTAACTGATGAAGTTTGATTTGTAGAAAAATAAATCTAATACTATCTATCTCTAGATCAATATTTTGATCCTCTATTCTTAGATTTGGCACCTAAACACCATCTCTAGTCAGAGAAGATACCATAACATGATTGCTTGACTCTCGTCCTCGCAATGCAATAAGCTCAAGAAAAATCAGAGTATTAAAGCATGAATGAACTGAAATTAAACATACAAATCAAGCAACAACAATTGATCTCAACATGTCACCCAGAGTATTTAACTACTTATAACTAGATTTGATTCCACGATTAAATTTGATTCCACCATAGCTATGAAATTCATTTAAGAACTTACCAAAGAAGAAGGAAGATTGGCTCTGTCATAACTTTTTCTCACTAACTTCTGCTAAATCTCATAAATCACACTCAACAGAGTACTAGAATTGAAGAAAAATATCATTAAATTAAATTGTCAAATCATAGGTCTAAGACTAACAAAGTATTCTCAAATTTCAAACTGTCTAAAGACTCTAATTGCATCACTTGAGTGCCTATTTATGATAAGTCTAGAATTTACCTATATTTTAGTATATTTTATGAGCATAAATGCATAGAAATTGAGTTTAAAAGTTGAGATATTAAATGAATTTCTAGTAATTCTACACTATTCTATTGAGACAGGGACTTGGATGAAAAGATCTGGAAAAGAAACTAAATCAAGCAAAAATCAGGACAAAGAGGGACCAAATAGAATTTTATCCAAAGTCTAAAAGAATGGCGAAATGTTTTATACAAAGAGATTATGTCGTCTGGCTACTTCACCTGTTTGCTCAAAGATGAAGGCGACATAAGAAGCTGCATGTGCTGACCTCGCTTAAGGAAAAGATAGAGAAGGCAACAATTAATGTCTCACCTGCATGATTTCGCCACACTAGGCGAAATGTTTAGGTAGCAATTTGGTACGTCGCCTTAACTCAGGAGATTGACTGAGGCTAAGTATGAAATGTCACCAAAGAAGAAGAAAATATTAAGGCGACATTTGGGGCTATCTCGCCAAAGGTTCTTGTTCAGGCAATATAAAGTTGGTGAGAAGAAAATTAATCGTCTAGCTGATTGACAAACAAGAGGCGAGAGTCAGTCATTTCGCCTACATTGATTACCAAGGGGTGATTATATCTGACGAATATTGTGAAATGTTATTTTAAGTTCAGGTGAAGGAACAGGTGACATAGAAGGAGGAATTTGTTACTTCGCCAATTTGTGTTTCTTTAGAAGTTTTATTTCAAAATTACCATTGAGCAAAACTCTATAAATATCAGCTCAGTTGAAGCAATTAGGACCTTTTGACATTTTATTAATCAGAGCTAAAATTCTAGAATCTCCTTTTCATTTTTAAGAGTTAATTTCGTTGAAATTCTGGAAGAAGCTTTGTACTCTGTTTTGTGTGATCATTGAGATTTAGCTTGAAGATCACGAAGTGAAGACTATGACAGCGTCCAACTTCTATCTTCTTTGGTAAGATTTAGATCTTATAGCATATCGATGATGATTTTATGGAAAATAGAATAAACTGAAGTTGATATGTTAGCTAATAGCTCTTTGTGTTTGTTGTGATCTGTTATTGATTGTGATCCTAATTGTGAAATTCTATTTTAAATCATAGTCAGATTTGCTGAGTTTTTTTTCATATGCTTATTGAATTACAAGAACTAGAGTTAAGTAATTTTGTTATTATGTTGCTCAATTTAGATCAGAGATGACAGTTGAGTTTCAGATCTAAGAACAGAGGATCATTGTACTAGAGATAGACAATAGATCTGATTTTCTATAGATTATGCTTATTAGTTACATGAGTTTTAGTATAGAGATATATGCAATTGTGTGACTCAGATCTGTTAGATTGAATCGAGAGATCTTTTAGCAGATCATTGATGATGATCTAGATTGTGAATCTGAATTTTAGAGTTGAATTGACATATTAGAGGACAATTAACAACAGGAGATATCAATTCAGTGTGTATTATTTGAGATCTTTGAAATATTGAGTATGAATCTTGCTTGATTGATAGATGTCAGAAGTGTCTAAAAACTTTAATAAGATTCTATGAACTTTTCAATTCTGTTACTAATGAATTCTTTTGACAATTCGAATTAAATCTTGACTCATTCTTTCTTTCCAACAAACAATTCCTGTGGAGATGATATCTTTAAAACTACAACAGATGTTGATAGAAATACTTGTTTCTTTGTGTTGTTTTATATGTCTAGTAAAAATTCCTCATCAATTTATAGAGTTTGAACCCAGTGACAATTTTGTAAAATTTAACTATTATAACGGTATCATCAATCGCCAGCTTCTTCGCCTTGTACTTGGCGGTACTAGAAACCTTCGCCAAGACTATCGCTTGCTTTGTAACCATCAGCAAGTGCAATATGTTTCCTTTGCCTATCGCCAGGTGCGGTAGGCGAGGCTTTCTCCTATCGCGAGGCAGTGTCGCTTAAGTGTGTTTGTTAAGGCGATAGGCATTAGACGCTACTCCTTACTTTGCTAACTCTTTACTCAGCTTCAGGCGACGCTCTTCAACCGCCTCCTATTGTTGCCAAGCTTGATTTCTTTTGTGGAGGCTTTTGGTGTTGTTTCCTCCACTCTTTAATTGTAGCCAGATTGCCGATCTTAGATGATTTCTCACTGAGTCCATCTTCTTGTATGAATTTGCTCATTTTAGCTTAGTTTTCTTTTCTTTCTTTTTTTTTTTAATCCAAGTCCTTGTCTCATCAAATAGTCTAGAATTGCTTGAAATTCACTCAATTATCTTTCTTTTCAACTAAAATTCTTTACAATAAGCTAATAAAATATGCTAAAATATAGGTAAATTCTAGACTTATCAATATTGCCCCCCACCAACCGTGAACACATATCCACTAGTGAATTTGCTCTCGATTAATCAAGTGATCCAATTTGCATCACTATAACCTTTAATGATTGCCAGAAATATTTTGTAATATAGAGAAAAATTTTGAGTACGTTTAAGATATTCCAAAACATGTCTCATTGCCATCCAATGAGTACTATTTGGATTTCTCATGTATCGATTTAATTTTCTTACAAAGTAATAAGGTCTAGTATAGTTCATGATGTACATTAAACATCCTAATACTTGAGCATAATCTATCTAAGACTCACTTTCACCTTTATTGTTTGCAAGAATAAGGTTTAATTCTATCGGAGTTTTCACTTCTTTTAAATTCAGATACTTGAACTTATCAAGTATCTTTCCAATGTAGTGCGATTATGATGATGCTACATATTGAGGAGTTTTCTAGATTTTCATTCCTAGGTCTTTCATATCAAAAGACTTAGATAGCATTCGCTTTGTGGCATTAATGTCATCAATGTGTTTACTCATTATTAACATGTCACTACATATAAAAAAAAAATAATAACTTCATGATTTGGAGTACATTTGATATACAGGCATTTATCGCACTCGTTAATCGTGAAACCATTGAACAATATTACATTATCAAATTTAGCATGCCACTATTTATGTGCTTCTTTAAGTTCATATAATAACTTAACAAGTTTACAGACTTTTCCTTCTTGTTCAGGGACAAACCAATGGATGTAATTCATGTGACAGGTGAGTCTGTATCAAAATAGTCAAGACCTTCTTTTTGTGTAAAGCCTTTTACAACTAATATTTCCTTATACTTTTCAATATTACCATCATCTTTCAGTTTCCTTTTAAATATCCACTTGTAGCCTAACAACTTATTACCAGGAGGAAGATCAACTAACTCCCACATATGGTTATTTAATATGGATTCTTTTTCACTATTGATTGTCTCTTTCCAGTATTGAGCTTTTTCTCTGTGCAGTCCATTTGATTTTTCTCTTCTCCACATCTATCAATAGTGATATATCTTATCATCAACTTTATATTATAAGAGCAAAACACAAATTTTTCAATATTTTCATAAGTAAGACAATTTTTCTATTTTGTATGAATTAATGCGAATGTACTCCACGTACGTTCAGATGCTAAGGACAAAGTTGTTTGTGATAGTATTTTTATGGCAATATTTCTTACAGACGGGGCACTATTTCCATATACAATCCAGCAATCCGTTATTAAAAATATAAAAGAAAAATATTAACATTTAAATAGAAATTATTATTATAATTATATATTAAAATAATAATTAATAAAATGTATACCTGGTTGCATTTTACTTCTTAATGCAATTGCAGCAAGAGTACCAAAACTTTTACTTGCATCTTTAAAGTATGTCAACTATTTGTTTTAAAATAGTGGGTTTATAATTAATATATGATGTATATTTTATAATACAAACCAAGTTTTTTTAAAAGAATAATTGTAGTTTATAAATAAGTTTATGATAGAATTGTACCTCATTACCAAAATTAGAAATTCATTGAGCATCTAAATCCAATTGCTTATACACCTTATGCACAATTTAGATGAGATTTAGGTAATCTCCAAGTTTATTATTATATTGAAAATGTCGATTTAATTAATAAGCTGATACAAAAAGGAAAATACAATTAATTAGTATCATAATTGTATTCAATTAATTAATCTCTTTTTAAAAGATAAACAACAAAAATAAAAGATACTTGCAGCATGTATGAGTTGACTAAACATATTCTCCCATCAATTTTGAATAATTTTATCCATCCATCTACTTCCTCTTAGAAGCACAATCCTTTCAAACACTAGTAGAAAATAGCACTTTAGGAACGGTCACAAAACCGTTCTCATTGTGTGTAAACTGTTCCCGTAAGATATGGTAACGGTTTTAATATTATAGGAAACGCATTTATAATTGTTCCCTATACGGCCGTTTCCTTAAGTTTTGGGAACGGTTTTGCCTAATATAGGGAACAGTAATACAAAACCGTTCTCTATAATCTATACTTTTGAGAACAGTTTTTTAGTATAATTTAGGGAACAGTTTTTAGAGACCCTTTAGAGAACGGTTATAGGAACCCTTTAGGGAACGGTTTTTTTGGGACCCTTTAGGGAACGGTTTTATATAACCCTTTACGGAACAGTTTTTTATGACTTTAGGGAACGATTTTTTTTAAATAAATTAAATTTCAGTGATAACAGCAAGTTTATGAGGGTTCTAGTGGACTTAGATACCATTTTGCAAAAACAAACATTAGATATGGACCAACACAATCTCCACTCTCAATATAATCTTATATCTTTCATTGAGTTCTATGCATTTGTAATTATAAAAGACGAAACTAGAAGAGAAGACAGAAGCAATGGCTGCTCGTTTGCAAATTTGGTACCGTATAAGTTATATATGAACAAAAGTTGCAAATCCAGAAAAGGTTGGTATCATGAGTTACAAAGAATGTGATTGAAAACCTTGACTCGTACAGGCAATTCTCTTCTCGGTGGGTGCAAAATGAAAACAGCTCCAAATTCCTTCAAGCATGTACAAGCTTCTGGGGAAAATGGAAAAAGGGTTGCTTCAAAAACAGATGAATTGAGTTGGTACATAGGCAGCATAGCAATCGAATCGAACTTGCATTTGGCTCATCATCAATCTAGACTCATGAGCTGAAACAATTGGACAAGTTAAATTTCTGACCAATGGTGTCTAAAAAGTCATTAAAAATACTTCAAACTAGGAAAAGAAAAATAGCTGGTGGTAGAAGACTAGCCAAGAAACCTATTTGTTTGATTACATCAAGTACAAATCTCTTTTTCCACCAATAATGAGTATAGACACCTAGTGAATACATAGTATACTGATAAGATTTTACTGCCTAAGCCAGCATACATAACAACAAAGGCCAAAAGGTTAAAACATGCACATAATATTTTAAATGGAGATTGTCTATGTGAGAACATACATACATAGACATACACACAGAGAGAGATGTATTTATTTATGCATGCATGTACGAAGTATTAACAATCGATATCAATTATTTTATGAATGGTATAAGCGGAAACTACTTTACTGCTGTGATCACCCATGGCTACAATCAGGGCAGTTCATTCATAATTGAGCTAATCTATAAATAAATAAAATTATGAGATGAAGTTGATGAACAAGATTTATGAGATGAACTTACATGTCCTTAGCTAACATTTTGATGAACCCAATTGCGAGAGCATGTTGCTTTCCTTCAGCCATGATAGCCTGAAAGTGTCAGGTTTGCAAAAATCAAAACACTTCAAAAGATTGAAATATACTAAATTTGTCACAACATGTGGGGCAATACAGAGCAAGTATAACTTTAGATCTAACAATAAAATTTATACCACAGGAGTTTCCGCTTTTACTTCTTCATCTAAAGCCCCGCCAGGAGATGTAAGACCAGGACACATTATGTTGGCTCCCCCAAGAACAAATTTAATTGCACCTCTATCAACTTGTACCTTATTCATTATATTTGGATCTATAGAACCAATGATACAGAATAATTAGTGCTCACTATTATGAATTTTAGATTCACTCACAAGAGAGTTAAATCAAGCTCAACAACCAATTTTCTTAGATGGAGATGAGAGGAAAAGAATATAGAAGTCATTTGTCAATGTTTTTTTTTTTTAATTGTACAAGCCAAATATAACTTCCACGGGTTCTCTTACTCTTAAACCAGAGACATAAATAAATAAATAGATAACTAACCTTTGTTGCTCCCTTTTTGTGAGCATGGTAGGTAGGTCCATCTTTATATTCTTCATACTAATAGTACATTTTCGATTTCTCATCATATAGAATGCCACCACCATGAGCTTGGATAGGAACTCCGTCAGTATCCAACCAAATTCGGTTAGAATAATAGTAAAAGCTATCATTTCCATTATCATTTCCATTATCCTTCATCGGATCTATAGCAGTTTTCTAATTTCTGAAATGAAGACGCAATTGATATCATGGATGGGACTTACTGAATACCATTGCATATACCAAAGGGAGTGGGGCTATACAAAAAACTAAATGATAGAATAAAAAACTTTAATCTCAACATTACTTATTGAATAAGTCCATTTCTGCAGAACAAAATAACACAAATACTCATATAATGGGACCTTGAGTAAACCCATTGGAAAGAAAGAGAATAAACGATGCCATGTCCAGAAAAACTGCTGCTAACATTCCAGTGTGTTTATTTTCACTTTTAGAATTCAAAATGTTGCTTAGATTACTATGGATAATAGTTAAGATTTCAATCTCCAACAATCAAGTGTAATTCCTAACTGATTTCAGCATCCAGTCATCCAAGATTTTTAATGTTATAGTATGCATTTTAGTATAGGTAAGTGGTTGATTCTATAGTCACAATATCAGCTGATGAGAGTTTGAAGCATTGAAGTTCAAGACTTAAAAGATCACTTGTTCTGTACAATTGGTCAATCTATCTTTAATAACAAACAAAATTTGAAGTAACTAACCAAGAAAATCAATGATGAGGAAATACTAGTTTCACTACTAGAGTAAGATGTTCACATCTTCAAGATTAAAGAAGCGATTTTGATGCTGACACAGAGCATTAAGCTAACACCATATAGATTACGACAAACATAATGCGAGTTCTAAAGGTAACAGATGATATCGAACTAGCCAAAAATTATGATTAAATCATAATATGCCCTTAGTATCAGTGTGAAAATTCATATAATTGTAAACTTTCCCTATACAAATCTACATTTTCTAATTTCCCATTCCTATATTTCAAGTAACACTTGACACAAACATTATCAAAGCCCCTAACAATAATTCTCTATATACACATTTAAAAGCACACGAAAAACAACTATCAACAAAATGACAATTAAAAATTGAAAAATAAATCTATAATCAATCATCAATAACCTAGTATGGTAACCAAAATACAAAACCACAATCAATTACCAAACCCAACAAAAGTGAGACAACTTACCTGAAAAGCCACAAAGCGTAGGTTGAACTCAATTTCCAAACATGAGTTGAAGTCGATTATTAGACAAACAAAAACAGGAATAGAAAATTGAAAAAATCAGTGGTAGCCCAGGTCAGAGTAGATAATTCAAGACCTGCGAAGTTTAAACAGGTAAAGAGAATAAGCAAAATTTGTTATAGACTGAGAGCACACTTCATAAAGATCTCCACCATAGTAGGTTGTCGTGGTTGCGGCTGAAGTTGGGATGGCAGTCGATGTCCAAGCCGACGATGAGACGGTTGAGACAACGGCGGTGCATAAAACTTTCATGAGAATGTGTTTTGGTCGCATGACAATTGACATTGTAAAAACCTACTAATTGAAATTCGTATATTTGGGCGTTTATCTTGGTATTTGGGTGATTTTAGTAAAAAAAACAATGGGTCATTGATTTATCGTGGGAACGGTTTGTCATATTTTTATATGGTACAGTTCAAAATCGTTCCCATTAATATTTTGTTGCAACGGTTTTTGGAGATTAAACATAGAATGGTTTTTGGAGATTAAATATAGTACCGGTTTAAAACCGTTCTTAAATTATGTATAGGGAACGGTTTTCCTTTTGTTACATGGTACGGTTTAAAATCGTTCCCTTTAATGAGTTTATAAAACAGTTACGAGAACATTTTTCAAACCGTTCCTATACATTCTATAGGGAACAGTTTTCCAACCGTTACAAAGACGTCTGTTCCCAAATGCCTATTTTCTACTAGTGTAATGTGCACATAGCTTCATACAACATTGGCATGGTAGGGATAATTTTAGTGTCAACCAACCTTAGAACCGTATAAAGTGGCTAATATATTTTAACTAGAAGAGCTATAAAAACCCAAAATTAATTATCTAGGAATTTTCGTCCTATTTTCTTGCCACTTTCTTTTTTACTCAACCGTTGTGTAGCCCATGCATAATTGGTGAATAAATATTTCAAATTTATTTTATTCTATAGAAGACTATTCAAAGCCATGTAATTTGTTGAAAATTGTGTTGTACCAAGCTGAATTAACTCCCCTTGACAAACCTCTCTCATCTGAGAAAGCAACCATCCATGATTATAGATGAAACTCGTTATACTTCTAACTTTATTTATGGTTGATGCATTTATGTCTTTTTTCCTAATATCTTCAAAAATCAAGTCCATGCAATGTACTGCATAAGGTGTCCAAAATAATGAATATTTCATCACCATCTCCTTACTTGCTTTCACAAATGCAGATCCATTATCCATAACAATTTGGACAACATTCTTTTTTCCTACTTCATCCACAACATCTTTCAACAATCCATAAATATAGTGATGGTCTTTCACTTTATTAGAAGCATCAACATATTTTACAAAAGTAGTGCTTCCTTTACAATAAACCATGAAATTGATGATTGATAATTTAGTTGGTATTGCCATCCATCACATATTATGGTACATCCGTATGTCACCCATTTGGACCTAAAACTTCCCACATATTCTTTCATATCCTTAAATTCATTGTCCAAAAACTTATTTTGAATTTCAAAAGATGAAGGTAGAATAACTCATTGACCTACAAAATCAAGTAAAATATTATTAAATAAGAGAAATAAAAAAAATTATCTTAGTTAAGAAGTCAGATAAACATTTTTAACAATCTTCGACTACATCCTACCATTAAAAGTATGTTTAAGATTACGTACAAATTATTTAATCCACAATATACATACATACATCCTTCTCCTAACATGACTTATCCATTAGGGAATTCTTCCATAACCTCTATACATTACACTACACAACAATGTTTTTTTTTTTTTTAAATTTTTTTATATGATGTTGATACTTTTATCAATCATTATTCATCAACTGAGTCAAAACCTCATTTTAATTTTAATTATTATTATTATTATTATTAATTTTAACAAGTACAAAACATACCACCAATTTAAACACAGTTGCTCTATTGATTTTCTTTTGAGTTTTAATTTCAATTTCTAACCCCTTTTTTATTTTATAAGATACAAATCATTTCTTTGGTTAAGTAGATTGATTTTATATTTATATTATCAAATTATTTTATCTTTTTTTGTTTTAAATCTATGATACATTGATTAATAGCTTGTAATTTAATTGTGCACGATGAGTATTAATTTTAAATGTGACGCCAAGAACCCACCCCCGGACTGGAAGTGTTCGACCGGAAGCAAGCCCTACGACCACAAGTTGACTAAATCTGCTTAATAAACTTATATACACAAAATGCAAAATGCTACTCAATAATAATATCTCAAATAGACTAGTTATGGAAACTAATAAATTTTTATTATTAAAGATTAAAGTTATATACAAACATTTCAAAACTAGTTCTAGTATATATACAAAAGTGAAGACTGAAAGCATTTACAAAATAGCTACTACATAGATACTATACAATCAAAATATTTGCAAAACAAAATGTGAAGCAAAATAATGTATGAGTATGCATTGGTGACTCCAAAGACACCTATCAGTCAGCTCGGCTACCTGTTTACAAATGAGTTCCAGAAGAAAGACAAAAAGAAAAGAAAAATAGAAAAGGTTAAGTTACAAAGCTTAATTGGTAAACCATATCCCAAAGCAATCACATACAAATGCTACTCACATTCTAGAATGGATCCTACGTATGGAACTAATCAGATTTCTAAAACTGAACTATAACAAAAGAGTCAATCACAAAACACCCTAAATCAATCAAATGCTCCTATAACTACCATGTTACTTGGGTTCAATTTTGTTTAATTATCAAATAGGAACGACATGAATAAACTAATACAACTATGTTACTTGAACCGCAAGCAACAACTCAAAACGAATTCGAAAATCTGACAAATAAGGGACTATGCTCGAAAAACCGACAACTTACACAAGGAAGGGTAAAATGGTCATCTTAAACCGAAAACCAACACTAAACTCGAATAATTGGGACGAAAAACTAAGAAACCAAAAATAGTCTTGTTGGCTGGGAGCGGACAGTGACGACAGACAAACATTGTTGGCTGGCAACGCTGTTGGGAGCGGACAGTAATGGCGAACAAAGACCGAAAACGCCACATTATTGGCTGGAAACACTGACCAGGAGTGGACAGTGACGACAAACGGAGATTATTAACTGGGAGCGGATAGTGACGACAGATAGTGACCGAGAGTGCCGCATCGAACGCTGTCGATTTTGTCTCTGCAAGCTGGCAGCGAACAGTGCCGGCGAATAAGGCCCTGGAGCGCTGCCAGACAGCTGCTAATACACTCTACCCTATGACAGAAAAATTAGAAAATATCCTTCCCAAACTCACTCAGAACCAGCAACACATCATACTACCCAACTTATACAAGCCAACCTCTAACCTACAATTTGATATCATCACTAGTCGCAACCAATCTATACTCAACCAACTATCAACATAGCAACACAAGCACCTAAAAGCTGACTACTATTTACCTATGACAAAACTAGAAAACCTCAAACAAAACCAGTCCATACAAAGCTAAACCAACCCTCGCAAGATACAACACCTAACAAAAAAAAAACTAAGCATAACCAACTAACTAAAGATCCAATTAGCCAAAACACCTATCAAAATTCTACAACAAAAAAAACCCCAAACAGCTATTCAACTATTCAAATCCAGCAACCAACCCATCTATTTGATGGTGAAAAACAACATTAGAACTTTCGAGCATAGCCATAATAATAGACAGCGAGTACACAAGGCGATAAGCCTATTACAATAACCATACCAAACCAAAAAGAGTATATCGAAGCACAATTGCAACAATTATCCTTAAATGATCAACAATACATTCAAATGATACAACAACCCCTCAATGCTTAAATGTGAAAATGAAACGGGAAAACTACGAATAACGGACCAAAGTCCCAACTACGAATAACGGACCGAAGTCCCAACTAGAAACTATGGACCGAAGTCGCAACTGTGGCTTTCGCCTAAATGATCGATTATCAAATTTTGTCCGGAAATCCGGTTTGAAGTACTTCATTCCCTAATGGCGCCATTTTATCATTTTGTTCACTGTAAGCAATATGAGGGTAAACTCACACAAAACAATTGATTAATTATCTTCAATTATTCCAACTAGCATATACTTAACCACTATCTAATGCATTCTTAACTGTCCAAAGTTCAACTTATCAAACACACATATCCAAGCCAATCAAACACAAGCTTAACGAAACTAACACAAATCCAATACCACAACCCTAACACAGCCCAAAGCTAAACAACTAAACAACAAGATCAATAAAAAAACAAACAAGACTATGGGGCTAAAAACGGGTTACCAACCTGTATAGCAAACTCCTCAAAATCCAAGCTTACTCCACCAAGATTTACTTCTCCCTAGAACAACCAAATTTTAAAACAAAACTTTATCAAAAGTCACTAATTCACTTTGTAACTTAAAAATTCTGTCAAATATATCTTTAGGTTAGTAATTTTGAAAAAAGGATAACAGACTCTTATCACCAATCCAACAATTTCAACTACTAAAAGACTCCAGTTAACTATGATGATCAAATCCAAACTTTGCCTGAAAGTGTGAGAGAGAGAGAGACGGGGAAGAGAGGGATACATGATTTGGGCTTATCGATGGGCTTGAGCCTCATGGGCCCAAGTCCATTAACAAGTCCATACATATGAACCCAAAACTTCCAAAAGCTAAATTTCGAAAATATGAATTTTATAAAAAGGAAATTTTTATCTACTTTTGAAATTCAAAGTTAAATCATAGACTTAATTTAAATTAAAGTGTACTAATTTTTGGAATATATTTTCGGTAAAGAAAAACTTCAAAACGACACGGAAGTTACCTTAATCAGATAGGAAAATTCTAGTTAAAATAAAAACTTATAAAAAAATTATCGAAATACCAAAAATACTCTTTTAAGTTAGTGAAACATTTTAGGTTGGATTTTCGGACATTACATTAAAAATTATTATCAATTTAAATTTTATTTTATAAATAATTTTCAAAATTCATCCGTCTATTTTAAAAAATTATATAAATAACAATAAAAAATATTATAATTATAAATTGATTTTCTAACTATGAATAATTATTAATGTATAATTTTAACAAAAAAATATCTCATCTTTAATGGAAGAAATCATGTTTTTGAAATGAGGAGAGTTTACTTTATGTGCAAGAACATTCTCATAGATAAAAATTTTTAATATCATTCTTCTCATATTTTCTCTTATACTTCCTCCCGTAAACATATCTTTTAAACTTTTTTTGTTTTATCTGTGATGATTTAAATAAAGAAGGTACAATTCGAGATGACTCACGAATAATTTTAATGCATCGGAATTATGAGGGTTGGTTACTAACACCACCTCCTGCAGTATTCCATCTATTTGAACTCTCCCTGAGTATCATTCTTACTTGATCTCTTTCGAATTCAGATGCTTTTGATGCACTCAATGTCGCAGTATAACTCTCACATTCATCAGGGTATAAATCAGATAGATATTTATATATGTCATCTTCATCTCCATCATCATGTTATTGTCCTAATTCACTTCTGAATTCATGTCTAATATCATCAAACAATGTAGTTTTTTTTATTTGATAAATCAAA
The DNA here is from genome assembly GCA_031304145.1 of Cardiospermum halicacabum. Classification (NCBI taxonomy): domain Eukaryota; kingdom Viridiplantae; phylum Streptophyta; class Magnoliopsida; order Sapindales; family Sapindaceae; genus Cardiospermum; species Cardiospermum halicacabum. The sequence continues at coordinate 5,596,072 of CM062396.1, read as the reverse complement.
TATTTCATTTTTTACTTCAGGAAGCACATTAGGACATTATCTTACATTCAGATACACCTCAGCACTGAAATGATGATTAAACCAAGTAATTCCACCACTTTGCATGATATGACCACGAAACTTACAAATAGTCTCATGCTTGTTATTCAAAATTTTATCACAATACTTCCATGGTGGATCATCTTTGTTTTGAGACAATTTTTTTGTAATAAAAATTTCTGCATGATTATTTTTTCCAATAAGTAGATGTAATTAAATTAACCATTATATATAATTCTAAATAAAATTCAATTAATATATAAATATAAAACTTAATATAGAAAAAAAAATACATAATCATAATCATGATTCATGAATAAATGTATAAAAAGGGAAAAGTTACTTAATTTAAAATTTGAAAAAGAAAATTTACCTAATTTAGAAATTGAAAATGAAAAATGACTATTAGAAATTAGAGATTTAAAGTGATAGATAATTATTGAAAAAAAATAATATAAAGGGAAATGGTGTTGGTAGATCAGAGAAAATCAAAAGATTTTGACCAATATAAATTTGGTGTGTTATGTATTGTGTGTGGAAAACAATACGCATATTTAGGGGCAAATGAGAGAATAAGGAGAGATGTAATGTATGTATTGTGTTGTGTCGGTAAGAATGATATATTATTATTAGTTTTTTAAAAAATAAAGTAAAATCTAAAACTTTATCTTAAATCTTATCAAAAATCTTATCCTATCCAAATTCTTCTATTTTATAAAAAAATCTTATTTATAGCTTTTTTACTATTTCTTTTTTACTATTTTATCATTTTAATTTTTACCATTGAATTTTTATTTACCATACCAATGATTTACTATTTACTATTTTCATAAAAATATTAAATTTAAAATCATATTTATAATCTATCATTTAAAAATACATCGAAATTTTTCGGATAATATAAAAAAGTATCATGAATATCAAAATATTTTATGGACATATCGATTTGTTCGGGTATTCCAGAGAATATAGGATATTCAGACGTATCGCTGCCAGTTCGTCTAAAATTTAGATAATATCGAAATAATATCAGGTATCATATCGATATTTAAAACCTTGAACATACAAAAGATAACATCACTGGTAACTTCAATGACCCGCAATCAGGGTTCATAATTTCATTATCTAAAAGTGTATGCCATAGACTTTAACTAATATATTTGAATGAAGGAAAATTCGGAAAAATAAGAGATTTTCCACAAAATCTTATGGAAATCTCAAATTATTTTCTTTTATTTTTTAATATTAAAATTCAATTCTTATATTTTGATTTTTTTTTCGCACCACTAATATTAAAGAATTTATTCTTATCATTTTCGAAACCTGCATAATTTGATATCATAATCAAAATCAATGCGATACATTTCAACATAAAACCAGTTCAACCAAACCACACACAACACAAAAATATGAGGAATATCATTACCAATAGTCTTGAATTCACTTAAAACTTACTTCCTAAGCAATAGTCTTGAATTCACTTAAATCTTTCAATTCACAACTGTCCCCGAACACAATGCCAATATTTCAATAATCAAAATATTAGACATTAAATATCAAATGAGGAATCAAATAAGTAAATTTAAATAAAAGGTAAATAAAAATAAATATATCAATAAATTAAATTAATTTAAATAATAAAATTAAATGGTAAATAATAATGACCCAAAAGTACAATAATCATTTGAAATTTAAAACTTAAAAAAAGTAAACCAAATTCGAAAGAGGGCTCAAACTAACACTTTAGAATAGGAGTTTACAATATAACTTATATGGTTGTCGGTATATGTTTATATGATTGCTACCTTTACATTCATGTACATAATAGTTGTACGAGCAATAGTGATAGCAGGATATTAGAAGTTCAACACATGGTACCAACCTGTGGTGAGCTGGGATGTGAGAACTAGTGACTTGATTTTAACAGCCTAGTTATTTTGTTTCAATTACTACTAGTGACATATAAAATCTCATTTTAAAGGTCTAGACATTGAAAATATCCCACCAAAATCCTCATTGTGATCCTTACAGGAGTCTTGAGGATGAAAATTAATCTGGTAAAAAATCTAACTTTTTTGAACATGCCAATAACTCACACGATAATAATTCCAATCCCCATAACTCACATAATAATAATCCAATTTCCTCAACCTTCGCTTTCCAAAGTTTGACGGAAGAGATACCCATGGATAGATATTCAAGGCTGAGAAGTATCTCAAGTTTGATGGCATCACACCCGATCAACAGGTGGAACTAGCTTATTTTCATTTAAAAAATATTGTGCTCCAACGGCATCGGTGGTATGAGAAGTACTAGGTATGAAAAGTACCAGGGTGGTATGAGAAGTAGTGTTATTGAGATTTGTTCCTACTGACTATGAGGATTCATCTAAAGCAATTACCCGACTCAAAGAAACCTCTCGTGTTGTAGGCTCAAGGATGATATTCGCTTGGATGTGAAGATAAAACAACCTAAATGATTGATTAACGCCATTAGGTTGCAAAATTGGTCGAGGAGAAGTTGAACTTGCAAAAGAAAACTTAGCTCACTTGGACCAACAAAAACAGCATAGAACCAAGTACTATGGGGCCTCCACCCACCACTAAGAAAACTAACAACAAAACTTCTCTCCATAGGATCTCTAGTCAAGAAGCTAAAGAACAAAGAGATAAGGGGCTATTTTATTACTGTGATGTGTGGTACAGTCCAGACCATTGCTGTCAGAAATCACAACCTATTGGGTTAAAGATACTTTCGATGTCAAAAATAGAGAATATGACCAAATAACCAATACAGTTCCCTTGTAGCCTTAAGGTTAATGGATGATCTATTCCTACCATTTCGTTTAATCGATAGTGATAGTACTCACAACTTTGTGGATCGGAATTTGGTGGTGTTATCTCGTTTAATGGTAACCCAAGATCACCCCTTTCAAATTACTATTGCTAATAAAGAAAAAATATTAATTTTTTTTTGAGTATTCAGGAATATCATATTGTAGCAGATTTTTTTTTTTTTTATGTTCTTCCAGTTACACTATATCCGATTATTTTGGAGTTTAGTGGTTGGCGATTTTAGAACCTGTAGAGACAGATTATACCAGTCTGGCCATGACTGTAAAGAAAGAAGATCAACTTCACACATCTAAGACATAAAAGGGGAGAATTTGAGCCGTTAAAGAGAAAAAAACTCTATATAGTCACCATATTCCGCTTCTGCCAAACAACCAACCAGTCTCAGTAAGACCTTACTACTATTCTTTTCATCAAAAATCTAAGATTGAAGTTGGAGATTTTGTATTGATTATAGGGCTTTCAATGATTGTAGCAATGTACTCCGAGATTCGACACAAAACTTGTTATTAGCCCAAGAGCATATGAAAGTCTAAGATAATAAACACAGAAGAGAAGTGGAGTTCCAGGTATGTGTACTTAAACTCTCCCCACGGCTATTCAAAATTCTGGAGAAGATAAACTATGTTGCTTATTGTGTCCGTATCCCTGAAGATGTCAAAATAGACAGCGTGTTCATGTCAGCCTCCTGCTAATAGGCCATCTTCCATTTCTACTCAACCTGTAATAACTGATGATTCAAAAGTATTACCTGCTCCTCAAAAGATATTGAAGAAATGTGCTCCACAACCTAGTAAAATCTTAAATCACAACTACTGTTCTTCTTCAACCTCCCGCCATAAATAATTTCAGTCAATAATCACCCGAAATCACAGCTTCTAATGCCTTATAATAATATCTCTGATGGTGATGTGTGGTCGCAAAATCTAAAATTTAGAGTGAGAAAATTCCAAAACTTTAAATGAAACCTCTAAAATCCCACTTAAACCGTGACACATACCTTAAAATTGTTGATTGGGCTGTGTCTTTTTGACGGGCAACATTGACTTCTTCCACGGTGAAATTCTGGTGATTTGTACGGACGAGAAAGTTTTCGTTTCAATCTTGCTTTGGAAGAAATAGTGGATTATTGTGAATGCGTGTAACTTTTGTTTTTAATCATTACTTTATTTTTGTAAATGTCCATTAACCTTTATTTTATTTTGTTTAAAAAAAATGCAATGTGAAAAATTTGGATATAAAATGAAAAGTTAATGACTATTTGACAATGTTGTGATTTTTTCTTTGTGGATAAAAATAGATAAATATGTTATGAAATTAAATAAGCAAACAATTTGAGAGATACGTGCTTCATTCTTCGTTCGGTCTCCTTTGATGTACCCACCTGTCACTCGGGCGATACAAGCAGCATTATCGTCGTAAATAATTGTTGGCCCATTTAATGTTTGTAGGATTCTATATGAACTCTGGATATAATGTATAACTGATCTCAACCAGACACATTCTCGATTGACTTCATGCAATGTCAAAATTTCAGCATGATTTGAGAAAGTAGCAACCAAAGTTTGCTTTATGGATCTCCAAATTGAAAATGAGCTTTATGCGGATCTTAAAGATATCCGACATCAGCATAACCAACCAAACTAGAAGGATTATCCGAATTCGAATAAAACTGTCCCAAATCAACATCTCCCTGAAGATATTTGAAAATATGTTTAATTCCCATTCCAATGGCGACGAGTCATGGTAGAACTGTATCTAGCTAATAAATTTACAACAAAAGCAATGTCTGGTCTTGTACATTGAACTAGATATAGAATGGCACAAAATGCGCTTAAGTATGGTGTTCTGAAATCCAGAATATTGTCATCATCATCTTTGAGTGTGAATGGATCCTTTCCGGGATCAAGAGAAGGAACAACCATTGGGGTGCTTAATGGATGACATTTTTCCAAACTAAATCTTTTCTGTATAAGCTTTCTGATGGATCAAAATTCCATTAGTTTTAAGTTCAATTTCAAATCCTAGACTATATTTTGTTTTCCCCAGGACTTTCATTTCAAATTTCATTTTTAATATTCAGCAGTCTCCTAAATTTCATTTTGGGTTCCAATCATGTTCATATCATCAACATAGACTGCTACTATTGTAAATCCAGATCCTGATTTTCTACTGAACACACATGGACAAATAACATCATTAATGTACCATTATTTAATTAAATATTCACTCAGACGATTGTACCACATTCGTCTAGACTGTTTTAATCTATTGTAAATTCACTGTTTTATTAATTTCAGGAATTTTTAATCCTTCTGGAACTTTCATGAAGATCTATGTATCCTAGGAACCATACAGATATGCAGTTACTACATCCATTAACCTCATCTCCCAATTCCTTTCTTTGGCCAATCCAATAAAAAACTGGAAAGTAAATATATCCATTACAGGTGAATACGTTTTATCAAAATCAATTGTAGGTCTTTGTGAGAAACCTTCGGCAACCAATCGAGCTTTATATCTCATAATTTCGTTTTTCTCATTCCGCTTTCTAACGAACACCCATTTATAACCAACTAGATTAACACCTTTTGGTGTTTTATTTATAGGTCAAAAAATGTTCCGTTTATTCAATGAATTTAATTCTGCCTAGATTGCTTCTTTCCATTTTAGCTACTCATTTTGTTCCCTACAATAATTTATGGATTGAGGTTCATTATCATTATTCATCACATCGATAGCTATTGCATATGAAAACATATTATCAACAATAAAGTTTTCACGGTTCCAAATTTCTTTTGTATAATTAATAAATATTTCTTCATTTTTGGATACATTTACCTCTTCATGTCTTTTCTTCATTCAGATTTTCAACTTTCACAATTTGTAAATTTTGACTAATATCTTTCGGAGATATTACATCAATAGTGTTCCCAATTATAACTTTTCATTTTTGTGGTACAATATCTTTGGACCTAAAAATCTACCATATTTTCTTTAGATTTCTGATGTCTCACCAGTTACCATCTGTTTTGATTTTTCAGTAGGTACATCCAGTCGAGCTGGTGCATTAAATGGTGGCATATGAGATTTTGTAACCTTAGCTGTATCAATAAAACTATCTGGTAATCGATTTGTAATCATTTGTAAATAAATTATCCTACGTACTTCATTTTCACTTTGACTAGTATGTGGATCCACATAATACAACCTTTCACTTTTCCAAGCGAGTTCATTTTTACCAGTATTATAGGGTTCATCCTTTCAAAGTCGCGGGAATAATTCTTCATTAAAATGGCAATCCGCAAATCTTATAGTAAATATATCACCCGTCATGGGTTTCAGATATCTAATTATGGACGGTGAATTATATCCAACATAAATTTTCAAACGACGTTGTGGTCCCATTTTGGTTTTTTGAAGGGGTGCTATGGGAACATATACAGCACATCCAAAAGTTTTTAAATGAGATATATCTGGTTTATTTCCAGTTACCAGCTGTAATGGAGAATATTCATGATATGCGGTGGGTCTCAGGCGCATCAGTGTGGTTGCATGTAATATTGCATGACCTTAAGCGGAAATCGGTAATTGGGTTCGTAACAATAATGTTTGGGCAATCATTTGAAGTCTTTTAATAAATGATTCCGCTAATCCATTCTAGGTATGAACATAGGGTACTGAATGTCTAACATTTATACCGATTGACATGCAATAATCATTAAAAGCCTTTAATGTAAATTTACCAGCATTATCCAAACGAATATTTCTAATCTGATAATCTGGGAATTGTGCTCTCAATCTTATTATTTGGGCAAACAACTTAACAAATGCCACATTCCGTGTTGATAATAAACATACATGTGACCATCTTGCAGATGCGTAAATCAACACCATAAAATATTTAAAGCCCACTAAGTGAATGAATTGGTCCACAAATATCCCCTTGAATCATTTCCAAAAATGATACACACTCAACATTTATTTTTAACGGCGATGGTCTAACAATCAATTTCCCCCGAGTACAAGCAATACAGAAATTATCTCAATAAATTAATACAAGCAATACATTTATGCAAAGCACCCTATATAACCTCAATAAATTAATACTCGATAAATTAATAACCTCGGTAAAATAATAATTTTCTCCTGTCCCGAGTCGGGATAAACATGTTAATTTAATAATTCGCTAAATTTATAAGATAATACAAAAAAAAAATAAATATTCATATAGGTTCCATTTGATATATAAATAAATAATTAGGATAGTTTCATTTTTTTCATTTTATATAGTTTCATTTTTTTCATTTTATAACTTTTAGATACATTATATAACCCAACTTTAAAAATTTCACAAAAATAGTCGTTCAAATTTTCACTTTTCAAAAATGAACCAAATTGTCCATTTTATCCTCCTGTGAAGACCTTTTACACTAATCTGTGAAGGTGGTCTGTGAATAGGATTTGTGAAGCTGTGAATGTTTATTTTTAAAAATCAAAATTTGGATGGCTCAAAAATAGAATTAAAGTTTTGTTGGTTTAGTTTTGAATTTTTAAACTTTGTTTGGTCCATTTTATGTAATTTCCCCTTAATAATTCATCTGTATCAAAATATTGCATACATAATACATAAGTAAACTAAACAAGTTTCTGAAAATACGAATCTAATATTGTTTGTTTCTTCTTGAAATCAATATCACCTTGAATCTCATCTCTAACCCTTCTTACTGCATTAAGAATATCAGATGTATTCTTCTCATATTGTAAAAGGAAGTGATGTAAAGTGATTGTTGCTTTCAGAGGATTCATTATCTAACAACCTAAGTTTACATCTTCTGCTGTCATTGCATTTTGATACTTCAATCCATTAATTAGATTATGCAATTGTTGTAAGCCATCATTATTCATCTGTTTTTTTTTATTTTCCGAGGATTCATTATCTAACAACCTAAGTTTACAATGCTTAAAACAATTTGCAGTCGTACTTGAGCTGACATCCATTTTCCATGCTGAGATTGCAAGATTCATTCCATCTAAAACATTAATCTTTTCTAGATTTGAGATCCCAATTTCATAACCATCCAAAGGATTTCGATAAAATCGCCTACGATAATGCATCTTAAAAGCTCTTATGATCCCGACATCACAAGGCTGAATCTTTGATATTGTGTTAGGTGGTTAAAAAAAATAATTCAACATTTATCAAACCTTCGACATTTTCTGGATGAGCAGGACAATTTTCAACAATTAAAAGAATTTTCCTGCCATCCATTTTTCCATCAAGCTGTTGAACATATTCTTAGAATAGAATCTCAGTCATCCATGCTCTTTTATTGGCTCGATATTCACAATCCATACTTTCCAAATTCACATTCTTGAAACAACATGGTTTTAAATACTTCTCAATGATCCATAAAGGAATTTTCTCAGAACCATCCTCATTACAGCAAATAACAACTGCAAGTATTTCTTTATCTTGTTTCTTACCTTCAAGTTGCTTTGTTGCCAAAGAATGATCTTGTTGTAGCCTAAAGAACAATCCAGTTTCATCCATACTAAAAACATCTTTCTTCGCAAACTGATCAAGTTTATCTCTGATGGATTGTAAATTGCTCTCCATAGCCTCTATATGAATCGATCCACTTTCTCCAAAACGACAATATTGCTTGATACCGTGTCTTGATTTGGAACGCTCTAGCCAGACTTGAGAAAAATGAAAATCAGGTTTATCAGTGGGATACATATTTTTTAGAAGCTCTTTTCCCTTCATTATAGTTAGTTCCACATTCATATTAACACGCTCTTGGTAATGAATAAACCACTTGAAGAGAGCCTTCTCTAATTCTAGAAATTTGGCAGCTTTATGTCAGCTACTGACCTCTTGATCGTGTTTGATATTGTAGCTTGTCTCACTTGCAAATTAAACTTCTCCAACACCCATTGTTGCAATTGCTTTTGAGTGCATGCTGGGTTTTATTGTTTATACTCACACAATACCATCAGTCATGGTGGTTTTTTTAACACCTTTGAGATGAGAAGCCATTTTTTTTTGTTTTTTTTTTTTTTTGTTTTTTGATTTGAAGACTTGCATAATACATCTATTTATATAGTAACTTAGTTAATGTATGTACGTGTAACTACATTAATAATTGAGTGGATTTATTCATTTAATGAATATACATGTAACTACATTAATAATTGAGTGGATTTATTCATTTAATGAATATACATGTAACTACATTAATAATTAAGTAGATTTATATATTTTATTAAGATATACATAGAATATTGAGAATGTATCAGCAAAAATACATGAATTTGGTTAAGTATGCCTAATTAATAATCAATGTAGAAATTAGTTTTCACGTACACTTACATGGGTGTATCTAATCATGACTTTCGATGACTTTCGATAACTTTCATAGACTTTAAATATCACTAAAAATCTGCAGGTATCTAATCATGACTTTTGAAGACTCTATAAAAGTCATGGGGTATCTAATCATGACTTTCACAAACTTTTAAAATGTCTTTGAAAGTCATGTGGTATCTAATCATGACTTTTATAGACTTTTAAAAAGTCTTCAAAAATTTTGGGGTATCTAATCATGACTTTTATAGAGTCTATAAACGTTTTGGGGTATTGTAATTTTCATGACTTTTGAATACTTTTAAACTTGATAGACTTTTATAGACTTTTGTAGACTTTTTTAACTAATTAAGGAAATTTAAAGTTAAAAAATTGTCTTATCCTTTCCTCACAAACTTTGAATGACTTTTGAATACTTTAAAATATTAACAAGTAAAAACTCAATTTCAACCACATTAGTTATTCTTTTATTATTTACTTTTTACTTTAATTATAACTGTGAAATATTTAAAAATCATCTTTATATATTTTTAATAATATTTTTTATTTACTTTTATCAAGTATTATATTTTTTGTTTTATTGAAACAATTATTTTATTTCTATCATATATTTTTATTGAAAAAAAATAGATTGTCTTAGTCTATCAATTACATTAAACAAATAATTAAAGATTGGGTGAGAAAGTGTAAACATAATAATAATTTCTTGGTAAATTAATAGAATGAAAAAAAATATACACAACAATTTTAAAAAAAAGTAAAAGAAAAGAAAAGGGGACGAAAAAATTTATAAAAGATATTACAATAAAGTAATGACTTATTAGAACTGAGGGTTGACGCCACCAATCATAGATGTCGTGGTAGTAATGAAATCTTTAATAAGATTATTGAATTTTTTTAATGCCAAAGGACTTTTTACTTTTAATATCAATGAATTTTCATCAATTCTTAAAAGGTATTTGAAAGTTCTATAAAATTAACTAATTGATATATGAAAGTCATTAAAAGTCTGTAAAAGTTATTGAAAGTCTACAAAAGTCATTTATAAAAATCCATCAAAGTCTACGACAATCATAAAAAGTATATTTTAAAAATCTATGAAAGTCATTGCTGGATTTATAAAGTCTATGAAAGTTTATAAAAGTCTTTAAAAATCATTTACTTTTTAAAGTTTATAAAAGTCTTTAAAAATCATTTACTTTTTAAAATTTATAAAAGTCTGTAAAAATCTATCAAAGTCGTGATTAGATACCGACTATATTCATAATTTGAATTCAAAAAGTACATAATTTATAAATTAATAATATTTATTTATGTGATTAATTAATATTTCGTTAAATTAATAAAATTTGACGGTCCCAACAGTATTAATTTATGATGTTATATTATGAGTGGAGATAATTACATGGAAAATGAGAAAACGGAAGGTTTCGGAAGGAAAAGAGGAGCGGGAGAAAGCTGTGAATAACACTAGTGATGATATTAATTGATTATTGGCAGACGATGTAATAGGAGGAAGAGGTAGTGAGAGGGTCAATAAGAAAAGCATTGAGATTCTTTTCAACACTACAGACTCAAGATAGCTTTTGGCCAGAGATTTTGCTGGCCCTCTGTTCCTTCTACATTGCTTGGTATGTTTAATTCGATAAGTTTAATAAAAAATTAATAAAATAAAAATTATTTAATATTTTAGAATTATTAAAATTATAACATCGTGTTGAGATAATTCGATACCTTTACAACTACTAAATATACAAAATATTTATTTTAAATGGAATAAATTATAATTCCATTTGGAGATTAAAATTAAAATTAATTAATTCCAAATAAAGATAGAGGTTGGGATTGCATAATCGAAGATTAGAGTACAATGCTATGTACGACCCTATGCTGTGACATTAAGATTACTTGGAGAGGGTAGATGTAAGTGGAAAATCTCCCTCTTTCTTTTCTTTTCTTTTTTTTTTTTTTTTTTTTTAATGTATTTTTAATTATTTTGTTTTTGGAAAGATAGGGTTATTAGGAAAGAATTACAATGGTCCTGTTCTACCACGTCACTATCACTTCATTTTAAGTCTAATCAATCACATTTTTCCTTTTAATCATTTGTTTTTTCTCAATACTACATAATTATTCAATACAACTTAAATTGAGAGATATATGTGGTTGAATTTATGGATGACGTGATAGATTGGGATCATTTCATAATAGTCCATACCGACGGTCTATGATTGGAATGGAAATAATCTTATTCCTACAGAATATTCTATTAATTCATCCCGGAAAAATATGATGTAATATGAGAATGATTTAGTTGTGTTGGTTATTTTTACGTGAAAAAGATTTGTTGGAACCATCAATTCGCTTTTCAATGCTTAGAATTTGTCTCGGAAACTTTGTTAGAAGGTTAGTGCATTTTAATTTTTAAATATTATTTATTTATTTTATTAGAATTAATTTTAAAAGCTATCCAATTTTTAACATACTTTACTTTCAATATCTCATTTTATAAAATTCTCCAATATTACTTTAGAAACCAAAGCTATACACAGTGAGGTGGGAGTGGTTTTGAATGATGTATATGATTTTACTAATTGTATAATTTTAACTTTAAAATTTTTTATTTAATAATTTTAAAATTTATTTTTTATTAATTTTTAATACTATATTTTACTAAGCAAAATAAATTATTATATAGTTTTAATAATTTTTAGTTTAAATTTTTAAATTTACTAAATTAAAATAAATTATTTTGAGATTTAATAATCTGTAAATGTACACATGGCAAAATGATATCAACAATTATATGCATCTTGACACTTGGTGTATGATGCTGAAAGTGGAATCCATCATACTACTACTTTTGGTTTAAAACACTCCTCTTTGAATTCCATCATTTCAAATATTTGACACCTTACCAGAAAAATCCAACGGGATAAAAATTGGACGAAGGGAAAATAGTACAGTTGGTGAATCTAAAATTACAGAAACTCTTCCCGTGTTGACAACATTCGTAAATTAATTCTTTATTCTGAAAAGTTTTCGCATCCCTTTTCTATGAATTAACTTCTCGAACATTGACATCGTTAAAATCTTTGTTAACGAATCCGCCAGATTGTTTGAAGACCGAATTTTCTTCACATAAATTTGACGAGATTCTTAAAGCTCGTGGGTGTAGAAAAACTTGGGAGAGATGTGTTTAGTTTTATCCCCTTTGATATATCCACCATGCAATAGGCGATACAAGCGGTATTATCTCCAAAATTACTATTGGTTCTTTCATTGTCAGGGGAATACCACATGAACTCTGGATGTCACTTATTACAGATCTCAACCAGACACATTCCTGACTAGTTTCATGTAAGGCCAATATTTTAGCGTAATTCGAAGATGTGGCAGTCAGAGTTTATTTTACGAATCTCCACGAGATAGTCGTACCATTATATGTAAAAATGTATCTAGTTTGAGAAAGGGCCGTATGCGGATTCGAAAGATACCCAGCATCAGCATATCCAATTAACCCAGAAGAAATATTTGAATTTGAGTAAAAGAGTCCTAAATTAATAGCTCCGCGAAGGTATGTGAGAATATGTTTAAATCCATTCTAGTGATGACGGGTCGGAGCGGAACTATATCCAACCAATAAGTTTACAACAAAAGCTATATCTGGTCTTGTACATTGGACTAGATATAGAAAGGCACCAATAGCACTCAGGTATGGTGTTATTTAGATATTGAAACGTTTCAAAAAATTTTCAGTATTAGCCTTTTGACGAATCAGAATTCCATCTGATCTATGCTCTATTTCCAAGATAATACTTTATTTTCCCTAGGTCTTTCATTTCGAATTCCCTTTTCAAGTATTCAAGAGTTTTTTGAATTTCATCTTTGGTTCCAATTAAATTTATATCATCTACATAAACTGTTATAATTACAAAATTAGATTCTGATTTTTGAATGAACACGCATGGACATATGACATCATTAGGTATCATTCTTTAATTAGACACTCACTCAGACGATTACACCACATTCATCCATACTATTTTAATCTATATAGTGTGACTATTGTAACTTCACGAAATATAATCCACGATCTTTATTCATTTCAGGAAGTTTTAACCCTTCTGGAAGTTTCATGAAAATATCAGTATCGAGGGAACCATATAGATATGCAATAACCACATTAATTAAATGCATTTCGAGATTTCTTTCTTTAGCCAAACAAATAAAAAATTTGAAAGTAATTGTATCCATCACAGATGAATATGTCTAATCAAAATCAATCCCAGGTCATTGTGAGAAACCCTGAGCAACCAAACGGGCTTTATATATTACAATCTCATTTTTCTAATTTCGTTTCCTAGAAAATACCTATTTGTAACCAAATGGTTGAACATTTTTAGGTGTTTGAACTGTGGGTCCAAAACCAATATTTGTTTAATGAGTTTAATTCTGCCTGGATTGCTTCTTTCCATTTTGTCCAATCATTTCGTTTCTTGCATTCATTCATGGATTGTGGTTCATATTCACCAATCATTATTTTTATTGCTATTTCATATGAAAACATGTCATTCAATATAACATCTTTACGATTCCAAATTTCTTTTATGTAATTTATAGATATCTCCTCATTCCTAGATTCAGGTATCTCTTCAGATATTTTTTCATGATTAGAATTTTCAACTCCCACAATTTGTAAATCTTGTGAAGTGGTATCTTTTGGAGGCATTTCTTTAACCATGTTCTCATTTTTACTTTACATTTTTGTGGTATATTATCTTTGGATCCAACGGGTCTACCACATTTTCTATGGATTTCAGATACTTTATTTGCTAGCATTTGTCCAGATTTATCAATTAGAACTACCTGTCGAGTGGGCGTATTTTGAGCAGAGATATGAGATTTAGTCACTCGAGTTGTATTAGTAAAATTATTAGGCAATTGGTTAGCAACCATTTGTAAATGGATCATCCTTCGTTTTTCATTTTCACATTGACCAGTACGTGGATCCAAAAAATACAACTTTTTATTTTTCCATATAAGTTCAGATACTTTATTTGCTACCATGTCCCGGGAATATTTGTTTATTAAAAGGACAATATGCAAAATGAGTAGTAAACAAATCCCCAGTCATGGGTTCAAGATATCTAATTATTGATGGTGAGTCATGCCCACATAAATTCCCAAACAACGTTGGAGTCCTATTTTAGTTCTTAAAGGAGGTGATATGGGAACATATACAACATAACCAAAAATCTTTAAATGTGATATATCTGGTTTATATCCGATTACTAACTATAATGGAGAATATTCATGATATGCAGTGGGTCTCAGGCGTATTAGTATACCTGCATGTAATATTGCATGTCCCAAGTAGAAATTGATAATTGGGTTCGTACAAAAAAGTATGATCAATCATTTGGAGTCTTTTGATTAATGATTCTGTCGGCCCATTCGGGGTATGAACGTGTGGGACTAGATGCTGAACATTAATTCCTATCAACGTGCAATAATTATCAAATGCACTTGACGTAAATTCACCGGCATTATCCAAATGAATAGATTTAGTTTGATAATTTGGGAATTGTGCTCTCAATTTAATTATCTGAGCAAACAGCTTAGCAAATGCTGAATTACGGGTTGATAACAAACAAACATGCGACCATGTTACAGATGCGTTGATCAACACCATAAAATAATGAAATGAACCACTTTGTAGATGAATTGATCCTCATATATCCCCTTGGATCCCTTGCAAAAATGACGGACATTGAGAATTTATTTTAACTAGAGATGGTTTTGTTATCAGTTTTCCTTGACTACAAGATGTACAAAAATAATCCTTTGATTACAAAATTTTCTGATCCTTTAATGGGTGGCCATATGAATTTCCAATAATTCTACGCATCATTGTAGATTCAGGATGACCAAGTCTGTCATACCATAATCGGAAACTTGTAGGATCCAATATCTTTTGACTCACATTTACATACGTTTCGATTGGTGATACTTTTGTATAATATAAACTAGATGATAATGTGTGGATTTCTTCCAGAATGACTTTTTGTCCAAAAGTAATGGATGTTATATATAGATACTCCACTTTTTGTTCATTTACAGTTTTCATATGATATCCATTATTCCTTATATCTTTGAAACTCAATAAATTTCTTTTAGAATTACTTGAATATAAAGCATTTTGGATGCAGATTTTTGTTCCATTTTCCAATAGAATTATTTCATTACCATATCCTTTAATTAAATCAATAGAACCGGATATAGTATTCACTTGAGCATTATACTTGAATATATTTAGGAAATAATTCTTATCTCGTAGGATAGAGTGCGTTGTAGCACTATCAAGTAAACACACATCAGAGATATTTCCTTCAATTTCCATATTCTATTCACATAAACAAAATATTTACAATAATATTTACATTATAAAATATATCCATAAATATTTCTGAATTTAATTACAAAGATATATATACAACAAAATTCCAAAATCCAGTTAGAAATATTTTCATCGCTTATATCTGTAATACATATATTCAGGTTTCCTTTTGACTTTCATCATGATCTTCCGTATAGTTTAGAAAATTTTTGATATCCAGATTATCAAAGAAATCAGAGGTATGAAAACTTGAAATATTCTTTTGGGAGGTTTGTTCTCCACTTTCCAGATTGGTAACATTTGCTTCCATAGGTTTCTTTTCTTTAAGGGAAGTAGGGATGGCAATGGGGCGGGTTGGGGTGGATTCTTGGTCAACCTGAACCCGCCCCAATAGTTTTATAATTAATCCTAATCCACCCCAACTTGCCCCCGGCAGGTTCTTTCAATGTTAAAAAAAATCCAATCCGCGCGGAGTGGGTTTGAACTCGCCCCGCCCCCTCCCAAACCGCTTTATTATCAAAATTATAAAAATAATAAAGTAAAAATTCTAAAAAAAATGGGTTTTTTAAAGTTCAAAATACAATTATAGGTATGTTTTGAAAAACATACAAAAACAGGGTTTTAAAAGTTTAGTTTTCACTCCATAGGCCAAATTTCCCAAAATACCCCTGAACTTTTACAATTCATTGATTCTGTGAATTACGCTCACAGTAAGTGAAATACGCTCACAGTCTGTGAATGTTCTATGGAGTGAAAATCAAACTTTAGTTTTGCAAACTTTTCAAAAGTGACCTATAATTGTATAGTAAACCTTTTGTGGCCTATAAAAAAAATTTTCCAATAATAAATAATAAAATACTACATCAATATACAATATTAAGAAATTCATAAATAACATTATATTATATACAATTAAAAAAATTAAAAAATAAAAACATATTAAATATTGAAATAATATTAATAATATAATATTATATAATAAAATATATTAATTAATATATATCTACAGGTGCGGGGCGAGACAGATTTTGATAGAATCCGAACCCACCTCGCCCCGGAACCGATTATTCAATTCGATTGAATCCACCCCTATGCGGGGCGGATTTAAACCCGCCCGACCGGGTTGGAACGGATCGGGAAACCGCGGGGTGGATTCAAATTTGCATTCTTACAAGGAAGTTTGATATAAGTTTACCAGGTGTTGGGAAGTTCGACATTGATGTTGGAAATGATCACTACTTCCATACTTGTACAAACATTTTGAGGATAATTATCACTATTCCAAAATTTTTATTTTTGTTTTAGGTTTTATCTCTAATCCAGACCAGGTTTCACTACTTCCACAATTGTAACAAACATTTTGAGGATCATTATCTCTATTCTAGAATTTTATTTCTGTTCTAGGTTTCATCTCTTTTCCAGGCCAGGTTTCAACAATTGTATGAACAATACCTATTTCCACCTCTTCCTTAATTTTGGCTTCGTCCACAGCCTCGATTATTATTATTATTATTATTATTATTATTATTATTATTATTATTATTATTATTATTATTATTACGACCACGACCACATCTAAAACAATGACCTCGACCACGATTTGTATTCCCACGAATAGAAAACGTATTAGCATTTATTTTTGGTGGTGTTTGTAATAACCACTATTTTAAGGCTATTAGAACTACTATTAACTATTAATATAACAACCATTCGCCGGCACCATCCTAGTGATGTCCGGAGTCCACTAACAAACACATACAAACCTTATGATTACTACACCAAAACACACAACCAGTGCATGCTTCAAACAAGTTCACATTCAAATATATCCAAAGCTCAACTCAATATGAAGAATTGAATATTCATTCATCTATATAATAAATCTCAACAGAACTAAATAGTACAAAAACTTCAAAATCTAGTAATGCAATTAAAGCTAATAAATTATTTAGTCCACTAATATAGGTCTAATAGAATAGGCAACATCCTACTCAAATGCCAAAGTAACTCCCACTAGCCATCCACCTACAGTCAATGCTCCTTTACTGCTTTACCTAAAACATGTAAGAAATCTCATGAGTCTTTCTATCCTACATGTTATTTTTCTAAAAGCAAATAACTTATATAAAATTAGTGGATGCTTCTAGGATCCATTTTTCTGAACTTTCAACAACTGCAAGTATGTGGCACCTTGAGCAATTCTAGATGCTTACCACCACTCACGATGAAAAGGGGAATGATACTTAGAGAAGTTCTAGATGCTTATCATTTCATTACTACAACGTTGTCTATACTGTTTAGATTAACAACTAAAGACTTTTATTCTAACGAAATAGCTTAAAATCTATCACGTTCTGTAGATCACACATAGAAATCAAAGATTTAAAAACTACTTTAAAAGACTCAATAAGTACATAAAAATACTTACCTCGAAGTCGCCAGAATATTTGATGCACACGGTAACAAATTTGACATCAAATAACCTTAATTAAATTTGGGAATAAATTGAATGATTTTTAATCTCACTTTTCTTCACTATTATCTATAGAATTCATTTACTCTCGTTCTTATAAACATATTAATAATTATTATTTATTTAATCTATACATACAAATAACAACTTTTCTTTACACTAAACATATCTAAAGCCATATATACATATATATATATATATATACGTAAATCTAGACCATAAATTTAAATCAATGACAATGATTCCTAGGCATAATCAATTACTCAAAACTAGGGATGGCAATTCGGGTAATCGGACGGGTACCGCCCGAACCCGCTTGATAAAAATCAATATCCATACTCTGCCCATACCCGTAAAAATTAAACGGATACGGATACGGGTAATACCCGGTGGGTACGGGTTACCCGTTGGATATCCATTTATGATTAATGGATAAATTGGTGGGTATAATCCATGGATATGGATAAACCATGGATATTTTTATCCGAAAATATTAAAATAAAAAATTAAAAAAAATTAAATTAAAATTATTTTTCTACTATTATCATTACACTACAAACCTAAATTACAAATGGACTTATATCTCCAAATCTATTTTCGAATTCAATATCCAAGCAAAATATAGTTTCATATTTAAAAACAAGAAGAAGGTAAAACAAATATTTTTTTTTTTGACCATTAAAGACAAGTAATCAAAATTCTTAAAGTCCTTAAAGGAATCATGATCATAATTCATAATGTAGAAGAAAGTTTTGAAGAGATCCATAATTGTTCTAAATTTCAAAATCATTCTACTTCAAATAACACAAAAATAATATTAAAAAAGTCATACATCAAAATGATCATCCGAATGCAACACTACCACATTTCAAGTAAAAAATTAAAAGATATCATCTTCCACTTCTTCTTGAATGTTGAAGTCTCTTTTAACACTTGCTTCACCTATTTAAACATTAAAAAAATAATTTATATTAGATAATTCAATAATTAAAAAAAATGATTAACTTAAAAATTTATAAATATATATTCAAAATATTGACAAAATAAATTTACTTACCAATAAAATCAGCCCACAACCAATCTTGAACACACATCATTGCCTCCAAAGTCTTTTGATGAAGTCTACTACGATGAGGACTCACAAATCGACCACATGTACTAAATGCGGATTCAGAGGCAACAGAGGAAACCAGGATAGCAAATATATCTCTAACAATGCGATGTAATGTAGGATATAGTGGAGCTTTCAAGCTCTACCATTTTAGTATATCGAAATTGGGTGAATTTCTTGGTTCGAGATCCTCCTCTAGATAATGATCCAACTCTGTCTTTACTTGAACTGTTGCAGCAGGTGTACTAGCAATCCATTTATCAAAAGCTGAGCATAAAACAAGATTTGATACATCGAATTCCATTTCACAATGATCATCACTATAAGTTGAACATGCTTGAACTAATGATGAATTGTTTGCTCCACTTGAATTAAACCTATTTTTATAGTCTTCAACTATCCTAAACAAAAGATCTCGAACCTTTTCCATTTCCACTTGTGCACTCTCTCAATAAAGTAGTGGAAAATAAAAATTCATAATTCTAAATTTGTACCTAAGATCCAAAATTGTAGCAATTGCCAAAACTCCATGAAAGTTGTTCTTGTACACACCAAATTTCTGTTCCATCTGTGTAGCCATTGAACGAACTTGAGAGTTTGTTGATTTGCTCCACTCCATGACCATGTACCTAATGTCACACATAATAGGGTAAATAGAGACTAACTGTAGGATACTTGGTCCCTTATAATTTTTCTATTACCATATAGAACACCTTCAGTTTTTCACACATTTCACTTGCTACTACCCAATCATCTTCAGTTGGAACATTTTTATATTGATCGTCTCTTTGTCTCAGACGAGAAAAAACATTTTTATACATCATTGCAGTCCGAATCATCAAATAGGTGGAATTCCACCTAGTCTTACAATCAAGTGACAATTTCTTGTTACACTCAATGTTCATTTGTCAAACAACTTCAATGAATTTTTCCTCTCTTTTGGGGGTTGCAGACTAATAAGAAACACTCTTTTGAATTCGCTCAACACTAGGATCAACCACTTGTAATCCATGCTTCACTATTAAATTCAAAATGTGCGCTAAACAACGCACATGAAATAAGTCTCCCCCAAATGCCATTGATCCACTAGAAAGCCTATCTACTAATTTCTCAATCATAAGATTATTGGTGGAGCAATTGTCAACAGTCAAAGTGGATAACTTATGCTCTATATTCCAATCAATCAAGCAATCTATCATCACATCACAAAGAACCTCAGCAGTATGTGGACATGGGACGTAAACAAATCTAATAAAAAATTTAAGACCATTATTATTAACCTATTCAATATTTGAATTTATTAGAGTGTAAACAAAACTATTAGAACATACCTAATAATACGACTCTGCAAGGTCCAAGTATCATCTATAAAGTGTGATGTAACAGCTATAAATCCCCTATTTTGATGATGTGTGGTCCACATATCTGTTGTTAAAGAAATCTTTCCACTATTTTTCTGCAACAAATCCATGGTGATATTTTTTTCGTAGTCAAATATCTTCAAAATGTCATTCTTCAGAGTGTTCCTGGTAGGAATTTTGAACAATGGTTGAACTTTCTCCATGAACTTTTTAAACCCATGATGATCAACCATACTTAAAGGATACTCATGCAAAACCACCATGTTTGCCAACTCTCTGCGTGCTTCATCTTGATTGAATTGAAACAATTTTAATTCAGAATTTTCATCTTTTTTTTAGAAGCCATAAGTTGCTGACCCACATTTCCAAAATACTTTCGCGGACATGATGACAAGTGGCTTTTCAAATAGGAGGTTCCTCCAGAAGGATTAGCTGATAACCTTTTTCCACATTTGTGACATATAGCAGACACCACGACATTACGTTCTTCTCTGTCAAAGTCCTTCCACACTGGTGATGTTAATTTTCTTTTTCTCACTTGATTTTGAGTTAGTGTGTTGACCTCACCTTGACTAGAGTTTGGAAGGGTGTTTCTTGTGTTTTCCTCATAAGGACTGCTTTTTTCCATTGTCGATTGTGCAGATATAGACATGATTATTTATAAAACACCTGCAATTAAAAGTAATATTTATTAAAACCTATAAATACTTAAATTAATTCAATAAAGCAAATTAAGTTATGGATGAAACACAAATAAAAGAGCTTATCTAATTATCTAATCTATAATAATTTCAGATCTATATTGGAATGCATAAAAAATCCAATAGCATATATAACTAGCTATGTGGTTGACCAATCCAACCTAATTACACATACACTAACAAAATGTTGTATCATGCACAAATTTCATTGATTCATATAAAATGTCATCAATATCAAATACATAATAAATAAACCGATCCACTATTATAAATTCATAACCAATCATGAAGATTCCTGACAAAACAGAGTAATGAAATTATACAATCAACAATAGCAAATTAAGCAAAAATAAAAGATGAGGTCAGCTTACATTTGTTAACAACACTGAAAAAAACTAATATTTACATATAATGATGATATATAATAGAGTGAATAAATAAATAGATATTGAAGTGTGCATTTTGTTCTCGGTTTTGATGAAAAGGAAGAAGGAATAAAACCCCCACTTGCTCTTATATCCATGAAAAGGCCATGTGAGAGTTAGATATATAAAGGTGGGACCTCTGTGTATAGAGAAAAAGTAGGAATATCCAATGAAAAATCACCTAATGTTTCATGTACTTTTGTTTCTATGCTCTGCTCTACTTTCGCATACTAACACTGACTCATATAAAATGCCATTAATAATAATACTAGTTGACTCACTGATATGTATTAATGGAGTTTATCTTTCATATGTCCTTTTCTGAAAGAAGAGACAAAAGTACCTGTATTCGTCGACGACGTGCTCAACTGTGTCCGTGTTCCACTGTATTAGGAAAGTTTTGACTAGAAGAGAGACTGACAGGATAAGATGATGGGCGAACACTGAATGATTAGCGCATAGTGGACGGCGTGCGATTGACGATATCATAATCAATTGTGATGATGACAATTAGGTTTTAATTTAGGGATTGTGAAATTTTGATAGAATGTGCAAGTGCTTGTGTTGTGTGAGACAGTAACACTCAAAGTAATGAATATTCTTTATTAAAAAAATATTTAAGTATTAAATGAATAATGGGTTACCCGCGGGTATACCCGTACCCTACCCGATTATTAAATGGATAACATAAACAAATGGGTACAGGGTATTAGGGTAAAATATTCGTACCCATATCAAATTATAGCAGGCAGGTACCCACGGGTAATCGGATAAATGGATAAAACTATCATCCCTACTCAAAACCTAACACTTATTTATATATATACTCTAATTTATGAATGTAACAACAATATATAAAATCAATGACAGAGATGCATTAACATAGACATATAGCATAAATAATCATACTCTATAGCTACACTTATGTATACTCTTAATTCTATCCATTATTCTAAAATCAATCTCAATTCTAAATTCACAAGATAAGAATAAATCTTTAATTCTTACCTTCTAGTGTAGAGAAACAACTCCACTCCTTCCAAACTCTTTCAACGAGATTATCTTGCTAGGAATCCTCATCACATAAAATGTATAGAATCAATCAACTACTCATTTTCTACTCGTTTTCTAAATAACAATTCTTAATTGCACAAAGAAAAGACTTACCCTTATTAAAGTCTTTCTCAATCAATTCTGCATCAGACGATGTCAAAATCGTGTCTTGATTAATCTCTGAGATGGAGAGGAAAATCACACTTAAATTCTCTTTTCTCTATGTAGTCGACTAGGGTTTGGTAAGAGTGAAAAAAAAACTCCCAATTCTATATCTCCTACCCTTATATAGTGCTTTATACAAGACAACCTAGTGGGCTTAACACATTTACTAGAAAGCTTAGTGGATCATAAATGCTTATATTCTAACCATTCCCACTCACAAATAACCAATTCTATTTATTAGATACATTCCATTATATCATTCTAGAAATATAATAGAATAACGATAATAATAATAATAAAATGGTTAATAACAATAAAAATACCTTTAATTTCTGGGTCACTACAATCTTCTCCTCTTAAGTCATTTTTCGTCCTCGAAAATCAACTCAGGTATTGACTACGCACGTCTTTCTCGTGCTCCCAAGTTGCTTCTTCAGGGGTATAATCCTTCCACTGTACTTTGACCATAGGAATAGAACGCTTGCGGAGTTTAATCATTCGTCTCTCTTGAATACATACTGGGGGTTCTTCTGAGACTAAATTAGGATTAAGCTCTAGTTTTTCATAATCCAAGATATGAGTGTCATCAGAAATATATCTTCTTAACATTGAAATATGGAATACATCATGAACTTTAGCCAAAACTGGAGGCAAAGCCAAGCGATATGCCACAAATCCAATTCGCTCTAGTATCTCAAAAGATCCTACATATCGTGGACTTAACTTTCCATGTTTCCCAAATCTTTTGATTCCTTTCATTGGTGTCACCTTCAAGAACACTTCGTCACCAACTTCAAATACTACTTCCCTATGCTTCTTGTCATGATAACTCTTTTGTCGATCTTGAGCTTCTTTAATTTGTTGCCGAATCAACTTTACATTAGAAACCATTTTCTTTACTGTCTCGGGACCACAAATAGAAATTATTTGATTCTTTTCACCAATCTCAGCCCAATGAACTGGAGACCTACACTGTCTCCCATATAATGCTTCATAAGGCGCCATACCAATAGATGATTGGTGACTATTATTATAAGCAAACTCTGTGATAGGGAACTTCTTATCCCAATAAGTTTGAGAGTCTAATGATCAAGCTCGGAGCATGTCCTCTAATGTCGATTAGTTCTTTCTGTCTATCCATCAATTTGTGGATGAAAGGTTGTACTAAAATGTATCTTAGTACCCATACTACTCATAACGTCTTTCCAAAATGTAGAAGTGAACCGACCATCTCTATCTGATACAATAACCTCTAGCATCCCATGCAGTCTTACTATCTCTTTAACAAATATCTCTGCCAACAATGAAACACCATCAGTTTCATTTATGGGAATAAAATGAGCTGACTTAGTAAGTCTGTCAACAACCACTCAAATCACATTCTTCTTTCTGAAAGTCTTAGGAAATTCCACCACAAAATCCGAAGAAATTTCCCTCCATTTCCACTCAAGAATTAGAAAAGACTGCAATAATCCTAAAAGTCTTTGATGCGCTCAACCTTCACTTGTTGGCATACTAAACACCGAGCAACAAACTCAACCACTTGACTTTTCATCCCTGGCCACCAATAAAATTCTCGAAGATGTCTATACATTTTACTACCACTCGGATGAACCGAATACGGAGTGTCATGGGACTCTCGTAATATCTCTTCATGAAGTTCTTTCCCCTCTGGAACATAAATACGCCCACCAAATCTCCATATTCCTTCATCATCTTTCTTAATAGATTCGCCTCCTTCCTTTCTAGGCTCATTCATAGTTTTGAGAACCAACGATCCTCTAACTGTCTCTGTCAGATTCTTTCCCAAAGCCCAGAATGCAATCTTAAATCAGAAATACGACAATGGAGCACCTCAATTTCTGATCCCACAATCTGTTTCTGAAGTTCTTGCTGAATTATTAGTTGTGGCAACTCTGAGATTTGCTTACGACTAAGTGCATCTGCCACTACATTGGCCTTACTAGGATGGTAGAGGATTTCATAATCATAGTCTTTGACCAACTCTAACAACCTTCTCTGCCTTAAATTTAGCCCTCTCTGAATGAAAAAAATACTTAAGACTTTTGTGATCTGTATAAATATCATAATGTACCCCGTACAAGTAGTGCCTCCAAATTTTCAGAGCAAATACTACCGCTGCTAGCTCTAA
Organism: Cardiospermum halicacabum; assembly: GCA_031304145.1. Taxonomy (NCBI): domain Eukaryota; kingdom Viridiplantae; phylum Streptophyta; class Magnoliopsida; order Sapindales; family Sapindaceae; genus Cardiospermum; species Cardiospermum halicacabum. Next base: position 5,570,970 of record CM062396.1, on the reverse strand, counting down.
ATTCTAGGTTGGATAGTTCTTCTCATATGGTTTAAGTTGTCTGGATGCATAAGCAATAACTTTACCATTTTGCATAAGAACTGCTCCAAGACCAATTTTTGAAGCATCGCAAAAGATAACATAACCATCTTTCTCATTTGGTAAGGTGAGGATTTGTGATGTTGTCAAACGTTTCTTCAACTCCACAAAACTTTGTTTGCATTTTTCTGTCCAAACAAATTTCTTACCTTTCTTCGTAAGTTCCGTGAGTGGTTGTGCAAGCTTTGAGAATCCCTTAACAAACCTACGACAATATCCTACCAAACCTAGAAAACTGCGAATCTCCTTAGCGGTACTTGGTTGTTTCCACTCAACTACAACTTGAATTTGAGTAGGGTCTACCTTAACCCCCTCACTAGAAATCACATGGCTTAGAAAGACTACTTCAGATAGCCAAAATTCACACTTTGAAAAGTTTGCATACAATTTCTCTTCTCTTAACTTTTAAAGGACCTTTCTTAAATGCTCATCATGTGTTGACTGATTTAGAGAGTATATCAGTATGCCATTGATAAAAACAACTACAAACTTGTCCAAGAAATATCTAAACACCCTATTCATCATATCCATGAAAGCTGCTGGAGTATTAGTCAGACCAAAGGGCATAACTACAAACTCGTAGTGCCCATAACGTGTCTGAAATGCTGTCTTAGGGATATCTTCTTCTTTAATCTTCAATTCATGATATCCTGATCGAAGATCATTCTTTGAGAAAACTACTGCTCCTTGTAGCTGATCAAAGAGATCGTCTATATAAGGTAGAGGATATTTATTCTTCACCGTTATTTGGTTCAAACCCCAATAATATATGCACATTCTCATTGTTCCATCTTTCTTCTTAATAAATAGAACTGGTGCTCCCCAAGGTGAATGACTAGGCCGGATAAACCTCTTTTCTAATAGCTCTTTCAGTTGAGTGTTTAACTCAACTAGCTCCTTTGGTGCCATTTTATAAGGGGTTTTAGAAATAGACTCTGCTCCAGGAGTTAACTCAATAGTGAATTCTATCTCTCTATCAACAGGTATTCTGGGGAGTTCATCAGGAAAAACATCATTAAATTCGCGCACAACAACCACATAAGTTGGTGCTAGTTTCTTTTCCATTTTCGGTGTAGTTACAAAGGTTAGGAATCCATCCACTCCATCCCTTATAAGCTGACATGCCTTCAAAAGATTCACTCTTCTAATTCTAGTTCCTGATTGATCTCCCAAAAATACAAATCGATCTCCTCCCAGAGTATGAAAATCTATCCTCCTCTATTTACAATAAATTATTGCCCTATACTTACACAGAAAATTCATACCTAAGATCAAATCAAAATCAGGTATGTCCATCACTATCGTCTCATTAAATAGCTGACGTCCATCAATCCCTATAGGTATTTTACTAATATAACTTTCTGAATATATTATATCTCTCAAAGGTTGTATAACATGTAGAAGCTTTTCTAAGCTATCAGGAATCTCTCTAAACTTATTCACAATTCTTAATGCAATAAAAGTATGGGTCACCCAATAATCAAACAATACTAAAATAGGAAAAGAGTCTAATAAAACCTGACCTTTCACAGAACGAGATGGGTTGGCCTAATGATCACCCTCGGTGATTACATACATTCTTGCAGTTGGGTGTGCAACTGTTGGAGTAGGTATATGTTGCTCTCTCTTATTTAACTCAGGACATTGACGCTTGATATGCCCCTTTTGACCGCATTGATAAAAACCCTGTTGACCCATTTTGCACGGCCCACGGTGTGCCCTCTGGCATTTGGAACACTGCATCAACTGATCCCCAAGCCCAGCTCTCTATCTCTTATCTTGATGGTTGAACCCTTTCTGCTCAGACTTCTTATTTTTCTGATCAATATTCTCCTTCTGGTTAAATCCTGGCTTAACTGGATTCCCTTTTTATAGTGACTTGGAACCTAAAATTATCGCATCATGCTTGCGTTTCTCACCCAAGATCTCACTCTTTAACTCAGCTGCCACTTTACTACTGGCCTTGTCAACTCTAGCTGCTCGGCTTAATGCTTCTGCAAAAGTGGTAGGTAGAGTGGAAGAGCTTACAGCTACTTGAATGGCTGGCTTTAGACATTTAATGAACCATTACACATGTACCTTCACATTGGGCACGATAGTAGGAACAAAATGTGCTAAAGCTCTAAACTTGCGACCATACTCACGTACTGACAACTCCCCTTGCTCAAGGTTATTGAACTCATCTATCTTTTGTGCAATATGATCTTCTGAGAGATATTCCTCATAGAAGAGCTCAACAAATTCATTCCAAGTGATAGTGGCTCTCTTCTTAGCCTTCTTAGTATGATCCCACCACACCCTGGCATCCTTCTTGGGCATGAAGCTGGCGCACAAGACCTATTCTCGGTCACTCATTTCCAAAAACTTTATCCTTTTATCTTGAGCTCGAGAACAAGATATTTCAGCGAGACAAAGGTAATGTTGTGGATGCATTCGTGCATAGAAGTTGTAGCTCATAATTATCTTCTTATTTTAGAATTCTAGTTATTTTCTTATTTGTTGAGTATTTTATTTCTATTAGAAAAGTATAAGTTATTTTCTTATAGGTTTTATTCGTATTTTATTTTGGTTAGAATTGTAACCTATATAAAGGCATAACTCTATCATTAAAAAGCAAGTAAGAATTTAAATCAAAAACAGAGCTTAGGATCTCTCTCTTATGAGGTCTAGGTTTTCGGTTCCCTTTATGAGCTTTGATTATTATCTTTTATTATCATCAAAATAGGTGGAAAACGAAAAATAAGCCTAGAAGAGAAGACCATCTTGCAGTGACTCGATCCTTAAGTGCGATGCACAACAATTTGGTCAGAGAAAATCATCAAAACATACTAGTATATAATTGAATTAGAGCAAAGCAAATCTACACATCTAAAGAAGCAAAAAGTAGCACAACAAAGTCTATTAAGGAATCAACACTTATCTTTATTATAAAATGAGATAGAAGCGAGAGTATATGCAACTATTATTACATAGAAAATATAGCAAGTCCAATTCCACGGCCCACTGCTTGTTATAGATGTCTTGTCTGTTCCATAATACTTATCTTCATTAAATGTGGCTAAGCCTGCACCATGCTTCTTCTGATTCTCCCACTTTCATTTCTCCCATCACCATCCTCTTCTACGTCTATTTTCAGATGCTTATTCACAAAATTCAAAAATAAAAAATGCTAATTACTTAACATAGCCATGAGACAATTTAACCTATTTGCAGAAAGCCACAATTTCATTAACTAATAACATTAACAAGAAAGACTCTAGTTTGGATGTGATAATACAAGATCATCATTAACTGAGACATTTCAATACAAATAAAAAAAACAGATAAAAAAATGAACAGAGAAAAGAATTCTATAAAACTTTTAAAAAAAAAGTGTACAACGATGAAACTTGCATATTCTTTGCCACCGTATTTGCTTTGAATTTGAAACAACACTAACATCCAACTAACAAATCAAATAATTATTACAGTACACATTCCTCACAATAAAAACAATAATAGCTGGCATCAAAATGACCATATAGATATAAGTTTGTTCATTAAAATTAACTAAAAGCAACATCAAATAGGATTCACCTAATGACATAAGTAGTAAATCGCTTATTTATATAAGTATTTAATCACGTAGCTACTGGCAAACACAACATCTTAGACCAACAAAATAACGTTACTACAAAATGAGTAAAATAACTTACAAAATACTAGTACAAAATACATCAAATACCAAAACCATAAATTACCAATCCTCCTCAAAGATGTTAAAAGAATAGTCTTTTACTCAACCTCAAAGATGTTAAAAGAATAATCTTTTTCTCTTTTGAGTATGGTGAATTCTGATGTGACTTGGAGTTATTGAACGGTGACTTGTATTCTACATTAAGAATTGACTGAAAATGAAGTCAGTGGAGTTAGAGTAATAATGTATTAAGTAGGTAAAAACAAATAATAAAATTGAATTATCAGTGTAATTAGTATTCTCAGAGTCTTGCACAGTCTCATTAGGTCTGTTAAAGTCTTGCACAGTCTCAATCTCAGCAGGTTCCTCACTATCTCATCATATTCCACCGAATTTTTCCGAAAAGTCTTTAACAATCTGTCGGCTTTCTACAGTAAATAAGCTTGGAACTTATATCATCAACATCTCGTCGTTAGGAGAATCAAATTCACCACCAAAATCATCTTAAGGTTGACATAAGCTTGGTGTTATTGTTGTTGGTCATGATAATGATAATGTTGCTCTTCCTATCATTGCTGTATGTGCCGTTCTTCTGATTTCATGAGTTCCCATTCAATTAAAGTATGGTATCGACGTTGAGTGCGCGTCTCAAATAGACCTCTTCTCTTCTGTTTCCCATCAATAGTAACATCTTTGACATATATGGGATTAATGTGAAGATGAAGGTTAGAGAAGCAAATTAGAATGAGAGAGGAATTGTATGAAATCGGTTAATGGGAAATCGTGTGGACTAGAGAGAGTGTGTGAGATGGATAATTTGATAGATTGTATATTTACTTAGTTGGTAAACTAGGTGAGTTTTAAATACGTTTGGTAAATTAGGTAAATTTTAAATGTGTTTGGTAAGTTTGCGGTAATTATTTTATTATTATTATTATTATTTAAGGAAATGAAGGATAAATACATAATTTTGTTTATTTTTATATGTATAAAAATAATGTGGGATTTAATAAATTATGGAATTGTGGAAAGTATAATATTAAAAAAGAAATAATAAAATAAAAAAAGAAACCGGAAGTAATATTCCATGTACCAATTGATTCAACTTCCACTTCAGGGCAATGATGTATAGTGATGGAATAGATAGGTTATTAAATTTGTATTTATTATTTCGGTACTTTACCAATGGTTGACAAAATGAGCGGTTCCGGTACACGTTTAAATTAGGTTAGGTTGTAAACATTTTGTCAATTGAAGCCATAGATTAGACCAATTGTCTTAATCATCAACTTTACAAATACTGATCAAAACTATTTTTCACCAGAATATATACATTTCAAACATTTTGTTTTTCAGTATAAATAATAAGCCACTATTAAGATTTATAGTCTTTAAATTTGAATATTTATTCAAAATAGTTAAAGTACTAATTATAATTAAAAAAACTTTTTTTAATTACTCTTCACAATTCAAAATTTCAATTACCATTAATTAATAATATATATGCAATCAATTTATATATATATATATATATATATATATATATATATATATATATAAAATTACATTTTTATCTCATATTCTAATGACAAATAAACTAAATAAAGTAAATTCATATAATCACATCATAATTTATATTTAATTTTTATAATTAATTAATTAATTTTTTTTAATTTTTTAATTTTATTAATTAAAATTAATTTTAAAATTTAAAATTTTAATTATTTTATATAAATTGATCAATTTTATTACTAAGTAGAGTTATTAATATGATGATTTTTTTTATTATTATTCATTTTATAAAATCGGCATCCCTAAACATTAATACCTAGAGCTCTTCCCATGTAAACCCTATCACATTAGTAATAGCCATTTTTAAACTATATTATTTAATATTGGGATAGTCACAAAAACCACAGGGTTTTCTTAAATAAAATTTTTTAAAAGATCATATTAGTTCTATATATATATATATATATATATATATATATATATATATATATATATATATTAATTATTTTACTATTGTTAGGATAAAAAATATTAAGAAGTTGTTCCGTAAGCTTATACTTTTTGATTTGTAAATTGTAAGTAACTTACAGATTAGCTTAAAAATAATTTGGTAACTTATTTACCTAAGTTGAGTAATAAGTTGCTGATAAGCAGTTGACGTGTTTACCTAAACTGATATTAAATATCTTATAAGCATGTTTGTAATTTTAATATATATTATTTTTTAATATATAATTTCAAAAAATTTAATTAATTTTTTTAAATATAAAAAAAATATAATTTAATTTTTTTTTTAATATTTTTTTAAAAAAGTTGGAAATTTATTTTTATTAAAAAATAGAAAAATTTAGTAGATGTAGTTGAAGGATGTTGATAATTTATATTAGTTAGTGAAGGATGTTGATAATTTATATTTATTTATAATTTATTATAGTTATAATATGTACTATAAATTTCTAAATTTATTAAATTATATACTATTCTTTATAAATAATATTTTTTAAAATTTTAAATTTTTATTATATAATATTTCTTACAATTATAGAAAAAAATAAAAGAAAATTATATAAATACAATTTAACAATTAGGTTTAAAAAAATATTACGGTCCAAAACAATAACTAAAAATTATTATTTAATAATAAAAATATATAAATGCTATATATAAACTAAGAGTTATAAAGAATTAAAAAAATAAAATAGTAATTGTAAACTAATAATTTAAAAAGGGATAATGAACCTTCGACTCCCTATACTTGACACACTTTACCGGTTAGCTCCCTGTATTATTATTTTTTTCTTAGCTGGCTCCGGCTCCCTGTACTTCTTTTTTTTTTCAGCTGGCTCCCTGTACTTGTAATTTTAAAATAATTCGCTCCATGCATCAATTTGAATTTTCACGTGTATTTCACGCGCTTGACACATGTAACAAATAATACATGTCATTGACACTTGGATGTCACATGTACTAGATTTTAATACGTTGATGTCATGGGTATAAGCTTTCAGGGTTTTTGATCGCTCTCGTTACTTTGAGTGCGTTTCATTTGTGTTATTTGTTTGTGGGTTTAGTTTGCCGATTCAGTGCGACCATAATAAAAGTGAGATGAACCCTAATTTTATGCGATTCTAGGGTTTTAAAATTTGTCAGTGTTATAATCTGGAGGTAAAGTGATTTTATTGTTGTTTGTCTTTGTTTGTGGTTTTTATCAAGTGAACTTTTATGGATAATTTTTCTACTAATTTTTTAAATAATTTTTTTAACTCCCCACGCGCTTACAATAACGATTAACATCACGCTTGATGATAACTTGGATGCAAGGAGCGGATTGTTTTAAAATTACAAGTACAGGAAGCCAGCTAAGAAAAAAATAAGTACAGGGAGCCAGCTGAAAAAAAAATACAGGGAGCTAACCAGTAAAGTGTGCTAAGTACACGGAGTCAGAAGTTCATTATCCCATTTAAAAATGATGAAAACATATTTATTTATATAATGTAAAGAAAAATAGTTGAAAAAAATTTAAAATTTTCCAAAAATAAGTAGTCACCATAAATTAAGCAGGTCAAAGAAGTCACAACCATCAAACAACTTTAATTTTGTTACCATATTAAATATAACAACTATACTAATAAATTTCTTAGGAGCGGGGGCGAATGCCCTTTGACTCCGTCTATGTGTATACTAATTGTAATATAACAATATTTATTAAATAATTATTTAATATATTAATATAAATAAATATTATTTTATTTATATAATTATTTTAAAATTGAATTAATTATTTAAATTATTCATAAATATAAATAATATTTTTATATTTTAATCTAATATACTTGTTTTAAAATTTATAACAAAATAAACACATGAAATATTAAGAAATTTCATTTGCAAGCATATCCCGCATTCCTAACTAATAATTACTCAAGTCTTGATCTTGGCTAAAAACATCTTAAATTTGTTCTCTAACCGCACTCTCGTTTAAGTTTGGTTGATATGATTCATTTTCAACCACCTTGAATGCAGAGTCTCACACTTTCTTTTTTCTAATGTAGTTGTGTAATACCATCGTTGCAATTATAATATCACCTTGAGTGTCTAATGAATAATACGACATATCTCTTAAAATTGATCACATTGCTTTCCACACACCAAAAGTACGTTCTACAACATTTCTATAGGAAGAATGTAAAAAATTGAACTTCTTCCTCACACAAATCAATGAATGCATTATGCGTGTTTTCATTCTAATTCGCAGATATCTATTATATTAGTATAAATCATAAGTAATAAGAAAACACATATTCGCATTTTTTTCATAATGAGCAGATACAAATTATGTAGAATAGGGAATAATATAAAACAAGCATATTAAGCATATAACAATATCAAAATCCTCAAAGCCCACATTAATTTGCTATAAATCCTAATCAAATTAGAATCTTAAAACTCATAAGATTATAAAGTATGAAAAAAAATTAAGAAAAAAAAGGGAAGAACATCTATTTTAACTAATCACATCTTCAATCCAGAAACAAGCAAGCAATTAATGAGGTAAAAAAATTCAGTCAAGAAAGAATGAAGGGACGAGAGAAAAGAAGTCATTGTTCAATGGGGAGATTTCACAATGAAAATTAGATAATTAGGTTTAAGGGTATTTGAGGAATATTAAAATTATATGAGGTTATATGGGTAAATATGTTGGTCAAATCAAAACTCCTTATAAGTTGTTTAAAAAAAAGTTTAGAATTTGTAACTTATAAAATAATACTCCTTATAAGGAAAAAAAATAAGTTAAAGGAAACATATATTCTCAAAACTTATAAGTTGAAAACTACTTATAAGAAGGTTTGACTAACTTATAAGCTTAGGAAAACACCCTCTAAATTTATTATTATTATTATTTTTTTTTAAATGAACTTTGGGTGAGCTCCAAGAGATGGGTCCAAAGGTAGTGGTCTGCCGGCAATTGGTGGTTAGATAGAGGAGAAATGATAGAAAAACCAATTTTCAATAATTCTTAATTTCATCAAATATCTTTCATTCAATCACGAATCACTAATAGACTATCACTATTAGACTCAACTCTTGGAGCTCTACTAAAGTCAAAAAGCCTCTTTTAAAAATTTTAACATTTTTTACCTTAAAGTGGTAAATAGAAAAAATGAAACTCATGTTGTTTGTTCGGAGAAAACCACAAACTTGTTGTGATTTTTGGGATTAACCTTTTAACATACAAAAGATAACAATCACCATAATCCCATTGATCCCTATCTGAATTCAAAATTTCATTTCGTCAAAGAGTATGCATAATCTTTGTGAATATACTCCACGCTTTGTGCGGTTATTAAATAAATAAATAAATATATATATGATTTAAAAAATATTAATTTAAATATTAATTTAAAAATTATTTATTATTTTATTTATGCAATTTCATAATTTATGTTTTTAATAAGATTGTTTAATTTTATTTAAACTAACGTTTAAATTGTTATTTAAATAAGTTTCAAATAATTTATTATTTTTTCAATAATATTTTTATAATTATCTAGTCAAAAGATTATTTAACTTTATAATAGAGTAATATTATTTAGTTTTATATTGTAATTTTATAATTAATTAATATTTATTTAGTTAATGAGTTTTCTTAAAATCTTGAGAATGGAGTTATAATAAAAATAGTGATGTTAACATACATAAAAAAAAAAAAAGATATTTCTATCCGAACTAAAGTGATTTATTAATCTAGGTAGTGTTAGATGTTTATTAATATTTAAGTGATAATTGAGTTAAGTTAATAATGAATTAAAATAAAATTTATATATAGTTCAGAATGTATAACCTATTGATTAGAAAATAAAATATATTTAAGTAATTAATCTATTCATTGCAACTACTCCCTAAAAAGTAAAATTGAAGTTAAATTATTAGAAAATAAAAATAAAATATAAGCAATATGACCGATAAATATTCCAAACTTGTGATTTCTATTTTATCTATTTGATTTGGAAACCTAAAAATAAATTAATAATAAAATAGTAATATATAATTATTTTAAAAAATAAAATAGAAACAAAGATAATGAGACATGGATAAAAAAATATATGTGAATGCATATTTTTACATCATTTGATCATACTTAAAAATTGTACTTCCTAATTCTTTCTTTTTATTCTAATGCCTATCAAACAAATAAATAATTAAAAAGCAATTATATATATATTTAAAAATAAAGTCAAATATACCAATATTTTACCGTAAAACTTTTTAATATTGAAAAAGATCTTGGAAAAAAATGAAGAGAATTTAGAGAATCTTAAAATTTGGTGCTTCCTAATTATGTATTTTCAATTTTAAAACCTACCAAATAAACAAATAATTAAATTGCGATATATAAATATTTAAAAATAAAATCAAATATATTAATTCGGGGAGAATGGAGAAATATTTGAGAGAACATTATAAATTTGTCATTAGAAAATATTGGTATTTATAAAAAAAAATTATTATTAATTAAAAAGTCATTGGTTTATCATTAAAATGGAGGGTGATGGTCACATAAAGTGATAAAAATTATAAAACAATTAAAAATTCATTTCGTTATATTTATATAATATTTAGATGTAAATAACAGTAAAATATACTCCCTTTGGATTATTAATATAGAAAAAACTAATTTTTCACGAAAATTAAGACAATAAGTTAGTTTTTACTATTACCCCTCATTATTTCATAATTAATACAATAAATTTTTAATTTTTTTTTAAAAAAATTAGTTATAATGAATGATATTTTAGACATTTTAACTTTAAAAATTTTCTCTTGAAGAAAATTTATCTATATAAATAATGCACCCAAAACGGAAATTTTCTCTATTAGTATTTTTATAATTATGAATGAGAGAATTTGAATAAGGCATGTAAACATGATTTCAAATCATTTTAGATATTGTTATAGATATATAAATTTGGATGAAGTGAAACTTGCCAAATTAGAGATTTTAGTTTCCTTTACCCAAACTCTTATTGAAGTCTCAAATTAAATTCTTTTATTTTTCTTTTTTGAGATCTTAATTCTACTATTATCTATTAAAAAGTTATAGTCTACACTTATCTTACTATTAAAGGTGTTATGTTTTTGTATCATAAGTTGTATGATTGGTTCGGCAGGGCTGTATATGTTTGGTTTTGGGCTTATGAGCCTGGTAACTTAAATAAAAGCCTACTCATTTGACCCGACCCGGTCCACTGCTTAAACCTAGGTATATATTTGTTTCATTGCAACTGTAGCAGATAGATCTGTTTTTTGGCTTTCTCTCTGATTCGTCTCTGTCCAGAGCGAATTAGGGTTTTCTTGTTTTCTTTTGGATTTCTGTGGGGACTTTGTGTTCTCTTCATGCTTGTACTTCACCACCACCATAGTGCAACCGGCCACTGAGCCGAACCTCGTGGATGTACACCTTTTAGGAAGCTCTTCGGAGCAACCGGGTGGAACCACGTACATCGAGTGTATTATTGTGATGCTTTTGGTTTTCGATTCTTGATTGAGTGATTATTTGTTGTAATAATTAAAACAAGTGGTATCAGAGCTTAATCGCTCGTTTTCGAAACCCTAACTTTGTTTTAAAGCCTTTTTCGTTTGATTCTTCATTACTAACTTGTATTTTGATCTCTTTTGCAAGTGGCCGGCGCAACCTCTGTCAATGGCAACTAAAACCCTAAGTCAACGTCTATTGAAGAACTATGACACAGATCTGAAAGATGATCTGTTGAAGCTTTCGGTTTTTATTTTTTATTTTTTATTAAGTTTCACTGCAATGGGGGCTAAATTTATGTTTCTTACAGGTGCTGAAAATCTGAAGAAAAGAAAAAAAATAAAATAAAAATTAATACAAATAAATTCAAGAAAGGGAAGCAGGGGACTAAAGAACTGTCTTAAAGGACTGCCGAAGGATGGATTTGAACCCATTGGAGGACAAGCTGAAAAATAGCAGCTGAAGGCAACTCTAAGAGAAATCAGGGTTGAAGAGGAAAGCAGATCCAAAAAGGGTCTGTTGCGGAGCAGCTTAGGATGTGTGAGCTTTCTAAATCTTTAATAACTTTATTTTCTCATCTTCTTAAATACTTGTCTCTTTTTTGCTCTTGCTTGATCAACCTGTTTGAGTAACTAGTTGGTTGAATAAACTTGTGAGATTGTTGGATTCTGGCTGAGGGACACATGCTTTGGTCTTGTTAAAGCTCAAATCGATTGCTTGGTGCGTGATATCAGGCTTTATTGCTGACTGAGAGATACAAGATTATAATAAGTTTCATGGTGCCGTTTCTCTTGTGATTAGTGGTTGTGATATCTGCCTATATATATATATTTTTTTTTGTTACTCTGCGTTTCTTATATTGATTTTATGGTTATTTGTGTTGTTTATACCCTGTACTTGATATGTTTTGTATTAATTCTTGTTAGTTAATTTTGTGAGCCTAATCTTTGTTGTTACTTGCTCTGCATTTGTTATTCCCATGGTAACTTTAGGCTGATAAGCAAATTTTTTGGATTGTTTCAAATTGCTTTTGGATCGTTTCAAATTGCTTATGTATGAGGATATTTGTTATCTGACTTTTGTTGCCTAAATTTGGTTTGATAATCTACAAATCTGTTATGTTGTATACTGGAGATTATGAGCATAACTCAGTTTGTAGTCTCTTCTGAGTAATGCTCTGCTTTTGCTGATTAATAATGGTTTCTTTGTAATTATTTTAGATGATTAATCTGTTGTTATGATATACTTTGTGATTACAATCAGTTATTGATCTCTGTAACTATTTGTTATGAATCTGTTTTTGTGACTCCATTTTTATTATGCTAGGTTCTTTGTGATAATTTGCAGCTCTTTATTGTCTTTGTGACATGTCTGTATTTGTGATATTCTTTGTGAATATACTATGTTCTTTGTGATAATTTGCAGATCTTTACTGTCTTTGTGACATGTTTGTATTTGTGATACTCTTTGTGAATATGTTATGTTCTTCGTGGTCATTTGTAGTTGTTCATTGTCTTTGTGACATATTTGTCTTTGTGATATTCTTTGTGAATATGCCATGATGTTGTTACCTTATAATCATCTGCAACTATTTTATTTTTTGTGTTTTTCCTATACTTGTGATTGTGTTGAATCATTTTAGTGATCCTATCTCTTTGTGATTTTTCTTGATTTTTTTTTTGTACATTTAGACATAATTCTATAAATTCTTAGTTAATCTTTGTGATAAATGAGAATTTATATTGCATCTACATGTTCAGGTTTGTCTCATGTACTGCGATGTTATTGTGTGTGTTCACTTGTTAGCTTGCATTGCTTATTGTTATCAATGGTTTTCTTAGTGGGAAGTCATTAAAATCTGCATACTAAAACCTCTGTTGAACCATAAATGTAGTCAGTTTTTGAGGAACTATTTCCATTTAAATGAGATTAATAATCTTGTTTTTTAAACTTTTTAATGGAACTCTTGTAGTGCGTCTGTCCCTTTTGAAATAAAATAACAGTTTGTGCTGTTACTTTTAAGGGTAAAACAATTTTGTTTTTTTGATTGAAGTTGTTATTAAACCAGATTTATGTCTCCAGCTTTAATTTGTTTCATATATGTTATGATTATGTTCAGTTAACTGGTTAGTGATTTCTAAATTTTTTAAAAAACGTGATTTCCTTGAACTTTTACAGAATTTTACATGTTTCTAATCTCCTTTATTATACATTTTATGCCAAATTTAGTTTGCTGCTTATGTTTTAAAATTTGTTTTAAAACATGTTAAAAGATATTAGTTTGTAAAAGTTAAATTTATTTCTTCAATTTTAAAACAGGGTCAGTGTTACTTTTAAATTGAATTATGATGGTTAAAATTTAGTTTATGCTTTACCGCTATCATTAAAGTTGGTTTTATTTTAAATCATACTTCTCTGTTTAAAATTTTTGAGGTGAACTTTTCTGTTTTAATGCTAGTATGTGATTTTTTTCAATTAAAACTTTATCGTGGTTAACTTTGTGATTTTTATTTTTTTTTTTTTACATTTAACCATCAAAACAAATCAGTGTTTGTTTACATTTGAACACTGAATTATTTGAAATTTTGTATATTAATCATGTTTCAAACCAGTTAGTTTGTGATTTTTAAAACATTAATCCCACGATTTGTATACATTTCTGCCTTAAATTGTTTGCTTTTAAACTAGTTCTGCCCCTGACAGAAATCTGGACTTTAGTGTTTGGAAATTAAATTTTTAATTTGTTTTTTGGTTCATAAAGGAATAAATGGTATTGTAGATAAGCGATCTTCCTATATTCTGCTCATGTCATTACTTTGTGATTATTTGACATGAATTTCAAAATATTTTGAATATTGTTTTCTTTGATCAAGTATTAATATCAACTCTCACTTGGTAATGTTTGATTGTCATTAATGTTTGATTGTTTAGCGCTATTGTGGCTTATTATCTTAGTGATTGATGGGAATATCTAGGCTGGACTCGGTATTTGACCCTTTCTAAAATTGAAAATGTGTTCTGTCATCTTAAATTTAATTAGAAAATGTTGAGTTTAAAGTGTTTTTTTAGTGATTTTTTGTACTTATTCATCCTTAAGTATTTTTAATAAAATGGATGAAAGGTTTTACGAAGCTCAATCTACTATGTAGTGTTTTTTAAATGACCTACAATTTTTTTGTAAAATGTTTACCCACTGACTTTCACTATTTTTTTCTATCAAAATCAGTTAGATTTACAATTTTAATGGAATTTTGAATTGTTTTAAGGTCTCAGTTTTTTTGGAAATTCTATTTAAATTGAATTTGAGAAGAAATGTGAAAGTTTTAAAATTGGATTGAAATCTTTAATTGAATGAGTTTCATTTCATCCTTTACTCTGAAATTGTATTTCAAGAAAATAGTTTTGCAAACTTTTTGGACAAAACACTTAAATTTTAGTTTGAAAAGTCTTCAAACATTAATGTTTAAGCAGCTACCTATGGTTGTATCTTACAGATTCTTTGTGAGTCTTACAATGACCTTATGGGGAAGTATTTCATTTTTAATTCTTTGAAAATAGTTCAATTGAGTTCGTTCTATGTTTGCCCATCTAAATAAGTTCAATCTGTAGCACATTTGTAGCATATTTTTTGTTTTATCAGTTCTTCTTTCCAGTGCTTTTAATAGAATGTTTTCTATTGTTAATTGCTCTTAATTGACATTGGAAATTGATTGTTAAACTGTTTTTCATTACTTTGACATGCTATTCTCTATGCTACTTGTTTTTGATATATTTTTGTTCATGTATATTGATCACCTTATTGCATAATATTTTTGTTGAGGATGAGATAATATTTTTATAAATTTGTTTTTTTTGGCTACTTGTTTGATGGTTTCTTTAGTTGCAAGTTACCATTGTTTGCCTCCTATATTACTACTGTCCAACTACTGATGATAGTTGGTTAGTAATGGCTGATTTCTTTGATGTTTTTAACATGTTAAATCTGATGTTTGCAGAGATCTTGGAATGGAGAATTTAGGGAAAGTATTTAGGATCCTAAATTCATTATAATCAGTAATAAAATAAATATTTTGCGCTTTGTGATAACCAATTTGAGTATTACTTCAAATTTTTCATTATTTTTTCAATATTCTGGATTCAGCATTTTTGCTTTACACTTGTAGGTGTTGGTGCACTCATCTACAGGTTGTGTTTTTGTATAATGTTGCATAATTAGGCCAAAATTATGCATATTATCAATATATTTTTTGAATCATAATATTATGCTAAAATCTGAAATTGTATATTGAAAAGTTATGTTTAATTATGGAAGACTTGACAGTAATTGGATATTGTTTTTCTTATTGGTTAATATAATTGTTGCTCTTTTAGCTCGGGTTATTTCTTTGTTTTTGAAGGATTGGTTTCCTAATTTTGTATCATTATTTCCTTTTTCCCTGTAATTCTCTACTTGTTTGGGTTAATATCATGTTATTCTAAGATCATGATGTATCTTTTGTAATTGCAATTATATCAGATTTATTGGTTTCATTTAAGCATAAAATGAGCCTATATGAGATTTCTAGTTTTGTGCAAGAATCAATTTTTTATGCTTCTTAAATGAGCCTAATTTGTAGGCGGAAATCAGTAAAAATGGGAAATGAATAAGGAAGAAGTGGATTAAAAGCTTGCTTAGTGACCAATTTTTCTCAACATCAGAGTGTTCTATTTTGTATGGATCCTCTTCAAAATCGAGCTATTGAAAGCTCAAGGCTGGGCGCCGGCAATGATACTTTGGTCTTGGAAGGCACTGGTGGCTTTGTGGTGTTATGTATAGTGTTGTATATCAATGTTTATGTTGCTGTAATTTGATTATGATCCAAAAAGGGGAAGTTTTGTTATGTTTTTGTATCATAAGATGTATGATTGGTTCAGCAGGGCTGTATGTGTTTGGTTTTGGGCTTATGGGCCTGGTAACTTAAATAAAAGCCTACCCATTTGACCCGACCAGGCTCACTGCTTAAACCTAGGTATATATTTGTTTCATTGCAACTGTAGCAGATAGATATGGTTTTTGGCTTTCTCTCTGATTCGTCTCTGTCCAGAGCGAATTAGGGTTTTCTTGTTTTCTTTTGGATCTCTGTGGGGACTTTGTATTCTCTTCATGCCTCTACTTCACCACCACCATAGTGTAACCGGCCGCTTAGCCGAACCTCGTGGATGTACACCTTTTAGGAGGCTCTTAGGAGCAACCGGGTGGAACCACGTGTTAGGAAATAATGTAGGCAAGATAGAAAGCTAAAGTTCTGAAGAGTAAAGAACACACGGATTTTTCTGTGGTTTGGCCAAAACTGCCTACTCCACGCCGCACTAGTATTAGAGTTTCTACTCTCTTTTCTGAGTACATAGGGTTTACAGTTACAAGCGATCTATTTATATTCTAACTGGCCCGACAAAATCTGAGCCCAATATAAAAGAGAAAAATAAAATAATAAAATACAGACTCCACACTTAACAATCTCCCACTTGGAGGCTGACATTAGTATTTTTCTCACTCTTGTAAATCTAGTAGACCCTTCTTTTCCTTGACTAGTGCAATAGCCTTCTCTGCGATCAGCTCTGAAGGCTAGCTGAAGCTATGCAATGCTTCAACTTCTCTTTGGTAACCACCTTAGTAAACATATCTGCCGGGTTGTCATCACCTGCTATCTTTACCAAGGTTAACACCTCATCAACAATCATCTCACGGATAAAATGATATCTTAATTGAATATGCTTCGTCTTGGCATGAAACACCGGATTCTCTGCAAGAATGATTGCACTCTAGCTATCACTGCAGAGTACACTTTGAATCTACTCCTTACCTAATTCTGCCATGAAGTTTTTCAACCAAATCATCTCCTTGCTAGCTTCTGAAATAGCCATGTACTCAGCTTCTGTAGAAGAGAGTGCAACACTTTTCTGAAGTCGAGACATCTAGCTAACAGTTGTACCACCTAGAGTAAAAATATACACTGTAGTACTTTTCTCCCATCTAAATCGTCTCCTAAATCTGCATCAGTAAAGCTTTCTATGATAGTATTTGTTCGTCTAAAACAAAGTCCTCTATCTGCAGTGTCTTTCAAGTAACGGAAAAGCCACTTTACTGCTTCCCAGTGCTCCTTTCCTGGATTTGACATAAATCGAATCACAACTCCCACTGTATGAGCAATGTTTGGTCTCGTACATACCATCGCATACATCAAGCTACCAACTGCTGATGCATAACGAACTCTGCTCATGTAATCTCTATCTTTATTTGTTTTTGGCGACAACTCCTTTGAAAGTTTAAAGTGACTTCCCAAAGGGGTGGTCCGAACTGTAGCATCCCGAAGATTAAACCTGTCTATTATCTTTTGAACATACTTCGTTTGGGACAGCTTCAAAGTACCTTCTGACTTGTTTTTGGTAATCCTCATCTCAAGAATCTGCTGTGTAGGACCTAAATCTTTCATCTTAAAAATAATTGATACTTTAACTTGTTGATTTCTATCATGTTAGATCCTGCAACTAACATATCATCAACATAAAGTAACAAAATTATGTAGGAGTTTGAAAAAGACTTGATATAACAACAATGATCAATCTCACATCTCTTGTAACCATTGTTAGTCATAAAGCCATCAAATTTCAAGTACCACTGCTTGGGAGCTTGTTTCAAACCATACAAGCTTTTCTGCAACTTGCAAACCATGTCTTCTCTACCAGTAATCTGAAAACCCTCTGGCTACTTCATATAGATATCCTCGTCAAGATCTCCATGTATGAATGCAGTTTTTACATCTAACTGCTCTAGATGTAAATCCTTTGCTGCTACAAGCCCCAAAACCAATCTGATAGTAGTCATTTTTACTACAGGAGATAAAATCTCGTTGTAGTCAATACCTTTATTTTGCTGAAAACTTTTTACTACTAATCTTACTTTGTATCGCTTGCTTCCATTAGGTTCCTCCTTGACTCTGTATACCCATTTATTCTCAAGCGCCTTCTTTCCTATCGGTAACTTAGTCAATGACCAAGTCTTGTTCTTTTCAAGAGAATACATCTCTTTTTGCATTGCATCCTCCCACTGCTTAGAATCATCCGTTTCTATTGCCTCTAAGTAACATTCTGGTTCACCATGTTCTGTCAAAAGCAAATAAAACTTAGATGGAGAATACCTATCCACTTGCTTTCACTCTCTGCCAGACCTCCTCAATACAACTGTAGGTGTAGCCGGATTTATTGGTGTATCTTCGTTTGCACCAATATCATCTTCAGTAATATCTTTCAACACTACTTCTTCTCTTTTCTCAGTTTGTTTCATTGTAACCTCAGAATCTGCCATAAACTTGTCTTTGTATAAGATGTCCTCACGAAAAATAATATCTCTACTTCTGAAAACCCTTCTGTTATCATCATCCCAGAAACGATAACCCATATCATCAGAACCGTAGCCGATAAAATAACACTTTTTTTTATTTTGAGTCAAGTTTATCTCTGCCAGAATCTGTAACTCGCACATATGAAACGCAGCCAAAAGTTCTCAAGTGAGAAAGATTTACCTCTTTTCCTGACCAAACCTCTTCAGGAATCTTGAACTCTAATGGAACTGAAGGCCCACGATTTATGAGATATGCTGCTGTATTAATGGCTTCTACCCAAAATTTCTTTGGCAGCCCTGCATGTAGTCTCATACTTCTCGCCCTTTCATTAAGAGTTATGTTCATTCGCTCTGCTACACCATTCTGCTGCGGTGTCTATGGAATGGTTTTGATCATTCTAAAGCCATTCTCTGCACAATACTCTTTGAACTCACGACTATTATACTCTCCACCATTATCAGATTTCAAACATTTGATTTTCAAATCAATCTGGTTCTCAACCTCAATTTTCCATCTTTTAAAAGTAGAAAACACATCATATTTATTTTTTAGAAAATAAACTCATACCTTTCTTGTCGCATCATCGATAAAGGTGACATAATAACGAGCTCCTCCAATTGACTCCAAGGATGAAGGACCATATACATCTATATGTCTAGTTCAAGTTTTCTAGCCTTTGGTGTCTTGGCAACCTTTGTGAAAGTCACTCTCTTTTACTTTTCCAATACACATGGTTCGCAGAAATTGAGATCAACTGTCTTTAACTCTAGAATCTTGCCATTTGTTGCTAACTGCTTCATGCCCTTCTCGCTCATGTGTCCAAGTCTATGGTGCCACAAATTTGAAGGACTGATACCATTGTTGACAGTATTTAAAGAATCTGATTTTTCTGCAACATACAAGGTTCCAACCTTCTGTCCTCCGGCTAAAATCAGATTACCCCTTGAGGCCATCCATTGCCCATTTGCAAAAGCTGTATGATAACCATCTGCATCCAACTAGCCTACTGAAATCAAATTTCTCTTGAGTCCAGGAACAAACCTAACATCTGTTAGTTTCCATACCATCCCTTTAGGAGTCTTCAAGTTCACATCACATTTCCCTTCGATGAATAATGGTTCATCATCAGCAAGATGAACCTTTCCAAGCCTTCCCGGAACAAAGTTGTGTAGTAATTCCTTGCACGGAGTTGAGTGAAACGACGCACCCGAATCTATAATCCAAGATTCTATTGGACATTCTACACAGCAAGCAAGTGCATCAGAATTTTTTGTCGCTGCGTTCACCGAATCATTCTCTCTTTTGTCTTTCGGATTTCTACACTGATTTTTGAAGTGGGCAGTCTTGTTGCAATTCCAGCATTCAATATCTTTACGCCCTTCCTTACCACTTGTCGAGTCACTTCTCTTTTTCGATTTAGGTCTACCTTTTTGGTTTTGACCTCTCTGAGACTTTATGCCTCTGCTTTCAATATACAATGCAGAACCCGATCCCGATGACTCTGCAACATTACGCTTCTGTGTATCTTTACTAAGAATCAAATCCCGAATGCCTTTGAAACAGAGAATATTTGTTCCTGATGAACTGCTTATTGTTGTAACCGTTGCTGCCCAACTATCTGGCAAGGATGACAATAGAAGTAGCGCCTGAACTTCATCATCAAATTTAATCTTTACCGAATCTAATCTCGATATAATAGAATTAAATTCGTTCACATGATTAGTGACCGATCCTCCTTCTTTCATCCTGGTATTCACCAACTGACAAATCAAATATACCTTATTAGAATCAGAAGGCTTCTCATACATATTTGATAACGCCTCGATCAATCCGTAAGTAGTCTCCTCGTTGACAATATTGTACGCAACATTCCTCGCCAACGTCAATCTAACCACACCTAGGGCTTGCCGATCCAAAAGTTTCCAGTCTGCGTCTGACATACCTTCTAGCTTATCTTTCTTGAGAGGTTGATGTAACTTTTTCTGATACAAATAATCTTCGGTTTGCATCTTCCAAAATCCGTAATCTGTTCCATCAAACTTATCAATCTTAACTTTTCCATCTTTTGCCATTGCTTCGAACCAGGCTCTAATACCACTTGTTAGGAAATAATGTATGCAAGATAGAAAGCTAAAGTTCTGAAGAGTAAAGAACACACAGATTTTTCTATGGTTTGGCCAAAACTGCCTACTTCACGCCGCTCTAGTATTAGGATTTCTACTATATTTTCTGAGTACATAGGGTTTATAATTACAAGCGATCTATTTATATTCTAACTGACCCGACACAATCTGAGCCCAATATAAAAGAGAAAAAAAATAATAAAAGACAGACTCCACACTTAACACCACGTACATCGAGTGTGTTATTGTGATGCTTTTAGTTTTCGATTCTTGATTGAGTGATTATTTGTTGTAACAATTACAACAAAAGGTCACTTCTTATCATTTTTGGAACTATGCACAATTTGAGATCCTAATCAAAATTAACCCTATATATTGCCAAAACCATTCAACAGAAAAATAACAAGAAAATTATCAGGACTTTTTGAAATTCCCTTAAATCTTTCCATTCACAATAGTTTCCGAAACTCAATACCGCTATTTTAATATCCAAAACATAGCACATAATGAAATTAAATAAAAAAAATAAAATTGAATAAAATATAAATATTAATAAATTAAATTAATTCAAATATTTAAATTTCAAAAATAGATTTTAAAAAATATTTTTCACTTAAAATATTTTTATATGTAAATAACAATGATCTAAAAATATAAAAACCATTTGAAATCAAAAACTTAAAAAAAATAAGACAATTTAAAAGAGGATTAGAATATAGATGTTTACAGTTCAACTAATAAGGGAGTCAATAAGATGTTTATACACTTGCTACCCTTCCACTCATGAACACAATGGTTTTATAAGCCATAATTTTAGTGGGTAAACAATTTTGTTGGTTTTGATACTAAGTATATGTTTGGCACCCGCTTTTACATTAGATAGTAAGTTAATTGATGAAGTAGCCATTAACTGTTAGCGGTTAAATTAGATGTTGAAGTAATAATTTAGCATGAGTGTTTGATAATAACAATTAAATATTAAAATAGCTGGTAGATGTAAAATAACGTAAACAATACAATATATTATTTTTTAACTTTTAATATAATTTATTTATTTTTTTACTGATATATTTTTTAAAAAAAATTAATTTAAAATCTATAATTATGTAGTTGTCAACTAATAAAAATAAAAATAGAGTATGACTAACTAAAAATGTTATTTAAATATATATGACTAACTAAAAATGTTATTTAAATATTTTTAATCATATTTAAATAAATAAAATTATTATTAAAATTAATCTAATTTTATGTAAATATGAGCTTTTAATATTATTAAGAATATTTTAGTAATACTCATAAACTAATGAAGGTAAAATAAAAATCTTTTAATTAGTGACTTATGGACAACTACTTGAAATAGCGATTTGAAAATCGTTAATTAAAAATCTAATTATCAATAAAAAAATTCTCCTAGATAGGTAAATTGTTAAATCACTCGTACAAAATCAAATTGCTATTTAGAAGTCTACATCCCAAACACACTTAAGACTGAACGCGTCTGAAGACCTAAATTCAGTGATTTAAAAGTGTTTGTGTTTTTAAAAAAAAATATTTGAAATTAAGTGAATTCGATCTGAACAATTCAGATATATTTTTACGCTGAAATCTGAATGCAAATCACTTAATTCAATTTTCTAATTGAATTGACATAAATATCCTTGAATATTGTGTTATGTGATGGAACCATTGTGTTTAACGTGTGAATTGATTTTTTCAATTGTGAATTTCTATATCATTAAAGATAAATATACAAATTTATTATATATGTAACGCGAATTTCAATTAAAAAAATAATGGTTGTTTTTATATTTTTAAATACACTTCACTTTTTTTTTTTAATTTAGTTTTTGTGTAGATAATTAAATACTTCCATTGTTTTTATGTGTTTCTAATCACATGATAAATTGATTCACTTCTATTTTGGATTTAAAATAATTATAAATAATGACATGCTTTTATAAAATTTTAAATTTTATTAAAATATTTATTATAGATAATTATTAGTAAAATAAAAATAAATTTTATGTAGAATAAATAATTATTATATTTACTATATTTTTAAGAATAAATAATTATTATATTTACTATATATTTTTACTTTAAATTCACATTATAGAAATATTTATAAAGTAATTTATATTTTAAAAATAATTTAAAAAATTATTAATAGATATAACATATAAAATTAATATAAATATAATAGAATATGTTTAAAGGGTAAAATGATAAAAAGATAATTTATTTTAAGAAAGATAAAATATAAAAAATTAATAAAGTTAAAATTTTTTCTATTTAATAATTAAATTAAAAAATAATTAAATTAAGTGTTATTAAGATTTAAGTGAAAAAACAAATCACACCTAAATAGATAAATAGATAGAGGGGGCATTAATGTAATTGTAAGGTTTGGATAAGGCCTATATATAAAGGTTGATAAGTGGAATTGATAATTAAGGGAAAATGTGGAAACTGAAGGTTTCAGAGGGAAGAGAGGAATGGGAGAAAAGTGTGAATAATCATGTCGGAAGACAATTCTGGGAATGGGACTCAAATCCAAATCCAAATCATGCTACTTATCAAGTAGAAAAACTTCGTCAAACATAGCTCTGATCTCTTAATGAGACTCCAGGTTGTTTTGGTTTCTAAACTGAGCTTTTAAAATAACACTACTCTTGATATGATATTAATTGATTACAGATGGAGATAATGATGAAATCAGTGAAGAAGAAAGAGACAAGGAAGAGGTAGTGAGGAGGTCAATAAGAAAAGCATCGAGATTCTTTTCAAAACTACAGACTCCAGATGGCTTTTGGCCTGGGGATTGTGGTGGTCCATTGTTCCTTCTACCTGGCTTGGTATGTTATTATTATTTTTACTGAAGGAGGTAGTAATCAAAGATTTACCGGTATCAAGGTATATTTTCATGACAGGTGATAACAGATAGTCTATGATTCGATACCTTTACAACCATCACGTATATAAAATATTAAAATATTTGGAATGAATAATTATAATTCCTAGATACTTGGACTAAAATTAATTATTCAAATAAAGATGGCGGATGGGGATTGCACATTGGGAGAGGAAGCAGATGGTTCCGTTGAAAAAGCTCGGAATTGGATACACGATAGGGGTGGGGCTGTCTTCATTCCATCCTGGGGAAACATGTGGTTGTCTATACTGGGTGTATATGACTGGAACGGAAATAATCCTATTCCTCCAGAAGTATGGTTGTTGCCTTATGATTGGAATTCTATTCATCCTGGAAAGATGTGGTGTCATACCAGAATGGTTTACTTGCCTTGGTCCTTTTTATATGCAAAAAGATTCGTTGGTACCATCAATTCGCTTCTTCTTTCTATTCGAGAAGAGTTATACATCAAACCATATCATCTCATTGATTGGAATTCGTCTCGAAATCTTTGTTCCAAGGTTAGTCATTTTAATTTTTAGCTCTTATTTATTTATTTTATTAGAATTAAACCATTATTTTATTTTTTTTCCTTAATATTTGTTTTTATAAAGTTGACCGAAGCTATGATTGTTGGGCAGAGGATCCTAATTCAGAGGCCTTTAAACGACATCTATATAGAATCAAAGACCATCTTTGGATAGCTGAAGATGGCATGAAAATGCAAGGGTCCAATGGCTCCCAATTATGGGACGTTGCTTTAGCTGTTCAAGCAATTAAAGCTACTAAACTTGTTGATGAATATGGTTCCATGCTAATGAAAGCCCACCATTTTATTAAAGAGACTCAAGTTAAGGAAGAAATCTCTATTGATGGAAGCAATTGGTATAGACATATATCAAAAGGTGGTTGGCCTTTCTCTACTGCTGATCATAGTTGGATTGTATCTGACTGCACTGGTGAAGCTTTAAAAGCTGCGATGTTATTGTCAAAGATGCCTATGGACATTATAGGTGAAAAGGTACCAAAAAATAGGTTACATGATGCTATTTATGTCATCTTATCATTACAAAATCAAAATGGAGGATTTGCTTCATACGAGTTGACAAGATCTTATCCATGGTTAGAGGTACAACATTTCATTAACTCTTCATCACAATAAGAAAATAGTCTATTAACAAAATGCTTATGCTACCTGTCAAAAAGTTTTAACAGCTAGTATTTGCAATTGAAAAAATGGTTATTGAAAGGGGAGCAGCTAAAAGTGCAATTATTGGCAGCTAGCGGATACCTATTGCTAAAATTTTTTAACATTTGGCATTTTCAGTGACTAAAAGCTTTTAACACTTGACATTTTTAGTTTCTAAAAGCTTTAACACTTGACATTTTCAGTTGCTAAAATCTATAACAGTTGACATTTTTAACTACTAAAAACTTTTAACACCTAGCATTATCAACAACCAAAAATTTTTAATAACTGAAATTTTGAGTTGCTAAAAACTTTTAATATCTGACATTTTCAGCTACAAATTTTTTTTTTTATCAATTATCATTTTCAGCTACCAAATGAGATTAGCAACCTTCACATCTCAACTACCATGATGAATTCGTTGAACGATGCCACCCGAATTGACATTTAGATTTAAGAGTGTGAGTTGAGAGCACTTAAATTGAATGGAAGGAATTACTTGTTAATTTTGAACTCTAACTCAATCTAAAAAAGATGGCAGAAGAATTCAAATTTGATACAATAGACCTTTTAGTGTCTATTGTGATAAACATTTAGCAACTAGCCACAAAGTGACCGTTGTTAAAAATAGAATAGTAATAGCAGCGGGCTTAAGTTTATAAAGCTGTTAATAATATTTAGTAGCATGCATAATATTCATCTGTTGTATCTTGCAAAGTTGGTTTCTTTTAGCAACTGATCTTTAAGTGGTCGGTTGCAAATAATCTTCTTTTTTTTTTTTTTTTTTTTTTTTCAGTTGGTCCAATAATGCTAAAAGTGATTTTTCTTATTGTGCATATAATTTATAAACAAATAATATTCATTCAAAGCTACATTGATGTTAGTATTTATGTGATGTTTCAGATAATCAATCCAGCAGAAACATTTGGAGACGTTATTATAGATTATCCGTAAGAGCTTTAGGCTAATTGGTATTTGCTAGATGGTAAACTAGAATTTGATTATGGAATATAAATATGATATATGTATGTAGGTATGTAGAATGCACATCATCAACAATTCAAGGGCTTGTAGCATTCAAGAAGGATCATCCAGAACATAGAAGGGAAGAGATAGAAGAATGTATTGCAAAGGCAATCAACTTCATTGAGAGCATACAACAACCCGATGGCTCATGGTATATATAAATATATAGAAGAGTGAATATTATAGAAATGCATGGACAAAATGATGAAAATAGCCTTTGTATATGTAGGTATGGGTCATGGGGAGTTTGCTACACGTATGGGACTTGGTTTGGGATAAAAGGGTTGGTGAGTGGAGGTAGAACCTATCAGAATTGCAATTCCATCTGTAAAGCTTCTCATTTCTTGTTAACCAAGCAATTGCCTTCTGGTGGCTGGGGCGAGAGTTATCTTTCTTCCCAAAACAAGGTTCTTTTTACTTCTTTTTTTCTCAAAACTATATAAAGGTTTTTAAATGTTCTTCTAAATTCTAGAAATGGTGGGGGTGGATAGGTGTACACAAATCTGGAAGGGAATAAATCACACAATGTGAACACATCATGGGCAATGCTAGCTTTGATAGAAGCCAGACAAGCTTTTAGGGATCCAACGCCATTGCATCAAGCTGCTAAGGTTCTCTTGGATTCACAATTCGATAATGGAGATTTTCCACAACAGGTATCATAAACAAACTATTATATACCTATATTATCTTAATTACAAATTTTCTAATTATATAGTTTGATAATTTTAATAACGTTTCTAACAGGAAATCATGGGAGTATTCAACAAGAATTGTATGATTAGTTATTCTGCATATAGAAATATTTTTCCAATTTGGGCCCTCGAAGAATATTATAATAACCAGAGTTTGATTTGGTTGATTTGAATTCTAAAAGAAAGCCGGTCACTGTTAGATTATTTTCAAAACATACATAAGTGAATTACCTTGGATTATGCATACAAGTTTGCATAGATTGTTGTCTCAGGTAGTTGTTTAGTTAGTTTGCTTGAGGACAGGTAAAATGTTAAGTTAGGGGTAATTGATGAGTCTGGAATTTAACTGTATTTTGATATATTTTATGAGCTTTATTGTAAAGAAATTGAGCTGAAATAATAAATAATTGAATTGACTTCTAGTAGATCTAGACTGTTTTACTGAGATAGAGACTTGGATGAAAAAGGAAGAAAATTGAGCTAAAAAAAGCAGAATTTTACAAAAAAAGGACTTAAGAGAAATTATCCAAGTTCAACAATCTGGCGACATTCAGAAAGAAAGGAATTAGCGCCTTAAGCCTCGCCAAAGTAATAAATGAAGTTGGCGATAATAGGCACCAACAGCAGGATCATCAGCAGCAGGAAAGGTAGAACATGGCAAAAGCAATACTACCGCCTATTATCAATCGCCCAAAGCAAACACAACTTGGCGAAGGAATGAGTACACTGCTTGCAACCATCGCCTTTGAAGGACATACAGGCGAAACAACCTGGCGATGGAATGAAGATTCGTCTGTAGTACCTAGCAAAATGTACTGGCAGGCGATAGTGAAGAAGTAGCGCTTAAGATAAAATTCAGCTTAGGCGGCGAGTTTGACAAAGTCTTTGAATAGTGCCAAGACCTAAGCGAAGAAACAAGCGATTTAATGCTTATTTATGAGATATGGTCACTTTGTGTTTCTTTGTCTTTTCAAATTTACAAAATTGCCGCTTGGTTCAAACTCTATAAATAGGCACTAGTCGATGCAATGAGGGTCTTTTGATCTTGGACAAATATTGGATAATATTGCGAATTTTTGAGTCAGATACTAAGTGACAGTTTCAATTTAGTGATTCTTCTTTCAAGATCTAGTATTCCATTAAGTTGTTGTGGTGATTAGCAAGAGGTTGGAGAAGATCAAGCTGTGACAGAGCTAGTTCTCTCTCTTTCTCTCCCTCCCTCCCTCCCTCCTTCTCTCTCTCTCTCGTGAGTTTCTTACTTGAATAACATGATTATGATTAAAGCGAACTTAGTTGTTAAACCAAATCTGATAATGAGTAGCTAATAGACCTGAAGATTTGTTAAGATCAATTGCAAAGATAGATCTATGTGTGAAATTCCAGTTCATTAAGCCTCAATTCTCTCATTTTTCTTGAGCACATTGAATTATGAGGATGAGAGTTAAGCAATGTTGTTATAGCATCTTTTCTAGACTAGAGATGACGTTTAGATGTTAGATCTAGAATAGAGGATCAACATATTGATCTAGAGTTAAACAATAGTTAGATTCATTTTTCTTCAGATAGTTCTTCAAGAGTTGATAACTTTATAGGGTAGAGATATATGCAAGTTATTAGTTAGGATTGGTTAAATCGAATCGAGAGATTTTTAACTAGTGAAATATGATGATCTAGGATGAAGAATTGAGTTCTGTTCTTGACTTATACATATGAACATGAAGGCAAGCAATTGAGATCAACAGATCTACGAGTATTTCAATTAAAACAACTTTTCTGGTACTAGATTCTCATAGTTTTCATCATTAAACTGTCAGCATACTATCCAATTTCTATGATATGATTCAATTCTAAGTTATTACCATTTTAACAGATCCTTTTAACAATTCAATATGAATCTTAATTGAGTTCTTTCTTTCCAAAATACGTAATCCCTGTGGAGACAATATTTTTAGAACTACAATTAGACGTTGATTCGAGAAGTTTTACGAATTTCTCCATCAATACCATAGAGAGGTCCATGAATTTCGGAGCAGGAAATAGTATGACAACTCTAAGTCTCTCAACTTCTTCAACAGTATTGACAAGACTATGAATCAAGGAGAAAATAATCAAGGATGACAAATCACGAAAACCTAATACGGCTTCGAATCTGACATTGAAAATTTGAATTAATCCTCGGGTTACAAACAAACTCATCTTCTTTAGGATTGGTCGATGATTTAACTCTAGTTCTATTAGATTGCCAGGTGCCTTTGGCATGATTGACTCTGTAGAGCTAGTCAAGTTTTTCAGCTATAAGTCTCACCGAAGAAAGTCAGTAGCTAAAAATGGAGCAAGTGATCTCACTTATTTTAAAATTAGCTCGTAGAGGAATCAAATGATGTAATCAACAGAGAATAAGCAATTTAGATTCGTAGAAAATCTAATTAATTCACATACCAGTTAACCTTAAGACCCTGTTTGTTTCGTGTGTTTGGATTGTTTTGTTTTGTTTCATCACAACCCAAACAACATTTGTTTGGTAGGTTCGGGTCGTATTGTTTAATTCATTAATATTTCACGTTTTTTCAAAACTCTTATTTCCTCAACAAACCAAATCGGTGTCCACATTGTTTTATATTTTTATTTTTTCATTTTATCCCTATAATATTACTTGTATTTATATTTTACCCTTTGCGAAATCAATTTCTTATGTTTTCTTGTGTTTCCTGAAAATCATAAGGCACCATTATTCAGAGTTATAGACAAATGAGAATATAACTGTTTGCATTGTATCAATTTCTTGTGTTTTCTTGTGTTTCCTGAAAATCATAAGGCACCATTATTCAGAGTTATAGACAAATGAGAATAACTGTTTGCATTGTAAATTGAGGTTTTGTTCTTTAAGCTATATGTATCGGAATAAGCTCTACTTTGCCTAGTTCATTAGGATTTGATTTTCAAGAGCATTATGGTCATTTAATAGTTTTGGAATATTATCATACAATCAATCCAAACAAAAGAAAAAATATACAGTACAATACAGAACTGTACAGCTTATCCAAACATGATTTCAGTAAAGTACAATATATTACAAAATAAAACAATACATTATGAAACGTTGCTGCTAGTCATTCAAACAAGGTCTAACTCTCGAAGGAATCAGATCAGCAGCTTACCTTAGGGAGAAATCAGTCGGGAGAAATTAGATGAGAGAGTGGGATGGATCTACGCAAAGAGTAATTTCAATTTGGTAAAATCTGATTGATTTTGAAATTATTTTACTACTAATTTCTAAAATTACATTCTAACCTTTTTATTTATTTGAAATTATATTTAATTTAACAAATTTATTTTTAATTAGTTTTACATTTAATTTTAAAATAAAAAATAAATATATTTTTCTTTTCAAACCTGACCTTAAAAAGTAAGTATGGAATTTTATAAAAATTATACTTGATTAAAATTATCAGGTATAAATAAAAATTTTAATATCTAACTTAAAATATTATATATAAATAAAAATTTTGATACCTAATCCTTAATCCTTAGTGACAGGTATGAAATTTTGTAAAATTTATATCTAATTTAAAATGGTAATGTATTAATTATATTTCTTATAACTGACTTTAAGTGATAGGTTTAAATTTTAAAAGATTTATACATATTCTAAAATATCAGGTATAAATAATATTTTTTATACCTAATTTAAAGCATCATATATTAAATTTAAGGTATAAAATCTTAAACTTGTTGCAGTGATAATAGATTTTTATTACTATTTTATTCTTTATTAAAAGAATATTTTTTAAAATCCACTCAATATTAAAAATATCTAATTTATTAATTTAAGGTTAACAAATTGGCTAAAATTATTTTATCAATAGCTTTTATATTTAAATTAAATAAATTAAATTTTAAATAAAAAAAAAAAAAAAATTTTTTTTTAAATTATTTTGATCTTATTTGAAGAGCTAAAATTTTGTAAAAATAATAATTAGTGTGAATATTATACATAAGGGTATTATGGTCAATTACATCTTTTAGCCAACACCATACCATCCATCTAAAGAAAAAATTGATTTTATAATAGAAAACTACATTATCCATCCAAATAGGATTACAAAGTACTATACTAATACTCGAAATAGAATTATCAACTATCCAAGCAAAGCCTACAAGTAACAAGGATTAGTGTAGTGGTTCGAAACTAATTAATGGACTCCATCAAAACAAAGAAAGGGCTATATATAAAAGATCATATTCTGAATATGCAAAATCATGTCAATCGGCCAAACTCCTCGAACGATGACCCACGTGTCAAGAGTCCGAGGTACAGAAGTCCAAACTGATAAGGAGATTTACCGTGAAGTTTCTCTAAACCTCAAATGTTCAGTTCTCAATCGTGGACGAAGTATAAAAATCTTAAACCACAGACGTAAAAGATAATACAGTTAAATCTCTTTATAACGGCGTTGTTTGTTGGATAATATTTTGATGTTACAGTGAATGACTGTTATTCACATATAATGACTATATGAAGGTGACATATCTAACTTGACTGTTATAAATTTTTAATATTTTTCTTTAAGAAAAAACTCTAGTTAAAATATACCTAATTTAAAACATTTTTAAAGTTAAATTTGTTCAAATATGATGAGAAATGTTTAAAATAATATTTTTGTTAGGAAGATTTCAATCTCTTACTAACAACATAAGCTTGAACTGACAAAGATTTCAGTCCAAGCTTTCAGTAAAAGGGTAGTCAATTGAAGATTATCTTTGCTTGCACAACAATTTTCTTCCTCATTTTTAGTTATAAAGTATTAAAAACTCTTAGTTGAAGTTCATTTCAATAGTTATTTAAACTTTTAATTTCAATATTATTTTATTAAAAAACAATGTTTTACATCTGAGTAAATCATTATACAGGATGAGTTTTATATACCATGTTCTATTCAAATTACGGCAATTGTTTTATATACCATGTTCTATTCAAATTACGGCAATTGCTAATATAGGCAAATTGTTGTCGTTGTTGGGAAAACACGGCTAGCTCTTACACCACTTGTTGAATAACTCGGTAATCCATTGCAGCGGAGACGAGTATTGGTAACTCTCTCACTCCCCAATCCAATTGGTCACAGTCTCACACACAAGCTCTCCAATATGGCTCTCATAGGATAACCAGACTCGATCCTAAAACTTAAGATTTCCATGGTCTCCATGATTTCCAGGCCCCCATTGGGCACCTCCCAAACCTTACCAAGTAAATCTACATTGTTCTCTCAGGATATCTAATAATAGATACAAGCATCATACTTATAGCATTAGATTACTTAGTCACAAAGTAATCCTAAACGATTAAGAAAATATTTTTCTATTTAAATTCTCAAGGATCTTTTTCCTAATTACAATAAACTTTAGGAAATATCATTCCTAATCAAATATGACATTTCCAAAATAGTCTTCGAGTCTTTTCCTAATTACCAAATCAATTATGGATACCAGAGTATACCCGAATTCTCATCACAATCCTAACAGTTATAGAGTATTAAAATAACATGTAAAAAATTGGTTTTAAAATAGATATAGTTATTATGGTGAATTGTGTTATAGAGAATAAAAATTATAAAGAGGTTTAGTGTTATATATATATATATATATATATAAATTTAAATTAAAATAAATTAAAATAAAAAATAAAAATTTGAAATGATAAATATCAATAAATATTCAATAATAAAGTGTTTTTTTTTCTAAGGTTAGATTTAAATATAAGTCAACCTTCTCATTCTTATTTTCCAAGTCCTTGCCAATCTGGTTTTACTTACATGAGATAACAATAACACACATTTAGGTGTATTTAGGTGTAGTATAATAGTAGGTGAGTTTTTGGAAAAAGTTATCAATGAACGATTTAGGAAGTGTCTAGATTCTAAATTAACTTTTTCTTTTAAAAATTGCACATTTGGTAACCATGTTGAAAATAATATTTCAATAGCGTTTAAGATAACGTTTGTAAAATCCTATCAGAGATAACTCTTTCAATCTATCATTACTAGTGATTTATTTTATTAACCTTTATTTGATAATTAATTACATTATTATCATTTTAATTATATTTGTAATAAATTTTAGTATTTAACAATTAATTTATAATTTAATATAACAACTAACTATTATCGTTATTTAAAATGTTATTTAATAGCTAATTAAAAATTTAATGTCCAACCTACTCTAATGCATCTTGCAAATTCCTTCCCACCTTTGAGTAATATAAGATTAAGTAATCAGGAGAAAATTTTTAAAAACATATACTACATTGAAAGGTATTCTTGAATCAAACAGCAATAACAGAGTCAAAAATCACAAAAAAAAATACAAAGTTTACGTGGTTCAACCAAAAAAATCTAATCCACGGGAAACCCAGCGAGAGGAGATGGATTGCACTATGAATCAGCAATAGGAGTGTACAGATTACAATAGATCACAAAGATCTCATACAATCAAAGTAAAAACAGAAAGTTCTAACAAACCCTAGCAGAGCAACACAACAAGAGAGAGAGAAACAAATTCTCTCACTAAAAAGCAGCCAAGGTTAAAAGATGGCTTATATAGGTAGGTAAAGGAAGAGAACCGGATCACTTGAAGCAAAGGGCGCGGGTCAAGATCTGGTATGGACCCCAAACACGAAACACAACATTAATCTGGTGGCCCTGGACCAGCACACCAGACAAAGCCCAAAACAACAATAATCTCGGTCCAACAGCCAGAAGCAAAGAGAGAATAGAATGAATATTACAACATAACTTCCCTTAATATACATTCTATCTAAATCATATACAATCAGAAAACTAAGCTGCTCTTGATTTGCATCATCTTCAATCATGGTATCCACTCAGCGTCTCCTTTCATTTGCATCATAGGTTCCAAAACCCTCCAGCATTAGATCCGGCAGATGTGCAAGAAGTCCCTGCAGAACAGGAGCTTCTTTGCAGTCACCACCTTGGTTCGCATGTCTGAAGGATTGACTTCAGTTTTTATCTTCTCAACCTGCACAACACCATTCAAAACGTTAAGCCTGATAAAATGGTATTTCACCCCAATGTGCTTGGTCCTGTCATGATAAACAGGATTCCTGCTTATATGATAGGCGCCCTGGCTATCAATGTGAATGATAGCTTTGGACTCAAGCAACTTGATTTCCTGTAACAATCCCTGAATCCAAAGTCCTTCCTTAATTCCCTCAGTCAGAGCAATATATTCAAATTCAGTAGTAGATAAAGCAACATCAAATTGTAATCTAGATTTTAGGGAATACAGTTCCCATATATAGTGAATACATAAGATAAAATGGAACGTCGATTTTCACTATCTTTAGCGAAGTCAGAATTAGTATAACCATGAATACAAACATTTTCAGAATGTCTACCAAAAATGAGACCATAGTCCAAAGTCCCTTTAATGTATCGAAGCAAACCCTTCATAGCACTCCAATGTTCCTGTCTTGGAGTCATCATAAAACGACTCAGGATACTAATAGCATAAGCCAGATCAGGCCTTGAACAAACCATAACATACATTACACTTCCTACAGCTTCAGCATAAGGTATGTCATGTAATATATTTTCATTTTTAGAATACTTCCTGTCCAAATTATGACTAGGAGATAAAGGAAGGTCATTTGGCTTACAATCAACCATATTAAAATTCTTATGTAACTTAAGAATATAATCCTTTTGATCAAGACAGAGAAGATGTTTACCTCGATTCCTGGTGATATTCATGCCAAGGATTTTAGAGGCTTCCCCCAAATCCTTCATTTCGAATTCCTGACTAAGCTCAGTTTTTACATCACCAATAAAAGTGAATTAGGACCCATAAGCAAGATATCATCAACATATAATAATAAGAAAACAGGCTCATTCACAACATATTTAAAATACAAGTAGGCATCAAATAAACTCCTTTTGAAACCTAATTTTATGGCATAACTATTAAAACGCTCATTCCATTGACGAGGATACTGTTTTAAACCATTTAAGGATCTCCTTAATAAACACACTTTGTTACCAGACTCAGAAAATCCCTCAGGCTGATCCATAAAAATTTCTCTGTCAAGATATCCATGCAAGAAGGTTGTCTTAACATCCATCTGCTCCAGGAACCAATCAAAGTGAGTAGTTAAAGACAGCATTATTCTAATAGTAATGTACCTCACCACAAGTGCAAAAATTTCAGAGAAATCAACACTAGGTTTTTGTGTAAAGCCCTTTGTGACTAATATGGCTTTAAATCGATTTGGATCAGAGGCAGGTAAATTTTCTTTGATTCTAGATACCCATTTACAGGCTACAGATTTCTTTCCAGCAGGTTTCTTTACTAAGATTTAAGTTTTTTTCTTTATTAAGGAATCTATCTCTTCTTTCATGGCATTAAGCCATTTGTCCGCCTCTGGACACTGGACGGCTTCCCTGTAGGAACTGGGAACATAATCAGCCTCAACCTGTGAATTCAAAGCATAGATAGTTAGGTTAATATCAACAAAATCTTAATACTTGGATGGTACTCTTATGGGTCTCCTTTCTCGATCTCTGGAAAGAAGGTATCCATCCAAGTTATGCTCATGGTAGGTATCTTCATTATCTATCTCAGAAGGGTATACAGAGTTATCTGGATTTTCTCCGGTCTCAGGACTAGTAGTAACATTTTCAGGATTTGACTCTATAATCCATTGATTATTAGATTCAAATTCTAAAGGAATTTCAGGTTTAGGCAAGGTTTGAGTTTGCTCATCATTGTTAGTAACCCTACCAGGTTCTACAGATTGAATGACAAAATAAGAAAGTTCCAGGTTTTTATAATTTCCAGAGTTTGACTTTTCATAATCCAGAAAATCAGGAAATTCATTTTCAAAAAATATTATGTCCCTACTGACAATAAATTTGTAGTTTGAATTTTCCTTAAAAACTATTCTAAAACCTTTTGTTCCAGTTTGAAAACCCATAAACAATCCAATTATAGACCTGGGGTCCAATTTGTCTAACTTCTAATGTGCAAACACCTTAGAACCAAACTTTCTAATAGAGTTCAAGTTAGGAGGCTTACCATACCACAACTCACAGGGGGTTTTAAACTCAATGGGAGAAGAAGAAGACCTGTTCTTTAAGAAGGTTGCATAGCATAGGGCTTCTCCCCAAAAGATCTTTCGTAGCTTGGCCTGAACAGTAGGCTTCTAACTCTTTCTAATAGGGTTCGGTTTAGACGCTCAGCTATCCCATTCTGTTGAGGAGTATACCTCACAGACCTATGTCTTTCTATCCCATTTTCCTCACAAAATTTCTGAAAAGGTTCATTACAAAATTCCAATCCATTATCAGTTTGAAAACATTTCAACTTTTTCTATTCTTTTCATTTTTAGCCAAAGCTTTCCAGATTTTAAACTTTTCAAAAACATTAGATTTTGATTTTAACAAATAAGTCCAACAGAATCTAGAATGGTCATCAGTAAAAGATAGAAAATATGTACATCCACTAAAAGTTTTAATTTTTGAAGGACCCCAAAGGTCAGAATGCACATAATCCAAAACATGTTTTGCTTTGTAAACAGATTTTCCAAAAGATTGTTTTGTATGTTTTGCCAAAATACATTTTTCACATTCAGAAATTTCACAAGGAAAATCCTTATCTATCAGACCCTGTTTCTGAAGCTCTCTCATCCCTGAACTTCCTAAGTGGCCTAGTCTTCTATGCCACAAGCTTGCTAATTCATGGGTTCCTACTGGTTTGGACAAGGTAGCTAAGGATTCTATGGTTTCTCCCTCAAGAACATACAATTTTCAAGCCCTTTTTCCTTTCATTACTACCTCACGTTTATCTGTCCTAACCACTTCAACTCTCTGATTTTTAAACACATAGTCAAATCCCAACTCCCTTAATTTACTGGCAGATAACAGGTTTCTTCTAAGGTCAGGAACCAGCTTCACATCCCCCAGGGTAAGTCTCCTACCATCATACTGTCTAATGGGGACTGTTCCAGAACCAAGAATTCTATATTTGTGATCTGATCCCATGATCACAACACCCTGTCTAACAGATTTCAAGTCAGCAAACCAATTTTTATTAGGAGACATATGATGTGTACATCCAGGGTCAATCACTCATTCATTTAGTGTATTACAAGGCACAGACAGAGCATTCATTTCAATAATAACAGTCATACCTTCAACAAAAGAATCAATCACAGCCAATGAGTTAAAGACACCAGCACTCTTTAGTTTGCCACTTGCCTCATCCTTCTTCTTTTGGAAACAGTCCTTGACAAGGTGGTTGGTCTTATTACAGTAGTAGCATTTTCTATCACTAGGCTTACCAGTTTCACCCTTCCCCTTATCAGATTATTTAGACTTATTCCAATTACCTTTCTAAGGCTTCTTTCCCTTTGGCTTGGTTTTAGTGCTAGACTCAGGTTTACTAACAAACAGACCTTCATTTTCCCTTTTAATCATTTCCTCACCAACAGACCTGAAGCTTAAAGCATCCATAATGTCTTTAGTGGTAAGGGCATTCTTATTAAAGGAAATGAATTCCCTGACATCACTGTAAGACTCAGGTAAGGCATGAAGTAAAACCATAGCAAGATACTCATCACTAAGACATTCAGACTCTTTGGTTCTACTATTAAGGTCTTGGACAAGCCTTTTAAAGACAGCAAGGTTTTCATTTACAGACTTACTAGAGACAAACCTAAAACTGAACAACTTATGAAGGCTGATAATCCTATTGGGTATGTCAGACTCTAAGTAGTTTGATTCAAGGGTTTTCCAGAGAGTGCTAGCAGTCTTAACATGGTTCATGGCAGTCAACACATCATCAGATAAATGCAATAAAATGGTATGATATGCACGTTTAGCCATTCTGGCCTTATCAGCATCTGAAGTTTCAGGCGGGTAATCATTGTCCACAGCACCTTCGATGCCATGGTGAACTAAAACCGAAAGCATTTTCTATTGCCATAGCATAAAATCTTGAGATCCATCAAAGACCTCAATGTTTATTGGGTTAGAACTTGAAGGTTTTGAAGACATTTTATGTAAAATCAAGGATTTACAATATCAACAATTTCAGTTTATACAAAATGTTTCAGAAAATATTAAAAAGTTAAAAAAAAATTTGTTTTAAACAAAACAGATGCTGACAGGATTTGAATGATGAATGTCTACATAGAATATGTATGTATGAACAAATACAACAAACAGATATGAATTTACACTATAAGCAAGCAAGAAACAGTGATCAATTAACAAGCAATCAATGATTAATCAACAAACAACTCATAATTGTAAACCCAAAGAATCAAGAGGCCTCAAACAAGCCAGATTTTTCCGTTACTAGCAACCGGTTGGGACTTTTAACAAGCAACTAAGGCCTGTATCCCTCAGCCAAGGTCAAACAAGCCAGCCTGTTCCGTACTGGCAAGCGGTTCGGGACTTTAACAAGCAACTAAGGCCTATATCCCTTCAGCCAAAGCCTCAAGATTCACAAAAGAAAGAAAGCAGATATCTAACAGTATAAAGAACAAACAATTAAACAGCAAAAGTAAAAGGAAAGGGTTTAGGAATGCTCATTCTTCCTGAGTTGCTCTGCAACGGATCTTTCTAATGAGATCTGTGTTCCTCCTCAGTCCCGATTTCTCTTAGGACTGCCTTCTGCCGCTTTTTCCAGCTTGTCCTCCAGTAAACTTAGAGTTCTTTGCTCTGGTTTACTCTTCTGCTCGTCCTTTTCTCCAAGTACCTGTAGCTCAATCAACAAATTGTTAGTTACAGTGAATATAAGATTTGAATGCAAGAATATTACACAGTAAAATAGCTATAGAGCTTTGTTAGGGTTTTATCTAGACAAGACCTCAAGAACCTTCCAGAGATTAACAGATATACACAAGATCTGTAATTACTTTCAGATTCAAAGCAAAAGAAGTCAAAGAATGTAGTCGGTTTGACCTAAAGCTTCAGATCTACAGAGATTGAAGTTTTCAGTCGCGACAAACAATCACAAGAAAGCACAAAGCATTCAAACAAGTTATTAAAGCAGCTTCAAACAAATTCAAACACCACAAACTACTAAATCTATACAAGCAAGATACAAACCGTCACAGATCCAAGAAGAAGAGCTCTGATACCACTTTGTTATTGAATCAAACAATAATAACAGAGTCAAAAATCACAAAAGAAACACAAAGTTTATGTGGTTCACCCAAAAACGGCTAATCCACGGGAACCTCAGCGAGAGGAGACGGATTGCACTATAAATCAGTAATAAGAGTGTACAGATTACAATAGATCACAAAGATCTCATCCATCAAAGAAAAAACAGAAAGTTCTAACAAACCCTAGCAGAGCAACACAAAAAGAAAGAGAGAAACAAATTCTCTCACTAAAAAGCAGCCAAGGTTAAAAGATGGCTTATATAGGTAGGTAAAGGAAGAGAATCGGATCACTTGAAGCAAAGGGCACGGGTCAAGATCTGGTGGACCTGGACCAGCACACCAGACAAAGCCCAAAACAACAATAATCTCGGTTCAACAGCTAGAAGCGAATAGAGAATATAATGAATATTACAACAAAAGGTTTGGAAAATGAGAAGTGGGACATAAGTTGTTATTCTGTAATGAAATTTTGTTGGATTGCTATCATTTTGGTTGGCATTTAAGTAAGTGTATGGAGGTAGAGAGGGGTTAGGCTCTCACATGTTTGAGTTAATCAAATTGAATAGATAGTGGAATTGCAGGAGAGATATGAAAGAAAACTTGCAGGGGAATTCTTGATATAATGAAGTTCTGGAAACTGGAAAATATCAAAGTGGATCATCAACACAGAAAATAACTGAAGACAAAGGAAAGCTACTTCTTCAATTCATTCTATGTGTCTTATATAAGTCATGGCATTATACATGTGTCATAAGAGAAAACTGAAATGATTTATAACTTAGACACTTGTTTATATATGTAGCAACAATACATAATGCTGGAAATCCATAAATATAATTTCAATCATAACACACTATTTCCACCATTTAAAATTTTGACTGCTCTTCACCAGTAAAATTGAGTGGGATAAATACATAGGAGAACAGTTGGGTCTAAATATTTTGCATTTTGATTGTGTAAATCGATTAAAATCAATAATATCTTCATTAGTAAATTTTCTGAACTTTATTTTCTGAACTTTTGATATCCCAAATTGAGACAGATAAAAAGAATTTTTATAACTACTCATATCACTAGTGTGCACATTATTTTATAGGAGTTCAAATTTTAAGAACTCCAGAGTTAAGCATGCTTGACTTGGAGCAATCTTATGATGGGTGCTCTTCTAGAAAGTTTTTCTAAGAAGCATATGAGTGAGGACAAAGCATTCTAGAAACAATAGTGGTGGCATATCGGGCTAGTGGTTAGCTATAAGATCGGTGAAGTAATGATGTGGCGGCCGGCTACCATGTCTCGGGTCATCCGAGGGTAGGGATAGGACGTTAAGTGGTAGCAGAGTAACCCTGCGACAGTGAGGTGTGCCTATGGTATAAGAGTTCAAGGAAATCGTCTAGTGGGGTAAAGATTCTGGAAAGATTACAGGGAAACTACAACGAGATTTGTGTCTTAAGGGGGGATTATAACACCCCAAATTGAGTAAGGGTTAAAAGAAATTGAATTGATACCCATATCACCAATGAGCACATTACTTTTCGAGAACACAAAATTAAAGTTAAGCGTGTGCTTGGCTTGGAGCAATCATATGATGGGTGACCTTTCGGGTAATTTGTCTGGAAAGCATGCGAGTGAGGATAAAGCATGCTGAAAAGCGTCATGGTAGTATGTAGGGCTAGTGGTCAGCCAACGCATCTCGATTCATCCAGGGCAGGTGTCAGACATTACCGGATTTCTTGAAGATCAAATTTAATTTACATCAATTTAACTAGTTTCCTAAAGCAATTAGAAGTGTCAAACGAGACTTCTGGCTCATACAATTAAATATGGTACTTCATAACTAAATATATTTTTATCACATTCTTTTGGTTAGGGTGGATCTCTCAGGGATCGAATGTTTCAACAACCATTAACATGCTTAAAGGATGAACTTTATTCAAATTGAATCTTTCAAAAGTTTTTCAACATATAATAGTTTATAACCAAGATATTATTTATTTTATACTTAATTTTCAAATCAAGATAAAATTTTCATTCCAAACTCGTTTTCTTATATATTCACTAGTTTATTTGACTTCTTCTGGAGTTCAAATTCTACCAATATAAACTGCTACAATGACGAATTCAGATCTCAACTTTTTTAGGCAAGTACTTGGGCAATGGTATTATTCAAATATCTATCTTTTATTAGATACTCATTAAGATGATTGTACCACACTTGCCCATATTATTTTAATCCATATAGAGGTTTCTGTAACTTTCTGAGTGTCGAGATTTTAATTAATGTGAATCTACAATTTTTATCCTTTTAGAATTTCTAAAATCCAAATAGTCATATAGATATGCAGTAACAAAATCTATCAGACACATTTTTAATTTTTCAAAAATTGTATAATTAGAAATTGGAATCAGAAATTGGAATAGTATCCACAGTTGGGGAATAATATATTATAATAATCAATTTCAGGTTTTTGCGAGAAACCTGGATCGACCAATCG
Organism: Cardiospermum halicacabum; assembly: GCA_031304145.1. NCBI lineage: Eukaryota > Viridiplantae > Streptophyta > Magnoliopsida > Sapindales > Sapindaceae > Cardiospermum > Cardiospermum halicacabum. Next base: position 5,529,662 of record CM062396.1, on the reverse strand, counting down.
AGTTTATATCTCACAATGTCATTTCTATCATTTCGTTAAAACGAATATATTCGTAACCAATTGATTGGACACTTCTAATGTTTTAACTTTGTCTAGATTAAATTTTTACCATTTTTCCAATCATATCTTTTTCTGCATTCTTTCATACTACGTGACTCACGAATATAAAACATCAATTGTGATTGTGTATGAGATCATTAATGATCATTTCATTTTTAATTCCACATTTTCTAAATGAATTTTATTATCTCTCCATATTTTCTCTTTCAATGAGATTATTCTTAGGAGTCTCTATAAATTTTCAAATTTGCACATCAAATATAGTTTTAGAATAATCATTTTTTCTTTTATTTTCCATTTAATTAGGTGGTTTTCACACTTCTAGTGTGGTATTGGAAATTCATTTGTTATGGCCTTTTAGATTGTTCTGCTGGAACAATTACCCTTAATAACTTCTATATATGACTTGGTTATTTTATAAGTATAATTTGAATGCCTTTGGCATTCGATTAACTATTATTTATATTTCCATTTTATGTTATATTTCCATTTTATGGGGTATGTTAATCCATGTTCATATACGCTAAATATATGGGTTATTCATGCCCATTCAAAATTTTCTTCTAGAGACAATAAATCTAGCTGTAAACAAATCCCTTGTCAATGTTTTGGTGAAGCCACGTTTAGGCTTGAGTGTTCAATTGAACACCCAATTATTTTTAATTTTACTGTCAAGTATTTGGGATAGTTATATACTTGTCAGTTATCAGATGTCTTCGGTGAAAAAAAATAAATTAATATTAAAATTTTCAAAAACGAAATATTTCAATTTTTATAAAATATATTTTGTAAAACTATTTTATTAAAAAAATTAAAAATCTTACATTATAATTTTATATAATACTTTTAATGTAAGATTACTCATTTCAAATACCAAGCAATTAAAAATGTCAAAGGAAAAAAAAAAAAAAAAGGAAGAAAGGAAAAAGAATCACAAATTTCTATATAAATGAAAAACATGTCTAATATTTTTTCTATAATAAATGTAAAAAATCATGAATTTTGTAACTAAATTTATATTCTTTAAACCTTTTTTAATGGTTATAATAAAATTGGATAGCTAATTCGTAATTATATATATTATTTAGATATTCAAAATATAATTATCTAATATTTTAAATAGTCTAATTGCAAATTATATAAATATGAGTATAATCCACGTGTCAATCAATTAAAATACAAAAACACCCGATAGTTTAAGTTTAAATCGAGTTAGTTTTATCTCAATAATACAGTCTCAAATATAAACAAAATGTATATAAATTTGATATTAACTATAAACTAAATATCTTATTACAATTTATTTTTTAGATTAAGAGTTTTAAATTTTATTTTTTTAAAAAAATGGAAGTATTAAATTATCTAATTCAAATTAATATAAAAATTAAATTAAATTTAGCGAATTTTAAATTTTTTATTTAATTTAGAATTTTAATTATTTTAAAATAATATGATTAAAAAATAATATTAGAACTATGCTGACACTATCAATTAAAAATAATATAAAAATATTATTAAAATAAGTCCAAATACACATTTTAATAATATTCCTATTTTTATATTTAAATATTACATGAATAATATATAAATTTTAAAATATTTTGAAATAATATTCATAAAAGTCAATGTAAAGGTCCATGGATGACCATTTTTTTTTCTTCGCATATGTATTTAAAAATATTCGACCATAATAGCAACTAGGGAAACATATCATTAGAGGCGGGCATCTCGACCCAACCCGATTCAATTTTTTTATTAGATTGGGTTGGGTTGAAAACGTTGTTCAATTCGATACAAACGCGGTGTGAACGCAATTTATTCACGGGTTGCATATGGTTGAAAATTTATAACCCAACCTATTGTTTTATATATGTATATTATAAATATTATTTTATAATTTTTTTTTCATTATATTATATTAAAATTTTATTTTATATCTAATTTTTATCATATATTTAAAATTTTATTGTGGTTACTAGGTATATTATAAGTTGAAATATACTATTTGAAAAATAAAATATAACTTTTATAATTTTGATTTTTTTAAAATTTAATTTTGACCCGATGTGGGTTGAAAGATCAACCCAACCCAACACTGGTTGGATTGAAATGTTAATTGAGTTGGGTCGAAATTTTACCAACCCAACTCGAAATGGATTAAACAATTTTCAACTCAATCCTGTTGAGAAAACACTGTTAGCTCTGATACAACTTGTTGAACAAATCGGTGATCCATTACAGCGAAGACGAGTATTGGTAACCACAAAGTAAAACAACATACACAAAGTAAGAAATAGAGATAGAAAATAAGACACAAGGTTTTTACGTGGAAACCCAAAACGGGAAAAAACCACGGCCGTCAAGACGACAAGAGACTAATTCACTATGTAACAATAAAGCAACAGTTACAACTAGAATGCCCCTCTCTCACTCCCCAATCCAATTACATTGGTCACTGCCTCAACACAAGCTCTCCCAATATGGCTCTCACAGGATAACAAGACTCGATCCCAGAATTCAAGATCTCCATGGTTCCCAGGCCCCAATCGAGCACCTCCCAAACCTTACCAACTAGATCTACATTGTTCTCTCAGGATATCTAATAATAGATACAAGCACCATATTTATAGCATTAGATTACTTAGTAATCCTAAACCATTAAGAAAACATTTTCCTATTTAGGATTCTCAAGTATCTCTTTCCTAATTAGAATCCCACATTAGGAAATACCATTCCTAATCAAATATGACACTTCCAAAACAGTCTTCAAGTTTTTTCCAAATTACCAACCAATTATGGATACTGGAATATTCCCGAATTTTCGTCAAAATCCTAACAAACCACCCCTTGACGAAAATTCCCTTTGTCCCTTTCCGACGACCACAACTCAAACCAGAGTCATCATACCCCACCATGAAAGTATACCCACTCAGGTACGATCCATCCCAAGACAAACCACTCAGGAACCATCAACCCAAGATTTTCTTTCCTCGGCACATGTCGAAACACTTGCTGAATAAATCATGGTGCAGCTTCCTTCATCAGCTATCAGGAAACTCCTAAGCCATCGACATACTTTCCACCACACCCACATCCATGCTGATCAGATGCCCGTGCAATTGTGGACACACTAGAATTATTCCATCCTTTATCATGACAACCTTGGTGGTTCAAAACATGTCATAAGGACTCCTATCCCAGCGTACAGTCGGAGCCTTTGCCGAACCGCTCCTCACAGTCCTCCCTTATTCGAGTTCACCAGCCAATTGATCAAAATTCTCAACCCACAAAGATCTTAAAATACCACTAGTCAAACCCTCAATTTTATTTTGACTATTTGACCAGACTTGAATCTTTGACCACATCTTTTGATCTTTACTTGCATTAACAGAAAAGCACAAAAGTCTCAAAGCTACCTTACCACCACAATCATACATGTCGTAGATCACCACCGCCGTCGCTCAAGAAATACCGCCGAAACTTTTTCATCTCTACGATTATCGCAGACTAGATCTTGACAACACTTGCGGATTTTTTTCAGCTTTAACCTTTTTTTTTCACGCAACCAGCTCAAAACTCGATTAGAGAAACCGAATCAAATTTTCCAGAACTTCTAGAGACTCCGGGAGATTTACCCATCCTTCAAAACCTTTCATTTTTATCTTACCTTAACCCATGTGTTACTTTGACCAAACCAAAACTCACAGATCACACCAACGCTAGCTCACAAACCAAGGGCTTTGATACCAGTTGTTGGGAAAACACGGCTAGCTCTGATACCACTTGTTGAACAAATCGGTGATCCATTACAGCGGAGACGAGTATTGGTAACCACAAAGTAAAACAACATACACAAAGTAAGAAATAGAGATAGAAAATAAGACACAAGGTTTTTACGTGGAAACCCAAAACGGGAAAAAACCACGGCCATCAGAACGACGAGAGACTAATTCACTATGTAACAATAAAGCAACAGTTACAACTAGAATGCCACTCTCTCATTCCTCAATCTAATTACATTGGTCACTGTCTCACACACAAGCTCTCCCAATATGGCTCTCACAGGATAACAAGACTTGATCCCAGAACTCAAGATCTCCATGGTCTTCATGGTTCCCAGGCCCCAATCGGGCACCTCCCAAACCTTACCAACTAGATCTACATTGTTCTCTCAGGATATCTAATAATAGATACAAGCACCATATTTATAGCATTAGATTACTTAGTAATCCTAAACCATTAAGAAAACATTTTCCTATTTAGGATTCTCAAGAATCTCTTTCCTAATTAGAATCCCACATTAGGAAATACCATTCCTAATCAAATATGACACTTCCAAAACAGTATTCAAGTTTTTTCCAAATTACCAACCAATTATGGATACTGGAATATTCCCGAATTTTCGTCAAAATCCTAACAAATCTAACCTGATTATGCCCACCCCTACATGCCATAACTTTTATGTGGAATGACCATTCGATTCAGAATGTTTGGATACAACTAGAGGTGATATATGGGTGCATCCCCGATTAATGCGAAACGAAATCGATTATTAAGAATTAGGATTGATTATATTTTAACCCATTTAATAATCGTATCGTATTCGTGTTGACGTAATCGTGTCACGGATTCACCCATTTAGTGAGAGTATATATAAATTTTAATTTTAATTTTTTATAAATAATTTTTTGTTATAAAATTAATTTTTATTAGATAAATTTATGTCAACCGGTTCAATATTCAGATTAATATATAATACACATGCCAACTCATTCCTATTCGTATCGTGTTTGTATAGAAAATTCATAACTCAGTGAATAGCCATGTCATGTTCATAGCATAGAAAATGATTCGGATTCGGATCAGAATCAGGATCAACGTGAACGTCATTGTCATCGTGATCCGCACACCCATTTTAACAAACGTTTTTTTTATATGAGAGATTGGGATCCAACTGAAATAGAATAGAATATTCAGTCAAACTTGACTATATCAATATGGATTCGGTGCACATGGTCTCCTAGAATTAAAAAGGGTTATTTCCAGAGAAATATTTGGTTAAACACTGCAACCTTATTTCTTTACAAATGTGCCTTAGCGAAGTACTTATCCTTCCAATATTCACATAATCACACCACAACCAAGTAACATACAGAATTTGAAAATGGCATAAAACGTGAGATTGCTCTATTGAGGTAATTTAACAAACTGGAATTAAGGTAATGTGAGATCAGTGTAGTTCGAATTAGTTAATGGACTCAATTAAAATAAGAAAAGGCCACATTCAAGATTTAAGTCCAGGCACAACAATTTGTCTAATTCGTCGAGGGCGGCCCACATGCCGAGAGCTCGACGTTTAGAAGCCCAAACTGATAATAAGATTTAGGTTATGTATGTATGTTTTTTTTTTTTTTTTTTTAAATTTTAATAGTACTTAATTTAAGTGCTAAATAAAAAAGTCTTAATTTAATTATGATGTTTGCTGATTTTTTCTTTTTGTATTTTGTCTATTTTAAAATAAGTGATTTTTTATAATTTTATAATTTTATCTTTATACATATTCTATTGTATTTATAATAATTTTATATATTCAATTAATAATAATTTTATATATTATATACAATTAAGATTTCTGTCTATTTTTTTAATATTTTAATTAATATACAATAATTCATTTTCTTGTAATTTAATCATATTATCCTTATAACGTTTTCTAAATATAAAATACTTACAATATTTTTATAATTTAAAATTTAAAACTAAAATATATAATAAATATATTAAAAATGATTTATTCGATATACATTTTTTGTTTTGCTAATAATTATTTATGAAATATAACTAATTATAAAAATATTATTATTGATTTATTATTTTTTTTTTCAATCAACCTACAATAAGTGTTTGTTAATTTACAATTTTATCCTTTTATCAATTCTTATTATTTTTTTAATATTTGATAGTTTAATGATTTTATTCAAATTTTAATTTATAATATTTAAAATAAATAATTATAATTCATATGAATGTTTATATTTGTAATATTTTAATAAATGTTGAATAAATAAAATAAATATCAATAATAATAATAATCAATTATCAAATATAAATTGTTGTTAAATTTATTATTGAATTGTAATTAATATTAATAATTTACAACACTATAGAATATAATAAAATAAACAAACCATCCACTAAAATAATCTTAAAATATTTATTATTTTCGTTGAAATTTGTAATGGTAATATTCATTTGAAATTTAAGAACATTTATTTTTTTTTTGTTGAAATTTAAAATGAATATTAATTGCTTGCATTATAATTATAATGGCAATATTAAATATTTTCACTAAAACTTGTAATGTAAACATTTATTATTTTCATTGAAATTCACTATCATAAATGTATAATTTAAAAACAATAATTTCTATTTCAATATTTATGCTAAGGGAATAATACACTTATCCAGACAATTAATAAAAGGATATTTATGTAAACATACACACAGAAAAATAAATCCACTCAGATTTAAATGAAAAAATTTATCTGAAAAATTCAGATGAAAATTACTTAATTTCAGATAATTTTTTTAAAAAAATAAATGACTTAAATCACTTATTTTCAGTGTTAAAATCCATTCAGTATTAAGTCGGTAAAAACAAACGGGCCCTAGACACCCTCCAAAGTCCAAAGGTTGAATTTTTAGCCCTAAAATGTATAAGGTCATCTTTTTATAATTTATTTAATCCTTAGCACATCTCCTATTATATTTCATTTAGTAATGATATAATTAAAATTTATTTATTTTTAAATATAAAATACTCACAGATATTTTTATAATTTAAAATTTAAAAGTAAAAATATATAAAACAAAATATAATAAAAATAATATATTCTATATATTTTTTAATATTTTACTAATGGTAATATATTAAGATGTTTCTAGTAGTTTATTTTTTCGTTCGATATTCAACTAAAAATAAGTAATTACGTGGTCGATATACAATTTTGTCCATTTATCAATTTTAATACATAAACACATATTATTATAATCTGTATTAATATTTATCTTTAGTTACTATTTTTATCTTTGTGGACTTAAATAAATAAATATAAATAATATAAATCAATTATGAAATATAAATTGTTATTTTCTTAATTAAAATAAATAATTGATGATATTCTAATATATATATATATATATTTATTTATTTATTTATGTGTGTGTGAAAATTCGCAAAATTAGACCTTATCAATTTTTTTATTTTAATTTTAGATCAACCCTAAATTTTTTTCACTTTTAAACTTTTTTAAAAAAAAAAATTATAAAAATAAACTTTTAAAAAAATTGCAAAAAATGAGCTTCCTGGTATGTACTACCGGGAAGCAGGCAAAATTTTGTCAGCTTCCCGGTGTGTAATACTAGGAAGCAAAAAATCATTTTCTGGTATTACACACGAGGAAACTCCTGTTTCTTGGTGTGTAATACCAGGAAATGATTTTTTACTCCCCAGTATTACACACCAGAAAATAGGCAAAATTCATGTCTATTTCCTGTGTGTACTACCGGGAAATGATTTTTTACTTCCCGGTATTACACACCGGGAAACTAAAGTTCAATTTTGTCTTTTTCCTGGTATATAATACCGGAAAACTGCTGTGTATTTTTTTTAATATCGAAGGGTAAGATGGTCAAAAGTGCAAATGACTCATATATATATATTGTAGTGGTTCGGAACTACAGCTGATTCGGACTGACAGACCGGATGGTTCAGGGCTTGCTTGGGACCGATTCCAAAAGTCAAGGTATCCTGCAAAAGAGTAAGGAACGTCCAAGCGGACCTGGGGACACCGGTGTGGTGTTTACCGTTGGCACTCCGACGCTCAAGTCAGCTTTGAACTGAGAACAGATTAAGGACAAAATAAATGAGAGAAAGAGTTAATTTCCTGTGTTCAATGATTGCCCTCGGAAGCACTGCCTCGAAAGGATGTTAACAGACCCCTGAGTGAGCTCTGGGCTCAATTGATTGTGACCGACTGAGTGACCTGTGTCACCTGATGTTAACCGAAAAGTAGTCGGAGATGATAGCAGTTTGAGTGACAATTTCGGCAGAGTTTCGGTAAGTAAAAACGTGTCCCATTTGTGAGGTTCAGGCCTTCTATTTATAGAGGCTTGGAGGGCTGTCACCTGATCCTAACGAGATCTCCGTGGAACGATCTCCGTAGGATCCAGGATTTCCTCAACAACTCGCTTATCCGGTCGACGGGCCTTGGAAGGATTGGACTGTCTCGGAATTACTGGGCCTGGGCCTCAGCATCAGCAGGCATGGGCCTGGGCCTTGGTTCCGAACTGGGCTTGGATTTCCAACCCACTATAGATTCCCCCATCCATCCGCATGGATGGTTCCGAGCGGATGGATGAAGACGAAACAGTTGGTGTCCCACTAGTTCTCTCCAGTTGTCAACAGACGTCACATCCAAGGGAAACTCTCCATTGGGAGGATGACACGTGTGGTAGCTTCTCCGAGAAGCTTCGCCTTTTCACCTGCCTCCCGCGCCTATATATAGGTCAGAACCCCTCATTTTTCCCATTTTCACTCTCTGGTCTTCTCTCTCTCATAAACCTTTGCAACCTCTAACGAACGAAGGCTTTGTGGAATCCGTCTCGACCCGCTTCTATACATCCAAGGTAATTGTTTTCTCATCCTCTCCTTTACTCTTGCTGATGTTTGCTGGTTGCCTTATGCGTGTTTGTGTTTCGTGTTCGTCGGAGAATACGAATGGTTGTGGTAACTCGACGGGGATAAGAGGGTCGGGTTACTGCTTTTGAGAGAATGACAGTACTTACTAGACCGATAAGAAGTCCTTAGTTGGATTTTCTGGCCATTTCGGGCTTTATCTGGGAATTTTGGACCAAAACTGTGTTTTCTGGTTAACGGGAAAAACTCTTGATCTGACTGTTGCCGTTTCCGAATAGGTATGTCAAGCGAAGCTACTGTGTCCGAGATACAGAGGATGTTCGGAGATAATACTTCCGGAAACGACGACAGCCCTTCCACATCTGGATCGGCTGGGGGTCCAATGATTTGGACTTGAGTCCGAGGACCTTGACAAGAGTCCGCGCAGAACTTCGAGGTGATAGCGATCCCATAGAAGTTCCGGCAGGAATCATAATAGAGGTGGTGGATGAGTCAACAGGCCGTCTGGTGGTACATCCCTCAAGTTTTGGACCTCAAGGGATCCAGACGAAGGATTGTCCTTCCATCATCCGTCCGGATCAAATAGACAATATCCGCAGGGCCTACAACATTCCGGATGACGTTTTAATCCGAGCTCCCGAGGCCGAGGAAGAGGGCCGATTGGGTTATTGAAGGATGGACCCCAATGTACACGCTCTTATTGAGTTTGTGGCTCAAATTTCCGATCGGAGGTATGCTCAGAAAATTTTGCAAGAGGCTCCGGATCACACCGAGTCAGGTAAATCCGAACGCTATGAGGCTCCTATGGTCTTTTGACGAAATGGCCGAAGTGAAGGGAATAGTTTGTGAAGTCGCAGATATTTATACGGCTTATTCCGTTCAGAGGGTTAACGGTGATCCGAGTCGGGTACATCTTCACTGTCACTCGGATCAAACAAGGGTGTTCCTTAACCCTGCCTCATGCGACAAGGCATGGAAGGAGAGATTCTTCTTCGTCTCCGGTCGGTGGAGAGAAGAAAATGATGGCGACATCCCGTATGGGTGGAATTCCGAGCCAAGTATGCGAGCGTTTTTCAGCTCGGAACTATTCTTATTTTTGATAATACATGGATCTGACAGGCTTGTTTTTATTTTGCATTGGAAATAGGGTAGGCCAACTGTCCGTGTGGTTTAAACTGCGAGGCTGTTATTGATCGCATCTTGTCCTTCGACCCGAAAATCCACGATCTTCAGAAGCTAGTCCCCATTCTTCCTGATCCAACTAAGAAAGGTCAAGCGCCAAAAATGGACGGAAAGGACCAAAAGAAGAAGAAGAACAAGGGGTCTTCTTAAGCGGCGGAGGCCCTCAATTTTTTGCTAAAGCAGCATCCGAGCAAGGGCGTGGCGATCACTGAACCTTCCGGAATGAGGAAGGAAAAGGAAAAAGACAAGGTCCCGAAGACCTCCACTCGGAAGATGAGCAAGGGGAAGGGGGTTGCCTCTACGCGGCCCCGTGCAAAAGGTGGGTCGGAAATTCTTGACCTAAAGAAATAGAAGACCTCGCCTCCAGAGGTTCAGATTTTGGGGGAGTCCGAAGTTGTCACTCGGACTTTGTCTGTGCCGGCTGGCACTTCTTTTTTTAAGGAGCCCGTGGCGGCTCTAGAAACTTTCCGCGGCATGGCTCTGGAGGAGGATCAGAAGTTCCTCTACGACAACCACACCCAGTTGGTTGACGAGCTGCTACTGGCGACTCATAAGGTAATGTTCGAACACACCTATTCTAAGCCATAGTTTGTTCGGAATTTTGATGTAACTATTTCCGTGCAGATGGTGCAAATTGGTCATGCCTTCGATCAACAATGGGACCACCACTTTGCTGCGGTCAAGAAGGCCCGGGCTGACCGAGATGCCTACAAGAAGGACAGAGATGATGTCCAACGGAAACTTGATGCCACTCTCTGGGAGCTTGAGAACCTGAGGGCAATTGCTCAGGACAAAGAGAAGGAGCTTGCTTCCGAGAGGGAGAAGACAAAGGGGGCTATGGAAGAGTCCTCCGTACTGAAGGGAACTGTGGAGTCTTTGTCTTCTCGGATGGCAGAGATGGAGAAGGGCCTGGCCGAGGCCGAGGAGAAGGCTATGCAGACAAAGGCTCGAGCTGAAGTTGAAGCCAAGGGTAGGGTGTACCAGAAGTTCCTGGCCGGTACCCTCTCCAAGAAAGTCGCCGAGAGGAGGTTCGGCTACTGGCAGCAGCTTGTGGAGGCTACTGGCGCTTCTCTTCCGAGCCCCTTTGAGGACAACGACTCGGAGAAAGACCTCGAGGAAGAGGAGGAAGAAAAGGAGAAAGAGGAGGGTGGCTCATCCCTTCCGGAGAAAGGAGCCGAGGATGCCGCTTCCGGTCCTGTCGAAGTGGACCCGATTTCTGTGGTTCCTCTCGTCATCGTGGCTGCTTCTAAAGATCAGGGCCGAAGAGGGCCACAGGGCCGAGGAGGAGCTTACTTTAGATGACTTAGACCTCTAGGTTTCTCTTCCTTTCTTCTTGTACTTCATGCTTTGTACTTCCTTCTTCTGATTGAATGAAATTTTTGTTTTCCGTTCCGATTGCCTTTTTTTGTGAATATTGCTAAGTATTGAAATAGAATAAAAAAACATTCAGACACTAACTATTGCACTAAAGAGTAAGCAATGCATTAAAAAATATTTGTTCCAAGTTGATGCTCGGCTTATATATTGATTGAATCGGGATTGTCCTTTCGAATACAATAATTTTGGTCTTTTCAGACTTTAATTAACAATAGTTCTGTCGGACTTTTCAATTTCATTGTCCTTTGGGATTTGTGTACACAATATGACAGATGATCAACTTTTTACAAGTGTTGATTCAGAAAGGCAAAGCGCTATGTGGGGTCTTATTTTGTGCCCGAGCGGAATCTTAAAGACGTTTATTCTTCTAAGCTCAGTTCTTTGTTCGATTCTTCGTCTTGAGAATTTTTCCATGCTCTTTTTCGATGCGTCAGTGCGGACACCTCGCAAAAAAAAATGAATTTTTGGGGTTAGAGCATGATTCGGAACCTTTGTAATATGGGCTTTCATGGCTCGGACTCTGAACTTAACTTGATTAGTTATTCACTTTCCAGGATGTATGGGCATTTTTCCTTTGGTTCCATATTACCTGAGATTTCAACACAGGGTGAGGGAGGTACTCAACGTATTGAGGACCCTCCGATGCTTAAGTCAGTAATGGATTCGGAAGGAAAATCGAAATAAAAGATGTAAGTATTGAATGAGTTTCTTAGAAAAACCTGATTTCCCCTCGTAGGCTTTTGACTTTAAAAGATGTCAGTAATCGGTTGATGGTCCGGGCGGACGTTGGCTTTTGACTGCAAAGCGATAAAAGGGTTAGGATGGTCCTCAACTTGTTGAGGACCCTCCGATGCTTAAGTCAGTAATTGATTCTGAAGGCAAATCAAAATTGAAAAACACTTAATATAAAGAATTAATGGTTTGAGGTCGGAACCTGGTCCCCGGAGATCATGGGGTTATGTTCGCTTAGAACTGGAATTTCTTCAAGTGAGCAGCATTCCATGTGTTTCGGACTGCTTTGTCGGCTTCATCTTGGAGTTGATATGCTCATTTGCCTATTATTTCGGTGATTTGGTACGGACCTTCCCAGACTCGTCCAATTTGTTTGCGGTGAAGTTTTTTCTGAGTACCCAATCTCCCACGGAAAAAGTTCTTGCCCGGACAGATTTGTTGTAAGCTCTTTCAATGGTTCTTTTGTATTTTTCCATTTTTACCTCAGAATCTTCTCGTAATTCGTCGATTGTGGCGAGGTCGAAGTCTAACATCACTTGATTCTGATCGTGGAGCGGGTACTGTCCGAATCCCACGTCGGAAGGAAGTACTGCTTTGACTCTGAAAACTAGACAGAAGGGAGTCTGACCTGTCGGAACTCTAGGAGTTGTTCTGTAGGACCATAAGACGCCAGGCAACTCCTGAACCCATGCACCCTTGTGCTTCCCAGTCTCTTCTTGAGAATGACCATGAGGGTTTTGTTTGTCGCCTCAGCTTGACCATTCGCTTTCGGATATCTGGGGGTACAAAAGGTCAGTTTGATATTCCAAGCGATGCAGAAGTCTTTAAATACCTTGGATATGAACTGGGAGCCATTATCTGTGACTATTTCATTCGGAACTCCAAAACGGCAGAGAACATGCTTCCATATGAAGTTTCTGACGGCCAAGTCTGTGACGTTGGTGAATGCTTCGACTTCTACCAACTTGGTATAGTAATCAGTGACAAGGAGGATGAACTTTTCACCTTTCCGATAAGCAGGTGGGAGTGGTCCCACTATGTCCATTCCCCATTTAGAGAAAGGCCATGGGGATGAGATTCCATGCAGAAGTTTAGTTGGTGCGTGAATGTAATTTCCATACCTTTGGCAACTTTCACATCTTTTGGCTAATTCTTTTGCGTCTGACTTCATAGTTGGCCAATAATACCCTGCTAGGCTTCTTCCCCCGGAATGATTTCCAGCTTGACCATTGTGAAGTTCTTGCAAAACTCTTTTCGCGTTGTTCTCATCTAGGCATAGCTGATAAGGGCCGTTGAGGGATCTTCTATATAGTACCCCTTTGATTACTACGAATATGGCTGCGGATGTACGTAACTTCCGAGCTGAAGCTTTATCTTGGGGCAATGTACCGGATTGAATGTACTCGAAAATTGGCTTGATCCAATTTTCTTGCGGGTCGTTGACCGGAAAGACTTCAGATTCAGGTGATTCTCCTTTGATGGAAGATTTTTCAATGTGTCCGTGCAGAACGTACCTGGTGCCTGGGTCCTTGACTGATGAACCCGTAAGAGGCAAGAGCGTCTGCACGGCTGTTTCCCCCCCATTGGAATTTGTTCAAGCGAAAATTTCAAGAATGATTGTTGGATGGTTTGAACTAATTCAAGGTAGGCCTTCATTCTATCGTCTTTTGCTTGATAAGATCCGGTGACCTGGCTTACGACTAGTTGAGAGTCGCATTTGACCAGCAGATTCTTGATGTGCAGGCTTTGGGCTAGCTTTAAACTGGCGATCAACGCTTCATACTCTGCTTCATTGTTGGTGACTGGAAAATCGCAGTGTAAGGATTGTTCTAGTAGTTGTCCATTCGAATTTATCAGTACAATTCCCACACCGCCTCCTTGTGAGTTGCTGGCTCCATCAACCTCTAGAATCCATGTGTTGGACTTTTCTTCCGTAGTGTCGACACTTTGAGGAGGGACTGCGAAGTCCGCCACAAAATCGGTTAATGCTTGTGATTTTATGGCTGTACGAGGTTTGTAATTGATGTAAAACTGACTTTATTCCACAGCCCACTTCATCATCCGCCCGGATACTTCAGGTTTATGCAAAATTGCCCTGATTGGGTAGGATGAGATGACAGTTATTGGATGGGCTTGGAAATAGGGCCTCAGCTTCCGAGAGGCTGATATTAGGGCCAGGGCGAGTTTTTCCATACTACTATACCTCGTTTCTGCATCCGTGAGAGACTTGCTGGTGTAGTAGATTGGTTGCTGAGTTTTTCCTTCCTCTCAGACCAAGACGGCGCTGACTGCAAATTCGAAAACTGCTAGATAGATATACAACATTTCCCCGGATTTTGGTTTGGCTAAAACCGGTGCCTTTGCAAGGTGGAGTTGAACTTTACGCAGGGCTTCTTCGCATGATCTTGACCAATCAAAGTTCGTGCCCTTCTGAAGTAATTGGAAAAGGGGTTTGAGGTATTCGGAAGATCTTGGAAGAAATCGATTGAGGGCCGCGATTCTTTCGGTCAGACGTTGGATGTCTTTCTTGCTTTCTGCAATCGGAATCTTTACAACTCCTTCCAGTTGGCTCGAATTTGCTTCTATCCCTTTTTTTGTTACCATAAATCCAAGGAATTGGCCGGAACCAACTCCAAATGAATATTTCGCCGGGTTCAATTTCATGTTGTATTGCCTCAAGATTTAGAAGGCTTCTTGTAGGTGTTTGATATGTTGTTCGGCTTTTAATGACTTTACAAGCATATCGTCCACATATACTTCCATAGTCTTTCCTATTTGTTCGGAGAATATTCGGTTGACTAAACGTTGATACGTTGCCCCAGCATTCTTTAATCAGAACGGCATCACATTGTAACAGTAAGTTCCTCTTTCGGTTATGAATGCCATTTTTTCTTGATCTGCTGGGTCCATCTTGATTTTGTTGTACCCCGAGAAGGCGTCCATGAAGCTTAAGAGTTCATGTCCCGCAGTTGCGTCTACCATTGTATCAATATGAGGGAAAGGGAATAGGTCTTTCAGACATGATTTATTTAAGTCGGAATAATCTACACATACCCGCCACTTGCCATTTTTCTTTCTGACGACGACGACGTTGGCTAACCAGTTAGGATATTTCACCTCTCGGACCATACCATTCTTCAAGAGGTTTTGCACCTCTTCGTTGATGATTTGGTTCCTTTCCGAGGCGAATTTCCTCCTCTTTTGCTTAATGGGCTTAGCCTTAGGATCGACTCCCAATTTGTGGGCGATAATGCCTATTTGATACCTGTCATGTCCGCGTGGGACCAAGCAAAGCAGTCGAGGTTAGCCAAAATCAGGGTCAGGAGTTTACCTCTATGTTCCGGACCAAGGGCTGAGCCAATATGGATCTTCCTGTCGGAGTGTTCCGGATCGATTTGGACTTCCTCTAGGGGTTCTGGCACCGGAACTTCCATTCGGCCTTGCGCGAGAGCTCTGTTCTGTAATTGCTATGTTGTTGGAGCTTTCTTGAAGCTGGTGTGGTAGCATTCCCTCGACGCTTTCTGATCTCCTTTGATTTCTTTGATTCCCCACTTGGTAGGGAATCGAAGAGTTTGGTGGTAGCTCGAAGGGACAGCTTTCATCTCGTGGATCCAAGGTCTCCCCATAATTAAATTGTAAGACGATTGCGCATCTACTAGGAGAAACCTGTCACGAGATTAAGGCCACCTGCAAAAACAGGAAAAACAACCTCACCTATGGTCTGCTTCGATTCTCCACTGAATCCAGTGAGTGTTGTCGTGCTTCGGATGATGAGTGACTCATCCAGATGCATTTCCTTGAGAGCCGGAAGGAACATGATGTTCGCCGAGCTTCCGTTGTCAACTAGGACCCTTTTCAACTTGCAGTTGGCTATTTGCAAAGTTATGACCAGCGCATCGTGGTGCGGGTCTGCAAGTCCCTGCATGTCTTGGTCAGAAAATGATAGCTCATAGGTAAGAGGGGTTTTACCTGGTCGGACGGAAGCTTCGTTGATGCTGACTAGCTCTCGAGCATGTCTCTTTGCGGAACTTTGGGTTATTCCGCTCACCACTGAGCCACCATGGATAACACCAATTATCCGCTCGACATCTGAAGCTTCATCAGGCATTTTGATTGCTTTAGACTCGTGACATTTCTCCTCGGACTTCTCAAGCGTTTGCTTTCCCTTTTCGGACAGAAACTCACGCAGGCGTCCTTTCTTCAATAGGGAAGCTACTTTAAACCGTAATGCCGCACAGTCCTCTGTTCTATGGCCGTGGTCATTATGGAATTGACAAAATTTATTTTTATCTCTTTGGTGTGCGGGAGTCCGCATTTGTTCTGGCCAAGTAACAGAGGATCTCATGTCTTTTATTACGGCGACCAGGGCTTTTGGCTCTATGGTAAGATCATAGGCCGGCACCGGTCGCTTTGGCTTACTTTCACTGTTCCTGCTTGGAGTTCTAGACGAACCCGAATTGGGGCGAGGGTCGTGCCTTTTATATGGCTCAAACCTCCCCCTGTGAGGTTTATTGTTGCGCTGCTCGGATTTACCGTTTGCTCTGCTCTTAGCCATGGTGGCCCTCGCAGGATCATCTTCCAACTTGATTTTCCGAGTCGCGATTGCAAGGGATTCCTCTAGAGTCCGAGGCTCGCATTCCGTGAGCTGCTCGTACAGACGTGAGAAAGGGGGTAGACCCTTCGGAATGCAGTCGCAGCGGTTGACTCCACGACATCTGGGATCTTGATGTACTCGCTGGTGAAGCGAGAGACATACTCCCGGAGACTTTCACCTTCCTTCTTGGCCACGGAAAATAAGTGATCCGTGGTTAATCTGAAACGCCTGCGGCTAGAAAACTTGACAACAAAATCATCCACAAGTTGAGAAAAGGAATGAATAGAGTTGTTCGGAAGATGAAGGAACCAGGTTAGGGCTGGACCGCCCAAACTACTACCAAACGTCTTGCAAGTTATGGCTTCGCGAGTGTCGCTCAGAAGGTTCACCATGGACATTTCCTGGCGGTACTCGGCCACGTGCTCTGCCGGATCCGAATCCCCCCGGAATTTGAGAAAGGTTGGGAGGATACTTTTCTTCGGTATTTTTACCGTAACAATCCTATCCACGAATGGGGAGAGGATATGGGTGTCCGCAGCAGAGCGTTCAAATGGTGCCGGAATACCAGGAATGGTCCTAATGACAGCTTGGAAGTTTGCAGCTTCTTTCGCCGTGCCCCTTTTAATCTCCTGGATCTCTGAGAGGAGGAGCCTGTTGGCTTCAAGATTGACTGCATTGTCACCATTCGCGTTTGGGGTAGTGCCATTACTGGACATATTGTTTATCCGCTGTGTCAGCTCCTGGTTTGCTGCCTTGGTTCTGGCATTCTCTTCTTCCAACTGGCGCATGCGTCCCATCATCGCTCTAAGCTGTTGCTCAACAGTCGCATCGTTAGCCATGATAAGAGTAACGAATTTTGAAACAACAGAAGAAAGTAAAAGACGCTAGTTTTGCAGGAAACTTATCGTCGGCCCCACGGTGGGCGCCAAACTGTAGTGGTTCAGAACTACAGTTGATCTGAACTGACGGACCGGATGGTTCAGGGCTTGCTTGGGACCGATTCCAAAAGTCAAGGTATCCTGCAAAAGAGTGAGGAACGTTCGAGCGGATCTGGGGACACCGGTGTGGTGTCTGCCGTTGGCACTACGACGCTCAAGTCTGCTTTGAACTGAGAACAGATTAAGGACAAAATAAATGAGAGAAAGAGTTAACTTCCTGTGTTCAATGATTGCCCTCGGAAGCACTGCCTCGGAAGGATGTTGACAGACCCCTGAGTGAGCTCTGGGCTCAATTGATTGTGATCGACTGAGTGACCTGAGTCACCTGATGTTCACTGGAAAGTAGTCGGAGATGATAGCAGTTTGAGTGACAATTTCGACAGAGTTTCGGCAAGTAAAAGCGTGTCCCGTTTGTGAGGTTCAGGCCTTCTATTTATAGAGGCTTGGAGGGCTGTCACCTGATCCCAACGAGATCTCCGCGGAACGATCTCCGCAGGATCCGGAATTTCCTCAACAACTCGCTTACCCAGTCGATAGGCCTCGGAAGGATTAGACTGTCTCGAAATTACTGGGTCTGGGCCTCAGCATCAGCAGGCCTGGGCCTTGGTTCCGAACCAGGCCTAGATTTCCAGCCCACTACATATATATATATATATATATATATATATATATATATGAACATTTATTAATGTTCATGAAAATTCACAATCATACATTTATTATGTGCATTAAAATCTATAATCACATATACAGATGCAAATTGTAATAATTGAAGTAACATTTAATTATCATCAAATTTATTATTTTTTATTGAAATTTAAAATTCAAAATATTTATTATTTACTTTGAAATATGTCATATAAAATATAGAGTGATGCTAAATGGATCAAATTGATCCGGATCAATTGAAATTTTAAAAATAAAAAGACTTACATGTCCCTATTTAATAATTTAATTATTATTTAAATGTATTTACATTCATTCACCAATATTTAATAGGATCATTGTATCTAACAAAAAAATAATAATAAGACACATGCATTCTTTTAATATACAAACGGATCATTTAAAAAAAATACTAATAGTAAGTTTGTTACATTTTCATCCTCTCTTCAGATTCTAAAATTGATCACTTTTTTATATATAATAATTTTAAAAATAGTTAAATATTTATTTATTTTTATTATTATATTGAAAAAATTATGACAATTTATTTATTAAAAAATAATTATACCGTATAAATTGAGATAAAAATAACATATTATTTTTATGGGTTATTTTCATTTTTGTTATTTTATAACTTTTATTTACATCATATGGCCCAACTTTAAAAATTATACAAAAATAATCTTTCAAACTTTCACTTTTCAAAAATGAACTAAATTGACCATTTTATCCTTCTGTGAAGATCTTTTACACTGATCTGTGAATGTGTGAAGGTGGTCTGTGAAGAGGATCTTCACATATGTGATGGTCTATTTTGAATATCAAAGTTTGGGTGGCTCAAAAATAGAAATAAACTTCTATTGGTTTAGTTTTGAATTTTTAAACTTTATTTGGTTTATTTTATATAATTTTCCCTATTTGATTCAATTTACTTATAATTTTTATATAATGAAAAACTATTTACAAAAATCATATCAAAAAAGAGAATGATAAATTCAAATACTTGTTAAAATTAAAATAGAGTATAATATATAAAAAAGTTATCGCTCACCTCGTAATATCCACCTTGTATCTAGCCCGCAAGATTTAGTTTTGGTTCCTTCATAAAGGTCGTATATTATGGAGTCTGGAGTGGTGTGTGTATATATCAGTCATTTTTTATTTGTCTTTTAATATGAAAATTTGAAATCAATCCCCGATACTATTTATGTGGATGTAATATATATATATATATATATATATACCTACCGGAAGAAGAATCGAAATATAAAAATTATAACTAAATAATAGTTAAATCCAATAGGAAGGCCAAATAGGCCTAGTTCTTAAACTTCTAAAATTCTTATGTAAAGATTTAAATATTCTCTATATCATCAATAGGTCTTTAGAGACTCTCACAAATAAAAGTAAAAATTGTACTTCAAACCATTCAAATTTAATATACTGAAACTAATTTACTACTCAACTTCTCTCAAGTATTTTGTCAATTTCGACAACTAATTCGCAATCAACTTATGATTAATCTATTGGTTCTGGTCATTGTTCTTTACATGTATTCAGGTTCTTATTTCTATTCCCTCGGTTATTTATGATTAATTTGGACGAACAAAACCGACCTGACTCTTGAGTGTCGAAGTGCCTATAACACATACCAAAGCCAGTTTCTCAGCATCTTTCCATCACTTGTTGTATTTTGTTAGCCAAACTAGTTAATTTTGTTCTATGTTATATTCAATTCATTGACATAAATTTAGGCAATTCAAATTAAATTTATAAACGATTTATTTTCACCTGATATAAGAATATGGAAGCCTTGCACAACACCCTCCTATTTATTATTATTATTTTTTTATATTTCAATACCAGAACAAAAAGTCAATAATTTATTTATAATTCTCATTCAAAAATCCTCCTTTACCTTTATTTTTCTTAACTTATTATGAAATTAATCATTTTAGATTTAAAATTATATTTTCATGAAAATATTGTTATTATTCTCATAAATTTATTTTAATAAAAAACTATTTAATATACATACAAAGATTATATAAAATCAAAGTAAGTTTACATGCAAATTTGAACTATTAAGTTAAAAAATATACATCAAATTATATAATTTTTTATATTAATCTAAATACACTTATATGTAATGTAACATAATTAAACTAGCATTAAATAACATATTTAATGAATTTCGCATGTAAATAAACAATTAGTTATACACATATTAAATGATAAAATAAACAAATTAATGATACATTAAATTTTATTAATTTTTACATTATGAAGGGCATAATAGACAAAACACAATAACAATAAATGAGAAAAATCAATTGATCCAGGTCAATTTGATCCATGAAGGGGTTTTGTAAAATTTATTATTTTATTGAAAATCGCAATCATAAATATGTACATGAACGCATAATAGAGAAATAACAATTGTCAAGAATATATATATATATATATATATATATATATATATATATAAACATCATTTAGCATTTTCTATTTAGATATAAGTCAAAAAATTTATCTTAATCATTCAAATACAAATAACTTAATTTCATATATTTTTTCGAAAAAAACAAATGATTCAAATGACTGAATTTAAGTGTAAAGTTACATTCAGATTTAAGTTGGAAAAAATAAACGGGCCTTAATCACCTTTTTATTCAAAAAATTTATCTTAATCATTCAAATACAAGACTACCTTTTTTTTCTTATTTTCCAACTCACCTCCAAACTAACTCAACGCGCATAATACAATAAAAAAGACACGCACATCTAAGTGTAGTCCAAAGATGTAAATATGTGGAAAACTAAATAATATTATTGATAACGAAGTAAGTCTTAAATATGTAATTACTAATTTTGATAATTACATAAATGAAGATAATATAAAAATAAATTATTAATAACAAAAGAATAACAAACTAAAGAGATATAGCTTAATTTCACAGTTATCCTTCCATACACCCCCTCAAGTTGGCAGCGGTGTCAACAAGTGTCAACTTGCTAAAATAGTTGATGAACGCATGGTGTCACAATAGTTTTGTAAGTAGATCAACAACTTGATCGATAGAATGAAGATGCTTAATAATGATATATTTATGCTGAACCTGATCACAAACAAAGTGAAAATCGATGGCAATATGCTTCATACGACTATGAAATAAAGGATTTTGATATAAATAAGTGGTGCCCATGTTATCACTTTTTTTTTTCGGAACCAATGAAAGCGGAACATGGAGTTCAGATAACAAATTTGTCAACTAGTTGATTTTAGCCAAAGCACTTGCAACAGCACAATATTCTGCTTTCGTAAATGATCTAGTTACCGCATGCTGTAGAAGAAAACTAATATGTGTATATCCTAAATAAGTAATGTAGTTGGTGGTTGATGCTCAATCAGAGGGGTCACCTGCTTACTCAAAATCAGAGTACACAAAATAGGTGTGAATCATAATGAGGAGATATATGTAAGTCATGAGACTGTGTACGTCTTAAGTACTGAAGAAGTATTTTCATTGCCCGCCAATGAACTTCTAATACATGAAGCATAAGTAGGGACAACTTATTAACTGAATAGGCAATATCAGAATGAGTAAACGAAAAATATTATAATTTATTGATAACGTTCGATAGTCCTTAGGATCAACTGGATTGCCTGTAGTAGTAAATAGCTTAGAAGAAGAACTCATGGGGTATGACAACTCCTTTACTTTTAATCATACTAGTATCTTTTAATATGTCAGAAGTGTACTTTATTTTGGATAAGTACAAATTAAATTTGTGAGGACAAACTTCAATGCCCAAAAAATAGCTCAGTGGTTCGAGATATTTCAATGAAAATGGATTTTCAAGAGATTTAATAATATTTTCAACACCCATAGAATTGTTACCAACAACGACTATGTCATCAACACAGATAAGTAAAAAAAAAATTGTAAGACCTAACTTGTGTAGTGTGAATAAGGAAGTATCGGATTGAGACACAACAAAACTCATAGATACCGGGAACATTAGAGCTCCATATACTAGGCTTGATGTGCCTTTTTGAGACCATAAATGGCTTGAGAAAGCTTGCACACATCAGATGGAGATGTAGAGTCTTCAAATTTTGGAGGTTGACGCACGTAAACAACTCCTCATCCAAATGCCACTAAAAGAACGCATTGTTGATGTTTAATTGGTGAATGGTCATTTGTTTTAGATAGCAATAGTGAGGATTAAGCGGACTGTCACAAGTTTCACTATCGAACTGAATGTAGAGGTGTAATCAATATCAAGACACTGAGTGAAGCCTTTTGCCACTAATCTTACTTTCTACCAATCAACGGTGCCATTCGGAAGATATTCGACAAAACAAACATATGATATAAATAACATTTTTGAAATAATCCATGGGAACCAATTCTCAAGTTTGATTCCGCATTAAGGCAACAAACTCACTTTCCATGGCTTAAAACAAAAGGGAATTTAAATATGCTTATTTATATGTGGTGGGAAGAGTTGTGGAAACTACATGGGTGTGGAGACTAAGTGGAATTTTCGAGGTGACAATACTGTTTTCAGCTCTGGTTGTCATGTGATGTTGAGGTTGGATGAGAGGTTGATTTTGGATAAAAGGAGGGATGAACTGTGCTTAAGTTGAATCCTAGGGAAGGGGTTGAGAGGATTGGTTATGGCATGATGTTGTAGGTGAGAAAGGGTAATTGTGAAAATCAGTGATGACGGGTGTTTAGGGTATGCACATGTTGTTGAGAGAAGAAAGAGATGGAGTGGGATTGGAAATAGAAAAGTTGGGAGATGTGTGTGACATACCGGATTGTGGGTCCAATTGGTGTTGGGAAATCATAGACATGGGATCTGATAGAATAACTTTATTTGTAAATCATAATTCAACCCAATGTGTGAAGGGAGATGAGCAGATAAGTCAGATAAAGGAGAAATAAAATCCCAACTAACCTTTCATTTAGAATATGTTTTGGAATTTGAAAACATATAGGTGAAAGGAAATATATTTTCAAAAACTAAAACATCTCTAGACATATATTTCGAAATTAACCAGATTAAAGCACTGATGAAAATGATATTGTTTGGAAAATCCAAATACACACGTGGTTGAGACTTAGGTTGTAATTTGATAGTAGTGTATGGTTTTTTAACCATTGGTAACAAAGACAACAAAATACAAGGAGTGAATCGTATTTCGGGGACTAACCAAAGAGATTCTCATCTAGGCATCCATTTTGTAAGACAAGTGTGGAAAGTTTGTTTATGAGATAAGCTGCATGTGAGTATGCAAATGTCCAAATGGAAATGAGGGATGCTTGATATAAGAAGAAGCGGAAGGACGAGAAGAGGAAGAGGAAGAGGATGAAGATGAAGACGAGGATGAGAAGAAGGGTGAGGGGAAGGAAGAGGAGGAGAAGAAGGAGAAGAAGAAGGAAGAGGAGGAGAAGAAAGAATTTTTTTTAAATGTAAAATTATATATTAAAAAATCCTTAGTTACTTTTCATCCATGACGAATGAATAGTAAACTTAACAGATTCTGTTGAAAAGTATGTTTTGGCCAAAAATCAAATATCGGATGTTCTTTGGTTAATATATGAAACCTACGGTGGTAAAATTAAAATATCCCAAACGAGAAATAGCTAAGTACCTAAGAATGTGATTAACAAGATATTAGATTGAAGGTCGAGTTTCAGCTGTGCGGATGAGGAGAAAGAGCTTATGTTGGCTATTTATGAGAGGTCGATATTCAAACAAATGTAAAAGAAATGTGCTTTATTAGCTTTTTTAATTTAATTTATTATTATTATTTTTCACTATCGGTAATACGATATTTGCATCGTACCGAAAAATTTGGGATGTCCCCCGCTGAACTTTAATAATATGGTACGATATTCGGTACTCGACTTCTACGTAGTGAATATACCTGAAATATAGTATAGTACGGTATGAGACGTCTCGAATGCACGTCCTTAAATTAAGGTTTCTGACTTATTCTCTCTTTGTGATTAATACGTGTGACATGTATCTATAGATGTGGCAATTCGGGTTGGCGCGTCGTATTGATCCCAACCCGATCCATTTAATATATGGGTTGATCGTGTCAACCCACGGGTTGACGGGTTAACCCGTTTAACCCATTTATTTTAAAAAGTTAAACATAATTTTTTGAATAATAAGATTTTATATTATAAATTATGTAATTACAATTAAAATTTTCCATCTATGTAATTTATTACACTATTAGATCTAATTATGATATATTTAACATTAAATTACATTTTATTAAAAATAAATAATATTATAAACAATAAAAATAAAAGAAAAAATAAACTTAAACGGGTTGTCATGTTCATGTCGGTCGACTCAACCCATTTATGTTTAACTCAAACCCGTAATAAACGAGTTCGTGTCATGTCGACCCATCATGTCTTGTCCCAAATTGTCACCTTTATGTATCCAATAGTATCAAAACAGACTGCTTACGTTCGTCTAAGTCCACCCCACACTACCCGCAGATTTTTACTAGATCGAGCCTATAAAAGCCTGAAAATTCATTAATATGGTATTTTTTCATCCGTATAAACCCACGAAATACGAATAAACTATTTGTATTTATTTCGTTATATATATTATTATTTTTTAATAATAAGTATCATGTAGTATAATATTATACATATAGTCAAACCCCTCTATAACTGTCGCAATTTACTATTACAGTTGGATTTCTTTCAGAATCGATTTTTTATATGCTATTTTAATCCTCTATAACAGCAACTTGCTTATAACAGCAACAACCGTAATTCGAATAGAACACTATGTATAAAAGTCATCCTCTATAATGGCCTACTAAGTATAATACATTATTTTTTTAATAAAATAATATAAAATTTAAAATTTTAAATAACTATTGTAATTAACTTCAACCGATATTTTTTTTTAATATTTAATAACTAAAAATGATGAGTGAAAAGATTGCATAAGTAAAAATAATAAATATCATTAAATTTGAAAGATTTCATAACTATAAATAATTAGAAAATAATTTGAAATATTAAAACTTAAAACATCCGCAGCGCTGGTTTCTGACGGAGTCTCTCATCAGACAAAAGATACTCTGCATGGTCTCTTTGCATTGAATTTCTTTCAAGGAAAGACAATTGACTATCCTTTTTGCTGAAATTTTGGACAAAAATTTTTCTCAATTCAAGCGTTATATTGCTAGTAAGAGATTGAAATCTTCCAAACAAGCTACTATTGTAGACTTTTTCCATCGTATTTGAATAAATTGAACTTTAAAAATGTTCTAAATTATGCATATTTTATTTAGAGTTTATTTTAAAAAAAAAAATTATAATGCATTTATAACAGCCAAGTGAGATCTATGTTCTTCATATAGTCGTTATATGCGAATAACAGTCATTCACTATAACAGCCAAAAAATTGTTAGACAAACGGTACCATTATAGAAGGGTTTGATTGTATATATATATATATATATATATATATATATATATATATATATATATAAAACACCTTTTGTGTATTATTCATATATAAATTATATAAATATTTATATTATATAAATCGTATATTAGGTAATATTTTTAATTTTTAATCTATATAAATCACTGCAAATATTCATAAACGATCTACAGATATAATTTTACGGACTCGCATGAGCCGAATATTAAAAATCCAGGATCATCATTTTTAGGAGTGGATGCGGTCCGGGTTGGTCCAGTTTTGAGTAAAACCAAACCAAAATTGAATGGCTCGATTTTTTCATGTTTAGGAACAAACCGACCTAAATAGAGACTAAAACCATTTGATTTGGTTTTTGTTAGGTCGGTCTGATTTTATTCGGTTTTAACTTTTTTATTGAATAAATTTTACTCAGTTTTGATTTTTTTAATTGGATATGATATTTTATAATTTAATTTTAAATCATAATATTTTGATAAATTTAAGCTAAATTAAAATACATGTATAAAATTAAATTACCATTCAAATCTATTTAATTGTAAACAAATAACTGATGACAGTATTTTTCAAATATATATATATATATATATATAACAATAAAATTACACAATATTTGAGGCATTACATTATTCAACCATATGTAATTCCTTGAGATTTGAGATATCAAATGAATTTATGATATCAACATCTGACCTATGAATCTATGATATCAACATGTGACTTTATATACATATATTAAAATTCTCCTAGAATTTAGTAATGAATACTAACTTTTCAATTGTACTACTAGTAATATAATTTAATAATTAGAAAAAGTTCATGTGAACTTTAATTTAGTATTCACTAATCAAAAGTGGTCAAGTAATATTAGAAGTATTAGATAAGCACATATAAATATAGTTAGTGATAAGTAATTCATGTGATCACTTACCGTATGTTGAGTATTACAATATTTAAAGATGATGTTTTTGTTTTTTCTGTTTTATTTTCTATGCAGCTGTATGTTTGTTTGAAACTAAATTAGGATTAGGTTTTGTTATATTTTGTACTTTTATTTTTTTAAATTAAAACCGGTTTTTTTGGTCGGTTCAATTTTTGAAGAATGAAACTGAACCGAAACCAAATGGCTCGATTTTTTTTATTTTAAATTGAAACTGGACCGACCCAAATAAGATCAAAAACCAACTAATTTGGTCTGGGTCGTTCCAGTTCGGTTAAAAACTGAAAACCATGCCCACCCCTAATCATTTTATTGACCCAGTCTTTTATGGGTTAATTCCAAAACCGCCCAAATTTTGAAACATTTTACTTCTGGCACCTGATTTTGCAAAATTTTAACAAACCACCCCCAAAACAACCTAAAACCAAAACCACTAGTAGTTTTGATGAGGTGTGAGTGGTTTTATGTATTTGGGTGGTTTTGCTAATTATTTGGTTTTAGTATTTTGTAAATTTTTGGTTTAACAATTTTAGTAAATTTTAAATATTTTATTAAATAATTTAAAAATTTTTATTTAAAAAAATTTTAAAATTTTATTAAATTAAATAATAATTTATTTAGTTTAGTAAAATTACATCAAATGAACCAAACAAAGTTTAAAAATTCAAAATTAAACCAACAAAACTTTTTTTATACTTTTAAACCATCCAAACTTTGATTTTCAAAAACAGACCTTCACACCTTCATAAATCCTCTTCACAGACTACCTTCACACCTTCACAGATAAGTGTAAAAGGTCTTCAGACAAGGGTAAAATAGCCAATTTGGTTCATTTTTGAAAAGTGAAAGTTTGAAAGATTATTTTTGTAAAATTTTTAAAGTTGGGCTATATAATGTAAATAAAAGTTGTAAATTAACAAAACTGAAAATAACTGTTTAATAATTTTTAATAACTTTTAGTTTTATTTTTTATTTTAAAAATTTACTACATAAAAAAAATACTTTGTAGAATTAATATTTTTAAATAATTTTTTGTTTTAATTTTGATTTTTTAATTTCCCAAAACCTACAACAAAAGATTATTTAATTATAGATATGTTTGGAAACTTATTAAAAAAATTACATTATTATTGTTTTATAAATTTATAGGTTTTTTAAAAATAAATATGAATAAATAAAATGTTTAAAATTTTTAAAAAAATGTTGATATATTTAATAATTATTTTATTTTTGAAAAAATAAATATAAAATAAAACTCATTTTTTTAAAAAAAACAAGTTAAATTAAAGGTTAAAAATAAAAACTATTAAAATCATTCAAATAATTCAATAAAAAATAAGTTTTTTTTTAAAAAAATTATTGATACTAGTTATAGTTAGTAAAATTTAAAATTAAAACTAAGAAATTATTATTATTATTTTAAAAATAATCATAAACTAATAAATTTAAAATATTGAAAACAAAATGTAGTTAGTTTAGTAAAAATAAAATTTAGAAATCAAAACTATAAATTTCTAAAACAATAAAAAAATTATTTAAGGGAATATTTAAAATTAAAAAAAAATACTTAAATTATTTATTAAAATATTTAAAATTTACTAAAATTATTAAATCAAAAATTTATAAATTATTAAAATCAAATAACTAAAAAAACTATTCACAACTCCTCAACACCACTAGTAATTATGATTTTGGAGGTGGTTTGTTACAAATTTACAAAATCAGATATAAGAAGTAAAATATTTCAAAAATTGAAGGGATTAAAATTAATTTTTGTGATCCCAGTCTATAAAAAGGGGCCGCCATAAATTATGGACCGATTATAAATAAATGATTTACTTATTATCTGTGTCTTTACAAAGGTAATTTCATTATTCAGAGCCGATTTGGGTCGAACGTCATTATAGAATATGAGATGTTTTCCAACCATATGTTCGGCTTGTAATTTGTCCACGCATTTTGGATTTGAATGATCATGGAACTGGAAGAATTGGAAATATATATATAACCAATTATGGAAAGGTTTCAACAGTGAAGTAGTTCAGTGTGGGATGGAATAGATAGGGCATTAAAATCGTATTTATTATTTGGTTGGCAAAATAACAGGTATTAGTACCCACTTATATAAATTAGGTTAGGTTGCTGGTGGACATTTTGTCAATTGAAGTCAATCCTGTAGCAATTGTCTTTATCATACACATCAAAATTAGTTTCCACAAAATACATACATTTTGTTATGAAACCAAAATCAGAACCAGTACAATAAAACTTACAAATGACTAGAGAGATGAAATTAAAGAGAGTGAGGAGAAATCACAAGTGAATTGGCAAAGCTTTACTTCACCTTCCTCATATATTTATAGGCAAAATGTGAGGTACTTGTCACTTTCTAGTTAACCATTACATGCAAAGTGACACATTTACATTTGGTGGAATCCACCTCTAATCCATTCATTACATAATACTCCCCCTTGGATTTCACCAATTTACTGCCTCGTTAAAAACCTTAAGAGAAAACCCAGTGAGACAAAAACTGGATAAGGGAAAAAGAGTACAGTTGAATCCAGACATAAAACTCCCCCTGATGAAGACACCCATAAATTAATCAACTAATTTGGAGAGTCTTCGCATTCCGATTCCATGAAGCAACTTTTCGAAAGTGGATGTTGGCAAAGACTTCGTCAGTAAATCAGCTAAATTATTTGAAGATCGAATCTGCTTCACATCGATTTGTCTAGATTCTTGGAGCTCGTGGGTGTAGAAAAATTTGGGAGATATGTGCTTCGTTCTATCCCCTTTGATATAACCACCTCTCACTTGGCGATACAAGCAGCGTTATCTTCGTAAAGAATTGTTGGCTCGTTTGATGTTTGTGGGATACCACATGAACTCTGGATTTGATGTATGACCGATCTCAACCAGACACATTCTCGACTGGCTTCATGCAACGCCAATATTTCAGCATGATTTGAAGATGTAGCAACCAAAGTTTGCTTTATAGATCTCCAGGAGATAGCTGTGCCATTATATGTAAAAATATATCCAGATTGAGAACGAGTTTTGTGTGGATCCGAAAGATAACCGGCATCTGCATAACCAACCAACCTAAAAGGATTATCCGAATTCGAATAAAACAGTCCCAAATCAACAGTTCCCCGAAGATATCTGAGAATATGTTTAATTCCATTCCAGTGACAACGAGTCGGGGCAGAACTGTATCTAGCCAATAAATTTACAGCAAAAGCAATGTCTGGTCTCGTACATTGGGCTAGATATAGGAGGGCACCAATTGCGCTCAAGTATGGTGTTCCAGAATCCAAAACATTTTCATCATCATCTTTGGGTCTAAATGGATCCTTTTTGGGATCAAGAGAACGAACGACCATTGGGGTGCTTAATGGATGATATTTTTCCAAATTAAATCTTTTTAAGATCTTTTCTGTATAAGCTTTCTGATGGATCAGAATTCCATTATTTCTATGTTCAATTTCTAATCCCAGACAATATTTTGTTTTCCCCAAGTCTTTCATTTCAAATTCTCTTTTCAAATATTCAGCAGTCTCTTGGATTTCATTTTGGGTTCCAATCAAGTTCATATCATCAACATAGACTGCTACTATTGCAAATCCAAATTCTGATTTCTTAATGAACACACATGGACAAGTAGTATCATTAATGTACCCTTCCTTAATTAAGTATTCACTTAGACGATTATATCACGTTCGTCCAGACTGTTTTAATCCATATAGTGACATTTGTAATTTCACTGAGTATAACCCTCGAGGTTTATTAATTTCAGGGATTTTTAATCCTTCAGGAACTTTCATGAAGATTTCTGTATCCAGGAAACCGTATAGATATGCAGTTACCACATCCATTAACCTCA
Source organism: Cardiospermum halicacabum (assembly GCA_031304145.1). Taxonomy (NCBI): domain Eukaryota; kingdom Viridiplantae; phylum Streptophyta; class Magnoliopsida; order Sapindales; family Sapindaceae; genus Cardiospermum; species Cardiospermum halicacabum. Next base: position 5,499,089 of record CM062396.1, on the reverse strand, counting down.
TTTCCAGATTCCTTTCTTTGACTAATCCAATCAAAAATCGGAAAGTAATTGTATCCATCACAGGTGAATACGTTTCATTAAAATCAATCCCAGGCCTTTGTGAGAAACCCTGAGCAACCAATCGGGCTTTATATCTCACAATTTCGTTGTTCTCATTTCGTTTTCTAACGAATACCCATTTATAACCAACTGGATAAACACCTTTTGGTGTTTCAATAATGGGTCCAAAAACATTCCGTTTATTCAATGAACTTAATTCTGCCTGGATTGCTTCTTTCCATTTTGGTCAGTCATTTCGTTCCCTACAATCATTTATGGATTGAGGTTCATAATCATCATTCATCACATCAATAGCTACTGCATATGAAAACATATTATCAACAACAAAGTTTTCACGGTTCCAAATTTCTTTTGTATAATTAATGAATATTTCTTCATTCTTGGATACATTTACCTCCTCAGAGATCTTTTCCTCAGTTGGATTTTCAACTTCCACAATTTGATTAGTATCTTTCGGAGGTATTATATCAATAGAATTCTCGATTCTAACTTTTCATTTTCGTGGTACAATATCTTTGGACCCAATAGGTCTACCACGTTTTCTCTGGATTTCAGATGCCTCACCAGTTACCATCTGTTTTGATTTCTCAGTAGGCACATCCAATCGAGCTAGTGCATTACATGCTGGTATATGAGATTTCGTAACTTTAGCAGCATCAATAAAACTATCTGGTAAACGGTTCGCAACCGTTTGTAAATGAATTATCCTACATACTTCATTTTCACTTTGACCAGTACGTGGGTCCAGATAATGCATCCTTTCACTTTTTCAAACGAGTTCATTTTTACCAACATTTGAAGGTTCAACATTTCCAAGTTGTGGGAATAATTCTTCATTAAAATGGCAATCTGCAAATCTTGCAGTAAACATATCACCCGTCATGGGTTCCAAATATCTAATTATAAACGGTGAATTATATCCAACATAAATTCCCAAACGACGTTGTGGTCCCATTTTGGTTCTCTGAGGGGGTGCTATGGGAACATATACAGCACAACCAAAAGTTTTCAAATGAGATATATCTGGTTTATTTCCAGTTACCAACTGTAACGGAGAATATTCATGATATGCAGTGGGTCTCAGGCGTATTAGTGTGGCTGCATGTAATATTGCATGACCCCAAGCGGAAATCGGTAATTGAGTTTGTAACAACAACGTTCGAGCAATCATTTGAAGCCTTTTAATAAAAGATTCCGCTAATCCATTTTGGGTATTAACATGGGGTACTGAATGTTCAACATTTATACCAATTGACATGCAATAATAATCAAACGCTCTTGATGCAAATTCACCAGCCAAACAAATATTTTTAATCTGATAATCTGGAAATTGTGCCCTTAATCTTATTATCTGGGCAAGCAACTTAGCAAACGCCACATTCCATGTTGATAATAAACATACATGTGACCATCTTGCTGATGCGTCAATCAACACCATAAAATACTTAAATGGCCCACTTGGTGGATGAATTGGTCCACAAATATCCCCTTGAATTCTTTCCAAAAACGATGGACACTCAACATTTATCTTTAATGGGATGGTCTAACTATCAATTTCTCCTGAGTACAAGGAGTACAAAAACTATCTTTTGATATCAATATTTTCAAATCATTCAATGGATGTCCATTAGAATTCTCAACAATTCTGCGCATCATCGTGGACCCAGGATGGCCAAGTCTATCATGCCATAATTGAAAAACTTTAGGGTCAGTTATTTTCTTGTTCATTACAGCGTAGGCTTCTAATGGAGATATTTTCGTAAAATATAAACCAGATGATAATGTATGGAGTTTTTTCAGAACAATTTTCTATCCAAAAACAATAGATGTAATATACAAATACTCCATATTTAGTTCATTCATTGTCTCAATATGGTATCCATTTTTCCTGATATCTTTAAAACTCAGCAAATTTCGTTTCGAATTACTCGAATATAATGCATTATGGATACATATTTTCGTTCCCTTTTCTAATAGCATTATAGCTTTTCCATATCCCTCAATTAAATCAGCAGAACCAAATATGGTATTTATTCGAGCCTTATATTCTGATATGTTCAGGAAATATTTTTTATCTCGGAGGATAGAATGGTTGTAGCACTATCAATCAAACATATTTCTGATATATTTCCTGAAATTTCCATATCCTATCCAAATAAACAAAGTTACATATAAGAATTTTCCAATTTTTCTGACTTTAATCAATAAATACATCAATATACTAAGTCGAAAAATATATTCATGCAATTATATCCCATCATGGATTTCTCATATAATCTCCTCATAATTTTCATAATTTAATCTCAGAGATTCCATCTCAATAAACTATATTTATTTCAAATATTCATTGGTGAGATTTTTCTAGGCTCATTTCTTAATTGGATCCTTTCATCTCAATAAACTATATTTATTTCAAATATTCATTGGTGAGATTTTTCTAGGCTCATTTCTTAATTGGATCCTTTTTCACTTTCAAATAATCAGGATTATGATCTTGGTTGGAGAGTAATCTCATTATTGCCATTTCCATACTCCTCCATTTATATCAATATAATTTTTTCCAGATAGATCCAGAGCCTTTTCAATATTCCAATTTCCGACACTTCTCAAGTGTCCATACCAATAACTAAAATAATAAACACAACTAAATAAATTGACAATTAAATTAAAATGCATTGCGTATGCTCTAAATAAAGATTAATGATGCAACAAAAATATATACATATATATCTGGACCAATTTTTTATCTTGGGTTGGCAGCGCCAAACTTCACACAAGATTTTCTAGAATAATGATATTTTCTGGGTAAATATTTCAACTCCCAAATAATCAAATATAATTTCTATATGGTCCAAATCAATTCAATTCAATCACCCAAATTGAATAATTCCTCTTTTCTTTTTCAAAATTCCACATCAACATTTCAATAATTTTCCATATATATTTTAAACTTTCCATATAATCAACCTTCTTCATATTCAATTATTTATCTTTTCCTGGATAAATAAATTTAACCATCTTCTTGGTCAATAGATTTCATATGACAAAATTTAAATACAATAGATGTCCTCTTCTTTTGTCATTTTTGTTTCTCCCTCTACAACAAATAATAATTTTAACCTCAGAAATTTTCATCTCAAAAATAATTTCTTTCACAGGAAACTTTATCATCATTCATTATTTCCATATACCCAATATATGAATTCCATTTCTCAACCAATTTCCATATTAATTCAATAATCTAAGGCCAACTCACTTGATGGAATCAATTTTATTTTCATCTCATTTAATATATATATATATATATATTTCATATCTCAAGATGAACAATTCCACTTTTTAAACACCAAATAATTCTCTTTCTTTTTTTTTTTCTATCAATTTTCATTTCATTCTTTTCTATCAATTCTCCATTTTTTTTTATGGTTCCAGACCAATATCTCAAATTTTCAATATAATCCAGTAGCATCTCAGTATAATCAAAACATCATTATCAATCACTTTCTGATCTGGAGGATCCGTTTAGGCGGCAACCAGAGAGCATACTCGTGCTGATAACGTGTTATGAAACCAAATCAGAACCAACACAAGAAAATTTACAAATTACTAGAGAGATGGAATTTGAGAGAGGGAGGAGAAATAACACGTGAATTGGCAAAGCTTTACTTCACCTTCCTCATATATTTATAGGCAAAATGTGAGGTACTTGTCACTTTCTAGTTAACCATTACATGCAAAGTGACACATTTACATTTGGTGGAATCCACCTCTAATCCATTCGTTACATAATACATTTTAAGATATTGTTATTGGAATCATATTATATAGCGATTTTTAAAAAAATATATAAAATTATATACAAATATAAATAAATAAAAAACTTCAAAATTTTATTTTAAATCTTAAAATCGTCAAAATTCAAAATATAAAAAATATCAAATATCAATACATTTTTATTTTATAATTTCATAAAATTTTAAAAAGATTTTTTAATCTTTATTCTTAATTTTAATATATAAAAACTAGTAAAATATATGTGAAACAACATAAAATATTTGTAAAGTTGGAATAAATGTATGCGGATTATTTTGGTTATGTTTTAAAATTATAAATTTAAAATAAAATCTAAGTAGTCTATTAATTTAATTTATAAATAAATTCAATAATAAATTATTAATACAATTTTTACTTAACAAAATATATATTTAAATAAAATAATTGAATACTCATTGCAATTAGAGAATGGTTATTTCCAAAAAAAACCCCACTTTTTTAAACGTTTCACTTTGAATCTCTGGTTTTGAAAAGTTTTATAAAATCACCCGAAAATCAAAATCACTAGTGGTTTTGGTATTTTTGTGAGCGGTTTTGGTGTTGAATGAGTAATTTTGATTTTAGAGAATTTCCGAATCTCCAAATTAAAATATATAGAATTTCAAAATCACTCATACAACAGCAAAACCACTCACAAAAATACTAAAACCACTAGTGGTTTTGATTTTGGGGTGGTTTTACAAAACTATTCAAAATCGGTGGCTTAAAATAAAACGTTTGAAAAAGTGAGGATTTTTTGGAAATAACCCATTAAAAAAACATATATTTTTATAATATAAAATTTCAAATTTTGAACTAACATTTATTAATTTTGTTTTACTACTTCCCCAGTTTTTTTTTTTTTTACTCACTAAACTTCCTGTTTACATGTTATTCGAAATTTAATTTTAACGATCAATATATTTAATTATATATAATTAAAAATTATAATAATTTTATATTTAAAAATAAATATTAAGATTAATAAAATAAAATCTCACTTGGCTACTGTGGTGCCAAATAAACCACAGCCAAATATTTGGCTAAAATTGCTTGAACACAGTAGCTAAACAGCTTACAGATATGGTCTCACAGAGTTTTATGCTAATCAGTAAAAATTCGGATCCTTTTACAATCATCCCTACCCCCTATTTATAGGGGGTATTTGGGGGTCCTATTCCTATTTGGATTTAGACTCCTAGTTTTCCTTGAATTCGGTCTCCTTTTATTTATCTGGCTTTAAGAACCCTTATTTCAATAGGGGTTGGTCTTCGTTTTTCTACTGGGCTTTAGAAATCCCTGGCCTGGTACGATTATTCTTCCTTCGTGGATTTGGCGTTGGAAATCCGTGTTTAGTCAGGTAATCATTTGGTGGGCTGGAGCGCTTAGGTTTGGATTTTACTTTACTCGGCCGAGTTTAACTTCATTGGGCCTTTTGACCATGTCGGTCGAGCTTGACTTGCACGTTTCTTGGGCCCTTGGCCCCTTTTGTTCGGTCGAAGGTAGCATTTTGGATACCTACTGTATTCGACCGAGCTTGGCTTTAGGGTACCCTTTCTGTCTTCGGCCGAGTATGGCTTTAGGCTTCGGCTCCCTTTGCTTGTTCTTATCTTCGACTATGACTCCTTATGGTCATTTTCCCACCACAGTAATCCCCCATTGTCATGGCTTGAATCTTTCGAGCATGGCAATATCTGTTGTTATCTCGATCGAGTTTGGACTTCCATTTTTTATATTTTCGGCCGAGGTTTTTGTAGTTCTTGGCGGGCCACGTCAGCTCTGGCTGTATTGTCTCAATTAAATTTGACGGCTCCTCGACTGCTGTGCCCTAGATTTGCCATCATGATGGCTCCTCGGCTGCCGTGCTCAAGATTTGCCATCATGACGGCTCGCCTATATAAAGGTCGGTGGTTTGCTTCTCTCTCTTAATTTCTTTACTTTCAAATCTCCTCTCTCTCTCTTCGAAGGTCGTCTGCCTCCCTTGCTGGTTCCGATTTTCCGGCGACGTTTAGAGGTCAATTTTCCCGCTTCCGACTAAGGTTAGCCTTCTCGACTCAGTTCTTTGTCGTTGTAGGTTTGCTTCACTTGTATTCTGGTTCTTGATGAGTTGCTTGGTTTGAATATGTGTCTGTTTGTCTGCTTTGTTTTTTGTTTTTTTTTTGTTTTTTTTGTTTTTTTTTTTTATCTACTTCGTTTGCTTTTGCTTTCTGTTTTCCTGTTTGTACTAACTTCGGTCGAGAGTCTCTAACCTGCTGCTTTTTCTCGGTCGATTGTAGATGTCCACTGATTCCATAGCCACATCTTCTTTTGGGGGTCTGACTTTAGAGTTCTCGACCGCGGAGGACGCGGGCGAAGAATGTTCATCGGTCCGTAATTCTCCGGCCGAGTCTAGCCCTCAGGGCATTCTGCCTCCTTTCTTTAATATTAGGAGTACCATGACTATGGACGAGCTGGAATCGGCCTTCTTTGCTTACAAGTTCCCTAGTTGGATTAGGGCGCGGTTGCCTGACCCGGGGAAAAGGTCGATGATATGTTGGCCGATGGTTGGGAGCCCTTCTACCTTCGTCATTTCAAAATAGGGCTTAGGTTTCCAATCATGGGGCTGGTCGAAGAGTTGTGTACTTGGTGTCAGATTCATCCAAGTCAGCTAACTCCTATGACTATTAGGCTTCTCCTGTGCGTCGACCGCTTGAAGGAGAAATATAACTTAGAGTTTACGGTCGAAGATTTCTTCTTTTCGTACTTTGTGAAGCGTGAGAATCCCGAGTTTGGGCGGTATGTTTTGAATGCCCGGTCGAATGCCCAGCTCTTGGTCTTAGGTTTTTCTTCTAACGAGACCAAGTGGAAGGACAAGTACTATTTTGTTAAAGGGGTGACTCGTTTGTCAAAGGGGCCGGGTTACCCTCCATACTGGCGGGACACTTGTAGGTTTTTTTTTTTTTTTTTTTTTTAGCGAGTTTGATCTTGTTCTGACTGCTTTTCTTTTCAGCGAATTTTGGAACGAAGAACTGCAGGCCTTCTCCTCGGGCGCGTGTTAGGAGCGAGGCCATTTTCGCTTTGCCGGCCGAATCTCGTGATTATAGGACGCTTTTGGGCGAATTGTCTGTTAGTCGTCTTTGGGCTTTCACTAGAACGAGTAAGTTGTGTCGTGTTTCAAATTCTTTTGATTGAACTTTACTGATGTTTGTCTTTTCAGAATTATCCGACTACGTGATGTCCAAGCCTGAGGATCAGAGAGCTTTGGCCATGCGGGCCATCATGCGTCAGATCCAGGCGGAGCAGGCCCATGCGTCCGGTTCTGCTGGGAATGAAGGGCCGGTCAAAGAGCGGTCTGAGCCGGCTGCTGATCCTGTCCGACCTCCAAGTCCTGTTCCCTCGGAGACTGCTGCAGCTTCTCGCCCGGAAGTTCCAGGGGGTTCTCGGAAGCTTTCTCGCCCCCCATTCTCGAAGGAAAAACGGCCGATGTCGGGTGGCGAGGCGCCGGCCAAGAAGCGGACCAAGCATATTGGTCAAAAGCCTCGCGGCGATGGTCGTCATGTGATTGACTTCCCCGGGGATTCTTCTACTAGGGAGATATCGGCCGAGATGATTGCGGCAGCGGACGGTTTTTTCTTTCCCCAGGACGAGGAGTGGTTGGGGTCCTTGTCCTTTACAAAATTCTATGAGATGTCTATCTCGAGCCTTTATAGGGTAAGTTCGTCTTTCGTTTGTTTTCTTAGGCGGTCTCTTTGTTTACCTTCTTTATCTTCAGGGCCTCCAAGGGGCGGTCGGTATGCGCAAGCATTTCGACCCTGTTTTGCGGGACAGGCGGGCTCTTGAGGCTAAGTATCAGTCTGCCTCGACCGAGTTAAAGGCGGCTCAGGATGATTTGGGTAAAACGGTGGCTCAATGTGCTGAGGCTGTCAGCCGAGTTGAGAGAGTGGAGGCTCATAACGCTAGGCTAGAGGCCTCGATTGCTTCGAAGGATGCGGAGCTTAAGCGCCAAGCAGCGGAGTTAGAGGAATTGAGGGCGGCGAATCGAACCTCACTCGGTCGGATAGAGGAGCTTGAGAGCCGCGTTGAGAGCCTTACCGTTGAGGCAGCCCAAACTGAAGTCGTGGTCAGGTCCTTTTCTTTGGAACAGGTCATCAAGGGGTCTTTGACTCCTGAGTCTGCTCAGAAGGAATTGGACGCGTTGGCTGCTCTTCGTGAGGAGAGTTGAGCGAGTATCGTGTACCTTTTTGTTCTTTTGTGTTCTCGTTGTAAACCCCCCCTCTTTTTAATTAATGAAATTTCTATCTTTCCTTGTGCTTTGTGCTGAATTTGTTTGTGAGGGGTGTAATCCCCCAGCTATTTAATTGCAATTTGAGTATATTATTTCTACGCTCGCTGCTTTTGATTTCTGATATTTGCTGGTCTTTTCGATCAGTCTGCTTTAAGGATTTCCGGGCTGCCCTTTGGGCAGTTTTTGCTCTGAGCAGTTGGTCTTCGCCCGAGACCCTCCAGATTTACCGGGGGTTTGCCTTTGGCAATTTTCGGGTTGTCCTTTGGGCAGTTTTTGCTCTTTGAGCAGTTGGTCTTCGCCCGAGACCCTCCAGATTTACCGGGGGTTTGCCTTTGGCAATTTTCGGGTTGCCCTTTGGGCAGTTTTTGCTCTTTGAGCAGTTGGTCTTCGCCCGAGACCCTCCAGATTTACCGGGGGCTTGCCTTTGGCAATTTTCGGGTTGCCCTTTGGGCAGTTTTTGCTCTTTGAGCAGTTGGTCTTCGCCCGAGACCCTCCAGATTTACCGGGGGCTTGCCTTTGGCAATTTTCGGGTTGCCCTTTGGGCAGTTTTTGGCTCTTTGAGCAGTTGCTCTTCGCCCGAGACCCTCCAGATTTACCGGGGGCTTGCCTTTGGCAATTTTCGGGTTGCCCTTTGGGCAATTTTTGCTCTTTGAGCAGTTGGTCTTCGCCGAGACCCTCCAGATTTACCGGGGGCTTGCCTTTGGCAATTTTTGGGTTGCCCTTTGGGCAATTTTTGCTCTTTGAGCAGTTGGTCTTCGCCCGAGACCCTCCAGATTTACCGGGGGCTTGCCTTTGGCAATTTTCGGGTTGCCCTTTGGGCAGTTTTTGCTCTGAGCAGTTGGTCTTCGCCTGAGACCCTCCAGATTTACCGGGGGCTTGCCTTTGGCAATTTTTGGGTTGCCCTTTGGGCAATTTTTGCTCTTTGAGCAGTTGGTCTTCGCCCGAGACCCTCCAGATTTACCGGGGGCTTGCCTTTGGCAATTTTCGGGTTGCCCTTTGGGCAGTTTTGCTCTGAGCAGTTGGTCTTCGCCCGAGACCCTCCAGATTTACCGGGGGCTTGCCTTTGGCAATTTTCGGGTTGCCCTTTGGGCAGTTTTTGGCAATGCATGTCGTTTGAGTAGTGGATGAGATAAAAAAGGATGTTTTATTGCATTGAGGTGGGGCCCTGTAAATCCCCTTTCGGGGAGAAGAGTGCCCTGTTATTACAATTATCGTACTGTTTTCAAAATTGGTACCTTTTAAGGTGATGTATGTTCCAGCTATGTTCTATCTCCTTCCCTTCTTTTGTGAGCAGCTTATAGGACCCTTTTCCGGATGCTCGTTCTACTTGGTATGGTCCTTCCCAGTTTTCGGCCAGTTTTCCATGGGCTTGATTTCTCGTATTTTGGAACACCCTTCTGAGTACCCAATCTCCAGGTTGGAAGGCTCGTGCTTTGACTTTTTTATTGTACTGTCTTGCTATCCCCATTTGGTATTCGGCTACTCTTCGTTGTGCGCTATCTCTTTTTTCATCCGAGGTATCTCTCTCGAAAGCTAGGACTTATTCATTGGCCCTTCCAGTTAGTCTTTCTTGTGGTGAAAGAATTTCCGTTGGGAGCACTGCTTCTGTTCCGTATACCATCGAGAAAGGGGTTTGCAATGTTGAGGTTCTAGGGGTTGTTCTGAATGCCCAGAAGACTTCAGGGAGGGCTTCGGGCCACAATCCCTTGGCTCCTTCCAGTTTTTTCTTGAGTGAGTCCACCACCGCCTTGTTGGATGCTTCGGCTTGGCCGTTGGCTTGAGGGTACCTTGGGGTCGAATATGTAAGTCTTATGTTTAGCTGTTTGCAGAACTCTTTCAGAGTCTGCGCTATGAATTGGGGGCCGTTGTCAGTGATAATTTCCCTTGGTATGCCGAATCTGCAGACGATGTGTTTCTAGATGAATTTTTGTACTTCTTGCTCTCTGACTCTCTCTAGTGCTTCAGCCTCTATCCATTTTGTGAAGTAATCGGTTACCATCAGTATATATCTTTTTCGGCCTTGTGTGGATATCGGGAAAGGCCCGATGATATCCATCCCCCATTTGTCGAATGGCCATGGGGAGGTGATGCTGTGTAAATTTCCGGCAGGAAGGTTAGAGTAGTTGGCGTGTCTTTGACATTTGTCGCACTTTTTTACAAGCTCGGCCGCATCTGTCTTCATGGTTGGCCAGTAGTACCCGGCTCTGTGTGCCCTGAACGCTAGGCTTCTTCCCCCGGAATGGTTTCCGGCTGGTCCTTCATGGAGTTCTTTCAACACTAGTTCGGCTTCAGAGAGTGAGATGCAGTTTAGGAAGGGACCGCTTATAGATCTTTTAAAAAGTAACCCTCCGATGATGCAAAACCTGGCAGCCTGGGCTCGCAGCTTCCTAGCCTCTGCCTTGTCCTCAGGTACTTGACCGTGATTGATGTAGCTGATGATTGGGGTTCTCCAATCGCTTTGTTCTATGGCCAAGGCTTCTTCGTATTCGATGGCTGTTTTTGGAAGGAAGGCGTATACGATTGGTCCGGTCGGCTCATCTTTATGCATTGAAGCTCCGAGATTTGCCATAGCGTCGGCCCTTTCGTTTTCTTCTCTTGGGACCTGTTTTATTGTGGCCTTCTGGAAGCGTTTCATAAGTCCTTTGGCTATCTTCAGATACTTGGCCATCTTTTCATTTCGGGCCTGGTATATATCGTTTATTTGATTTACCACCAGCTGGGAGTCGCATTTGATTGTCACATTGTGTGCTCCACTTTCTTTCGCCACTCTTAACCCTGCGATAAGGGCTTCGTATTCGGCCTCGTTGTTGGTGGCCGGGAATTTGCATCGAATTGCTTGAAGTATTGGGGGTAGATTTGGGGGTCTGAGGTATACGCCTAGACCGCTGCCGCTTTGTCTGCTGGCCCCGTCTACTTCTAGTATCCATTCGTCAGTTGAGGGTGCTATCAGCTGGTTAATTTCGACCGAGGCTGTTTCGGCCGGTGGATCTTCGAAGTCAGCCATGAAGTCTGCCAGCGCTTGAGATTTAATCGCTTTCTTTCCTTCGAAGGATATGTCGTGCTCGCTTAGTTCTAAAGCCCATTCATTAATCTTCCGGATCGGTCGGGGGAGTGAATTGCGCCTCGAAGGGGTAGTGCGGTTATGACCGCGATTGGATGCCTTGAAAGTATGCCCGAAGTTTTCTCGCAGCGAAAATAAGACTTAGAACTGCTTTTTCCAGGGTAGGATATCTGGTTTCGGCCGATGTTAGAGTCTTGCTTGCGAAGTACACTGGTTGCTGTTTTCCCCCGACTTCTTTAACCAGAACAGCGCTTACTGCGATCTCTGAGTGTGCCAGGTATAAATAAAGTTTTTCGCCCTCTTCTGGTTTTGCCAAGAGCGGGGGGGCTGGTCAAGAAGTCCTTGATATCGGCTAGGGCCTTGCTGCATTTTTCGGTCCATTCAAATTCTTTGGACTTTTTAAGAGCCTCGAAGAAAGGCTGGAATTTTTCTGAGGCCTTGGGGATGAACCGAGTTAGCGCGGCTAGCCTTCCCGTGAGTTTTTGTACATCCTTCTTGCTCCGGGGTTCTGCTATGTTCAGGATGGGTCTTATCTGATCCGGATTGGCCTCGATCCCCCTCTTCGTGACTAGATAGCCCAAGAATTTCCCTGCTCTTACTCCAAACTGACATTTTGTGGGGTTGAGCTTCATGTTATATTTTGTGAGCGTCTCAAAGGCCTGGCTTAAGTGGTGTACATGGTGAGCCGCGTTCTCGGATTTGACCAGCATGTCGTCGATGTAGACTTCCATGGTTTTTCCCAACTTGTCAGCGAACATCTTGTTCATGAGCCTCTAGTATGTAGATCCTGCGTTTTTTAGTCCGAAAGGCATTACTTTGTAACAGTAGATCCCCCTCTCTGTGATGAATGCAGTTTTTTCTTGATCGTTGGGATGCATCAAGATCTGGTTGTAACCTGAGTAGGCATCCATGAAGCTCATCATCTCGTAGCCCGCAGTTGCATCGATGGTGAGGTCGATGTGTGGCAACGGGAATGGATCTCGTAGCCCTCCATTTCCCATTCTTTTTCTTGACGACTACCACATTAGCGAGCCAGTCCGGGTATTGGACTTCTCTGATGGACCCGTTTGCGAGGAGTTTTTCGACCTCCTCGTTGATAATTTTATTTCTTTCGGGGGCAAACCTTCTGCGTTTCTGCTTGACTGGTTTTGCGCCTTCTTTCAGATTCAGCTCGTGGGTTATGATTGTTGGGTCGATCCCAGTCATATCTTCATGTGTCCAGGCAAAGCAGTCCTGGTTGGCTTTGAGGAAACCTATTAGGTTTTCCCGTTCCAAGCCTTCTACTGCGGCTCCTATCTGCACTGTTTTCGCCCCCTCTTGGTCCAAGGGGACTTCATCGACTTCGCCTTCGGCCGGGCTTCGGGGTTTGTTCGGCCGAGCCGCTAATTGCTATTCTTCAACCCCCTTTTGCTTTAGGCAGTTGGCGTAGCATTCCTTTGAGGAGTTTTGTTTGCCCTTTATCTGTTTTATCCCTCGCGGGGTTGGGAACTTGATAAGTTGGTGATATTAGATGGGATCGCCTTCATGTCGTGTATCCAAGGTCTTCCGAGGATTACGTTGTAGGCGGACATCGAGTTTATCACGAGAAAGGTTGTGTGCAGATTGATTCCTTCTGTGAACACTGGTAGTTCGATCTCCCCGATTGTCGAGGTGGCTTTGCCATCGAAGCCGATAAGGGAGACGGCCTTTCTGCGCATCATTCTCTCGTCAAGTTGCATATTCTTGAATGTTTCGATGAATAGTATGTTGGCCGAGCTTCCGTTATCTACCAATACTCTCTTTACGGTTAAGTTTGCTATCGAAATTTTAATTACTAATGCGTCGTGATGCGGCGCATTGACCCCATTGGCCTCTTCTTCTGTGAAGGTGATTGAGTAGTTATTGGTCGTGGATCCGTTTCTAATGCTATTTATGCTGAGGGAGTTTCTCAATTTTCTCTTTGCTGCCGAGCTTGTTAATCCGCATATGTCGGATCCCCCAGCTATCATGTTGATCACCCTTTCCTCTTCCGCATTCGCGACTGGGATCGTTTTTGGAGATCGGCGATTCTTCTCGGCCTCGGCAGCGATTTCCTGCCCCTTCTCAGATAAATATTCCCGCAAGTGGCCTGCTTTTATTAGCTCGGCAATTTCTCTCTTGAGTGTCCAACAGTCATCTGTGTTGTGTCCATGGTCTCCATGGAATTGGCAGTATCGGGATTTGTCTTTCCATGCTCCTGCGGGGTTCGCTGGCTTGTCAGGCCATCTGACTCTGTCTCCCATTCCTTTAAGAATTGTAAGGGTTTCTCTGGTGGGAATGGTGAGTGGATAAGGTAGCAGTTCTTTTCTTTTTCGGCCGTGTTTGGAGTAATCTGGCCTTGAAGAATTATGGCCGGTATAATCTGGTCTAGTCAGGCCGTTGTTAGTCTCCTTGAAGTTGTTCCTCGGCCTTTCAGTTCGGCCGACATTTCCCGTACTGTTTTGGCCGCGGGAGTTTGGCTTATTCTGGGAGCTTTTGTGATTTTTAGGTTGGAGCTCCTCCTCATACTCCATCGCGTCTTCGGCTCTTTCCAGAACGTCTTCGAAAGTGCGGGGTTTGATCAGTTTTAGGCTCTCGTAAAACTTGGAGGTCTTCTGTAAGCCTTTGATGAAAGCTCTGGTGGCGCTCTTGTCTCGACAGTCGGGGATGGCCATTTTGGTTTCCTTGAACCTTCTGACATACTGTCTGAGACTTTCGACACTCCCTTGTCTTAGATCATACAAATCATCTACGTCTTTCTCATTCTTTCTGCAGTCCGAGAATTGGTTCAAAAATTTGGTGACTAGTGATGAGTACGACTTGATGCTCTTCTCCGGCAGAGCCGAATACCACCTCTGGGCGGTCCCTGTCAAGGTAGAACCGAAACTTTTGCACATGATTGCTTCCAAATCCTCTTCTGGGATATTGCAGGTTCCCATGCGATTTTTGTATCCGGCGATATGATCTTCAGGGTCTGTTGTTCCGTCATATGGTCTCATGTTTGGAATTGAGAACCTTTTGGGCATTTTCGTTTCTAGGATCCAGGATGTGAAGGACATGTCGGAGTATCGCATTGTTGACGACCTCATTGTGATTCTTTTTCCCGAAGTTCTTTGTACCAGGTCTTTGAGTTCTTTGATTTCCCGATCGCGGCGTCTCTCTCGGTCTTTACGGGTGGATTTAGGGCCGAAGGTCTCTTCATCGGAGCTACTTGAATCATGCTGGTCGATGTTTTTACAGCTCTCTGTCGACCCGTCACTTTCTTCTGATGTTCCTCTACCGGAGTCTTCAAAGTTGAGCTTACGCTTTCGGAGGGGCGAGTATTTCCGGCTCGATTGCCGGGTTTTCTCTTTGGTGGACTTCCTTCTCGATTCTGCTTCTTTTTTCCACTGCTCCCTCTCTTCTTCAACTTTCTTCAATATCTTAGTTAAGATTGCCAGTTGTTCCTCTGGCGTCTTTGGAACTTGATCTTCTACATTGATGGTATTAGGGTTCTCTGGAGCCATGTCTGAGAAAAGCAGGTGTGGACTGTAATTTGAATTTCGAATTTTCAACCTTAACCTTGTGTGTGAGGTTCGAGCCCCACGGTGGGCGCCAAACTGTGGTGCCAAATAAACCACAGCCAAATATTTGGCTAAAATTGCTTGAACACAGTAGCTAAACAGCTTACAGATATGGTCTCACAGAGTTTTATGCTAATCAGTAAAAATTCGGATCCTTTTACAATCATCCCTACCCCCTATTTATAGGGGGTATTTGGGGGTATTTGGGGGTCCTATTCCTATTTGGATTTAGACTCCTAGTTTTCCTTGAATTCGGTCTCCTTTTATTTATCTGGCTTTAAGAACCCTTATTTCAATAGGGGTTGGTCTTCGTTTTTCTACTGGGCTTTGGAAATCCCTGGCCTGGTACGATTATTCTTCCTTCGTGGATTTGGCGTTGGAAATCCGTGTTTAGTCAGGTAATCATTTGGTGGGCTGGAGCGCTTAGGTTTGGATTTTACTTTACTCGGCCGAGTTTAACTTCATTGGGCCTTTTGACCATGTCGGTCGAGCTTGACTTGCACGTTTCTTGGGCCCTTGGCCCCTTTTATTCGGTCGAAGGTAGCCTTTTGGATACCCACTGTATTCGACCGAGCTTGGCTTTAGGGTACCCTTTCTGTCTTCGGCCGAGTATGGCTTTAGGCTTCGGCTCCCTTTGCTTGTTCTTACCTTCGACTATGACTCCTTATGGTCATTTTCCCACCACAGCTACTTTAATATATATATATATATATATATATATATATATATATATAAAAGTATCAAATACGAAATAAAATTTATGAATGAATTAGTATTTACTATTCAAATGTAGCCATTAAAAAAAATTGAGAAAATAATATATATCCAATCAATTAAAATTAAAAATTTAGAGGTAATAATATGTATCCAATCCATTAAAATTAAAAATTTAGAGATGTTTTTCACCCCATGTCCAGTATGTCCACAGTTATATTCTGCTGCATATTATGCATTGATTATTACACTTTTATTACATACTCAAATAAGTAAATTCAGACTCACACCTTCCAACTGAACACGTTCGGTTTGATAAGATAAGTGAGTAGAGATGGATACGGTTGTATCCTATTTGGCTCAATTCGGGTTGAAACTATTAAAATATTGATTCGATCAATCCCATATTTATTTATCGGTTTTGGTTCGGTCAAATTGAATTTAATTTTTTAATCGATATATTATTATTATTATTATTATTATTATTAAATATTAATTTTAAAAATTCATGTATAAAATATATATAAAATACAAATTAAATATATTTAAAATGTAAATTTATAATATTATAATTAATCATTTAAATTGCTTTTATATTTAATAAATTTAAGTTAATTAATAAAATTAATTAAATATTAAAAAAATAATGTACAGTTAAATATTATTATAT
This sequence comes from Cardiospermum halicacabum, assembly GCA_031304145.1. NCBI lineage: Eukaryota > Viridiplantae > Streptophyta > Magnoliopsida > Sapindales > Sapindaceae > Cardiospermum > Cardiospermum halicacabum. The sequence continues at coordinate 5,482,947 of CM062396.1, read as the reverse complement.
TATAAAATAAATATATAATTATTTTTATTTAAAATATTTTATTTATATTTTTAATGTATATTTTATTTATTTACTTAATAAATATATCATTACTTTAAATTATTAATTGGTCACAGGTCCTATTTCATCTGTAAAAATCAGATTATGCCTCCTGAGCCTACATTAAATAGACGACGTTAAGATGTCCATATAAAGTTACATTAAAATAACCTTTCGTCTACAATTCTTCACAGGTTATTGAGCAGATTGCATGCAACTTGGAACGCAAATCCACATGCATTAAGGTTTTTTAAGTTTGAGTTCGCGTCCATATTTTTTTATGGGTTGCTTTAATAAGTGTTCTAGTGCGATTTGTTAATGTTTAATGCTATTGGTGGAAAAAAATTATTAAAAGAAATATTACAACTTACCTTAAAAATATCATCAAATTTCAGGGAATGTCATTATTGTAATTTTTTCAAAAATCTTTTAATTATTATTATATACTTTTTTGAATGGTTGTCAAAATATAGTACCAATGACTTCGTCATTTAACAATTAAATTATAATTGTTCAATTTAATTCCATTATTTTTTCATTTTCTGTAATTATAATTTTTTTTTACTGGACACACTTTGATTAAGAAATTTAAGAGGATTCAATATTAATTAAGAACTAAATCAACTTGATGCCGAATTTAGACTGTATTGGATATTTTTTGAAATGTTTTTTTTTCTCTCTTTTCTCTTCTCTTCTTTTTTTTTTTTTTTTCCATTAAATTTGCAAATTTAAGTGTGGTTTTTAGATTTATGTTAAGAAAGGATATAAATATTATTTCATCAAAATTTTGTTAAAAAGTAAATGAAAAGTTTTTTTTTTTTTCGTATTTTTTAAACAAGTATGGTTTTTTTTTAAAGGTGTTTTGGCAAGCTTTCTTTTTTTTTTTAAATTTTTTTTATTATTTTTTTTTTTTACTTTTGTCCCTTATTTTTAAAATCAAGCCCCTGTCTTAAATATTTCTATCATCTTTCTTACTCGGTACAAGTTATTTTAGTATAAAAAAGTTACAAAGTAAATTTTGAAAACTCTATCGCTCTTCGTACAAAATCGCTCTCTTTCTCAATCATATTTAAACTTAAACTAGTATATTTCATTTTAAGCAACTAATGAATTCTTTTACACGAAAAACTCAAATCATGATGAGACGACCTCAAAATAAAATTTCCTTTATGCGAAGACCTCAACCCCAAAATAAAATCTCTTTCATACTGAAACCTTAATAACCAAAATGAAAACTCATTAATGATGAGACCATAGCCTTAATTACCACAAACCCCATTGGGCAGGATCCCAATCCAATAATCCTTATCCGACAAGGATGGGATCTCAATAAGATGATCACTATCTTAAAAGAACAAGATTTTTTTTTTTTTATGGACAACTATTTATATGGATCACTCAACATACTGTCCTAATTTGTTTACTTTCAACTAAAAAAATACAATCAACAACATTAGAAAAATAAATTTTTTCTCAAATAAAGAATCAAACAATTACTAAAATAAAAAAAAATTATTTTTATAAAGAAATTCTTCCTTAAAATAAAATATTATAGTCAAATAATCTTGGCACTTTTTTAATTTAAAATAAAATTTATTTCTAAAAATGGTAGTCAACATAAAAAAAATATTTAAAAAAAATAAAATATTGCACATTTAAATATTTTTATCTTCTCATTTTAGAATAAAGTATACCATCAATCATTAATATTATATATATATATATATACTGAAAATTTGGTTTCAATCTAAAAAATAAATAAATAAAATAAGCGTTGGTAATCCTAAAGAAAACTAACTCACAAGATATAATATAACAAAATAGTGTATATAAATTTAAAGTTTTTGTTTGGAAACTCACAATCGAATAAATGGATATAAAAATATACAGGCTAAAAGATGTAAATATACCCATATGTGAATATTATTCCCAATCTACTCCATGAAATGTGTTATTTCCCAATTTGCTCCAATTGCCACAAAACGCGGGTACATGCGTTTTGTAGCAAAACGCACCCCATTGCGTTTTGTAGCAAAACGCACTCCATTGCGTTTTGCTACAAAACGCATGTACCCGCGTTTTGTAACATATTAAATTTACGTTCGGCTTTGGACTTGTGTGTTTGGATGTATTTGGTTGTGTGTTAGGGTGTTTGTAATTTTTTGGTTAGTTTGTGTATTTGGTTTGGCTTGGGTGTTTAGGTGTTTGACTTTTGTGAGGCATTTTGATTAGTTTGTGTATTTGGTTTGTTTGTTTTGTGCTATTTTGATTAACTTGTGTGTTTGGTATGTTTGTAATTTTTTTTTAAGTGTATTTGTGATATTATTTTTTTTTAAAATGGATTATTTTTTTATTTGTGAAATTTTTCGATTTACTATATTTAGATTATTTTATTGAGTTAATTGGATTATAATAGCTTAATATGGAATAATTCGTAATATAATAAATTATTTCAATTGTTGGAGGAAGTTGTTTGATTATTGCTTGGTTGTTTGTTTGATATATATATTTTTTTCTAGTTGGCTACGTTGTTTTATATATATTTATATATTTTATATAATAAATTACGAAAAATTTTATCATTTTGTTACCGAAACGAAATTTAAAATAATATAATATATTAAACAGTAGGTCGGTTACAACTGAAATCAAATACAGATAACTTGTAAAGAAAACAACACATCATGTAGAATACATAACACAAATATACTAAAAACATAAATATGGAAGAAATAAGCACTAAAAATAAAAATAGTCAATAAAATAGAAATACCCATTGAACTATTGATGATGAAATTACTTCTTCAAATATCTCTCTTTGTTTGGGCAATTGTTCCTGAAATGGCCTTCTTGGCGGCAGAGACCACACCTCTTGGATTGACTTTCCTCTCGGATGTCCATCTCGGTTCGAATTCTTGATGTTTTTGGACGACCTTTTTCACTTCGTTTCGTTTCTGGATCTGGAATAATTGCTGCACCATAGTACCCGTGCCACTCATCTTCACTACCAATATGGACGAAGTCCATTGCATAAGCACTTCTCAAATTTTCAATCCGGTAAACATCAGAAACATATGTAGCCCAATCTAAGTTTTGTGAAGCAATGGCTGCATAAGCATGGGCACATGGGTACCTATGGATTTGAAACATACCACAAGAACATGTTCGATTGTGAAGGTTGATTTTAAACTTCTGTATGCTCTCACGTTGTTGTTGGGGCAAATACTGAACACTAGTGAACTCTTGATTTTTCCTAGAGTCTAATACGATACGAATATTTCGTGCTTGATTTTGATTTTCTGCCATTATCTTAATTAAATGTTGGGACCAATGATGTCCAGATGTTGCTTGTGTATCTGCATCGACTCCCCTATGATCAAACAACTGTGTTAGACGATAATATGTTGACATAACAAGGGCTGTTATTGGAAGATGACGTGTTCCCTTCAGAACATTTTGTTAATGCACTCTACAAGATTTGTAGTCATCTGGCCAAAGCGAAAATTTCCATTGTAAAGTTGTGTCCACTTTTCCAAAGGGACTCGATCAAGTCAAGCCTTTCTCTCAGGGTCTCCAGCAGCTATACCATACCAATGGCGGAATTGTTGTTTGGTTGCAGCATACCCTACATCAAGTTAATTTTGTCGTAAAAGGGGAAGAAGTAACTTAAAATAGAGAAACATAAATTCATTACAAGGTTCGTAGCATACCAGCATTTGTCATGGCTTTTCGTAATAAGACATCTTTGAATTGTTTGTGATAGTTGGCTGCAAAGTGACGAATGCAAAATCTATGAACAGCATGTTCAGGTACCCACCCGATATCTGTTAGTGCTTTGCCTATGGAATCATGTCGATCAGATATGATGCAAAGATTTTCTTGGGTACAAACATGCTCTCGTAGGTTCTTAACGAAGAACCGCCAAGAACTATCATTCTCTGACTCTACAAGGGCAAAAGCCAAGGGAAAAACATTATTATTGCCATCTTGAGTAACAGCGATTAGGAGAGTCCCTTTATATCTTTCAAACAAGTGTGTCCCATCTATTTGGACAATTGGTTTACAGAATGCAAAACCTTGAACACATGGTTGAAATGTCCAGAGTAGCCTCCCAAAGTACTTTGCTTGGTCACACACTGTCCCATTTGCATAGTATGCCGGCTTAATCTCTAGACTAACTACATTCCCGGGCATTGTTTGTTGCATTGCCAAAAGCCATCTAGGCAACTGACCATATGAAGCATCCCAATCACCAAAGATCTTGGTTATTGCCTTCTGTTTTGCAATCCAAGCTTTCTTGTAAGTTGGTTGGTATTGATATCTTTGATCAACAAATGATATTATTTGGGATATAGTTGTGGCAGGATTATCAGAAATTGTACGCATTATGACTGAACATATAAAGTCGGAATCTAACTTTCGGTGGTCTACAGTCATTCCCGCAACGTTGCATGTGTGAGGTCCTTCATACTTTGTAATCTTCCAAACATTAGTTCTAGCACCCTTTCTTGTACGAACCCTCCATTGACAGCCTGTGTTTTTGTTCTTGCAAACTCCAGCATACTTTTCACTCTCTGATTGTTTCACTAAATAATCGACATTTTTGCGAAGACAATACTGTTTTAGTGCAAGTACCAAAGACTCTTTATCAGCAAAAGTCATACCCAGTTCCAGTTCTGCAGTTACATCATCTGGATTATATATAGGCACAGTTGAGTTTGCAGCATCATCTCGATCTTCATCCAAATTCAGTCGCCGCATAAATGGTATCGCTGAATACCCCCTTTTCTTTTGGGTTAAGGAAGTCCGAATATGAACACCATGATCACTCCCAGCTTCATCCGAAATTGGATTGTAATCTGGGTCATCTTCTGCATCCTCGCACTCTTCATCGATATTTTCTATATCCTGAACTTGTTGCTCTATTACATGTAGCACCGTGTCAGCGACATTCTCATAGGCAGGGGTGTTGTGAGTAGCGTAATCTATTGGCCAATATGGATCAGAGACAGGTGGTACGTAGCTACTAGAGGCCGCATTATGTTGGAAGTTTAATGTATGAGAATATTGTAAGTTGGAAGGACCAGCTCCAGAATCTCCAATACCACCAACTGTAAGTTGATCTCTGCGGTCTGTCCTATCTACAACTTCAACCATGACTTCTATGTAATGGAAATATGCAGATGCCCTATCATAGGCGCAAAACATTTGACGCACATCTTCATCTGTCCGAACCTTCAAGGTTGTTGCAGTCATACTTGATATAGTGTTTCCTGTCGGCATTCGATAAGTGATTTTGCTAATTTTCTGCGAAGAGCGTAGATCCAAACGCTGGTGGATATGTAGTCCAAGATCATCTCTGGTCCAAGACCGATTGAACATCGTGACTTCTGTAGCACAATCGGTCAAGAAATATAATGATCTGCCCTCTCTAATTATTTTTCCATTAGGATATATGATAGCCGGACAAAACATGTTATCCATGACTTACTTGTTTAGTGAGATATTTTAGTAAATGGTGAAATCACTTTAGGTGGGTAACATTTATAAAGCTAAATATAGTATGTTATAAGGCACCATCACACCTTTTGCTATAAAACGCGATATCGAGCGTTTTGTAGAAAGTGGTTGGGAATCTTTGTCTGTTTAGTCAAATCAGTATTATATCAAACCAGAGAAATAATTACCCTCTGAAATAAGCCTCTGTGATTTTTTCAGATAGTGGTTGGAATCTTTTGACCGTCCTGTCAAATCAATATTTTTTAATGCTGGTGAAATAATAACCTTTTGAAAAGCAAGACTGACTTTTGCAGATAGTGGTTGGGAATCTTTGTCCGTTTAGTCACATCAGTATTATATCAAACCAGAGAAATAATTACCCTCTGAAATAATCTTTTGACATTATTATTGCTAGTTCAATAAACTACTATTAATAAGTTTTCAAATAAATACAAAGTATTTAAACACAAAGATATAATGCATAAGTAATGTATGATTAAGTCAAATAGCATAATAAGTAACATGCTTTTACATATTAAGTCAACAAAATGAGTACAAGTATCTCTCATCGTATCCTTCTTGGAGGACGAAAATCATTCGGTCTTCTATGTGGTAAAATTCCTCGGTAGAGTAACCCTAAGCAACGTCTCACTTCCATTATTTCAAATTTCTTCTCCTCCTCGTCGAAGAGCAGAGTGCAAAGTATATCCGTCTCATTTTCTTTATTGGAATCTGCAAGAAGATTTGGATCTTCTTTTTGACTCTGAATATGTCTTAATTCTTCCTGTAAATCATGTAACTTTGTCAAAAGCCTTTGTTTTTCAATTTCAATACGCTCAACTTTAATTCTTCTAAGCTCTCGGTCAAAATCCAGGCCTGCAGTTGGTGTTGCCCTTGTCTAATATATAATTTATAATTATAATTAGTAAAATCACACTAAATAATATATGAATTTATGTGTAATTTACAAACATATCTAGAACCAACATGCATAATCAAAATATTAAAAACAATAAATGTAAGAAAGTTTGATGTAATATGTCAAAATGCAACATAAGTAATATAAACAATAAAAGATAAAGTCATATAAGGAAGAAATAACATCCTAAATGAAATGCATCAATGACGATCATGGTGATGTGGTGTCGTGGTACAACAGCCTCTAATGTGACAAGGACCCTTAAAGAAGATGCGGCGATGTCCGAAACCCATGTCGTGACCCTCTGCAGAAGGGGGAGTGCTCGAATGTGCAGTGAACTGACTCTGGGGAGGAGGTGTACTGTATAACATGCTGGAGTCGAGCTGATATGGGATGGGTCGAACAATGGGCCCAACTGGCTGGTACTGCGGATCACAAGCTGGAGCATAATCACTCGTCGACCCCACTGGCAATATGGACGACTGAACACCTGTCAACTGTGTGGTCTGTGGAACATGGCTCGCTGATGCCATATCTGACCCCTTATACTGACGAAAAGCTGATGGAGAAGGTGTGGCAAACTCATCCAAAGAATAAGCACTAAACGAGGATCCATGTTCAGCAGACTGTAATAACCCCATGAATGTGGGCTCAGATGCCGTGGCTACCAAAACAGAAGGATCAAACATGTCCTGCTAAATATTAACAAACAAAGAAATTCATTTTCTAAATCCACAAAGGTTAAGTAGAGATGATTTAAATACGGAAATTACGAAACATACATCATGAGTACACTCCTCGTCAGGAATCTGCTCGTCACCCTCCATAGTGTCCGCACGTGGGATGCAAACCTCCTCATCAGGTACCGACTCGCCACTATCTGCGCCGGCCGTCTCGTCACCCTCCGCGGTGTCTACACATGGGATGTAAACCTCATCTGTCATCCCTACCTCACCCCCACTACTGGGTGTGGAAGGTCCCTCACTCCCAGCACTGGCCCTCAATGATCCATCACTCCTAACTCTGACCCGTGAAGATCCTCCACACTCAGACCTAGAACCTGAATATCTCCCACCCCTGCCTCTAGAAACTAAATAGTCTCCACCATCATCAGTACCCTCGCCTCCCGTGCCTAAGTATCCCACACCCTCATCTCCACTGTCAGTACCCCCAAACCTAGAACTACTAGCCCTGGAAAACCTGCCTATGCCTCTACTACTGCCACTGCCTCCTGTAGAACTAGACCTACGACTCCCCGTATCCTCATCGCCCCCTATAGGTGCATCTATATCATCATCTACCAGGACAGGTATTCCCCTCCGTCCAACGGGGGCAGTAGCTGGAAAACATATACGTGCCTTATGTGCTACAACCGGTAATGGAAAATCAAGCTCGGGTGCAAAAACCTCGACTGAAGGTGCATAATGTACTGGAATCTCAAAAGGTGGAGCCGGCGGCTCAACCCAAGTCGCCAAACGTAGGACGCCCTGAGCCGCAAACCAGTACCAGTTGTAATATGATGCTGATGCTACATGAAATGGATGAGTATCTAAGGTCCACCCAACTAGATATCGAGCACGTGAATCCCATCTCGCAGCCCCACGACTACGCTTAACTCGCCAGTCCACACCAATACGGCCTCGCTGATCACTACCATGCGGCCCATCCAAGCAAACTGGACTCTGTGGAATATGCTGGGCAAAACCGAACTGTCGAAGAACGCGATCGGCAGGATGCCACTCAATCACCGACATGCATAATAAAGGAACACATGTATTCCAATGATGTGATATCTGCTCGTAGTCAGACGGAATCCTCCACAGCAAATCATCGACAGTGTACGGAGTCCATACAAACTAAAAACAACAAGGATATACAAATGTAAATAGAATCATTATATAAAGTTAAATGTCTAAATTTCACAGTAACTCACGTCTGTAACGTCAAGACGATCCAAAATGACGCGATACGCCGACAGTGCTGTCTGAAAACGTGTCTGTGTAAGATGGGTTCTGAAACTGTAATAAAGATGAGGTATTTCAAGAGTTATATATTAACAAAAAGATGATTTCAAGATCTATAAGTCCAATTTTCTTGATTAGATGAACATATAAGTACCTGCAAGCAACTGGCCAAGATGCCTCATAAAGCACATACTCAGAACGAAGTGAGGGGATCCGTAAGTACGCCCATGCCTCAACTATCTAAGCAAAACCTCCCAGAGTCTTGTTTGCAGAGAATGCAGTATGACATAAGTAACGATAAATGTAGGCTAGGCACGCCGATCCCCAACTATACGATGATACCTCATGAAGATTCTCTAATAGCTGTAGATAACAAAGAGGAACATACTTCGCAGCCTTTAATCCGAGAATGACACCGCCTAGCAAACGAAGTATATATGCCCTGGTGTAGCACTGAAGTGTATAGTCATCAGCTCCGTGAGCGTGATAGTGCACTCGCCCCAAGGAAGTAGAAAAGTGTGTGTCTCCGGTCGCCAACGCTCTATCAAACTCATCACTAATGCATGACTAATATTTCGTAATCCTATACTAGATACATACTTAAAACCAGTAATCCTCAGATACGGCAATAATCGATCATCAGGCTTATCAACCATAACGTGTCGTGGGGGGACGTCAAGGACCTGAGTCTCATTCTGATGACATTATTAGAATGAATGTTTTATTAGATAAATTTTAAATAAAATTGGGTAAGAAATAATTTACCCATTATTATGATATGCATTTTCAGATTTATGTAATGTTAAATATTTTTGTATACCTTAAAATGTAATTTAAAATCTATAAGCACGATTCATTTATTTAATAGTTACTGCAATTTCAAAGCGACACTATACAAAAATACAAATTTATTATTTTAAAAAATAAAATAATAAACTTAAAATTAACAAAAAACAATATAGAATCCCATTGTTCAATTGTATACCTAAATTTATGTCATTATACAATTACCAATATTAATTTCTGGATAATTATTAATGTTATAAAATTACTAATTGTACTATTTCAATAATATGATACTAAATAATTTCTATCATGGAGCATTTAACTTACAACTCATTTTATTCTAAAATAATTTCTATCGTACAACATTTAACTCACAATTCATTCAATTAATTATATTCTAAAATTTAAATTGTATAATTGATATTTATAAAATTACTGAAATGGACTTCTAACCTGTTGGTTCACACGACCAGATACATGCTGATCCTGAAATCTAATATTATTTCCAAAATAATTCCATCGCGCAGCATCATCGTCAGTCATCTGTTAAAAAAGATTAATCAATTATATATAATACATAATTAAATAATGTATATTAAATAATAATGCTAAAATATTTATAAAATATTTTACTTTTGTAGAGAGAATGGTAGAATTATTGAGAGAATTTAAAAAAAGTAAAAATTTAAGAACTTGTAAAAATTTTAGAGAGAGAGAGAGAATTCTAGTGAGTGGTAATATTTTTAACTGGTGAGGTTTATATAGTGGTGCGTTTTGTTATAAAACGAGACCACCCTCGTTTTGTAACAAAACGAGACCACCCTCGTTTTGTAACAAAACGAACGTGGGTGCGTTTTGTAACAAAACGAACGTGGGTGCGTTTTGTTACAAAACGAAGTGGGGCCATCCGAAATTAAAGAATTAAGGAAGTGAGACCCCATGCGTTTTGTTACAAAACGAATCCCCATTCGTTTTGTGACAAAGAGAGTATATTGGGAATTAATGCAATTGAAGGAGTAGATGGGGAATTAATTACTCACATGGGTATATATGAATCTATTATCCAAATATACACACTTTATCATTATTTTTTCTAGTTACTTAAAATTGATTCCTTTATTTTCTTGGAGGCAATTTTACAATTAAAAAGAATTCAAAAAACTGAAAAATATTTTACAAATTAAATACCGAAAATTCGCAAAATTAGACCTTATCAATTTTTTTTATTTTAGTTTTAAACCAACCATAATTTTTTTTCACTTTTAAATTTTTTTATAAAAAATTTATAAAAATAAACTTTTAAAAATTTTTTTGCAAAAAATGAGCTTCATAGTATGTACTACCGGGAAGCAGGCAAAAATTTGTCAGCTTCCCGGTGTGTAATACCAAGAAGCAAAAAATCATTTCCTTATATTACGCACTAGGAAACTGACTTGATTTTTGCCTGTTTCCTGGTGTGTAATACCAGGAAGCAAAAAATCATTTCCTGGTGTGTAATACCAGGAAATGATTTTTTGCTTCCTGGTATTACACACCAGGAAACAGACAAAATTCATGTCTGTTTCCTGGTGTGTACTACTAGGAAATAATTTTTTACTTCCCGGTATTACACACCGGGAAATTAAACTTCAAATTTTCCTATTTCCCGGTATATAATACCGGGAAACTGCTGTGTATTTTTTTTAAATATCGAAGGGTAAGATGGTCATTTTGGTCTATTTTTGCAAAAAAATAAAGGGTAAATTAAATCTATAGGCCACCAAAAGTTTAAAGTATAATTATAGGCCCATTTTAAAAATCATACAAATCTAAACTTTTTAAAACTTTGTTTTCATCCTATAGACCTAACTTCCCATACTACCCTTTTCAATTAAAAAAATAGTAAAAAAATATTTTTAATTTACTTAAAAAAAAAGAAAATGTAACCTTCCAAAATTGTCCTTCAACCAGTTAGGACTGGTTCTGTTTTTGCTCATCAGATTCAATTCAGAAAAAAATAATGATCTTCTTCTTTCTCCACCATCAACCTAATCAATCGTAAGTCTCCATCTTCTCCTTCACCATTTATAACAACGAAAGCCTCCATCTTCTCCTCCGAATTGAAATCTTCTATCTTCTCCTCTGTTGATAGCTTCTATGTCATCTTCTCCAATTACGACCTAATCGATTGAAGCCTCAACCTCTTCTTCACCTAATTCATCGAGAGCCTCCATCTTATTCTCCACCGCATCGAAATCATCTTGTTTTGTCAACGGGTATTGATTTCATTGAAAGCTTTTGTGTCGATCTTCATCCTGCTGCTCAAGTTGTCGACTGGTGTGGAGATAATTGGAGAATTAATGAATGTAAGGTTCTAGTCATGGTGGTCTGCCACTAGATCGTGACACATCTGCCGCTAGGTCGTGGGGCTGCTTGGTCTTCTTTGATATAAAAGGTAAGCTGTTGATTTGAATTTGATGCATTTTGGTTTTGTTCTAGTAATAATTGTGGGATGCTGAAAGCTATTATATTGAAATATTTGGTCTTTGTTATTCATGTATTTCTTCGTTATTCACAGTCTGTGAATTGATAAATATGTCATTGGTAGTAGATAATTCATGGCTTAACACAGAGACTGTGAATTTTGATGTGTATTGTTGTTGAATGTTAGAGCAGTTCACAATCATTGAATTGTACATAGTTTATAGCAGTGATAATACCGTGAAAAAGAAACTATAAGGTGTGATGCAAACTGCTATTATATTGAAACTGGACCAAAACTGTTGTTGTAATAAAAATCATGAGTACAGTGGACTAAAACTGCTATTAGATTGAGTTAACTAGTTAGGTAGATAGAGATATAGAAAGACTTGGAGGGCATCCCTACGTACTTCCTTAGCAAAAAAATTTTATGATAAATTTATCTCTATTTATGTTTTCTTGACCTGCTGCTATTGAAAATTTTGTTTCTGTCGATTCTATATGTTGATTGGATTTGTAGTGTATTGTTGTTGAAAGTCTGTGATCCTTGTTCATAATCTATGAATTTTCTTAGTTCCATGATCGTTATTCACTGTCTGTGAGCAGATAACTCTATCTACTATAATACAGGTTGTGAACTGATGTATTGTATTATTATTGACAGTGTTTTCTGTTCACAGACTGTGAACTGATAACGTAAACATGTGTGAGTTATATTCACAGTCTGTGAGCGGATAACACTATCAACTATAATACAGGTTGTAATCTGATGGACTGTATTATTATTGACAGTGTTTTCTGTTCACATACTGTGAACTGATAATGTAAACATGTGTGAGTTATATTCACAGTCTGTGAATAACATTCACAGTTTCTGAATAGAGATCATAAATTCATGAACTGATGATGGTATCTTGTTATCTTATTGGTTGAATTAATTTTTCAGATGAATTATGTAAGAGCTGTTCTATTCTACGACGCAGAGTGGAATGGTACTGAATATAGTGGTGGAGAACCCGGGGCTGAGGTTTTCGATTTAAACACGACGCTACAGCAATTGATTGATAGGATTTCGTCCAAAAAGAGTAGACAAAGAGAGAAGGAACGTCCGCAGCTGCATTTCATGTGGAAGAATCCAGATGGCATAAAAAATAGGATGCCTATTAATGATGATGGTGACTTGAAGTTTGCTTTTGGAGAGAATCCTTTGGTTATTTACGTTGATAGTGATGGTCGTTCGAAGGCAAATACTACAGCTTTGTTGCAGATAAATCGATGTCGGTCTCAGCAGGTTCAACTACAACAATCTCTCACTTTTTGTAAATCTACAGAACAAAAGAGAGATGTTTTACGAGATAATGATTTGCTACCGAGGAATAATGTTGATTTTTATGATCATTATTTGCGAGACCTACGTGATGGCAATTTTTGTGGTGATGTTGATGCACTTAATGACTTCATCACAACTGATGAATATGGTGGAATTGGTAAAAAAAGACATGGGTTGGATGATATTATTAATGATATGAACGACGGAAGTGATAGGATAAATGAAGAGTGCAATGATTGCTTGAGTGATTGGGAAAAAGAAGACGACATAGAAATAATGCAGCAAGATAAGGAAACTGACACTTCAAGCGTGTACCACCTGCCTGGGTTGCCTAAACAGAAGTGGCCAGCATCTCAAGTCTATTGTCTTTCAGATTCCCAAAATCATAATTCTCTTCGTGTTGGTGCTATATTCAACAGTAAGGATGCTATGAAACTTGCAATTTGCAAGTATGCTCTAGAGAAGAAGCTGTCTATTTGCATCCCAAACTCCAACAGCGTCCGCTTCGAGGTTGCATGCACGACAAAGGGATGCATGTTTGCTTTCAGGGCAAGAAGAGGTGTGAAGGGATTCCCAATATGGACTGTGACTGAGTTTATTACAAAATGTAATTGCCTACACGATCCGGATAGAGCTGAGCATAGGCAGGCTAGCGCTAGAGTGATAGGGAATATGTTTGCTAGTCGTCTTGGTGAGTGTCAATTTACACCAGGTAATATTAGAAGTGAGATTAGAGATAGATATGCAGTTGTATTATGGTATAGCAAAGCTTGGTGGGCATTACCAATTGCGAGGGACATTGCATATGGGACTCATGAAGAATCATGGAGTTTTCTTCCTTCATGGCTTAATGGACTACTGGAAACTAATGCGGGTACTGTTATTGCTATACAGACATCTTTGAGTGGGCACTTTATGTACTCATTTATGGCATTAGAAGCATGCATTGAAGGTTTTAAGTTCATTCGTCCTGTAGTTGCGATGGATGCAACACATCTTAAGGGACAACTTAGGGGGTGATATTTGTTGCAACAGGTTTGGACGGGTCTAACTGTATATATCCAATAGCTTTTGGTTTTGCGCCTTGTGAGGATGAGAACTCCTGGTTTTGGTTTGTCAGTAAGCTTCGGGTAGCTATTGGGAACAGAGATGATCTTGTTCTTGTTACGGATCGTGGAACCAGCATACCAAAGGCTGTTCGTGAGGTGTATCCGAATGTGCCTCATGTTTCTTGCTACTATCATTTGAAGCAGAATTTGCTTAAATACTACAGAAAAAAGAAGGATGTTTAAGAAGCCTTGTATGAAGCTGCCTACACCCACTCTAAGGAGAGGTGCGATGAGTTGTTGCAAGGTATCGCAATTGCATCCCCTAATATGCATCAAGAACTCATTAAGTTAGGTGTGAAGAAGTGGGCAAAATCATACTGCCAAAGAGAAGATATAATGTCATGACAACAAACACTGCAGAGTCTTTAAACAAAGTTCTCCTACCAGCCCGTCGTCTTCCTGTAACTGCAGCTCATGAATATATAAGGCTTTTGTGCCAAAATTGGTTCTATTCACGTCATGAAGCGGCAAACAAGTTAACAACTTCCATCACAGCAGCAGCCTCTGCCAAAATCAACGATATGAATGAAATAGTAGATAAATGCAACGTCTACCCCATTCGTGAATCTTTGAAGTACCAAGTAAAGCATTCAGAATTGGGAGAGGGCATAGTAAATGTAGAGGAGAGATCCTGCATGTGTGGTCGCTGGGGTTTAGACCAGTTTCCTTGTTTTCATGCCATAGCACATGCAAGGTAAAATTACCAGTTTTATTGCGCCCTGTCAGATCTAGTTTGTGATATATGTTCACAGTTTGTGAATGGTGTTCATAATTTGTGAATACAATTCACAGAGGGTTGTTAATATGTTAGAACTTTGCAATATTCTTACTTTTAGTTGATACTTTCCATTATATTTGGTTTTCTATGTTACAGATTTGCCCGAGTCAGAGTTAGTGAGTTATGCCATGAATATTATAGCAAAACATTCTTGCAAAGTGCATATAGGAAGGCAATCAATCCTGCACCAGGTCCAAAAACATGGAGGCCATCAGACATGACAGTCCTTCCTATGATAGAGAAACCTCAGACCGGTCGACCTAAAGAAAAGAGATTTCGTTCAGCTGCTGAAGGTACTAGACAGAAAAAGTGTGGTAGGTGTCAGTCCATCGGGAGTTCCAGTGGGACAGAAAATGTGGATAGATCAGAAGAAAGGGTCGTAGAGTTATGCATTGCAAGCATTGTGGTGGCGTGAGTCATACAAGGAGAACATGTTCTGTTTCCGCACCAGCTAGTGTCGACGAGACAAACGCAAACCAGTCATCTCACATAGATCCTACCGAAACTGAGTCCTTGGACAGCCCTGAGCCGATTATGTCATAGTATGACCAGTACCTGTGTACTTAGATAAGGATAATTATATGTGATTTGTATTCACAGAGTGTGATTCGTATTTTACAATGCTGTATATTAGTTGTGAATTACAATCACAGACTTTGTACTGTGTTTATTTATGTATTATATGATATGTATTTATAATTCAAGTCATGTTTAATACGTATTACAGTAGCTGTGAACTAGAATCACAGATTGTGAATGGCGTTTCAGGTCACAGCCTGTGATCAGAGATCACAATATCTTCAATGTCAAATATGGCATCCCAATAGGTAAGAATGGTCATCCTTCAACTAAAAATAACATATTAAGGTGATCCACATCATCTCATAACATTTAGGCCACAATTGAATATGCATGCTTACCACCCCTTCCTTGTTCTAGTGTACTTGCTCATATTTTGAGCAACTTAGACTTGGGGTCGTTTTTGGTCTATCACCAAAGTGCAATTTCTCATCAAAAAAAGGTTTAGGGGCTTGAATAATCGTGAATTCACTATCTCCCTTACTCGTTGGACGAACTGTGATTATTGATTACAGCCGTGATCACTGTTCACAGTCTGTGAGAACAGTTCACAGTAGCTTCAATGTCAATTATGGCATCCCAATAGGTAAGAATGGTCATCCTTCAACTAAAAATAACATATTAAGGTGATCCACATCATCTCATAACATTTAGGCCACAATTGAATATGCATGCTTACCACCCCTTCCTTGTTCTAGTGTACTTGCTCATATTTTGAGCAACTTAGACTTGGGGTCATTTTTGGTCTATCACCAAAGTTCAATTTATCATAAAAAAAGGTTTAGTGGCTTGAATAATCGTGAATTCACTATCTCCCCTACTCGTTGGACGAACTGTGACACAGTCGTGATCACGGTTCACAATCTGTGAGAACAGTTCACAGTACGACAATATGGATGGCATGGCATCCCAAAAGGAAAGGACGGGCATCATTCTACTAATCATAACATATTACGGCTCCCCACATCATCTCATGACATTTGGGCCACAATTGGCTATGCATGCATACCACTCCTTCCTTGTTCTAGTGGACTTGGTCAATTTTTGTGCAACTTAGACTTGGGGTCATTTTTGGTCTATAACCAAAGTGCATTTTCTAATCAAAAAAAGGTTTAGGGGCTTGAATAATCGTGAATTCACTATCTCCCTTACTCGTTTGACGAACTGTGATTAGAGTTGTAAAAACTTGTCAAATATGATCAGAAACTAAGATTCAATATCATAATATTGTCAGCCCAAAACATCTTCAAATTGTTCAAAACATAAATATCATCGTCAAATATTATAATCACAAAGAAAAAAAATAAACATAATCCCTTAATTAAAAACTGGCATAAAGTTCAATAAAGATAATCAAGCTACGAATCTTGGAGGTTCATCTGTAGAATACTTAAACACGAAGCTTGCAGTGTATTCCCGGATAATCTTGGACCATCTCTTATCTTTACCAATAGACCATGAAATGCGAGTAAGATAAATATCTTCCAACATCATACACACATAAGGTCCGCAAGAATGGCTGTAGAAGACAAATTAAGTAAAATTAAGTAAAATAAGTAAAATCGGTAAAACATGTACATATTAGAATACTTATTCTACAATAAGTAAAATCAGTAAAATTAACTTAGTAATCACACTATTGAGGAATATGACGACTATCTGCAACATGGACTAACCACGGCCTTATTGGTCGATCCCTGACATGGTCGTAATACTTTGCAGCTGATAGAATCAGAGGAAGCATGAATGGCAAACATTTGAAGTGTGCAGCCAACGCACCACCATTGTCCACGCTATGTGTGCTTTCAGCAAGAGGATCCACCAATATAATCCTATGTGATTTCAGAATTAAAACACACATGACCCAGTGATTGCCATCAATATTACATGGGAAACATACCTGCAGGAAATTGTGATAGCTACAATTTAAGTTTTACTGAAATAATAGGTAAGTAAATGACATTTGATGCTAATACCATACTTACAGTATCGAGTTCCCACCATGGCGGGCATTTAAAATCCCCATAGTGGCGGTCATGCACAATCTCAATCCAATTAGGCTGACATTCCATGCTTATGATCCCTGCAGGTGAATTTAGAGCCTCCTTCCATCTGTAGGTCAGCTGAGAAAAGAATAGGGTACATAGGATAGCAGATTTCATATTCTGATTACCATACACCTTTTTCAACGTGTAGGTAAAAGCATCAATGTCTGTCCCGGCATACCAATACTTTGTTTGCAGGCTGTCAAATAATATTTTGCTGTTAATGAAGTGATGATCCACATGCCGCCTGAAAATAACATGTAAAGATAAATGGATTAGTTGTAATACGACTAAGATTATAATTCACATTCTGTGAATATGAGTTCATAAAATGTGAAGTGTAATCACAACATCTGAATATTAATATAGAATTCAAAAACTATGAACTACTCACACTACATTCTTCTCCTGTTTAATAAATTTCATAAACTCTTCATCTCGAGCCATTATTCTCTTTGGAAATTTTCTTTCTAGAATTGGGAGGAACCCCAGACAAGCATCAACGAAGACAGGCTCCGCACCTTGTGGCCAATCTGGTTCATTCACATGGCGCTCAGGTGGACCAACAGTGGAACTCAACAGAATGAGCTCTTCCTTAGACAACTGTTCTTCCTTGTCATCCTCACCCCTAACTTCTTTATCTGAAGGAACCTGCTCAATATCTTTTCCCTTATCACAGTCTCTAGCACCCTCACATCCTTCTTCTTCTTTATCTTCTTCACCTTTATTATCCTGAATCTCATCTCCTTCTGCTCCTTCAAAACAATCACTGTAATCAGGTTCAACTTTGTCATCCTTTTTGCCCAAGTCTTCTTGCTCTACCTCCTTATCATTACTGTCTCCATCATTTTCTTCTTTTTCTTTCTCATGCTCTTTCTCCTCTTCAATCTTCTTCTGTTGGCGTGTCATCACACGCCCACTTTTCTACTTCTTACTTGCACTTTTTGTCCCCCTTTTTTGGTTTCTTTTCCTCTTCCTTATAGATTGTGCAGCCTCTGCCAGAATCTTCTTTTTCTCTTCAGCCGATTTCATCAGCTTCTTCTTCTGAACTTTCTTTTTCTTTGGTACAACAGGTGTTGCAACCGAGTCAACCAGCATATCATTGTTTGATTGAATTTCATCCTCTTTAATGTCCTGCAGAACATTCATGATCACATCAGCAGGTTCTGCATCTCCCACTTCAGGTTGGTCTTTATCATCTTCTACATTATCATGTTCATGCAGATCATGATCATGGGGAGCATCAGCTTCTGCTTCCTGTCAAGTCAAAAATGACAAAAATGTAAAAAAAACATAATCAACTACACAATTAAAACCTTAAACTTAAATAATCGTGACTGTTATACCTCGCCATTTTGCTGGATATTTACATCTGTACTGGCTTCATTACCTTCACCTTCAGCTCCTGCTTGAATGTTTCCATGTTCCACAACATCCTCAACACCACCATGATCTCCATCACTGCCATCTTGATTAACTTCACTCAAATCATGTTGAGCTCCACGTTCCTCATTAACATGATTACTTGGCATTTCCTAAAATAATGTAAACATTAAGGTCGAACAAATTAAAATATTTGACTTAACTCATCTCAAATCATAGACTGTGAATATAGTTCACATCGTCTGAAATTTAAAATCTAAAAACTTGAGTTGACAATTTATAACTAATAACGATAAAAACAAACATACCTGCCGAGGGCTCTGATGATGTTCACAGCTTGGAGCGATTCCTAACAACATTTCACACAATTGCAGCCTCCTATCTAAACGTTTATCCTTATTCTCGACAGCGTTTAGCCGCCGGTCTAACATCTTCTCCTTCTCATCCAACTGTTTCATCCTCACTTCAAGGGACCTTTCTTTATCAACATTTTTTTGCTTCCTCCTTTGCATAATAAATCTTGATAGCTCTTGATCGCTATCATCCTCACTATCATCACCATCCTCTCTAATGGCACCCCTAAATAATCTTTCAGAATTCCCTTCACCCTTTTCAATGTTGACATTCACATAAGTGTCAACAGCATTGGCAATGAATGCTTCAAACCCTTCCAAGTACCACGCTTATTTCTCAACTTCACTATGCTGGATTTTTGACAACCCGGCCTCCTATAAATTTATGCAAGTCATTTAATAAATAGATAAAGAACAAATTCATTTCATAAATTATTCACGATTAGAGGACTGTGATCAATATTCACAGACAGTGATATATGTTCACAGACTGTGATCATCGTTCACAGTAATCGGATATCAGTAAATAATTATCACAATTACACTCAGAAATATTTAGAAAAATAGCAAATGACACTTACCTTAGGTAGCCCATTGAAATTTTTAATTGAGTTGTCGGTCAATGCCCACTTCACGCACCTTGGGAACTTTTCTTCTTCCCTTTCTTTTGGCTCAACGTTTAACACCGGCCTCACGTGCTTGAAGGCCTCCAGCATCCACCACTACAAACAATACAAAGAGAAATATGTTAATTCAATCTAATAATTCAACTGTTCTAATTGAATTTAACTTATTGTGCAAAAAATACTTAACGCAAAAGCGTATGAACAACAATACATGTTAACACCAAACACCTTATTCTGAAATAGCTTGTCAGACATCAGACTCTTCAATGCAATAATAGTTCTGTTATAAACATCGGACCCCTAGGGAAACTCAAGAAAGGCATCTAGGTCTTCAACTTGATGCCAAAGGAAATTGTCTATCATTCTGGTCATGGGATAACCATAAAGAAAATTATTCACAACCAAAACACAAAAAAGCTTTTGACAATCAGGGAAGGAAAGCTTTTTTGACCCATGTAGACTCGCCATCACTGTATTTCCATAAACTGCTCCTTTCTTCTTGCCAAAAACCCTTGAGAACAAGCTGTCCTTTGCATGAGGCTTCTCTTTCGGCTGCTGCATGTCATCAACATTCGCCTCCCCAAATTTCAATCCTGTTATCACGGAAAACTCTTCTCTGCCAAATATGTGCAGCACATCGTTAACCTCAAACCACATTTCATCAGATCTTTGGCCTTGAACAACTACTTCATGCGACAGCAATCTCAACAATAGATTACCTGGAATTCGTTGGCGCTTGTATCCAGCAACCCGGGCACACTCAAGGAACTGCCTAAATGGACTACTCATAAAAAATCAACCAGTTTTTTGTGCTTCTTGGACAGTTTATCCATGCTATTGAAAATTTTGAATGAAGAAAAATAATTCACACGATGTCTGCCTATCGCCCCTATCCATCTCCTCTTGTACACACTTTCCTGAAAATTGTAAATGAATGAGTCACAAGTAATGAAAGGTATTATTTAAGAACTACACATTCATATTGAAGCTAATCAGAAGTAAGAACGAAAGTTGAAAGCAATAAACATGTCTACGAATTAAATACATTTCTTATGAAAAAACTCACATACTGTGAATATAGTTCACAGAGTATGAATATATATCACAAAACGTGAATATTATTGGCAGACTTGTGCATAAATTATGATCTTATATCCAAGAGATGATCAGACACTTTAAAACAATCATTGCTCACATTGAAAACAAAATCATAAGCATTTTACAAAAATGGAAGAAAAAAACGTATTTAAACAATTCATAGACAATTAACCATTCCTAACATTGAAAACAAAATAACACTAAACAATCACACCAAACAATAGTCACAAGATTTCACTCAAAACAATAGTATTTCACAATTAGTTAAGGTACACAATCAAAACTACAATTACTATTCCAGCAACAGTGAATACAAACTGTGAATATTATTCACACACTTCTCAAATTCGAAAACAGATGCCATTTGACATTAACCACCAAAATCCAAATAGTAGACAACACCAGAAAGTACAAAGCAACAACCTGAATTAAAAACCTAACCCTAAGTAACACTTTTTGCTAATTGTACACAAGTACAAGAACACATGCAATATAAACCAACAAACACGACACCAGAAGAACCAAAAAGCAACAAGCAACTCACCTGAGATGCCATGAACCCTTCTAGAACCCTCGACAGTGTTCAATCTGAAAACAAAATAATACAAACCTGATTAGGATATGCGGTTGCGAACGACGACCAAGGGCGAGCAACAAAAACTCACCTTAGACAGTGATGCTACCTCTATGAAGCAACAATGAAATGTGACGGTGGATTGCATCCAACAGCGAGAAAGCGTCGATGAACACAGACAAGATGAGTGGCGGTTCTACTTCGACGAACACAGAAAAGTGGAGATGGGCGTTCAACGGGTTTGCTTCGACAAACGAGAAAATGGAGAAGAGAAGACAAATGTGGGTCGGTGGTGTGGGTCAGTGGTTTCAATCAAATGTCTGGTTTTGATTTTGAATTGAAGTTCAAGGGGTGAGATTGAAAGATGTGAGCACTGTCTGTGATTAGGTGAATAATGTGATTGAGGAGAAACAGTTTCAAATACAATTTTAAACAGTTGTTTTGTAAGAGTGGTGTTTGTGGAATTTCCTATTTTTATTATATTTGTTTTATATTTTAATATTATATAATGGCAATTTTGTTATTATAATTTATTTACAAGGGCAATATTAGAAGTTAGGCCTATGGGATGAAAACAAAGTTTTATAAAGCTTAGTTTTGTATAAATTTCAAACCAGGCCTATTATTGTATTTCAAACTTTTGGTGGCCCATTTGGAGAAATTTTCACAAAAATAAATTTAAAAGTTTAGTTTTGTAAAAATTTTAATGTCGGTCTAAAAATATAATTTTTTTAATAAAAAAGCTCAAAAGTGCAAATGACCCAAGTTTTTTTTTTCATTTAAGAATTGTCTTAAGACAATATCTGTATTTAATAATAATAATAATAGTTTTATTAGGAAAAATTACATAAAATGAACCAAATAAAGTTTAAAAATTCAAAATTAAACCAACGAAACTTTATTTCTATTTTTGAGTCATCTAAACTTTGATTTTCAAAAATAGACCATCACACCTTCATAAATCCTCTTCATAAATCCTCTTCACATACCATTTTTACACCTTCACAAATGAGTGTAAAAGATCTTCATAGAAGGGTAAAATGATCACTTTTGTTCATTTTTGAAATGTGAAAGTTTAAAAGATTATTTTTACAAAATTTTTAAAGTTGGACTATATAATGTAAATAAAAATTATAAAATAACAAAATGAAAATAACCTTTATTATTATCAATGAGAGTTAAGATTTTTTTAAAATGATGCTTGTATTAAACTTAACCTCCTAAATATTTAGTTGTGTGTGAAAGTAATAAATTGAATAATGGAAAAATATGATCCTTTAAAATTTAAATTAGTAAAAATTCAAAAGATATATAATATAATAAAGTGAAAATTCGCAAAATTAGACCTTATCAACTTTTTTATTTTAGTTTTAAACCAACCCTAATTTTTTTTTTTCACTTTTAAATTTTTTTATAAAAAAATTATAAAAATAAACTTTTTTAAAAAAATTTACAAAAAAAAATGAGCTTCCTGATATGTACTACCGGGAAGCTGACAAAATTTTGTCAGCTTCCCCGTGTGTAATACCAGGAAGCAAAAAATCATTTCCTAGTATTACACACCAGGAAACTGACTTGATTTTTGCTTGTTTCCTAGTGTGTAATATCAGGAAATGATTTTTTGCTTCCCGGTATTACACACCAGGAAACAGGCAAAATTCATGTCTGTTTCGTGGTGTGTACTACTGGAAAATGATTTTTCATTTCCCGATATTACACACTGAGAAACTAACTTCAATTTTGCCTATTTCCGGATATGTAATACCAGGAAACTGCTGTGTATTTTTTTTTTAATATCGAAGGGTAAGATGGTTATTTTGGTCTATTTTTGAAAAAATAAATTTAAAAGTTTAGTTTTGTAAAAATTTTAATGTTGGTCTAAAACTATAATTTTTTTAATAAAAAAGCTCAAAAGTGCCAATGACCCAATAAACTATTAATAAAATATAATATAAAAATAATATAATATATAAATTAAAAATATAAAAATAATCATCTTTTACGTCCTTCAATTAACATGATTGTGTTGTTTCAATTCTCGAATTTTTATTTAAATTCTACCCTTGTAAAATCAAATGGTTTCTTTTTGAAATCTGTCATCAGACTCTCTTACATCGTCATGTATGCCACATATTAAAGAGACTCATTTCCGTACAGCACATTATTTTTACTCTAATGAAAATTCTCTCACATTTTGATATTTAATAATTTACCTTATTTTCTACTTAATATTAAAAAAATATATTAGTTACTAATTCATACCATTATTTTTTTAAAAAGTACGTTAAATGCTAATTTAAAAATAATTTAATTTAAACATTAAATTAATAATAATAATAAAATATGCTAATTAAAATAATTTAATTAAAAAATACAAAATAAAAATACTAATTAAATAATCTATATAGTTCACGAATAAAAAAATTGATGAATAATAAATATCAAATGATAATAAAAAAATACTTAATTAAAATAAAATTATTATATAATAATAATTAAAAAAGACAATAAAAATATCTATAAATAAATAAATAATCAAATATGTCAGACAATACTTCTCTTTTCTATTTTTAATTTTATTCCAGTGTCTCTTTCTTAACACGTGTCGAGTATTTATTGAATAAACTTTACTAAAAGGAATCTCTCTTGAGAGGCTTAATTTCAAAACACATAATGCTAAAACAAAAAGAAATTTTTTTTTTTTTTTTTTTTTTTTTTTAAACTAGTGACGCTGGGATGGTCTAACTACTCCTAATATTAAATGCGATCAAATTACTAAAATAGTTCAATCTCAGCCGAGCCGATTACATTAATGTCTCATCAACCACACACGTCATGTGAGTAGGGCTCGATTATAGCAAGATGTGAGCTGGGCTTCATTCTAGGATCCTCATCTAAGATATCGTCCGAAACACGAAACGTAACTCCTCTTCAGTTTTGACTATTCAAATTTTCTATCTATTATTTTTTCTTTTATGTGTTTGATTTATTATATATATGTTTATATTTTCTATATAATTACATATAATATGTTAATTTAATAATAAAATATTGAAAAATTTTTAATTTTAATTATTTTAGAATTTAATTAATTATTATTTTTAACTAAAAATAAAATATGTTTAAATTAA